>CAWUFW010000227.1:0-742500 GCA_963921515.1 Calotriton arnoldi
GAGAGCCACTGCCGGTGTGTTGGCTCAAGATGTAATCCTTCTTCAGTAGGTCCCTGACCCTCCTGCGCACATCATACCACCTGTTCTGGATGTCTTCCTTTGTGCGCAAACATGGTGATTGTGCGTTCACCCTGTCAACGATCCTCGCCCACATCTTGGTTTTCTGCGACATGGGGGTCTGTTGGACCAGTGTACCAAACAGCTGTGGCTCTACCCTGAGGATCTCATCTACCAGGACTTCCAATTCACCATCTAGGAACTTTGGATTCTTCTTGGGGGGCATGGTGATGGGTGGTGATGGTGAGTGATGTGTGTGTTGGTGTGCAAGTGAGAGTGTGTGAGTGTGTGTTTTGCTGGGTGTATGTGAGGGTGCTATTTGTTGGGGTGCTGATGGTGTGTGGCTTGTGTGATGGATGAGCTGTGAGTGTGTGTGTGGTTGCTGTCTGTTGGTGTTCTGTGCTGGCAGGTAATTTGAATTTGCAAAGGATCATGGTAGGGATTTGTGTCCTTTATATGGGTGGAGTTGTGGGTGTGTCTTTGTTCCCTGTTCCCCCCCCAGTATTTATTGGCTTTGTAATTGCTTGTTTGGCCTTTTTTTGTGTTTTTCCCTTTGTACTTTTTGTGCATGTAGGAGACGTTCTTCTGACCGAGTCGGACCCTGCAGTTGTCTCGTGCGGGCTTCTCCGAGTCGTTCACGCTGTGTTTGTGCTGTTTCCTGTGCTGCGTACACGTCGGTCGCGGTGCATTGGGTTTCTTCGGCTCGCTGTTTTGTATGCGTGTTTGTCGTACGGCTTGAGCTCCGTGCGACTCAGTCGTGTTTTCCACGCGTTGCATCGTACTTGGCGGGTCGGAGTTCGCGGGTACGTTTCGTTCGGGATTCTTCCTGGTGCATGTCGGTCGGTTCGATTCGCGTGCTTTTCCGGCCGGATATCTGTTTTCCGCGCGGTTCGGTCGTTCGGCTTGTGTTCCGTACGAGTCGGTCGGATTTTGCACGCTTTTCATCGTACTTTGCGTGTCGGGCTGCACCGGTACGTGTCGGTCGGAATTAATTCCGGCTCCGAGTCGGTCGGTACGTTTTCCGTCCCGAATCGGAATCGGCCCCCAAGTATTGATGAGAACTAATAGCAAAAACATTCAGAAGAGTTTGTGGGCAACAGCTGATCTCATGCTCAGTACTGCTGTGGACTTGTTGAAGAGCATAGAGCATTCAGAAACCTTTCTGGAAGAGATTAGAGGCCCACAAGGAACAAGCATCGATGTGAATGTTAACAGAAAAGACAACGATGTCAGAAATAAGAAGAAGAATGAGCTGAATGCCGACAGAAAGAATGCCATCTTATGTTACACATGCGGTAGCAGCCCTGTGGTAGCAGCCCTCTTGTAGGGAACTCAAGCAACTGTCCTGTGACTAGCGTATTCCAATAAACATAAGAGAAAAGGACACTTTGGTCAGGGGTGCACGGCAAGGAGAGTTAGGGGCTCATTACGATGGCGGAAGGACCGCTGGGCCGGTGGTGGCGGTCCTTCCGCCATCACACAGGAAATTCCCACCCCCGAATTAGGATGGCGGTGGGAATCCCAATGTGTCCGTGGCGGTCGGAAAGTCCGTCCGCCACGGTTCCGCAAGGCGGTCCTTTTCCGCCCGCCTTGCGGAACCAGGACACAGGGCAGAATTGCAGTGGTGCCTTGCAGGCACCACCATAGGGATTACCATATCCCTTTCCGCCTGTCTTTTCGCGGCGGTCATCCCACCGCAAAAAGACAGTTGGAGGCTGGATTCGGGGGCCCGTTGCGGGCCCCCTCTGTGGGGGGGGGTGCACATTTCCATGCACCAAGTGGCAGGCACCGCACTTTTGACATTGCGTACGGTGCTGCAGCCAGCAGCACCGCCCGCAATGTTTAAAGCCCTGGATGCGCCCGCCAGTATGGCGGAAGCATCCTAATCGCAGTGGTGGGACCGCCGCATGTCTGGCGGGCGGTCCCAAACACCGCTACGATGGCGGGCGGACCTAGTCCGCCCGCCATCGTAATCAGCCCCTTAGTTTGGTAACCAGTGGACCGGATGATGAAACAAACTTGGGGTCTAACGTAGTTCTCAGTGTTAGGGTTGAGAGGAAATCCAAGGGTCTACCCCAAAGTTCGATCTTGCTAGATGGTCTTTAAGTGTAGCTTATGGTAGACTCATGTGCATGGTAAGCCATTCTTGGGAGAAGCCTGTTCCAGAGCTATGGGAAGGAAGAAACTTACTACCGACTGAAATACATCCTAGAGGTATACAGATTATGGGATAAACATTCTAGGTTACTTCTGGTACAACATGGACTTCAAGGGGCATAGAACTAGAAGAAAAGTGTATGTTGCAGAGAAAGGTGATGCTATTTTGGGATGGCCTCACCAGGAGGAGATGAGGGTGAGACAGGATCCCAGAACCGACTCATCAGTTTATATTATTGATGGAGGGCATGATGACATAGAGGGTAAAAGGAGAGCAGAGGGCGGTTTAACAGAAGGTATTGATGAGTATATTCAAAGACTACAGCAGGACTTCAGGGAAGTTTTCACCAAAGAAGTGGGATAACACAGAAGGTTTATGCATTGTACTTGGTTGAAAGATATAGCTATTCCTATCATGCACAAGTTAAGAGATGTGCAGCTGTCATATAGGGGCAAGCTGAGAGCGGTCCTGAAAGACCTTTGTGAATGAGATGTCATCAAACTGATAGGATCGTCACCACTGGTGACCCCTGTAATTTGGTCGCTCAAGGGTTCAAGAAATCTGCTTTTTTGTGTCGACCATCACAGTCTCAGTGACGCTATATGAATAAATCATCATCCTTTACTCAATATGCTCCAAAAAAATTCTACTGTTCGAGGGGCAGAGGAGATCAATATTAGATTTGCCTAATGCTTACCACCAACTGATACTACAAGAACACTCTTAAGCACTTGACTGCATTAATTACACCGAAAGGATGTTTCAGTTGAAATGCGTGCCCTATGGTCTCACGAATGATGCCTCTGTATTCCAAAGAATAATGAAGGAGACCTTGGATGGTATGAATGAGCCAGGACAAATACACTGATTTTTGGGGGAAATGTAGAACCGCATGATTCTAGATTGAAAAGTGTTCTCCGGGCTGTATTCAGTAATGGAATTAATTTATTTATTTTTGAGTTTATATGGCGTGAACTAGGCCCGAGGGCATCAGAGCGCTTTATACGGTTTGTATATACAGCGACTATAGGAGATATAAAACAGTAAGATGCATACCGGGGATGTAATACAAGTAGGAAGCATACAGTAATGCGCAATATGAACCAAATTATATAGAACGAACTATGCCCGAGGGCAGCAAAGCGATTTACAAGGGTTGTATATACAGCAGTTACAGGGGATATAAAACAGTAGAATGCATACATGGGATATAATACAAGTTAGAAGCATACAGTAATGCGCAATATATAACAAATTATATAGCGCAAACTGGGCCCAAGGGCATCAGAGAGACTACAGGAGGTATAAAACACTAGTAAGCATACAGGGGATATAATACAAGCAGGAAGCCTACAGTGATGCGCAATAAAAACGAATTATATAGCGCAAACTAGTCCCGGGGGCATCAGAGTGCTTAATTGGGGTTGTGCATACAGTGATTGCAGGAGATATAAAACAGTAGGACAGATACTGGGGATATAATACAAGGGCAGAATATACAGTAGGAATGCAGGAGAGGATTGTCAATGCAGTCCTGAGGTAGTTACAGGAGATTGAGGCATGGATCATGGAATCTTATCTCTGGATGGAACAGTTTGTTCCGAAGTTGGGATGAGAGCTGGTAGAGAAGAACTGATTTAGGAGGGAGGGTTTAGGTATTTGTTGAGAAGAGATAATTTGATTAGGTAAGATTGGTTGTCACGTAGTTCATTTGGAAGGGCGTTCCAAATTCTGGGAACATTCCCTGAGAAGGAGCGGGTGCGAGATTAATTAGTCTTCAATTTAGGGGGAATCAAGAAAAGGGGGTCTGTTTTGAACCACTCTTGAGAGTTTGTTGGCGAGGTGGGTTGCTTTTCCAGAGTAGAGGGCTTTGTGGGTTATGCAAGCTGTTTTGAATATACTTCTCGCTTCAATTGGTAGCCAAATGAGTTTCTGAAGTGTGGAAGTCATGTCGCCATATCGTTTCTCCCCAGAGAGAAGTCTGGCTACTGTATTGAGTGTTGACTTCATAGGTAAGAGGTGGATTTTTGGGGTGCCGGAGATTGTTGGGTTGCCGTAGTCCAGTTTGGAGAGGACTAGGGATTGTGAAACCGTCTTCAGTTCTTCAAGGGAAATTATTGGTTTTATTTTTTAAGGTGTTTTAGCTTGTAGAAAGCACTTTTTGCTAAGGCGTTGATGTGGTCTTTCGTGCTTAGGTTTTTGTCAATAGTGATCCCAAGGGATTTAACAGATTTGGAGATAAGTAGTTTTCAGTTAGGTTGTCGGGTCAGTTATGGATAGGGTAAGGGCCAGTGGCTTGCTTTTAAGCAATGCAAATAAAGGAAACATAAAATGATAATAACTTTGAGTTATTATCATTTTATGTTTCTGTGCTGCTTTGTGCGCGGGCGGGGCTGCTCTGCTCTCGGAGCAGGGCAGGAGAGGATGGGTTTGCCCACTCCTAAGTGCACATGACTGTTTGGTCGGCCCTCTGGGGCCGACCAAACAGTCATGCACACTTTCCCTGTTCTCCACGCAGGCTGCATGACAGCCTGCATGGGGAACATGCCCAGGTCCCCATTCCCTTGCTGAGCGTCGAACCACGATGCTCAGACCAATCACAACGCTGCATTGCAGCGTTGTGATTGATCAGGGGAGCCTAGCTGTGCTTCCTGTTCCTGGAGTCCGATGGAGGAGAACTGGAGCAGAGACGCAGGACCCAGCAGCAAGGTAAGTGGTTATTTTAAAAAAAAGGAATTACATTGCGCCCCCGCTCCCGCCCCTACACCCATGAGCTGTGCCGGCCACCACTGGTAAGGGGTAGTGTTTGGCTGGATGAGGAGAGGTTCAGTTTTGTTGGGGTTGAGCTTTAGGTGGTTGTTGGTCAGCCAAGTGTGTATCCGGGAGAGAGTGTTGTTTAGGAGTTGGATGTCTTTATGTGGCGAGATTTTGATGTAGATTTGGGTGTCATCAGCGTAAAGGTGGTAGGCAGTCCTGGCTTGTTTTAGGATCAGTGCAAGGGGTTCCATGTAGATGTTGAACAAGGCAGGGATTGGATTGAGCCTTGGGGAACTCCTTGATTGACTAGTTCTGCTGGTGATGTGGAATTATTTATTTTGATTAGGTAGGTCATTCGCTCAGGTATGATGTGAACCATTGCAGGACAGTACCGCTGATGCCAGCACGTTGTGAGAGGGTGTTTAGTAGAATGTTGTGGTTGACGATATCAAAGGCTGAGGAGAGGTCCAGGAGGATTAGGAAGCAGGCGTCGCTGTTGTTGAGGGATTTGTCTAGATCATCAGTGATGTTCAGGATTGCAGTCTCTGTACTGCAGCCTTTACGGAATCCAAATTGGAAGGTGTAATGTAGGTTGTATTTTTCAATGTGGTTGTTTAGCTGGGAGATCACACATTTTCTGTGATTTTGGCAAGGAGAGGGAGGTTGGTTATAGGCCTGTAGTTGTTTAGGTCATTGAGGTGGGCGTCTGGCTTTTTGAAGAGGGGGTGATTTGGCCGGGTTTAAGGGAAGCAGGCATGGAGCTGCTGGATAGGGAGGAGTTGACAATTTTAGTCCAAGTTGAAGCAATGATGTGTCTGAGATTTTTGACAAGAGAGGAAGGGAGTGGGTCAGAGAGGTGGGCTGTTGGCTTCAGGTATGATATTATTTTGAGGACTTCCTTTTCAGAGATGTTTTCAAACTTGGACCATGTTGCGTTGTTTTTTAGTTGTAGGTGATTGGTGATGGTGTACTGGTTCTCTAATGGTGTGGGTTTGGGAGGGCAATCTTCAGTTGCTGATGAGGCAGGGGGCTCATCTTTGAAAGAGGGGTCAGCTCTAGTAGGTGGAGAGAGGGAGTGAGAGGGTCCAGCGAGAGTTCAATGTTTGTTATTGTGTCTGAAAAGAATTTGGCGAACTCTTCACAGCGCTTGGTGGAGGTATAAATAGGCTGTTGTGGGATAGAGGAGGTTTGAAGATATTGAAAAGGTCTTTGGGTCTGTTTCTGGAAGGATCCAGTTGGAAAAAAGATTATTCTCAGTAGATGTGTTTTTGGGATTTTGAGCGTTCCACTTTAAAACTCAATAAATGCAGTTTTAGTGCTAACCAGCTAGAGTATTTAGGTCACACAATTTAAAGGAATGGCATCAAGCTCAAGAACAGACATATTCAGGCCATTCTGGAAACTCCTGAGCCAGTGACCAAACAGCAGCTAATGTAATTTCTTAGTCTCACAGAATTCTTTGTAAGGTTCGTTGAAGTTTTCTCGCAATATTGGAACCCTCAGGGCATTACTCAAGAAACATATGAAGTTTATTTGGGGATATAGTAAGAAAAGGGCTTTTGTTTTGCTTAAGAATGACACTGTGCAAGCCCCTTGCATGAAAACCTTTGTTTTGGGAAGAGGTACTGTGTCTGTGGATGTGGTATGGGTGTCCTTTTACAACAGAGAGAAAGAGTGGGTAGTGGCATATGGTTCAAGAGCTCTGCAAGAGTCCGAAAGGCATTACTCCATAATTGAGAGGGAGCTATTAACCTGCACTTGGGTAGCTAAACATTTTCGCATGTTTCCTTGGGGGACTACATTTGTCTTGGGGACTGACCATAAATTGTTGGTAAACATGATGTCTCCTGGTGGAGGAAGAGTCATGATGGCTAGGGTGGCCAAGTTGGTGACAAGGCTTCAGAATTTCAAGTTTCACATTGAACATTTAACCAGGAAGAGGAACCAGCAAGTAGAATGCAAGTTTTGTTGACATTTGCCTGCGTGTGTAGTGGTGGATGATGAGCAGGAGAGTGAAGTTGTGTTCAGGTTATCTGAGTTTGTTTTGGGAAGTGATTCTGTTACAAGAAAGATTTGTACAGAGGAGGAGTGGATGAGATCTGCTGAAGGTGAAATTGTCTTGAGTGTGGTCATGCAGTGTCTGGAGGCCGGTTGGCCAAATGAGAAGATTTTGATAGGTGTAATTGGATCTTTTGACAAGATCCACTTCAAGCTATCCTGTTCTGGTGGTGTGCTCATGAGAGGTGACAAGGTGGTTCTGGCCGATGTGCTTAGGGGTGCCATAATTGCCCAGAGTCATAAAGGTCTCTGGGAATGTCTGGCACTAAGAGATCCACAAACAATTTAGGTGGGCAGGCCTGGAGGAGATGGAGGAAAAGGTGGTGAGGTATTGTGAGCATTGCAGCAGGAGTGATAAATTAACCAAGTTGTGTGCCATGTTCCCATTTCAAGTTGCCCTACCCGAGGGGCCATGACAGAATTTGGGGATAGACATCTTGGGTCCATGCTGTGCTCCCAAACGCAGGGAAATATATGACTTGGTACTTATAGATTATTATTCTAAGTGGCCTGAGGTGCAGCTTGTGGAGACTGTGACAATGGATATGATTATCAACTTTCTAGAAGATGTGTTCTACAGGGAGGGTCTTCCAGAGGACCCTATGTCCGCCTATTGTCCGCAGTTTACTGGTACCAAATTTGGGGTGTACTTGGAAAGATGTGGTGTGGAACACAAAAGTATAGCTGTATACCAGCCTGAGGTGAATGGACAGGTGGAACGATTCAACCATGTTATTAAGGAATCCATACAATTAGCCTTCAATGGAGACATTGAGTGGCGCAAGGCTTTGATATACAACCACACCCAATTTGGTCACAGGTTTCTCTTAATTTGAGCTGTGGAAGGGCTGTAAGCCTAGCACAAGTTGGTTTCTTGGTGGCTGAAAAATACGTTGGGAATGATTGCTGTAATGGGAAAGTCTAGGGACTGCATCTACCAAGAGATGCAGGAAAACGTAGACAGGTACAAGCGGAGAATACTTTTGAAGTTGGAGAGGAGAAATGGTGGTGTTTCACCTGGTAGGGTGTATGTGGGTATATTGGTCCAGTTGAAATTGCCCATGGGACACAAAAGACGGTTTCAGATTATCAAATCTCATTAAGATTAAAACCCTAACCTCCTCAAGGCATGTTTCCACACCCTCAGAACTTGAAAAGCCAACCACTTTCTGGCATTCTCATCACAAGAATTTTCATCCAGAAAACCTCCCACATGTACAGAATTCTGCCAAAATGCTGAAGGACACAAACATCCCTGTCCACTTCACAAAACCTAACCTAATGCACCTTACCTAACTGACCAGTCTTACATTGCCGTAACCAAATATGTAGAAGTCCCTGACCCTATTTAACCTCTTGTCTCACAAGACCCATCCTATACTGGGTGCCACCCAGCTCTGAAATTTTGAATGGCCCGAAAAATAAACAAACCATGCATAACTTTAAACCACCTAAAACTGATAAACCAGTCACCGAGCAATCTTAATAAGGACATCAGAAGCATTCCAGTAATCAGATGCTGCAACCTTGTCACCACCCATTACTCCCTCACCCAAACTGCCAAAATCCTCCTCCCCAGCTCTACTAACAGTAGCTCTTATTCCCAGAAAATGTCCCGGTAAAAGGCTAGACCAGACAATTTGCCTGAAATATTCACTGCTAATAAATTACTGTTGATCAAAGACACAATAAAGTGAATTACACCATTGTGTCTTCTCTCTAGGTCTGCTAAAGAAATACCCCTCTCTTGTTTCTCTCCCAACATAAATTAATTTCCTAGCAAGTCTGCATGTTTTAATTCCTGGTAGGTGCCAATGACTTCTCAATTAGCTCCAGCACCCTTAATCTGCCTAACTCCCACAGTTTTGGTGTCATTCTGATCATCTCAACATCTGCCCTGGTGCCAGCCCTTGAAATCTCTGCCACTGTAAATGAGGCAGAAAAGTGTCTCAGTGTAACTGTCTACTAATCATACACGTCTAGCTCTGAGCAGTATACTAAAATGTAAACAGCTTAACCTAAAACCGCTAAATAGCTGTAACATTCTAAGGTCCCTTGCCTTTTCTTTTTTGCAGTTTTTACATAGCATGAACTTGGCTCAAGACATAGGACATTATAATGTTTTACATAGGCACCAGATTACATTAATACAAAGTCTGATTTTTTTTTTTTTAGACAGAGAGATTAGGTGATTTGACCAAAATCACAGGCTGTTGAGCAGCTGCTGGGAATTGAACCAGGTTCCCCAGTTCCAAAGTTGCCAGCTGTTGCTGTTAGGCCACATCCCCATGCCTTTTGCCTATTGATCACGGCCAGAAAGGTCTCATTCCCAACTTCAAGATTACTCTTTTATCCGCCAAATCCTGGTTACACAATCCCTGCGTTACCAACAAAGAATTCCTAGAAGGCATTACTACTGTCTTGCTTCAGCAATGTTCCGACAATGATTCTGCAACCATGTTCAGCCCCAGAAGAGACCAAAATCCCCAGCAGCTGCTGCATCTGAAAAGATCAGTATCTGCCATAACATCTCATTGTTCAGTGCCCAGTGGTAACTCCATTGTTCTTCAAAAAATACTTCTGCACTGCCAGATCTGTTCATAATCCTGCTGAAAATTCCACCCTGGGATAAGGCAATAAGGCTCTAGACATTGAAAAATCTAGTTGCCTGCAAGAAGTCCAACCAACTCTCAGTGCAGCATGTAAAGTTTAAATGCCAAAGTAGAATCCGAACCTTCCTCAAACCCATCTTTCTCGCACCTTGCTTCCTCCAAAAGCCGCAACATTTCATCCACTTTCATGCGAGGCAGCCTAGCCTCCTTCTTGACCATATCTAACACAATACCCAAGAAGTCAAAACCATACTTGGACATCCATTTTTTTCCAGCACCAATGGAACTTCCAACTGATCCATCAAGATCTGAAATTGCGCCAACTCAGATCACCTGATCCCTGTATACCAAAGAACAAAAAGTAATCCAGAACTCGTCTGGTTTTGTTTCCTGATTCCAATCTGTCTACCAGCCTTGTGGCCAAACATGACCCCACCCCCGCCAAATACAACAACCAACCTATCAAAAGTGTGAAATACAGCAAGAAAACATATTTACATATGGACCAAAGCAAAAGTAGTAACAAGATGATCCACTCCCCTCTGGCTTTAAAATTAGGGATGGAATGGTGGTGAAATCAGGAGCTTGGGGCCAGAAATATCAGCAGGTGCTTCGGTGGGCAGCAGGGACAAAGCCAGGTAACGATGATGAGGCCTTAAAGGTCCCTATGGCTTAAACTGCTGTTTCATTACCACGCCAGCTCCTCAACAGTCAATGTATGCAGAGCGAGATTTCTCGGGCATGCGGGCTAAGTGTGCCAAATTAAAAAAAATTCAAGAGCAGTGGCTGTTAAGCGTCCTTTTCCCTAAGTCAGGTAAGGCCCAACCGGTATGACAGGGTTAGTCGTTGGTGCAGCGCAAAGTTGCCCACATGTCACAAAACCTAAATACGACTAATACCAGACACACAAAATGAACGTGCACTTTGCACATGAGCTTACGTGTCATAATGATTCTTGCATGTGTTGCACCTGACACTGCTGTTGCAGAGAGTCTTTGCTATAGAATTTACAGTTCTCACATAGAATGTTTTACTAATGTCGAAAGAAATATATTTGATGTTTAACTTAGAACCCGTCTACACTAAACAAGAGATGCCCCTGCTGAAATTATTTTGTAAACAATTATCTGAAGTGGCTAAAAAAAGTGACTGATATGTAATAAACATAATATGTTACGTTTCAACTAAAAGGATTTATAGTTATAATGCTTGCTATATTGAAAGATGAAAAGATTTGCAATGTGTAGTGTACTTTAAACCATCCTCTTTCCATCATTGCTGAACCCTTACACACGATTCAAAATTGAGTGCAATATTGTCTGTGTAACTGCTAGAAATGTTCTCAGCTCTAAATGATCCTTATGTGTGTAGGATATTAGTATAGGTTAAACGATAACATTTACTCAATATATGCATTTATGTTACACGTATGTACTTTCAAATGCGGTTTCTAGATATACTTGCTATTGTGAAATGTCATTGTTTACTCTGTGATTTATGCAACATGGACTAAAAGTACTAAAGAAATATTATATACATGTATGTTTAAACGTGCACATGTATTTTAAATGCAACTATTGATTTTTTGTCTTAAGTTAGCAGTTTTGCTTAAAAGGTCTGAATCTGTGTCCCATGAGAACCTACTGTGCTTCTATATTTTTGCTGATTTGCTTTCTTTGCAGGTATTCTCATACTTTGCTAGTTTAGAATAGATACATTTCTTGTAACAGCAATTGATACATGTCTGGGAATAGATTTTAGCTGCGAGCACATGAAAAACCGGGAGACGGCCAATGGACTATTGTATTCAAGTACCTGAGTGTGTGACCAAGGTGGTGTTGCCATGTCCAGTGTGGGATTTTTCTCTACTGTTGCAGTGTGTACCATTGAAATTCATACAGACATTGGAACAAATACAATGGACTTCTTTTGATGAGGCAACCAAATGGGAGTTGCCGACGGACTCTATCGATTATAACTTGTTATCGGAGAGCAGATGACTTCAGACATTCTTGCAGACCACATTCTGAACTTCTATGCTGAACCCCTTTCTGCAGATTCTATGCAGACCCTTCCTTGGACTTTGACCTGAAACATTTCCCAAATCCCATTGTCCTTTGAATTGACTTTTAGAGACTTTTCCCATGTTTCGTTAATTTCCCTAAGTGTGTTTTAGACTGACACTTATTTACAACCTATTGAAGACTCTTGACTGAGCTTCCACAATGCTATTGCTAATATTACTCATACTCGTTTGCCTTATGCCTATTGTTTTCTACTGAGTTATTCTGATTTCTGAACTTTGAGCATTTATGTGCCTTAATCTATGCCTGAAAGATTTAGATTGATAATGCCTAGAAAGGACCAATTTAGACTGTATTCAGAGCATCAGGTACTAATGTTGTCATTTTGTATTGCGGCCACAGAACTCCTTGTATGTTTAATTCTTGTCCGCCTACATTTCTTCCGGAGGCTCGGCCTCCCTGTTGCTATACCATACTTATATAGTCTGGTCGTAAGAGTGATATACCTGAATTTGATCACCAATTTGTAATAAACACCCTTGAACTTGGCTACCGATTTCTGGTCCTCATTGTGTAGCCAACTTGGTTGCACTGTTAATTAATATTGATCAGACAAAATATGCTAACTCTCTTTCCCCTCAGTGCGACGAAAAAGGCCCATTGGAGGACCAAATTAGCAAGTAAGTAAGTGGTAGTAAATGATCCAGTAAAGGAGGCAAATCCTCAGTACCAGATGGGCCCAGAAATGCAAGATCAAATTTGCTGGATCGCCGTCATAGCTCTTCAGAGAGCTCCCGTTTCCCTAACCAAACACTGGTAGCACATCCAAACCATTGTTTTTACTTTGCATTTTTCACTTGAAGGCAGGAATTTATGATTGGACAAACAGGGATATCGGAATGCAGAGAAAACCTAGACTGTATGGCTTACTCAGCATGAAAGTGGGAAAAGTAAAAGCCCTGCAAATGTAGAAAAAATAAACCCTGGCATTCTGCCATTTCCACACCATCGATGTTCAGATCCTGCCTCCCGCACCTCTCCTTATATTTAACTTATATACCTGGGTCAGGCACCATTTGTACTCTGGCTGTCTAGCATCTAGGGTGACCAACCGTCCGTAAATTTCACGGACCGTCCATCATTTTGGTGTCATGTCCGTTATCATTCCTGTTAGGGACGCCTTTTGTCCGTAATTTTGGAGATCAATTACAGCGAGTTGTGCTGTTCCCCTGAGAAGCCCCAGGAGATTAAAAGTTGTCTGGGGCCAGCTCACACTTCTCTGCTGAACTCCAGAGGCTGCAGCAGCCCCTCCCTGAGCTTGCACAGACTGTGGACAGGCCCATTGTCATTCTGACTGAGGCTGATTATCCCCTTTCGAATGACAATGCACCCTCTGCCTTTAGCATATCATGTGTGAGTGAGTGCTTGGAGGCCAGTGACTCACTTGGAGCCAAAAGATCTTAGTGATTACAGAGGAGCTTTCCCCAAACAGAGTACTGTGGGGAACTTGCGGCCTTGTGTAATTTGCCAATGTTGTTCACTGAGAGTGAAGGGGCAGGAGCATGTGGTGTTGCAGTCTAGTTGTGCAACCACCACGTCAGTGATCGCAGGGGCTCACGGGAGGCTGGCATCAGGGGTGCCATTATGTGTAAGGGAGTGAGACCCGGGCGCACGCATTATCCTCTGCCCAATAAATATCCCTGCAACCTAGCCCAGAGTCTGTGCCTTATTTACGGGAGCGGAGGTGCTTCCACAACTGGCGACGAGCGGAACGGACTCCCGCTGCACCGGCCCCGGGACGCGCATTACTTGCAGCGCTGCAACCCTACCGCCGGCCGGCACGAAGGACCCCTCAGCAGCCCCGGTGTACCCGCCCTGTTGCCTTCCCCGCCAGGACCCTTCGGATCCAGACAGGCGCTCAAGGGGAAATTGAGGTACCACGCTAGCGCTTTGCCTTACGCGCATTCCACGCCTCGCTCCATGTGCCTGCTGCACATTACGGACCTCATCCCACAGGGACATCGGCGCCGCACCCGAGGCCCCACCAGCGACCACGCACAGTGCGCTAGCCACCAGGCACCATCTACCCCGCGAGGAGTGCCAACACCCACCAAGTGCACCACTGGCTGTGCCCAGGACTCTGGCCACTGCTCCTCAACACCCACAAGGGTGGGTATTGCCTCTGCTGACCGCGCCCTCACCACTGGGCGCTCAAGCTGACTGCCTTCTGCCGCGCCCCTCCACACCAACGGTCGCACATCAGCACGCTGGCAACGCTGTGGGCAACCAACCTGAGAGGTTCCCAACTGCGCCCACACCGCAACAAGTGACCCCTGCCTCCAGCCCACGCTCTACAAGTCCCCAGGACCACCATTCACCCCAGGGGGCAAGCTCTACGGCGACGAAATGTGCGCACAAACCTTCTCCCTCACCAACCCGGTGCCCTTCCTTCCAAAACCTGGCGAGCCTGCCATGAAGTGGGCTGACTGGAAGGGTTACTTCCTGAACTACCTCTCCGTGCTGGAAGATGAAGGGGAAGAAGCCTTCTCGAGTAAGCACCGGAAGAAAATACTACTGCACAACCTCGGCCCTGAAGGCTTAAGGGTCTACGAGAACATGGTGAAGAAGCCTAAGGCGGCGACTGATGAGGATGTCTTCTAGCACGCTCTAGAGGACTTAGACAACCACTACCAACCGCTCATCTGCACGGCCATAGACCGATACAATTTCTTCCAACAAAAGCAGAGTGAAACCGAAACGGTGGAAGATTATGTGGCGGCGCTCAAGAAACTTGCCATCCACTGCAAATTCGGCGTCCTCCATGATGACCTTGTGCGAGACCAGATAATAATGCACACCACCAGTGCGAGCGTCCGGGAAAAGCTGTGGGTGAGCGGAGACGCCCCACTACATGAGATCATAGCGATAGTCAAGAAGGCTGAACTATCCAGGCGCTGCGCGGCGGCAGCGAACAAAGACGTGGACACTAAACCGGCAGTCTGAAAAGTGAGCGACACCAAAGGAGCGGGGGACAGGCCTGCACCCCGGCAGGGACACAGGACCGGCAGGCGACCACCAAAGACCGCATCCGGGCCGTCGCGACCGACACCAGAAAAGAAGGGATCATGCTATCGATGTGGAAATGCTACACATATGGCCAACGACAAACGTTGCCCGGCCCTACGAGTCAAATGTTCCTATTGTGGGGTCGTGGGACACTTCGGCAAAATGTGTAGGCGAAGACCAACCACCTCAGCAGTCAAATGCGTCATGTATGAATCAGATCCAGAACCGGGGGAGTGCGAAGAAGAGGAGGATGATGGTGTCCTATGCATCGACGACCACGTCTGGGGCATCACCAGTGCAACAAGAACAAAACCATCCTGCCTCCTAACCATCGGCGGTGTCCAAATCTCCATGGTGGCGGATTCCGGGTCCTCGTTCACCATTATCCAAAGAGAACTATGGGAAAGGGACTTTGCAAACACTGTAGGGAACCACCTGTACCCCACGGACGTTCACCCTGTCACCTACACAGGAGAGAAAATACTCATGGTGGGCTTCAGACCACTACAATTCGCGTTTAAAGGGAGAGACACCACAGGGAAACTGTACGTGGCGGAAAAGGGCCCCTCAATCCTGGGATGGGTGGACCAAGGTGCCTTGGGCATCCAACTGAACCCCAATGGAGAAACGCAAGTCCTCATGACGGACTCGCAACCCCAGCAAAACTACATCCACCTGCAACGCGATTTTCCCACTGACTTCGGGAGAACCATTGGCCAACTGACCAAATTCACACACAAAATAGTACTCAAAGAGGGTGCAACGCCGGTCTGCCACAAAGTAAGGAACATCCCATTCAACTGCAGGGACGCCGTACAGCAGGAGTTACAACGGCTAGAAGATGAAGGCATCATCGAACCCATCGAGAGCGCAGAATGGCTGGCGCCCTTGGTCGTGGCGCGCAAACCGAATGGCAAGGTGCGCCTCTGCATTGTTCTGCGCGAACTGAACAAAAACAAACTAGTGGACAAATTCCCCCTGCCACGCATTAACGAACTGTTGGCCCAAACTAAAGGAATACAATGGTTTTCCACAATCGACCTCACAGCAGCATACCACCAAATTCTGCTCCACCCATTGTGCAGAAAATTGACCTCGTTCATCACACCATTCGGATGCTACAGGTTTCGGCGCCTCCCATTCGGACTCGCGTCCGCTGCGTCAGTTTTCCAAAAGCTGATGCACAAACTCTTCAAGGACAGCACCAATGTCCTATATTTCCAGGACGACATTCTTGTCATGGGCACCTCAAAACGGGACCACGATGCCACACTCTGCAACGTATTACAAAAACTGTCGGAGAACGGCCTCACGGCAGAACTGGAAAAGTGCAAATTTTGCCTCCGTAACGTCACCTACCTGGGCCATGAGATAGGGGTAGAAGGTATTTCCCCGAAGAAAGCCAACGTGGAAGCCATCACAGCCGCACCAAGACCGCGGACCAAGGAAGAAGTTCGTTCATTCCTAGGGCTGGCGGAATTCTAAAGCAAGTTCGTCCAGAATTTTGCCACAAAAACCCACAGCTAACGCCAACTCCTCAAAGAGAGGAACACCTTCGACTGGACGCCAGACGCTGACCGCGAATTTGAAACAGTCAAAAGGGACATATGCAAAGCCATACCCTTACAGGGTTTCGACTGCGCTCTCCCCAGCATCCTGACAACAGACGCCAGCGAGAAGGGTTTGGGAGCCGTCTTAACGCAGCGCGCAGCCGACGGCGCGGAAACGACCTTAGGCTTCACCTCCCGATCACTAGCCCCCAACGAAGAAAAGTTTAGCGTCATCGAGAAAGAAATGCTAGCAGCCATTTGGGCCATGACCAAATTCAGACAGTACCTGTGGGGATCTCGATTTATCCTCCGCACGGACTACAAGCCGCTCATCAAGGTCTTGACGTCCAGCGGCCATGCACGGCCACTCCCCGCATCGCCAAAATGTCGCTCAAAGTCCTGGATTTCGTGTACGTTGTGGAATACCTGCCAGGCCACAGGAACAAGGTAGCAGATTTCCTCAGCCGCTCCGCCGCCATGGAAGAAGCTCCACACCCCACCGAGGAGGATGAATACCAGGTGGCACTCATCGCCGAAAACGTACAGGCCATCAGCGAACAAGAGTGGATCTCGGCCTATGAGGCAGACCAGGCCGTATCCCAGGTGAAAACCTTCCTCACACAAGGGTGGCCGGCGAAAAAGTACATGTCAGCAGAAACCAGGAAATATTGGGAGGTACGGGACGAGCTCTCCCTCAGTGACGATGCTGTATTCCTCCTCAGAGCAGACAAAGTTGTTCCCCCCAGGGATCTAGTGGACCGCATCCTCAGCATCATGCATGAAGGGCACCTAGGCATAGTGAAATCCAAAAGGAAGCTGAAGCTATCCTACTGGTGGCCTGCCATCGACATCTCCGTAGAGAAATACGTACGGTCCTGCCAGCACTGTGCCAACGCCGACAAATCGCACACACTGCTGTGGCCCCCAATGGGGGAATTTGCCACGCCCACCAGCCCCTGGGAAGAAGTATCAGTGGACTTATTGGGACCCATCCTGGACTCCTGGAGGGTGCCCAAATACGTCATTGTCCTGGTTGACAGGTACTCCAAATGGCCGGAACTACAGATTTGTGAAAAGGCAGACACAGAAGCAGTACTCGCCTTCCTGGACAGCACGTTCTTAAGAGAAGGCATCCCTAAAGCCATAGCAAAACCAAAGGGGATGATGGACGGAGTGTTGAACATTGCAAGCACTCACCCCCAGTCAACTGATCTGGGTTTAATCCATCATCATTCTTTAGCTCACTCCGCCACCCCAGTTCAGACATGGCCATATGCAAATCAGTCTGACCCTGTGCCTCATGGGAACAGTCAAGCCCGAACTGCCACGCCACGTCTTCCCTGGACCGGAAACAAGCATCCTAGGACCGGTTTCTGGCTTACAGCCGTCATCAGCCAGGCTATCTTGAATCCAGTGGCAAAGTGAGCAAGGGACCCACGTCTGGGCATACCCTGCCAACTTAGGGCGAACATAGCAAAACCAAAGGGGATGATGGACGGAGTGTTGAACATTGCAAGCACTCACCCCCAGTCAACTGATCTGGGTTTAATCCATCATCATTCTTTAGCTCACTCCGCCACCCCAGTTCAGACATGGCCATATGCAAATCAGTCTGACCCTGTGCCTCATGGGAACAGTCCAGCCCGAACTACCACGCCACGTCTTCCCTGGACCGGAAACAAGCATCCTGGGACCGGTTTCTGGCTTACAGCCGTCATCAGCCAGGCTATCTTGAAACCAGTGGCAAAGTGAGCAAGGGACCCACGTCTGGGCATACCCTGCCAACTTAGGGCGAACATAGCAAAACCAAAGGGGATGATGGACGGACTGTTGAACATTGCAAGCACTCACCCCCAGTCAACTGATCTGTAAGCCAGAAACCGGTCCCAGGATGCTTGTTTCCGGTCCAGGGAAGACGTGGCGTGGCAGTTCGGGCTGGACTGTTCCCATGAGGCACAGGGTCAGACTGATTTGCATATGGCCATGTCTGAACTGGGGTGGCGGAGTGAGCTAAAGAATGATGATGGATTAAACCCAGATCAGTTGACTGGGGGTGAGTGCTTGCAATGTTCAACACTCCGTCCATCATCCCCTTTGGTTTTGCTATGTTATCCCTAAAGCCATCACATGTGACAACGGACCCCAGTTTACCTCAGAGAAATGGACGGCATTCACTAAAAGGAACGGGATCAAAACAAATCACACGCCAGTGTATCACCCAGCCGGCAACGGTTTGGCCGAACGGTTCAACCTGGTCATCATGGGATCAGTGCAAGCAGCCATCAGCACGGGCAAGAACTGGGAAACAGAGCTCCAGCACACGCTCTGGGCACACCGCATCACACCCACACTCACGGGATACAGCCCGTTCCTGATACTAAGGGGAAGGGAACCGTTCACCAAGGACAACCTCGCGTGGAAGACTTTGAAAATCCAGAGCAAGTGGTCACCAGCTGTGGTTCGCAGCAACATTGAGAAAGCCACCCACATTTACAAGGACAACTACAACAAGAAGCGTGGCGTGAAGGAGGTCCAGCTAGAGGTGGGTGACTGGGTTAGAGTGAAGCTGGGACAAATACAAAAGAAAGGCGACAGCAAGTTCAGCAAGCCTCTACAAGTCCGGAAGCGGTACACCCGCTCTGCCCTACTCAGTGATGGCAAAGTATGGTCCCACTGCCGCATGGCGAAATGCAACAAAATCCTACACTGGCAAACAGTCAGCACGCCTCCACGCACCAGCTATAACGGCGAAGAACTCGAAGCCAACGCCAGTCCACCACCCAGTGAAATCGACGAATTCCGCCCTACGGGGGGGACAGGGGGTGACACAGGAATCACCAGACCAAGAGGTATGGACACACGTACCCACCACAGGTCCAGTCAAGAGCCCAGCGTCAACCCCGGCACAAGCCAAATGGATCCTGCAGCTCAAGCGGAGAGTCAAGCACAGAGCAACAGCCAAACCACACCACAGACAGAGAGAACAGGAGGGGAGCCAATACCACACACACGCACCCGCACAGGCAGAGCAGTGGTGCGACCCCAAAGATACAAGGACTTTGCTATGAGAACTCTCTTCCCTCCTGGACCTACCCAGCAGGGTGCAGTCTTCTATGCTTCCCTATCCAACAGCTCTCTCTCTCTCTCTCTCTCTCTCTCTCTCTCCCCCTCCCCTCCTCCTCCTTTCCCCCCTTCCCATGGACATGGTCACGGGATCACCCCCTACCTAATGTACTTGGAAGCTGCGCCCCTGAAGCCAATGTTTAGCACTGTTTGCATTCTTCAATGTTGTTAAGGGAGGAGATGTGTGGTGTTGCAGTCTAGTTGTGCAACCACCACGTCAGTGATCGCAGGGGCTCACGGGAGGCTGGCGCCAGGGGCGCCATTATGTGTAAGGGAGTGAGACCCGGGCGCACGCATTATCCTCTGCCCAATAAATATCCCTGCAACCTAGCCCAGAGTCTGTGCCTGATTTACGGGAGCGGAGGCGCTTCCACAGAGCAGTGACGGGGCAGGAGCAGTAAACGGACAGGAGCAGTGAACGGACAGGAGCAGTGAACGGGGCAGGAGAAGTGACGGGGCAGGAGAGGTGACGGGGCAGGAGAGGTGACGGGGCAGGAGAGGTGACGGGGCAGGAGAGGTGACGGGGCAGGAGAAGTGACGGGGCAGGAGCGGTGATTAGGCATGAGCAGGAGCAGTGAACGGGCAGGAGCAGTGAACGGGCAGGAGCAGTGAACGGACAGGAGCAGTGAACGGGGCAGGAGAAGTGAACGGGCAGGAGCAGTGACGGGGCAGGGGAAATGAAAGGGAAGGAGCGGTGACGGGGCAGGAGAAGTGACGGGCAGGAGAAAGTGACCGGGCAGGAGAAAGTGACTTGCACTTATGTTCTTTGCCTATTTATTTATATACTATTGCATGACATCCACTGATGTGTCTGTAAAGCATACCTTTTGTCCCGAATTTTTGTCCTGAATTTTGAAACTTTGTCCTGTATTTTTACACTCACCGTCCTGAATTTGCGCCCATGCCAGTTGGCCACCCTACTAGCATCATTTGTCTGCAGTTCAGAGCCACAGTACATCCCCTCTTCTCCATTCTCTGAGCCGCTGTTAATTAATAGCCACCAACGTGTCCATAAACGTCTCACGCTGCCACATCTCGCGCAGGGGCCCGAGTCTGTCACAGCAGTAACACATTCGCAGATGATAAACGATGCACGCGTAATTCTCGCTCGAACGTCAGCACGCCAGCAGCCCGCTGCGTCACTTTGCTTGCTGTTCATTAAACTAACGCAGTTACTGTTTTTCACACTTAGACGAGCTTTAGCTATAGAGAGAGACTCCATTTGAATCGATCACTTCGTGAATATGCATCAGCGCTTCTTGAGCAATGGAATCAACAAGTCAAGCGAGGGCTGCTTCTTTGTATCCGGGGTCTGAAAGTAAATTACAAATTCATACAGAGGGCCGCTTATGATAAATGTACTTGATCCTAACCCATCTCTCCCAGTGACCGTTGTCTTCCCTGTATGTATTTCTCCATTTGTAACGAGGTTTGTTTTCATCTTTTCCTTTCGACGTTTTCCTTATTCTCTGAAACCATATCTGTTCACTCCATTTCTTCCTTTCCCTCTTTCTCTTTCGTTCTTTCTTCCTCTCTCTCTTTCTTTTTTTCTTTTTCTTCTTACATGCTTATCTTATCTACTCGTAAATTCCTTTCTCCTCCTTTGTTTTCCAACTTCTTCGTCATTAGTTATATCATTTTGATTGGCTCCTGGACAGTCATTCGGGATACCTGCCTGTCTATTCCAACATCGAGCCTTTAAGAACTCTCATTGTGGTTTGTGGCCTTCTTTAAGATACAAAGACATTTTTTTCTCTGTGACATCAGCATTGCTTCAAGTCCAGCGTCAAGGAAATATGCAGACCGTGGGCCATGTTGTGCAGCATGCATCATGGCTGTGAGTGTGAGGTCACCACAAGATCTGATTTCATTTCAGAAACATTGCCTTGTACGTATCTCGTCCATGAAAATGAGCAGAAAGACTGAGGTTTATGTAAAAGTCGAATCGTTTTTCATCCAAAGTGACAATAGAGCATAGCTGTGGAAATGATCTTTTGAGTGCTTAAATATTCATGTAGGCAAGTCATTGAACCCGTAGGAAGAAAACTGTAACAAAGATTAACCAAAACAATTAACACATCAAAAACAGGATTTCAGACAGAAATTGGGAAACAATGTTTAGGGTGAAGAAATAAAGCTGGCGTTGGGTGACAGAAAGGATAAAGAAAGTGTGAAACTGGATTAAGGATCCTGAAACTGGGTAAAGGAAATGAATTAAAAGGCCGGTGTAAATTGGACAGGGGTTAAAACCATAGATAAGAAAGTGAATAGTATGTGGTGCAAATATTAGTCAAATGAAATGAGTAGCGAGATTGACTCAGCAAGCAGAGCTAAAGCCTCAGTGAAAAAGCAGATTTGTATCAAAGCACAATATTAATGTGTACGTGTCACAAATCTGCTGCCACCAAAGGAGATGGTACAATTATAATGACGTATTCTTCGTTCTACAATGTGAAAACCACCCCATTCATTAATTTCCTTTGTTCATGGTGGTAACTGGAGCCTGTCACCATCCGGTTATTTTTATGTTATTTCAAGCGTGAACCATATGGTGAATATATGCATAGAGGCAATGTACGGAATAGAATACAACAGAATACATTTTGAAATTATAAAAAATATTTACAAACGGCCAGTAGTCAAAACCAATCTGTCCTGCTAGTTATTTCAAAAGTAAACAGACAATAAAATATATCAGACACACGCAGTACACATATACATACCAAGACTGGTCTCCACTTCCTAGTAAGCACCAGAGGAGAAGTCACAGGGTTTGGGAAAAAAATTGTTGATAGTGGTCAGCAAGATGGACAAATTAGTAGCCGCGGTCTAGAAACTGGAGACCCGGATGAAAGACGTAAAACAAACCTCCAGGACATTGCAACTCAGAACCCTAGAAATTGCACACAGACACGGTCTCTTAATGCCATGATCTTGCCAGCTTTCACACATAGTGGCCACAATGGGAGGAAAGCTTTTGTGAGGCTGATAGTCTAAAAATGATGCTTGTTGATTACACCTTTGTTTTATGATAAGTCATTGTATGCCTATTGGAGTGGAGTAAATGAGTTTCAAACCTCTGGTCAAACTTTTTATAATGTTTGTTGAACCTAGAGTTTGAGCCAGATGCACAGTATGTGGCAGTGAGAGGGCAGGACACAGCCATTCAGACTTTTATTCCCCAAGTAGCTGCTTCCGTAGGGTATCCGTATCAAACTTCACAAAATCTGCAGTGAAATCCACAAAATGTATACCTAAACTGGTATTCCTTTCTAGAACTGTGTTTTGACAGCACAGCTGTGAATCAGACCTACCGCTTACAATATACAGAGATTTGGACTTTGGGTCTGCCTCTTTCGGTCATTGGCTTTCTTCAACCAGTCTCTTTCAGACATTGGCTTGAATATCACGCCTTGGCTCAACTCAATGGAGTATTTATCTCTCACCTCATTCTATTGGCTGTTTTAGTGTATTTTTCCACCTTCACTCCAGTGCTTTCATTGAACTGCATGAGGGACTACTTTACAACTATAGGCCTCTGTCAATTTCTGCAGGCTCAATCCCATGTGGCTTGCTCTAATGTGCTAACGCTGCATGCGTTAGCACATTAAACCAAGACCTATTTACGTTGCCAATGATTGCATCAGTGCCCTTAATCCTTACAGAGTCAAAGCCATCATATTGTGTATAGTAAAACAGTGCTTTGGCAAGTTAAGTCAATTTTTTTTTCAAAATGTTTAAATTGACTTTTATAAAACAGAACAAATTCACAAATCAAATATTCCCAGAGTACGATGTGCCTGCTGTCACTGCAGTCCGGAAAAAAACGGACCGCCTGTGCCAGGGTACCAAACAGAACCCGATAGGGACCCGTTTCGAGGCCCCCTTTAAAAAACTGACAGTGCTTAGCATCGGTGAGACCCGGCCCACTTAAAGGCCTGCCTTTACCTGAACCAATGTAAAACTTGGCTTTATCTCGACGTCCCAGGGGTATATTAGCACAGCCTCCTAGTCGTTATACTGGTTTGCCTCAATCTCTATTATTGTATTTCTGCAAATTATTCACACCTTATTTCAAGATCACAAACTCTCCTTTGAGCCACGTGTTTAAAGTTCCTCAAACTAATGAAGTGGTTTTTGTTACCCACTAGGAGGGTCTCCTGCAATAGGACCAAATCTGTCTTGTGTGTCTAGACTATCTGAACTATCACTCCCTTTTAATACTATTTCTAAGGCCCCTTCACACTAAGGGGCCGAATCCGATTCGGGCCGGAAAACCACTCGACCGACTCGGTACGGGAATATAGTCCGACCGACACGTACCGGCGTTGCCCGACCTGGGAAGTACGATGAAATGCATGTGAATCACGACCGACTCGTACGGAACTCAAGGCGAACGACCGACCCGGACGGAAACAAGCTATCCGGCCGGGAAACCACGCGAATCGAACCGACCGACACGCACCAGGAATCAACCCGAACGAAACGTACCCGCGCAGTACGATGCAATGGGTGCAAAATCAGACCGATTCGCACGGAGCCCAAGCCGTACGACCGACACGCATACAAAAGCCAGCCGAACAAACACAATACTCCGCGACCGACGCGTACGCCGCATATGAAACTGAGCTAAAACACAGCGGGAACGACTCGGAGAGGCGCGCACGAGACAACTGCAACGTCCTACTCGGTCAGAAGAACGACTCCTACATGCACAATAATCACAAATGAAAAAATACAAAAAAGAGGGCCAAACAAGCAATGACAAAGCCAATAAATACAGGGGGTGAAAAAATGGAACAAGGACACACCCCCAACTCCACCTACATAAAGGCCACAAATCCCTACCATGATCCTTTGCAAATTCCACTGACCTGCCAGCACAAAACACCATCAGACAGCAAACACAGACACACACACAGCTCATCCAACACAAAAGCCACACACCATTAGCACCTCAACAAATAGCACCCTCACACACACCCAGCAAAACCTACACTCACACACCCTCACTTGCACACACACACACATCAATCACCACCACCACCCATCACCATGCCCCTAAAGAAGAATCCAAAGTTCCTAGATAGTGAATTGGAAGTCATAGTAGACGAGATCCTGAGGGTAGAGCCACAGTTGTTTGGCACATTGGTCCAACAGACCCCCATGGCGCAGAAAACCAAGATGTGGGCGAGGATCGTCGACAGGGTCAACGCACAATCACCATGTTTGCGCACAAAGGAAGACATCCAGAACAGGTGGTATGATGTGCGCAGGAGGGTCAGGGACCTACTGAAGAAGGATTACCTCCTGAGCCAGCACACCGGCAGTGGCCCTCCTGCCAAACCAGTATACCTCAGGCCCTGGGAGGAGAAGGTGCTGGACATCCTACCACGTATATGGACTAACAAACATCCCAGAGCCTGGTGAGTACACAACTAATATACACAATATTGTGTGCCAATCCACACACATCACTGTCAAGGGGATAGTCAAACCATGCACCCCTAGCAAATCAACAGCAACCAAAAGATAATCATCCCAAGAAGTGTATGTTAGTCAGATAAACACAATACATGCCATGTCATAGTGATATGTAACTGTGTCATGACATGTACAAACCCAATACCAAATAGAGCTAGGCAGTGGCACAAATCTAACCAACAAACACTGTCAGATATTTAGCCACCACTAGAACACCACCTCACAGGGAAGCTCACAGAAAGGAAGGAATCCTGTGTATGCTGGTGAAGTCAGTGTAGCCAAGAGCATGATGGGACTCGTAGTAACAGATAATGGGCAGCCTCACATTTGGACCATCAACACCACTCTGAACCATGCTCACAACACAGGGAGTGGAAAAGGACTGACAATATGGCTGACACTGGGTACTGCTGTGGGGAGCACAAGGCCCTGCTGGGAACTGGGCACCAACAAACAACAGGACCACACTGTCAGCCATCTTGCCATTGCTGTCACACTCAAACACAGTGAAGTCCACTCAAAAGGAAGGAAATATGGGCATGCTGGGAAAGGGGGTGTAGGCAATAGCATGATGGGAGTTGTAGTCACAGATAATGCTCACCCACACAATTGGCCCATCAACACCACTCTGAACCATGCTCACATCACAGGGAGTGGATAAGGACTGACAAGATGGCTGACACTGGGTACTGCTGTGGGGAGCACAAGGCCCTGCTGGGAACTGTGCACCAACAAACAACAGGACCACACTGTCAGCCATCTTGCCATTGCTGTCACACTCACACACAGTGAAGTCCACTCAAAAGGAAGGAAGTATGGGCATGCTGGGAAGGGGGTGTAGGCAGTAGCATGATGGGAGTTGTAGTCACAGATATTGCTCACCCACACAATTGGCCCATCAACACCACTCTGAACCATGCTCACATCACAGGGAGTGGATAAGGACTGACAAGATGGCTGACACTGGGTACTGCTGTGGGGAGCACAAGGCCCAGCTGGGAACTGTGCACCAACAAACAGCAGAACACCACTGCCTGACATCCTGAAAGCCAACTTGCACTCCCTGCAATGCAAGCACGTTGCATGGTGGGATATCTGGCTGGGTGGGAAGGAGGACTGACAGCACTGACCATAGTTACAAGCAGCTCTCCTCACACACCCCTCAACACAAACTCCACATAACCCACCTGGGAGAATGCAATGCCTCACACACCAAATGACGATCCCACAAAGAACCACCACCCTGGGTAATGCTGTGTGAAGCACAGGGACACTCTTGGGACTTGTAGCCAAACAAACGCAAGGACAACACTGTCAGCCTTCCTGTCAGCACAGGCACACTACCCCACAGGGAAGCAGAGTCAAAAGGAAGGAAGTACGGGCATGCTGGGAAGGGGGTGTAGGCAATAGCATGATGGGAGTTGGAGTCACAGATATTGCTCACCCTCACAATTGGCCCATCAACACCACTCTGAACCATGCTCACATCACAGGGAGTGGATAAGGACTGACAAGATGGCTGACACTGGGTACTGCTGTGGGGAGCACAAGGCCCTGCTGGGAACTGTGCACCAACAAACAGCAGAACACCACTGCCTGACATCCTGAAAGCCAACTTGCACTCCCTGCAATGCAAGCACGTTGCATGGTGGGATATCTGGCTGGGTGGGAAGGAGGACTGACAGCACTGACCATAGTTACAAGCAGCTCTCCTCACACACCCCCTCAACACAAACTCCACATAACCCACCTGGGAAAATGCAATGCCTCACATACCAAATGAAGATCCCACAAAGAACCACCACCCTGGGTAATGCTGTGTGAAGCACAGGGACACTCTTGGGACTTGTAGCCAAACAAACGCAAGGACAACACTGTCAGCCTTCCTGTCAGCACAGGCACACTACCCCACAGGGAAGCAGAGTCAAAAGGAAGGAAGTATGGGCATGCTGGGAAGGGGGGTGTAGGCAATAGCATGATGGGAGTTGGAGTCACAGATATTGCTCACCCTCACATTTGGCCCATCAACACCACTCTGAACCATGCTCACATCACAGGGAGTGGATAAGGACTGACAAGATGGCTGACACTGGTGTGGAACAGCCTCTGCCCACCTCGGATGGCGAAGACCTACCTGGCACCTCCGGTGTGAGTCATCATGTAGCACCAGCAGGACCAACATCTGCACCCCCTGCACCCACCCCTCCAACAACTGCCAACACACAGACCACCCCCACCGACACGGACAGACCAAGGACCACCGATGACAACAGCACAGGGCCCCAGGCCCACCGTGGAGCAACGGACAACAACACCACTAACAACCCCCAAGAGGGCCTCGGGTCACCTCTGCGTGCCACCGCAGGTCCTGCACGTGTCGCCAGGGGTGGTGGGAGGGTTGGTAGACATAGGTCGCTGCTTGCAGAGGGGTCTGGACTGCATGATGGCCCACAACTGGCACGCATCGCTGATGCGTACCAGAATAGCACCGGAGAGGTCAGACAGGTAGTGGGGATCCTCAAGGACATACAACAGCAGCAGGCTGCCCATCATGCCCGCTTGGACTCCCACATGTCCCGTGTGGAGACACACATGTCTCGCATGGAGTCCAAGTGGGACACATTGCAAGAACTCACAGCAGTGCATAGGGACATATTGACATGCCTCCGCCAGATTAGCACCAACATGGCCACATCTCCCTGTGTGCCCACAACATCTGGTGCTGCAACAACTGACACCGCCACAGGGAGGGAGGAGGACTCTGGCGGAGACTCCCTGCACCGCAGCAGCCTGCACTTGAGGGTCCCCCCCAAAGAAGAGGGGTCGTCCGAGGAAGGAAAACTGAGAGGTTGATGGCCACGTACATCCCCCAGGAAGCCAACACCTGTTCCGGAAATTCTCCTTTGTGTGCAAACTTTTCACCCTGTCGAATGCAACACAACTCTCCCACATGACATGGGGAGTTCAAGTTGGACTAATGTATCATATGACTGTGGACTTCACTCAGGACATTTCTGCTACCAAGACTTCCAACTCATCTGGGAACTTTGGATCACAATCCCAATGTACAGCACCCACCATCCTGTGCACTATACACACACACATTTCTGTAAATAAAATCACTAGTACACCATACTTGCCTCTGTTGTTATTCAAATGTGGATACTGTTATGGTGATGATGATCTGCTAAATTACACTGTGTATGCTAACTGCTACAGCAAGTACAACACCGTCATGTGAGTCATGGTGACGTGACACATATGAGGGAGACACACCACTAGGGCTACACAACACAGAGACACCAGGGCCATCGGACTCATCGCCTACAGTGATGTTGCCAGGAAATACTGTGGAATGCACAGACACCACACCTATTTAGAGTCTGTGTCAACTAGCCCACAGGTGCAGTAAGCAAATGTCAGTCAGATGTGTGACCACAGACAACGCACATCCCAAAGTAAAGCACAGATTTATTACACATTTGCAACATGTTGTTTCCACTACAAATGCAAGGTTTACCCACGTGGCAGTGGCCACACAGTCAACAAGTGCAGAAGATATGAAGTCCAGGGGTGTGTGGCACATCACCTGTAGGGAAACTACTGCTGCCACCCTGAAAGCTGAATCATGGTGTCGGAGGATCCAAGTTGACCAAAGTACTCAGTAAGCACCCTGTGAAGGACAGACATGACACACAGTTAAAACCACTGAAGAACAGGACAGAACTGCAATACTCATGCACAATACATGTCACAAGACAACTACACAAAACCAAGTTAGCATGTCAAAACTGTTGGGGAGTACAGACTACCTGTAAGGACACATTGCTGCACGCATCCAGTCAAGTAGCACATGGCCACACTCAAACAGCACCAGAGCACCACCCACACATATCATGCAAACTCACATCATTCTCATTACATCTCCCTGGATACTCACATTCAGCTGAAGAAGTTGGTGATGAGCTGTGTGCGGACATCACCATCATCATCATCATCATCACTGGCATCTTGGTCCAGGCCAGGATCCTCCACAGGTGGCGGACGTTGGTCATCGTCATCCAGGATGAGAGGCAACTCCTTCCGCACTGCCAGGTTGTGTAGCATGCAGCAGACGATGACAATCTTGTACACCTTTACTGGGGCATATGGGAGGGCCCCTCCTGTCTTGTCCAGGAAGCGGAAGCGGCTCTTCAGGAGACCAAATGTCCGCTCAATCACTCTCCTGGTCCGACCATGTGCCTCATTGTAGCGCATCTGGGCTGGTGTCACAGGGTTCCTGAGGGGTGTCAGCAACCACGGCATGTTGGGGTAGCCGGAGTCACCTATGGACAGACAAGTGCACATTAGCTGATTTGGAAAAGTGGGCGGTATACTACAGAGTAGAACACACACAATGGTACAAAGTCAGTACACACCGACAAGCCAGGCACGCTGGTTCTGCATCTGTGCCATTATCCTCGGGATGCGACTACTCCTCATCACGTAGGCATCGTGTGCTGAACCAGGGAAACGGGCACACACATGTGTGATGCTCATATCTGCAAGACATACCACCAGAGCATTGATCGAATGGTAATGTTTCTGGTTCCGGTATGCCTGCTCATGTGCCTGTGGTGGTACCAAAGCCACATGTGTCCCATCAATGGAGCCAATGACATGTGGCATCCTCCCCAGGGCATAGAAGTCACTCTTGACGTCAGTGAGTTGTTGACGTGTAGGGAATTAGATGTACTGGTTCAGGCATCTCAACATTGCCTCCAAAACATCGCGTAGCACACGGCTGAACATAGTCTGTGACATCTCACCGGCAGTCGCCACAGTGTGTTGAAAGGTACCAGTGGCAAAGAAGTGTAGGGCTGCCATTACCTTCACCTTGGGGGTCAGCGCCGTAGGGTACGGCCGGCCAGGTTGCAAATGTGGTGCCAAGCGCACTGCCAAATCCTCAATCAGCTGCCTGGTGAAGCGGTACCGTCGGATGCTGTCACGTTCCACCATCGTTGCCAGGTCAGGGAATGGTCTATGGACAGCTGGAGCCCTGCAGTGCATAGGTTGAAGAAAGAAAGATTGTCAGTCACCCCACATATGTGCCATTCACCATACTCAATTTCACATGATACATCATTACGAGACATAAGTACTTGATTTGTGTGCCGTTCTGTTCGGACATAACACGCACCTACATGGCCATCATCTAACTTCTCAGTACAACATGTGTGGACAACAGGTTCCAGGTTGTGCTATGGGAAACCATTAGGCTGTGTCACAGTACCCATTTACTGCTGTCACGTTCCACACACACACCACAGTGACATGTCTGGACAGATGCGCCACAGGCATCACAGCTCATTGACAGGTAGATTCCCAGTGACCCTGTCTTGCCACATGGCCACTGGCATGACATGGCGTATCATGTACACGTCAGAAAAACAAACATGACTCCCACAGGTAGTGGCCCCTGTCGCCTCCGCAGGACAGACATGGACGCCAGTGACGCACAACATCAAAGTCCATGCACAAACAACGTTGATGTGGAGACTGTCTCCCATCGTGCACATGGAATCAGAGACATCGGAAACACAACATGCACACAGACTGTGGAGGGACATCACTATTGTGTCAATGGCTCACCCAGTGACGTACATGCCTTCCCCCATGGGACCCTGGGGGTATGTGACATGTCATACACATACACAACCTGGAAATGTGACCATGACACATGCTCCGAAATGAACTGTTGCACATCACAGTGGTCATGTGCACAACACACAAAGGACCCTGTCCCCATGAACACATGCACAGCCTGGGTATGGCTGCCCACAAGTGCCACCACAGAAACCACATGTTAACCCCCATACACAGAAAAGGTAATGCAGCCTTACATGCCTTAGGAAACAGTGTGGACTGGGTGTGGTGTTGTAGGTGTGCCCCTGGGTCTCTGGCAGGTATATGTGGCTGGCATACGTTCACCAGTGACACGCATGGTGACATATGCGACTGACCTGTACAGGTACGCGTTGTACAACAATGGACCGTTCGGTGTGCCCGGCCGGCCCATTGCATCTGTTGTGAGCGGGTACGCGTTGTACAGCAATGGACCGATAGGTGTGCCCGCACGGCCCATTTCATCTGTTGGGAGCGGGTACGCGTTGTATCCCGAAATACGCGTTGTACAGCAATGGACCGATCGGTGTGCCCGGCCGGACCATTGCATCTGTTGTGAGCGGGTACGCGTTGTACAGCAATGGACCGATAGGTGTGCCCGCACGGCCCATTGCATCTGTTGGGAGCGGGTACGCGTTGTATCCCGAAATACGCGTTGTACAGCAATGGATCGAACGGTGCGCACACGTTGGCTGGGGCCTGACATGGCAACGGACGCGTATTCGAAGCTTCAACGAGTCTGATGCAGTGAATTCAGTTGGCCAGCCACAACAATGTTGCAAAATCATGGGTGTCATGAACTTGGATTTTTGAAGGATGCTGGGGGCGTGTATTAGTGCTGCTATTCCATGGATTGGTCAGATTCAGAAGATGCACACGACTTGGACCTATCACTTTGGACACATGGGACAGTATCTACCTCTGCAGCACACATATAATGCTGGCTGTTCCCCTGAGAGCTCACTTGCCTGCACTACATGCTCCAGGACGACATCTGCCACCAACACTGCTGTTGTCTCTGCATCCTCTGGCTACTGCAATGGCACGTACTGTGGAGAGAGCCCCAGCCTTCAGCCTTGAGGAGAACCAGGCCCTGCTGGACAGCCTCCTTCCACAGTACAGCAAGCTGTATGGGACACCAGGGGAGCAGGTGAGTGTGCTGTCCACTGCCTTACTAATTGTGCATGTTGTCTGACTAGCAGGACTTTCAGTGTGCACACCACTGGCTAGCATGCCCACTGAGTAGTTCTCACACCCCAAAGTGTGTAGTTACATGCACTGAACAGGTACAGTGCAGTAACAGTGCATTCCAACAAGGTTTACTTCCCATGCAATGATACCATGTAGTAACTGCTGGCAAACTGTTCATAGCCATCGTTGCACTGCCTGTGTACATCATGTGCCCCAGTGATTGAGACATGTATATCCAACTGTGTGATGCACGTATATGTTGCATGTGTAGTAATGGCATTTTCACTTTGTCATCCTCACAGGTTGATGCCCACCAGAAGCAGGAAATCTGGCTGACCATCGCCCGGGCAGTAAGATCCGTGGGGGACTACAAGCGCCGGATCCGCAACTGCCAGAAGAGGTGGCAGGACCTTCGAGGCTGGACCCGGAGGATCGCAAGGGTCCAGCTGAAGCTGTCGCCTCCTCGCAGGAGGGGCGGACACCGGACCCTGACCCCCCACATGCTCAGGATCCTGGCGGTGGTCTTCCCTGACCTGGATGGGCAGCTGAAGGCCAGACAGCAGCAAGGAGGGGGTGAGTCCATGACAGCACTGTGCACTTTGTCTGACATGCTATGTGCCCTCCTCTGGCCTGGTTAAACTTCCACAGTACATCAGTCTTGTGGTCCAGGACCCATGTCCCTCTATTGTGACATGCCCACTCCTCATCTGATACGCATATGTGTGGCCCTTACAGTCAGGAAATTGTGTCACTTGGGGACTGTGTCATTGCATTTTGCTTTGCTCAAGGTGGGGGACAGCATTTGTTCCGGTGACTATGTTGTGGGATTCATGGGTGGGTCAATTGCTCACACAATGCCCAAGTCCTGACATGTAATCTGGGTGTAACTTTGATATGTGGTCCACTTGCTGATCTGATTCACCACATGTCCCTGGGGTATTTGGCACCCCCCATGCTGCGGGTGGGAACAATGTTTGGGCCTCAGGAGTATGTATATCAAGTGTGTCACACATGCTTAGACACCTGCCTACTGTCCAGGACTCATCCCTCTTACAGGTGGAGCTGGACAGTCATGCCTACTCCAGGGCATACAATAGTCTCTGTACTCCCACTCCCGTGGATCATCTGACATGTTGTGATCAGTGACATGTTCCCTCAGGTGTCTGCCTCTGTGTCATTGTGCTGTGGCTTCGTTGTCAGGACTACTGGGATGTTTGTCGGTTAGGGTTCAGCATGCCATCTGAGATGTGACCATGAGAGACGATACTTCTGTGACTTATAGATGTTTGATCACTTGACTGTGCACACAGGTGTATGCGACTGTGACTTTCAGGCAGCTGTTATTCATTCACAGCACACTGTGAGGTGCTCAGGTTCTGGGAGTTGTGTTTCATGTCCCCCATATGTCCAATTGGCATGACGTGGACAAATACTAGTTCAGATGATGTGGTGTGTGGGGGATGGACATGTGCACTTGTCAGTTACATAACTTGCATTCCCCATGTCCTAGGATTGTGACACAGTGCAGACTGTTGTTGGCAGGCTGCCATGACCATGTGACTGGAGACAGTGATGTATGACTTTGCACGCATGCCTGTGTCATGGCATTAAACTTCCTAAGAGTGATCCTGCAGGGGAGTGACATGTGCAACATGCACCCCATTGTGGCATGGACTATCCGGACATGGGTGCATCATGGTGTCTGGTGCTGGTATGCATCACATGCATTTCTATTTAGACTCTGGCCATCCCTTTCTCCGGACACCTGCACTGACTCAGTGGCAAGAAATGTGATGTGTGCATGTTCACATACTTCACTGTGTTCCCTGCAATGTCCAACAACTGTGTAGGTGGTGCATGTGTCCACACTGGGGTCTTACCATCAGACAGGCCCCAGACAGATGGGTGCAAGGGCAGGAAGGGTGTGAGTCCCATGGTTGACCATCAGACTGACAATTGGCTTCTCCAAATCTGTGTGAGGAGTTTTGGCAATGTTCAACTAAGGATGCCAGGGCTGGCTCTGTAAGTGCTGTACTTACTGTGGTGTGTGCGGTCAGTGCAGGTGACTGATGTTTGTCTGTTTCCTAATTGTTTGCAGATACATCCACGGCCACAGGAGGGGACAGCTCCACGGACCAGGAGGAGCAGCGGAGCCAGACTGGGTCAGCATCCGACGAGTGGTCAGAGGGACCCAGTGGCACAGAGGGCGAGGGGAGCCACACCGAGGAGTCCTCAGCACCATCCACCTCAGCTGAGGACCACAGCAGCTCGGAGGATGACTCCCTTGTGGAGGTGGGTGTCAGCAGCCACCACCCCTCCGCTAGTCTGTCTGGCCCCGCCACCACCAGCACCGCCCTCCCATTGGCTCCAATTCCAGAGGTCCGTGTCTCCTTCGTGCCAGGCACCGCACCCCCTGCCCCTGTGTCCCCTGCTGCCCTGAGTGAGCAGTCTGTGTACCTACTTCGGCAGCTCCATGTAGGGCAGACAGCAATGCTGAGTGTCCTCCATGCACACACCACTCTGTTGACACAGCTGGTGTCGTTCATGGAGGGCATCTCGACGGGTATGTCTGCCCTACAGAGGAGCAATAAGTCCATGGACTCCTCCCTGACGGCAGCAGTGTCCCTCCTCCAACAGTCCCTCCCACCTCCTACCTCCTACCTCTGCCCCATCCACACTTCCTGGCACACTACCTGTCCAAAGCACATGCACACCTGCACAATCACCCAAGCACACAGACACGAGCAGCACAGACACACCCAAAAGAAAGGCAAGACGTGCACACAAGCATCCTCAGGGGACAGATACCACACACACAGGGGATGGGGAACAGACACACACACAGGCATCCACAGTCACTCCGCAGTCCTCCAAATCCTCTCCCTCCAAGACCCCTTCCCTTGCCTCACCTGCAACCCCACCTACACAGCAGGTCTTCCTGTGTGACCTCGGCCTCTTCCCCTCCGATCCTGCAGATCCTGCATACCGTGGGAAGAGGAAGTCCACCCACACAGAGGGGAGTGCCCCTCGCCCCCGGACACCCTCCCCCAGGCGCAGGCAGACTGAGGACCCCATTCGGAAGTCCCCCGGACCAGGAAGGGCAAGACCCCACCACCACCACCACGCAGCTCCACCACCCAGTCTCTCTCCTCCATCCCCCAGGCCACCACTCCACAGGTTCCACCGCCACACCCTGCCCCAGGTTCCCCACACACCGATACCGCATCCCCAAACTGCTTAGGCCCTCCCCCTGCCACTTGCTCTTCCACCCTCAACCCAGACGCTCAGCCTGTTTGTGCCACTGGTGTGGAGACCGGGTCCCCCCCTCTGTCCTGCCCACCTCATCTGCCCCCCCCTTCCACTCCCTTGGAGGCATGCACTGCAGTGGAGTCCACAACCACCCCATCTGACTCGGGCACTGCAGTGGGGACCCAGTCCACTCCATCAGACCAGCCCACTGCAGTGGTTGCAGCACCAACACCATCTGACTTGTGCCCTACAGTGGTGCTGCCCCCCCCTGAGTCAGACACCTCCACTGCAGTTGCTGGTGACACTCCTGCACCCACCACCCCTTCACTGTCTCACTCTGGCATCCCCTGATCCTGTCCCTGCGGTGCCTGGCCTGCCCCTTGTATGCCCCTCCAAGGGGGATGTCCCCTGTCCCTACCAGTGCAGGCAAGCAATGGGTGACAAGTTGTCACATATCACCCTGTTGGGACTGTGTATTTGGACTGGCCATTGGCCTTAGTTTAATTTGGACTTCTGTTTTTTATTGACATTTGCTGAATAAAGCCTATTTTTGTTTACTTGTGGTTTTTCTTTTGATGTACATGATGTAGATGAGTATCATCATGCATTTGCAGTTGTAATAGTGTTCAGATCAGGGAAATGAAGTGTTGCAGTGATGGACTCCATGTGGTCCATGGGATATGTGTCCTGTTGTAGTCTGGATCTATGGCATCCTCTGCTGCAGTCTGAGGGTGTGATGTTCAGCATATGACACAGGGATGTACGTTTTGCATTTGTAAATTAACATCTTTGTCTTACAGTGATGCACATCTGGTGGGCTTACCACTGTTCAATGTTTCTATTTCCCTGACTGTGTGCCCATCTCCACTGGACATGCAGTTTAGCACACCAATGTTGAAGGACTCATCAGTGTATACAGTGCACCTTGCTTGACACGTGTTTTGGGTGTATGCAGATGACTGACGTGACACTCCCGTACCCAGGCTGATGTGAGCAGAGCCTTCTGTGTGTTGTAGTTGTTGACTCACTGACCGAGTGTTCTGCCGACATGTTTGAGTCGTGCACAGACAAGGTTTGGCACAGCGGACCTTCCACAACAGTGGAGTGCCCTCATGGCAGTGTGTAATCCCGTGACATTGCCTGGGCCCGTGTTTTGTGTTGTGTAAGCATGTCTGTGCGTGTACCCTTCCCTTTTCCTACACAGGCTGTGTCCCTACGGATGTTCCTGTTTCTGATGCTTGCTGAGTTGTTCTGTGTTCATCCAGCATCTTGGACCTGGTTACTCCGGGATGTGGGTGCATGGCAAACTAAGGTTCATCAGGTTGTCATCCCAGGTTGTCTTTGTTGTCAGGGCTGGGGATGTGGGCAAACGCAGATGGGACACATTCAGGAATCCCCTTGGCACTTGTTGGTTACACATGTCATGTAATTTACAGTCTGTGGTAGCTTTCAGTGATTGTGACACGTTGTGTGTGTGACTGCTGCCACTCCTCAGGGTCAGAGCTGCAATGTTGGAAGTTGTGTACATGTGTTCTTTGTGTGTCACCTTGTCTTCTTCATTGGTGTGTGACTATGGCCAGGATCCCATTGATTGTGGTGGATTTCACGTCATGCCCATGTACCGCGTAGTGTGCAGTGTGTCAGACATTCACGAGTCTTGTTGACTGGCCATGTGTGATGGGTTTCTGCACCTTAGTTCCCACCACCACCCCTGGGATTGTCATGGGTGCATGTGCAATGTCACCAGTCCATGTGAGCTTCACTGCTGCACATTGGTGGAGATCAAGGTGTGTGGTGTTGAGTGTGTGCAAATGTGAGTTGTTGCACGGCTAGACCCCTACCTCCATATTGGCCATGGCTGGCAGGCCGTGCTGTTTGATTTGTGCTTGTGTAGGTGTGATGGTAGTTTGTTGCTCAGGACACATGGCTGTGGTTCACAGTGTGAATGACATCTACCTTTGTCATCACAGTGGGATTATCATGCAGGCTAGTGTCACCACAATGTGGGGTCCCTGGGGGTAGTGCTGTGGTGGGTCTGTCTCTTGCTGTGTTAGTTGCTGTTCCTACTAGCTTGTGTGACATGTGTAATTTGGGCTCCCTCTCATCTAACAATGCCTCTTTGCCCACATAGGGGAATCCGATCCATGAGTTACTTTTGTATGGCACTGTATACACATCTGTGTAATTGGAATTCAGGCCTCCTCATGTGATGTGTGGTTGCCTGGGGACACTGGCACACACCCCCATCACCTGTTGTGTTTGATATGCAGTGTGAGTCTGCCTGTTTGTGTTTGTGCATTTGCACCACTGCATTGGCATATCTTGAGTGTGCCATTGGCTGTATGTTGTTTGGTGGCTTTCCCCTGCTGTCCCTGGGACTCCTAGGTCATCAGTCAGCACAATAATCATGTTTTGTATGTCCCATTGCTGCCATGGTATGGTATTTGTTCACCTGACATCTACAGTCTCCACAGGATATCTACATTTGTGTGTCCATTGGTGCAGATATGTGGGTCTGCATTATGATGGTCACTTCTGTCATTGTGTTATTTGTGAATGTTGACAATGTGAGCCCCCATGGGTGATGTTTGTATGCACATGGCCAAAGGTATGTTTTATTTGCACTGCACTGTTTGCCTCACCCAATCTATGTTGCTATGGGACACAAGCACTACTATGCCACTGATGTGTTTGTTGTTGTGTGACCAGGAATCATCCATGCAGTTTGGCTTTGGCAGCTTTTACCCTGACTACACTTCCCTTTTGGTCACTGTGGTGATGGGGCTTTGGGCCCCATTGCCACACTGTTCAAAAGGTGCATCAGCTATGGACCCCACACTTCCCTTTTGGTCACTGTGGTGATGGGGCTTTGGGCCCCATTGCCACACTGTTCAAAAGGTGCATCAGCTATGGACCCCACACTTACCTTTTGGTCACTGTGGTGATGGGGCTTTGGGCCCCACTGCCACACTGTTCAAAATGTGCATCAGCTATGGACCCCACACTTACCTTTTGGTCGCTGTGGTGATGGGGTGTTCAACCCCATTGCCACAGTGGCCATGGTCGGCTTGCATTGTGGAGGCCACACACATTTATGTGTGACACATGTGCTAGGGGGTCACATTGTATGTTCAATGTCATGTTCAGTGTTGTAGGCATTTGTCACAGACTACACACGATTGTCATGGTGTTGGGGGGGATGTAATTTTCAGACATTCCTTAAGTGGGAGAATGCTGGTTGTGTCATGCATTACCCGTCCAATGAGTAGGGGTGGAGGTAGTGGCAGGCATCCAGCCCCCCTGAGTAGGGGTGGTGGTAGTGGTAGGCATCCATCCCCCTAAGGGTGGGGATGGTAGTAGTGACAGGCATCCAGCCCCCCTGAGTGGGGTGGTGGTAGTGGCAGGCATCCATCCCCTAAGGGTGGGGATGGTAGTAGTGATGGGCATCCAGCCCCCTATGAGTGGGGATGGTAGTAGTGATGGGCATCCAGCCCCCTATGAGTGGGGATGGTAGTAGTGATGGGCATCCAGCCCCCTATGAGTAGGGTTGGTGGTAGTGGTAGGCATCCAGGCCCCCCTGAGTAGGGGTGGTGGTAGTGGCAGGCATCCAGCCCCCCCTGAGTAGGGGTGGTGGTAGTAGTAGGCATCCAGGCCCCCCTGAGTAGGGGTGGTGGTAGTGGTAGGCATCCAGGCCCCCCTGAGTAGGGGTGGTGGTAGTAGTGGCAGGCATCCAGCCCCCCCTGAGTAGGGGTGGCGGTAGTGGTAGGCATCCATCCCCCTAAGGGTGGGGATGGTAGTAGTGACAGGCATCCAGCCACCCCTGAGTGGGGTGGTGGTAGTGGCAGGCATCCATCCCCTAAGGGTGGGGATGGTAGTAGTGACAGGCATCCAGCCCCCTGAGTGGGGTGGTGGTAGTGGCAGGCATCCAGCCCCCTGAGTAGGGGTGGTGGTAGTGGCAGGCATCCAGCCCCCTGAGTAGGGGTGGTGGTAGTGGTAGGCATCCAGCCCCCTGAGGGTGGGGATGGTAGTAGTGACAGGCATCCAGGCCCCCTGAGTAGGGGTGGTGGTAGTGGTAGGCATCCAGCCCCCCTGAGTAGGGGTGGTGGTAGTGGTGGGCATCCATCCCCCTAAGGGTGGGGATGGTAGTAGTGACAGGCATCCAGCCCCTATGAGTGGGGATGGTAGTAGTGATGGGCATCCAGCCCCCTATGAGTGGGGATGGTAGTAGTGATGGGCATCCAGCCCCTATGAGTGGGGATGGTAGTAGTGATGGGCATCCAGCCCCTATGAGTAGGGGTGGTGGTAGTGGTAGGCATCCAGGCCCCCCTGAGTAGGGGTGGTGGTAGTGGCAGGCATCCAGACCCCCTGAGTAGGGGTGGTGGTAGTGGTAGGCATCCAGGCCCCCTGAGTAGGGGTGGTGGTAGTGGTAGGCATCCATCCCCTAAGGGTGGGGATGGTAGTAGTGACAGGCATCCAGCCCCCTGAGTGGGGTGGTGGTAGTGGCAGGCATCCATCCCCCTAAGGGTGGGGATGGTAGTAGTGATGGGCATCCAGCCCCCTATGAGTGGGGATGGTAGTAGTGATGGGCATCCAGCCCCCTATGAGTGGGGATGGTAGTAGTGATGGACATCCAGCCCCTATGAGTAGGGGTGGTGGTAGTGGTAGGCATCCAGGCCCCCTGAGTAGGGGTGGTGGTAGTGGCAGGCATCCAGCCCCCCTGAGTAGGGGTGGTGGTAGTGGTAGGCATCCAGGCCCCCTGAGTAGTGGTGGTGGTAGTGGTAGGCATCCATCCCCCTAAGGGTGGGGATGGTAGTAGTGACAGGCATCCAGCCCCCTGAGTGGGGTGGTGGTAGTGGCAGGCATCCATCCCCCTAAGGGTGGGGATGGTAGTAGTGACAGGCATCCAGCCCCCCCTGAGTGGGGTGGTGGTAGTGGCAGGCATCCAGCCCCCCCTGAGTAGTGGTGGTGGTAGTGGCAGGCATCCAGCCCCCCCTGAGTAGGGGTGGTGGTAGTGGTAGGCATCCAGGCCCCCCTGAGTAGGGGTGGTGGTAGGCATCCAGCCCCACCTGAGTAGGGGTGGTGGTAGGGTGGTGTTGGTGGTAGGCATCCATCCCCCTATGGGTGTGTATGGCATTGGTGATGGCCATCCCACCCCTATGGTTCTGCTGTTGCTAGTGTACGTCATTTGTGCATCCCTATGTGTGTGTGACATATTTCGGGTACGTGTCGTTTGTTTGTATTGTTGGTGTTTGACTTACCGTCTGCGCCGTACGTGTCCGTGCCGGTCCCGGTAATAGATGTAGAGTATAGGTAGGACCTGCGCAATGGGATTCATGCTTGGATCGTCTCGTTCGGGTTTCTCGTGTCTTCGAGTCGTACTCGTAGCAGGCTTGTTCGTCTCGTAGCCGTGGATCGTCTTGTGGCGCGAAACGGAGCTTATGTACGGCTCGCCCGGATGCTCAAACGTCCCGGACGTAGCGACGGGTTCGGCGCGTACGGAGTGCGCATCGTACTCGTCCGGCCGGAAGGTGCTGTGTATTTGCTTCCGTACGACTCGATTCGGTGTTTACGGATCCGGCTCGGGCGGGGAACAGGAGCTGGATTGGGTAAGTACGGCTCGCTCGTAAACTGGGTTGTTATACGCATCGTACTTGTTCGTCCGGACGAGTGTTCGAATCGGTCGGGAAACACGCAATCGGCTGGTTTTTTTTCCGGACGAATACTGTTAGGTGCGCTTCCGGCCTAGATCGGAATCAACCTCTAAGTATTAGGAGATGCATGGCTCTTGATTAGAGGGTCCTATGGATACCTTCTGTCATCTATCCTTTTAAATCACAAAAACCTTCCCGAATTTCCCATGAATTAGTACCATTCAGGTACACAGACTGGCCCCGAAACTGTCCTTCACAACATACTGTAATGCTCCCACTCCGCACTTCTGCACAACAGGCTTAGAACTACCCACCAGCCCAATGCGCTAGTGCCTTTGGCCCTTACAATCTGTTCTGGAACTATGAAATCTGAAATGAAAACAACCTGTCCGAGGGGACGCTCCATCCAATCACTTCCCTTCTGCTATTCTCTACCAAGTGTATAACGCCCTCATTTGTCAAAGCCACCCACACTACACTGAATCCAGCAGGAACACCACTGAGGAAGGTAGGCCCAATTAAAGAAGATCAAAGACACCAAGGCTTTTTTGCCCATTATTATGCAGTATAAATCTAAAGAAATTGTACACAATCTGGGTGAGCTCCCACTGTAGCAGTGGTATTCGTGGACCATGCCAGTGCCCCCGTATCCCTCTAAGCCAGAGCATGGGACCCACATTTTAATGTTTGTCACCCACCTCCAATTCTACATCAGAGTCAATAACTCAGTCAGCCCTCCAGCTCTTTAGGTAGGTGCCAACTATCACCTAAGCAGGCTGCTGCGGCTCCCTCTTTCGCAAGTCACTACCTCTCCTCATGGAGAATCAGCCTTTGTACTCAGAGAAGATGTATGCTTTGCTTTTGATTCGGGATTGCATGAGGGTTTGTCCCCCTCGTCAATTGCCTTCAGTCTGTCAGCACACCAACACCTCGTCCAGAATTAGACAATGCCATTTCTTACTCTACACATTTATGCTAGTAGCATCATCATGTATTTCAGACCTCTTTCCCTTGACCTCTTCTTGTCAGCTTCAAAACTCTTCCTTGCACGGTTGGCGTAAAATACAAAAATAAGCAATACCATGATGTTTTCATAAGAGTCAATGCTAGACTGGATGTCCTTGCCCCCTGTAACTGAGAAATCACATGATCATTTCTCTAAATGGGGTGCCTTGGTGGACAAGGAAGAACCAAGGTCCTGTGCTCATGTCCCATGGAGAGGAAGGCAGATAGCCCTAATGGCTGCAGAACTTTGCTTATCCATTTCTTTAATAAAAAGTTCCATCCTTAGTCCTGCTGACTTCTCCAGTATACTGAGGAAGTGAACATTATTGTGGTGGCACAAGGGCCTGAACCTCCTCAATCTTCTATGCAGGAACTGCATGTCTTATGTCAGTTTGTTGATATTTGTCATCAGATGCGCAACTTCTCCAGGGACTCTGTGAAGCTCCTTGTTGTTGAAGTCTCTTTTCAGTAGATTAACTTCATTGTTAACTGTGTCTATCTTCTAATGAAGGGTCACCCTTGAATCTTTCATAGAAGTCAAGATGTCCTTAAGGGGGGCTGAGGTTCTTGTGTCCAGTGAACTTCTTGCTGGGCATGTCTGTAGTTTCTTGACTCATGTCTCTCTGAGGGCAGTTTTGGCTAAGGCATTTTGTCTAGCAAGTTACCCTGTTGGGGTTTTGCATCCTCTTCCCTTCTGATCCTGTCCCAAGTAAGTTACCCCATAAACCCTGAATAAGGAGGGCTCCCATTAGGCACATTGTGGATAGGAGTTGGTATGAAGTGTAGGTGTTGGACCCTGAACCCCAGAACAGTGCCGTGTAGCATTCACTTTCCCTGGTTGGTCTGGTCGCACAGCCCACAAAGTAAGGAGCTCGTGAATATTCTCAGTTGATATATGCAGGAGGGTGAATGTGAGTCTTTCAAATCAAAGCCTAGTCATGGGTGGTGTATGGATCACCTAAGTGTAGAGCAACTCCTGTTCATTTAGCCCACCACACTGTTACTGCCGTGCCTCGTTTATCATGGCCCGCAGTGTGTGAACAGACTGAAGCACCCGGATGCAGCACACATCACAATTGTGGTTGGAAGCAAAACCTGGGGATCGTATCGGCACACCAATGAGTTGCTCAGTCAAATGTATTATTTAATCAAGTCTAGCCTCACTACACAGATGAAACAGAGCTCTGAATGATCATCATCAGAACAAGTGATCTACGACCAGAAACACACTAGAATGTCTCTCTTCCCCTTAAGTCCCTTTTTTGGAGGTCTCAGTTGAGGGGATGTTGGGCCTGCAACTGGGGGATTCACTTAACTGGGGGATTCACCCACTCAGTTCACTTCCACATCACCCCAGGGTCAAGAGCTCCACTGAGTTTAAGGAGCTATTGGTGCAGAACCATGTGTTTAAGGCTGTGATTTTCAACTGTAGTGAGGCTGTGATCAGCCCCTGAGCCTTGGCATTTGGGAGGTGTGCAGCAAAGCAGCGTTCTTTGCACTGTGTATTAAACATAAAGAGTATTTTCGGCGAGGGATACAGTTTCTATTTTGTGTATGTGTGTGTGTGTATATATATGTGTGTGTATATATATATATATATTCACTGAAAAAAACAGAGATTTCAGGGACGTTATAGTTAGGAATTAGCAGTTAAAAAACCTTTGAAATTCACTGAAAGAACCATAGGTTTCAGGGACGTTATAGTTAGAAATAAGCATTCAAAAAACCTTAGAAATTCACTGAAAAAACCACAGGACGTTATAGTTAGTTGGACATTTCATTCGTACAAAACCAGAGAAATTCGGCTGTTATAGTTAGTTGAGCTAACTATAACTCGCGCCCCCGCAATGCACTGCTGATGACGTCACATATTACATCACTCATGACATGGTCAGTGACATCACTGATGACATCTCAAATGACATCACTGATGACATCATCCAGTGACTGAGTGTTTCTGAAAAGTTTAAGAATGTTATCTATATATACGCCAAGGTGTATTGAAGAATGAGTGGGTGTATGAGTGATTGTATGGATGATTTTGTGGGTGCGTGACTGACTGTATAAGTGAGTGATTAAACGTGTCTTAGTGAATGCATGGGTGAATGACTAATCTGTGTGAATATCTGTATCAGTCTGTCAGTTGGTGTGTAAGTGGCTGCATGAGTTGGTGAGTAGCTACATGAGTGTCTATATGGGTTAATGATTGGTTGTCTGAGTACCTGTATGATTGCCTGAATGTCTGTGTGAGTGGGTGGGGTGTGTGACACTCCCTGCATGGATATGTGAGTGGATGATTCACTGGGTGTTCATGAGTGCGTGTGCGAAGGGCTGTATGGGTGAGTGAGTGTGCATATGGCTGTGTTCGCGAGTGAGTGGATATCTCAGTGGTATATGTGTGAGTAACTACATAAGTGAAAGGCAGTATATGTAAGTATTGGAGTATATAAGTGACTATATGTGAGAGTAAGGATTGTGAGAGTGACTGTATGAATGAGTGTATAATTGTGTCAGTGATTGTATAAGAGAGTAAGTATGTGTTAGTATCTGTATGAATAAGTGAGGTGTTGCGTGTATAACTCTATAGGTGAGTAAATGGCAATGGGATTAATTCTTTGCGTGACTGACTAGGTGTGTGAGTAAGTCTAAGGGTGAGTGGCAGTGTGTGAGTGTCTGTATGGGTATATGATTCCATATATCAGTGGCTGTATAGATGAGTGACTGCGTGAATGAGTGACTGTATGGGTGAATGAGTGGATGTGTGTACACCTAAGAATCAGTGAATGGGTATGTACTAACTGGTATTGGTGTGTCTATGGTTTCAAGAATGCTACTCTATATTTTATAGTGAATGTATCAAAGGTTATGTTATGGTGTGAAGAGGTGCATCAGATATTAAGTGGATGATGTCATGAGTGATGTCATTTGAGATGTCATGAGTGATGTCACTGACCATGTCATGAGTGATGTAATATGTGACGTCATCAGCAGTGCATTGCGGGGCGCGAGTTATAGTTAGCTCAACTAACTATAACAGCCGAATTTCTCTGGTTTTGTATGAATGAAATGTCCAACTAACTATAACGTCCCTGAAACCTGTGGTTTTTTCAGTGAATTTCTAAGGTATTTTAAATGCTAATTTCTAACTATAACGTCCCTGAAACCTATGGTTTTTTCAGTGAATTTCAAAGGTTTTTTAACTGCTAATTACTAACTATAACGTCCCTGAAACCTCTGGTTTCTTCAGTGAATTTCTAAGGTTTTTTAAATGCTAATTTCTAAATTTCCTCGCGGAGCTTCCAAGTTGTACAACATACGCATACATCCAAGAGCATCTCCCTGCCACAGGGAGTCCCACATGGATCAATTTTAAGCCCCACGCTGTTTAATCTCTATGTGGGACCACTCGCAGAGCTAGTGGAAAGTCATAATGTGACTATTGTGTCATACGCTGACGACACTCAGCTGATTGTCACGCTGTCTCAAAACCCGGAACAGACAGCCCACCAATTTTCCCGGTGTCTGGAGGAGCTAGCTGCGTGGATGTCCAATCACTGTTTGAGACTCAATGGCAGTAAAACAGAGGTGCTGATAGTTGGAAAGGCTCCCTCAATTTGGACATCTGCATGGTGGCCTGAGACATTAGGTCAAATACCAACCCCGAAAGTAGAAGTAAAAAACCTCGGGTCTGGTTTGACTCAAAACTGACATCTGAAAGTCAAATCCGGAAAGTGGCGGGGAAATGCTTTGGGACCCTTAAAGTCCTAAGAAAACTCTGTGACCTATTACCCACAAATGCGAGCAAGACAATAGTGCATGCTCTGGTCAACTCCCAGATTGACTATGGTAATATTCTATATCTGTGTGCGTCCAAAAAAGGTCTGACCAAGCTCCAACCGATACAAAACGCGGCAGCTCGCCTAGTTTTGAACCTCCCAAAAAGAGCAACTGCCGCGAAGGCTCTGGCAACCTTGCACTGACTGCCTGTGGAGAAGAGAATCATGTTTAAGGCAATGTACTACTGTCACAGAATCATGTATAAAAAAGGTCCGCGCTATCTTCAATCCATGATAACATCCTATACGCCGGCACAGAACCTAAGATCTAAAGGCAGGTCATTGGTGACTGTGCCGAGAATACAGAAAGTGAGAATGGGTGCGCGTTCCTTTAGATACCTCGCAGCTAAGGCCTGGAACACATTGCCTGCGGATCTAAGAGCGGAACCCTGCAAAAGTACCTTTCGCAAAAGCCTAAAGACATGGCTGTTCCCACCGTCAAACTAGCTTTGATCCACTAGTACTACTGTCACATGCCTCTGGATACCTCCTAATAGTTCTCCGCTACCTCACTGAGAGTCTGTTTTTAGCGCGGGGACACACCAGTGGTGTAACCAGGCGCTTTACAAATGGATAAATTGTTGCGGTCTGACTGACGTTTTCTGTCCTTACCTGGTCATGTGTGTGTTACACGATTGGTGGTGGTTCTCTTTTCTTTTTTCTTGCTCCTGTTCCCATGGGTGGGGTTGTGGGCGGTGGCTTCGTTACGTTGTTTCCTTCCGTGTGCTGCATTTTCGCTTCTCTGCGCAGCCGTGGTGGGTGAGATGGGGCGTATGTAAGGGCCGCCTCCTGTTTCCTCCTTGCTTGGGTTCATTTCCGGTTTTGGCCCCGGAAGCATTCTAGCTGTCGGCGTTCTGGCGTTCTGCTGCTGAGACGGAGTTCCTGCCTTTTGGAGATCGCGTTTGCCTCTTTGTTCCAAGGATTTTGTCTGTTCCGGCTGGAGCAGACATGCTTCGATCTTTATTCTGGGTTTCCCTGAGGACGCCAGTCAAGCATCAGGTCAGCGAGGAGTCCGTTACTCCTCTTCTTTATGGATTGTGGCCATTTGTCCCAGTGCACTGGAGACTGTTTAGCAGTCTATGGACTCTTTTTGTTTTTTCCTGGGCAACCCCTTCCCCCCCCTTCTATGCAGAGCGGGTTTTTTTTACGCTAGGCGTTTTTTCCCCGCATATACCGAAGTTACCTTGTTATTGGACATTACGTGGAACTTGTGAACAGCAGTATTGTATTCCCTCATTCTTTTTTGGACTGCGTGTAGGTTCCTGTTTACCCTAAAGAGGCCATTCTTAGAGCAAGGGGTGAGCAGAGAGAGCAGGGGTGTTCTTATGTTTTCCTGTCTTGCTTCACACTGTTTCTTTTGGGGTATCCTGTACTCATCTGTTGTGTTCTTTTCTGCAGTATGTTCCTGTTGATGAGTTGCGGTATGCCTGCAGTCCTGAGGACATCTTGAGGGTAGCTGTTCGACCTTCCACATCCCTCCTTGTTACTTACTCTTTCCGGTCCCCCCCCCCTGGTGCGTTGTCCGCTCGTGCTTTCTGCTATTTGGCGCGAACGGTCAAGGCATTGGGAAAAGGGGTGAATAGGACTATCTTCGCTCCTGTAGTACCTGTGATTCAGGTGAGTGGGGCTGGACCAGAAACCCAAGCCCACGAAAATTTATACTACCCGAGCGAAGATGGATCAGGGCGACATTGATCCCTTACAGAGTGGATTGGGAGTGGGTCCTTCCTTGCAGGATTTAGCTTTGGCCCTCGCTTCTTTACAAGAGGAGGTGAGAGACCTATGGCAGGAGAATCAGGCCTTACACGGAGAACTGAATGCCTATAAAGCTAAAGAAAGGGTGGGACCTCCTAAAACACATATACAGCCCGCTACCTTCCATTTTGATCGGGCTCCTAGTAGTTCTGGGAGTGCTCCTGTGGCTCTTATGGTGAATACACCTGTGCCAGTGCCATTGGCGGTTCCCGAACGGTTTTCTGGGGACAGCAATAAGTATGGCATATTTATGAATCACTGCCACTTGCATTTCATGTGTAGGCCAACGGCCTTTCCGGATGATGCAGCAAAGGTAGCCTTCGTGATATCTTATTTGGCTGGGACCGCAGACTTGTGGTCGGTGCCTTTGGTGGATAATGACGACCCCATATTATATAACTTTTTGGCTTTTAAGGAGCAGATGCGGCGCCTGTTTGCTAAACATACCTTTATGCAGGCGAGTGATGCAGAGCTTCTGAAGTTGCGGCAGGGAAAGCAGGATCTGTTGGTGTATATCGCCACGTTTAACCGCTTGGTGTCTGAGACACATTGGCCTAATGAAAAAAGGACATCGCTTTTCTATCAGGGTCTTTGTGAAGAACTGAAAGACGTTATATCACAAGTCGTCAATCCCCCTGAGGATTGTACAGAGTTCATTGACCTGGTGGTTAAGTTGGACCATAGGCTACTGGAGAGAAGGGGACGAATGGAAGACCGCCTTTAGAACCAAATTCGGTCTTTTCGAATATTGCGTTATGCCCTTCGGGTTGTGTAACGCCCCCGCAGCGTTCCAGTTTTTTATTAACGAGGTGTTGAGGGATCTATTGGATGTTTGTGTCATCGTGTATATCGATGACATACTGGTGTTTTCTAAGGATGCCGGGGAACATGATGTACATGTGTCCCAGGTCTTGCAGCGGTTACGTGATAATCTGTTATTCGTGAAACTGGATAAATGCACCTTTCAGACATCTCGGGTAGAATTTCTGGGTTTCATCATTGACGCTGATGGCATACAAATGGATCCCAAAAAGACCGAGGCCATTACCACCTGGCCTAGCCCGACCTGTGTTAGAGATGTTCAGGTATTATTGGGATTCGCCAATTTCTATCGGCGTTTCATTTCCCATTTTTCCGATGTGGTCACACCTATCACTTCATTGCTAAAGAAGGGAGTGGTTTTCCAATGGACGCCGGCTGCTCAGTTGGCTTTTCAGACCTTGGTAGGGAAGTTTACCACGGCTCCCATTTTACATCATCCAGATCCTGCTCTCCCTTTCTTTGTAGAGGCAGATGCCTCGCAGTATGCAGTGGGTGGGGTTTTGTCCCAGCGTCATATCGAGACTGGTCACATGCATCCCCTTGCTTTCTTTTCTAAGAAACTGTTGCCCGCCGAACAGAATTACACAGTGGCGGAGAGGGAACTGCTGGCTATTAAACTGGCATTCCAGGAATGGAGGCATCATTTGTGGGGTGCGAGGCATCCGGTTACGATCTTTCGCTCTGCTCGGGCTTTGACACCACGACAGTTGAGATGGGTATCGTTCTTTAACGAATTCGATTTCACCATCACATATAGGCCTGCTGCCCAGCAAGTGAAATCCGATGCCTTGTCCCGCATACATGTGTCTTCATTATGTAGGGATGTTCCTTTTGGTGAGGGTTGTATGATACCAACGGAGAGGATTATTGGTTGTACCTCTTATGAGGAGTTTGAGGATGAGATCAAGGTGTTGTTATCCTCTGCTGATGTGACTCCTTGGTTGACGGACGCATCATTACAGATGAAAGATGGGTTGTTGTTTCATGGTACGCAATTGTTCATACCTCCCGAATTGAGAACCAAGGTTTTGGAGTGGTGTCATTCGTCCTCATTAATGGGTCATCCTGGTATCACCAAAACACGGGAGGTGTGCCTTCGTTGGTTTTGGTGGGTTACGATATGTCATGATATTCACGTGTTTGTATCTTCCTGTCCAGTATGTGCAATTAACAAGGCTTCACATACTCTTCCCGTAGATCTCTTGCATCCACTACCTGTCCCACCTGCCCCTTGGCACACGATCAGTATGGACTTTGTCACCGATTTGCCCTTGGATGCAGGGTGCACTGCTATTTTGGTTGTTGTGGATATGTTCACCAAATCCGCTCATTTTGTTCCCTTGCCTAAGGTGCCCACTGCTCAGGAGTTGGCTGTGGTATTTATCAGACAGGTGTTGCGCTTGCACTGTATCCCAACTGCTATTGTCACGGATAGGGGCGCAGTTTGTGTCTCATTTTGGAGGGAATTGTGTTCCTTGCTGAATATGGAGCTCCGTTTGTCCTCGGCCTACCATCCTCAGAGTGATGGGCAAACAGAGCGAACCAATCAGACGATGGAGCAGTATCTTCGCTGTCTTCTTACCTCCCTTACTGGCAGTTGGGTTAAGGCCTTGCCCATCGCCGAGTTTGCCTACAATAACAGCCTTCATTCGGCTTTGGGTGTCTCTCCTTTTTTTTGTTCCATGGGGTTTCATCCCAGGGCGGTTCCTATCCAGCCTTCTGGCAGGGTTCCGGATGTTGATACGTTGAGCCATGAGCTGACTGCCATTTGGCGCACAGCCCGTGAACATCTGGTGGCTGCGAAGGCTAGGATGAAAGCTACAGCTGATAGGCACCGTCTTCCTGCCCCTTCTTATGCTTCTGGGGATCGGGTTTGGTTGTCATCTAAGAACCTGCATTTGGGTGGGCCCCGGAAATTGCAGCCTCGTTTTTTGGGTCCCTTTCGGGTTCTCCGGGTGGTTAATCCCGTAGCTATGGAGCTGGAATTGTCTGATGATTATCGTATTCACCCTGTGTTTCACACCTCCCTCCTTAAGCCATATGCCCCTACTTCAGTGCCTTTGCCCCCTCCTCCTCCCTTGTTGATTGATGGCGATGTGGAGTATGTGGTGCGTGCCATTCTGGACTCTAGGAGACGGCGGGGTCGTTTGTTTTATTTGGTGGATTGGGAGGGCTATCCCCTGAGGACCGCACGTGGGAGCCTGCTGGTTTTGTTCATGCTCTCCGGTTGGTCCGTTTGTTTCATCTTCGTCACCCTTCCAAGCCCCGTTCGGTGGGGGGTCTTTTGAGGGGGGTACTGTTGCGGTCTGACTGCCGTTTTCTGTCCTTACCTGGTCATGTGTGTGTTACCCGATTGGTGGTGGCTCTCTTTTCTTTTTTCTTGCTCCTGTTCCCGTGGGTGGGGTTGCGGGCGGTGGCTTTGTTCCGTTGTTTCCTTCCATGTGCTCATTTTTGCTTCTCAGCGCAGCCCGGGGTGGGAGAGATGGGGCGTATGTAAGGGCCGACCTCCTGTTTCCTCCTTGCTTGGGTTCATTTCCGGTTTTGGCCCCGGAAGCATTCTAACTGTCGGCGTTCTGGCGTTCTGCTGCTGAGACGGAGTTCCTGCCTTGTGGAGATCGCGTTTGCCTCTTTGTTCCAAGGATTTTGTCTGTTCCGGCTGGAGCAGCCGTGCTTCGATCTTTATTCTGGGTTTCCCTGAGGACGCCAGTCAAGCATCAGGTCAGCGAGGAGTCCGTTACTCCTCGTCTTCATGGATTGTGGCCATTTGTCCCAGTGCACTGGAGACTGTTTAGCAGTCTATGGACTCTTTTTGTTTTTTCCTGGGCAACCCCTTCCCCCCCCCTTCTATGCAGAGCGTTTTTTTTTTACGCTAGGCGTTTTTCCCCCACATATACCGGAGTTACCTTGTTATTGGACATTACGTGGAACTTGTGAACAGCAGTATTGTATTCCCTCATTCTTTTTTGGACTGCGTGTAGGTTCCTGTTTACCCTAAAGAGACCATTCTTAGAGCAAGGGGTGAGCAGAGAGAGCAGGGGTGTTCTTATGTTTTCCTGTCTTGCTTCACACTGTTTCTTTGGGGTATCCTGTACTCATCTGTTGTGTTCTTTTCTGCAAGTATGTTCCTGTTGATGAGTTGCGGTATGCCTGCAGTCCTGAGGACGTCTTGAGGGTAGCTGTTCGACCTTCCACATCCGTCCTCGTTACTTATTCTTTCCGGTCCCCCCCCCTGGTGCGTTGTCCGCTCGTGCTTTCTGAGCGAAGGGTCAAGGCATTGGGAAAAGGGGTGAATAGGACTATTTTCGCTCCTGTAGTAACTGTGATTCAGGTGAGTGGGGCTGGAACATAAATAAATAAATAAATAAATATGCATACATAGGTAGGACATGTGCAGAAAGAGGAAGAAAGGTGCAGAAAGAAGCAAGAGAAGTGCAGAAAGAAGAAACAGAAGTCCAGAAAGAGGAAGAAAGGTGCAAAAAGAAGCAAGAGAAGTGCAGAAAGAAGCAGCAGAGGTGCAGAAAGAGGCATACTTCGACTGTACCTTTCCACAGACTCATACAAAGTAGCCTTATCACTAATCCTTCTCCCAAGATGTCTTAAACCTCACTTTTCTCTTGAAGGTTCACTATTCATCAACTGTTCAGAATGTTAGGCCTACCAAATGTAAAACAGCAATCCTAACCATATCACTGTTGTAAGTCTGACCAAGTTTGTGAAGGCGTGTGTCTCTGCTTTTACCTGGTGACATGTTACATAAAAATAAACATACAAAAACTTGAATATCCCTTTGTTTCAAACAGCATACTCTGTAAATTTGTGTACAAGAAGGTGCATGTATTTCTTTCTGCTCCTAATACAGGGCACATGCATATTCAATAGTACATTTGAGGGGCTCTATAACACCTATATACATAACACATGTCTGCCTGCGCAACCGAATGACAGAGCAGAACTAACAAGATTTGACCACCTATAAGAGAAGCTACCCGCTTTTTAAGCTATCATCTTCAGATCCATAACACATGTGAGAATACATGTACAAGTAGAAATATACCTTAGTCACAAGAGCACGCAGACCTTTAAACTTAACAACTTGCACTTCCCATTTCAATATAGAAACAGGAGAGAGAAGTACAGAAAGAAGCAAGAGAATTTCAGAAATAAACAAGAGAGGTGCAGAAAGAGTACGAAATGTGCAGAAAGAGGCAAGAGAAGTGCAGAAAGAAGCAAGAGAAGTTTAGAATGAGACAAGAGAAGTGCAGAAAGAGGCAAGAGAGGAGCAGAAAGAGGCAAGAGAGGTGCAGGAACAGGAAAGAGAACTGCAGAAAGAGGCAAGAGAAGTGCAGAAACAGGCAAGAGAGGTGCAGAAAGAGGGAACAGGGGTGCACAAAGAGGCAAGAGGTGTAGAAACAGGCAAGAGAGGTGCAGAAAGAGGGAACAGGGGTGCAGAAAGAGGCAAGAGAAGTGCTGAAAGAAGTAACAGAGGTGCAGAAAGAGGCAAGAGAAGTGCTGAAAGAAGGAACAGAAATGCAGAAAGAGGCAAGAGAAGTGCAGAAAGAAGCAACAGAGGAACAGAAAGAGGCAAGAGAAGTGCAGAAAGAAGCAACAGAGGTGCAGAAAGAGGCAAGAGAAGTGCAGAAAGAGGGAAAGAGGCACAGAAAGAGACAACAGAGTTGCACAAGGAGACAAGAGAGGTGCAGAAAGAGGGAAGACGAGTGCAGAAAGAGGCAACAGGGGTGCAGAAAGAAGCAAGAGAGGAGCTGAAAGAAGCAAGAGAAGTGCAGAAAGAAGCAACAGAGGTGCAGAAAAAGGCAAGAGAGGTGCAGAAAGAGGCAAGAGAACTATAGAAAGAGGCAAGAGAGGTGCAGAAGGAGGCAATTGGTGCAGAAAGAGGGAAGAGGGGTGTAGAAAGGCACAAGAGGGATGCAAAAAGAAGCAAGAGAGGTGCAGAAAGAGGCAAGAGAAGTCCAGAAACAAGAAATCAGAAATGTAGAAAGAGGCAAGAGAAGTGCAGAAAGAGGCAAGAGAGATGCAGAAAGTGGGAGGAAGGATGCAAAAAGAGGGAAGAGGGTTGCAGAAAAAGGCAACGGGGTGCAGAAAGAAGCAAGAGAGGTACAGAAAGAAGCAAGAGAAGAGCAGAAAGAAGCAAAATGGGTGCAGAAAGAGGCAAGATGGGTGCAGAAAGAGGCAAGGGAAGTGCAGAAAGAGGCAAGGGAAGTGCACAAAGAAGCAACAGAGGTGCAGAAGGAAGCAAGAGAACTGCAGAAAGAGGCAAGAAAGTTGCACAAACAGGCAAACAAGGTGCAGCAAGATGGAACACGGGTGCAGACAGAGCCAAGAGAGGTGCAGAAAGAAGCAACAGAGGTGCAGAAAGAGGCGAGAGGGTGTAGAAAGAGGCAAGAGAAGTGCAGAAAGAACCAACAGAGGTGCAGAAAGAGGCAAGAGAGGTATAGAAACAGGCAAGAGAGGTGCAGAAAGAGGGAACAGGGGTAGTGATGAAAAAACAAAATGAGTGTTACAGAGAGAAACAAGAAAGGTGCAGAAAAAAAGAAAGAGAAGTGCAGAAAGATACAAGACAGGTGCAGAAAGAGGCAGGAAAGGTGCAGAAAGAGGCAAGTGAGGTGCAGACAGAGGCAAAAGGGGTGCAGAAAGAGGGAGGAGAAGTGCAGAAAGAGGGAAGAGAAGTGCAGAAAGAGGGAAGAGACATGCAGAAAGAGGGAAGAGACATGCATAAAGAGGGAAGGGGGTACAGAAAGAGGCAAGAGGGATGCAGAAAGAAGCAACAGAGGTGCGGAAAGAGGCAAGAGAAGTGCAGAAAAAAACTACTGTGGTGCAGAAAGAGGCAGGAGAAGTGCAGAAAGAGGCAAGAGAGTTGCAGCAAGAGGGATGCAGAAAGAGAGAAGAGGGGTGCAGAAAGAGGCAAGAGGAGTGCAGAAAGAGGCAACAGAAGTGCAGAAAGAAGCAACAGAGGTGCAGAAAGAGGCAAGAGAACTGCATAAAGAGGGAACAGGGGTGCAGAAAGAGGCAACAGATGTGCAGAAAGAGGGAAGAGAGGTGCGGGAAGAGTGGTACAGAAAGAGGCAAGAGGGGTGCAGAAAAAAGCAAGAGAGGTGTAGAAAAAGGCAAGAGAGGTGCAGAAAGAGGCAAGAGAGGTACAGAAACAGGCAAGAGAGGTGCAGAAAGAGGGAGCAGTGGTGCAGAAAGAGGCAAGAGAGGTGCAGATAGAGGGAAGTGGGGTGCAGAAAGAGGCAAGAGGGGTGCAGAAAGAAGCAACAGAGGTGCAGAAAGAAGCAAGAGAAGTGATGAAAGAGACACGAGAGTTGCAGAAACAGGCAAAAGAAGTGCAGAAAGAGGCAATTGGTGCAGAAAGAGGGAAGAGGGGTGGAGAAAGGTGCAAGAGGGGTGCAAAAAGAAGCAAGAGAGGTGTAGAAAGAGGCAAGAGAAGTCCAGAAACAAGAAATCAGAAATGTAGAAAGAGGCAAGAGAAGTACAGAAAGAGGCAAGAGAGGTGCAGAAAATGGGAGGAGGGATGCAAAAAGAGGGAAGAGGGGTGCAGAAAAAGGCAACGGGGTGCAGAAAGAAGCAAGAGAGGTACAGAAAGAAGCAAGAGAAGAGCAGAAAGAAGCAAAATGGGTGCAGAAAGAGGCAAGAGGGGTGCAGAAAGAGGTAAGAGAAGTGCACAAAGAAGCAACAGAGGTGCAGAAGGAAGCAAGAGAACTGCAGAAAGAGGCAAGAAAGTTGCACAAACAGGCAAACAAGGTGCAGCAAGATGGAACACGGGTGCAGACAGAGGCAAGAGAGGTGCAGAAATAGGGAACAGGGGTGCAGAAAGAGGCAAGAGGGGTGCAGAAATTTGCAAGATAGGTGCCGAAAGAAGCAAGAGGAGTGCAGAAAGAACCAACAGAGGTGCAGAAAGAGGCAAGAGGAGTGCAGAAAAGGCAAGAGAAGTACAGAAAGAAGCGACAGAGGTGCGGAAAGAGGCAAGAGAACTGCAGAAAGAGGGACCAGGGGTGCAGAAAGAGGAAAGAGAGGTATAGAAAGAGGGAAGAGGGGTGCAGAAAGAGGCAAGAGGGGTGCAGAAAGAAGCAATAGAAGTGCAGAAAGAAGCAACAGAGGTGCAGAAAGAGGCAAGAGGGGTGTAGAAACAGGCAAGAGAGGTGCAGAAAGAGGGAACAGGGGTGCAGAAAGAGGCAAGACAGGTGCAGAAAGAGCGAAGAAGGGGATAGAAAGAGGTAAGAGGGATGCAGAAAGAAGCAACAGAGGTGCAGAAAGAAGCAAGAGAAGTGATGAAAGAGACAAGAGAGTTGCAGACACAGGCAACAGAAGTGCAGAAAGAGGCAAGAGAAGTGCTGAAAGAAGCAACAGAGGTGCAGAAACAAGCAAGAGAAGTGATGAAAAAACAAAACGAGTGTTACAGAGAGAAACAAGAAAGGTGCAGAAAAAAAGGAAGAGAAGTGCAGAAAGATACAAGACAGTTGCAGAAAGAGGCAGGAGAGGTGCAGAAAGAGGCAAGTGAAGTGCAGACAGAGGCAAGAGGGGTGCAGAAAGAGGGAGGAGAAGTGCAGAAAGAGGGAAGAGAAGTGCAGAAAGACGGAAGAGACATGCAGAAAGAGGGAACGGGGTACAGAAAGAGGCAAGAGGGATGCAGAAAGAAGCAACAGATGTGTGGAAAGAGGCAAGAGAAGTGCAGAAAGAGGCAGGAGAAGTGCAGAAAGAGGCAAGAGAAGTGCAGAAAGAGAGAAGAGGGGTGCAGAAAGAGGCAAGAGGAGTGCAGAAAGAGGCAACAGAAGTGCAGAAAGAAGCAACAGAGGTGCAGAAAGAGGCAAGAGAACTGCAGAAAGAGGGAACAGGGTTGCAGAAAGAGGCAAGAGAGGTGCAGAAAGAGGGAAGAGAGAAGCAGGAAGAGGGAAGAGGAGTGCAGAAAGAGGCAAGAGGGGTGCAGAAAAAAGCAAGAGAGGTGTAGAAAGAAGCAGGAAAAGTGCAGAAAGAACCACCAGAGGTGCAGAAAGAGGCAAGAGGGGTGCAGAAAGAGGCAAGAGAAGAGCAGAAAGAACCAACAGAGGTGCGGAAAGAGGCAAGAGAGGTGCAGAAAGAGATAAGAGAGGTACAGAAACAGGCAAGAGAGGCGCAGAAAGAGGGAAGAGTGATACAGAACGAGGCAAGAGAGGTGCAGATAGAGGGAAGTGGGGTGCAGAAAGAGGCAAGAGGGGTGCAGAAAGAAGCAACAGAGATGCAGAAAGAAGCAAGAGAAGTGATGAAAGAGACACGAGAGTTGCAGAAACAGGCAAAAGAAGTGCAGAAAGAGGCAAGAGAAGTGCTGAAAGAAGCAACAGAGGTGCAGAAAGAAGCAAGAGAAGTGATGAAACAGACAAGAGAGTTGCAGAAAAAAACAAAGGTGCAGAAAAAAGGAAGAGAAGTGCAGAAAGAGGCAAGACAGGTGCAGAAAGAGGCAGGAGAGGTGCAGAAAGAGGCAAATGAGGTGCAGAGAGAGGCAAGAGCGGTGCAGAAAGAGGGAGGAGAGGTGGAGAAAGAGGGAAGAGAAGTGCAGAAAGAGGGAAGAGACATGCAGAAAGAGGGAAGGGGGTACAGAAAGAGGCAAGAGGGGTGCAGAAAGAAGCAACAGAGGTGCAGAAAGAGGCAAGAGAAGTGCAGAAAAAAACGACAGTGGTGCAGAAAGAGGCAGCAGAAGTGCAGAAAGAGGAAAGAGAGTTGCAGAAAAAGGGATGCAGAAAGAGAGAAGAGGGGTGCAGAAAGAGGCAAGAGGAGTGCAGAAAAAGGCAAGAGAAGTGCAGAAAGAAGCAACAGAGGTGCAGAAAGAGGCAAGAGAACTGCAGAAAGAGGGAACAGGGGTGCAGAAAGAGGCAAGAGAGGTGCAGAAAGAGGGAAGAGAGGTGCAGAAAGAGGGAAGAGGGGTGCAGAAAGAGGCAAGAGGGGTGCAGAAAAAAGTAAGAGATGTGTAGAAAGAAGCAGGAAAAGTGCAGAAAGAACCACCAGAGGTGCAGAAAGAGGCAAGAGGGGTACAGAAAGAGGCAAGAGAGGTGCAGAAAGAGACAAGAGAGGTACAGAAACAGGCAAGAGAGGCACAGAAAGAGGGAACAGTGGTGCAGAAAGAGGCAAGAGAGGTGCAGATAGAGGGAAGTGGGGTGCAGAAAGAGGCAAGAGGGGTACAGAAAGAAGCAACAGATGCAGAAAGACGCAAGAGAAGTGATGAGAGAGACACAAGAGTTGCAGAAACAGGCAAAAGAAGTGCAGAAAGAGGCAAGAGAAGTGCTAAAGGAAGCAACAGAGGTGCAGAAAGAAGCAAGAGAAATTACGAAACAGACAAGAGAGTTGCAGAAAGAAACAAAGGAGCAGAAAAAAGGAAGAGAAGTGCAGAAAGAGGCAAGACAGGTGCAGAAAGAGGCAGGAGAGGTGCAGAAAGAGGCAAGTGAAGTGCAGACAGAGGCAAGAGGGGTGCAGAAAGAGGGAGGAGAAGCGCAGAAAGAGGGAAGAGAAGTGCAGAAAGACGGAAGAGACATGCAGAAAGAGGGAAGGGGGTACAGAAAGAGGCAAGAGGGATGCAGAAAGAAGCAACAGAGGTGCGGAAAGAGGCAAGAGAAGTGCAGAAAAAAACTACTGTGGTGCAGAAAGAGGCAGGAGAAGTGCAGAAAGAGGTAAGAGAAGTGCAGAAAGAGGGATGCAGAAAGAGAGAAGAGGGCTGCAGGAAGAGGCAAGAGGAGTGCAGAAAGAGGCAACAGAAGTGCAGAAAGAAGCAACAGATATGCAGAAAGAGGCAAGAGAACTGTAGAAAGAGGGAACAGGGTTGCAGAAAGAGGCAAGAGAGGTGCAGAAAGAGGGACGAGAGAAGCAGGAAGAGGGAAGAGGAGTGCAGAAAGAGGCAAGAGGGGTGCAGAAAAAAGCAAGAGAGGTGTAGAAAGAAGCAGGAAAAGTGCAGAAAGAACCACCAGAGGTGCAGAAAGAGGCAAGAAGGGTGCAGAAAGAGGCAAGAGAAGAGCAGAAAGAACCAACAGAGGTGCAGAAAGAGGCAACAGAGGTGCAGAAAGAGATAAGAGAGGTACAGAAACAGGCAAGAGAGGCACAGAAAGAGGGAACAGTGATACAGAAAGAGGCAAGAGAGGTGCAGATAGAGGGAAGTGGGGTGCAGAAAGAAACAAGAGGGGTGCAGAAAGAAGCAACAGAGATGCAGAAAGAAGCAAGAGAAGTGATGAAAGAGACACGAGAGTTGCAGAAACAGGCAAAAGAAGTGCAGAAAGAGGCAAGAGAAATGCTGAAAGAAGCAACAGAGGTGCAGAAAGAAGCAAGAGAAGTGATGAAACAGACAAGAGAGTTGCAGAAAAAAACAAAGGTGCAGAAAAAAGGAAGAGAAGTGCAGAAAGAGGCAAGACAGGTGCAGAAAGAGGCAGGAGAGGTGCAGAAAGAGGCAAGTGAGGTGCAGAGAGAGGCAAGAGGGGTGCAGAAAGAGGAAGGAGAAGTGCAGAAAGAGGGAAGAGAAGTGCAGAAAGAGGGAAGAGATGTGCAGAAAGAGGGAAGAGATGTGCAGAAAGAGGGAAGGGTACAGAAAGAGGCAAGAGAACTGCAGAAAGAAGCAACAGAGGTGCAGAAAGAGGCAAGAGAACTGCAGAAAGAGGGAACAGGGGTGCAGAAAGAGGCAAGAGAGGTACAGAAAGAGGGAAGAGAAGTGCGGGAAGAGGGGTGCAGAAAGAGGCAAGAGGGGTGCAGAAAAAAGCAAGAGATGTGTAGAAAGAAGCAGGAAAAGTGCAGAAAGAACCACCAGAGGTGCAGAAAGAGGCAAGAGGGGTGCAGAAAGAGGCACGAGAAGAGCAGAAAGAACCAACAGAGGTGCAGAAAGAGGCAAGAGAGGTGCAGAAAGAGACAAGAGAGGTACAGAAACAGGCAAGAGAGGCGCAGAAAGAGGGAACAGTGGTGCAGAAAGAGGCAAGAGAGGTGCAGATAGAGGGAAGTGGGGTGCAGAAAGAGGCAAGAGGGGTACAGAAAGAAGCAACAGATGCAGAAAGACGCAAGAGAAATGATGAAAAAGACACAAGAGTTGCAGAAACAGGCAAAAGAAGTGCAGAAAGAGGCAAGAGAAGTGCTAAAGGAAGCAACAGAGGTGCAGAAAGAAACAAGAGAAGTGATGAAACAGACAAGAGAGTTGCAGAAAGAAACAAAGGAGCAGAAAATAGGAAGAGAAGTGCAGAAAGAGGCAAGACAGGTGCAGAAAGAGGCAGGAGAGGTGCAGAAAGAGGCAAGTGAGGTGCAGACAGAGGCAAGAGGGGTGCAGAAAGAGGAAGGAGAAGTGCAGAAAGAGGGAAGAGAAGTGCAGAAAGAGGCAAGACAGGTGAAGAAAGAGGCAGGAGAGGTGCAGAAAGAGGCAAGTGAGGTGCAGACAGAGGCAAGAGGGGTGCAGAAAGAGGAAGGAGAAGTGCAGAAAGAGGGAAGAGAAGTGCAGAAAGAGGGAAGAGATGTGCAGAAAGAGGGAAGAGATGTGCAGAAAGAGGGAAGGGTACAGAAAGAGGCAAGAGGGGTGCAGAAAGAAGCAACAGAGGTGCAGAAAGAGGCAAGAGAAGTGCAGAACAAAAATACAGTGGTGCAGAATGAGGCAAGAGAAGTGCAGAAAGAGGCAAGAGAGGTGCAGAAAGAGGGAAGAGGGATGCAGAAAGAGGCAAGGGGGTACAGAAAGAGGCAGGAGAGGTGCAGAAAGAGGCAAGTGAGCCGCATAAAGAGGTAAGAGGGGTGTAGAAAGAGGCAAGAGAGGTACAGAAACAAGCAAGAGAGGTGCAGAAAGAGGGAACAGTGGTGCAGAAAGAGGCAAGAGAGGTGCAGATAGAGGGAGGTGGGGTGCAGAAAGAGGCAAGAGGGGTACGGAAAGAGGCACGAGAAGAGCAGAAAGAACCAACAGAGGAGCAGAAAGAGGCAAGAGAGGTGCAGAAAGAGACAAGAGAGGTACAGAAACAGGCAAGAGAGGCGCATAAATAGGGAACAGTGGTGCAGAAAGAGGCAAGAGAGGTGCAGATAGAGGGAAGTGGGGTGCAGAAAGAGGCAAGAGGGGTACAGAAAGAAGCAACAGAGATGCAGAAAGACGCAAGAGAAGTGATGAAAGAGACACAAGAGTTACAGAAACAGGCAAAAGAAGTGCAGAAAGAGGCAAGAGAAGTGCTGAAGGAAGCAACAGAGGGCAGAAAGAAGCAAGAGAAGTGATGAAACAGGCAAGAGAGTTGCATAAAGAAACAAAGGTGCAGAAAAAAGGAAGAGAAGTGCAGAAAGTGGCAAGACAGGTGCAGAAAGAGGCAGGAGAGGTGCAGAAAGAGGCAAGTGAGGTGCAGACAGAGGCAAGAGGGGTGCAGAAAGAGGGAGGAGAAGTGCAGAAAGAGGGAAGAGAAGTGCAGGAAGAGACGTGCAGAAAGAGGGAAGGGTACAGAAAGAGGCAAGAGGGGTGCAGAAAGAAGCAACAGAGGTGCAGAAAGAGGCAAGAGAAGTGCAGAACAAAAATACAGTGCAGAAAGAGGGAAGGGTACAGAAAGAGGCAAGAGGGGTGCAGAAAGAAGCAACAGAGGTGCAGAATGAGGCAAGAGAAGTGCAGAAAGAGGCAAGAGAGGTGCAGAAAGAGGGAAGAGGGGTGCAGAAAGAGGCAAGGGGGTACAGAAAGAGGCAGGAGAGGTACAGAAAGAGGCAAGTGAGCCGCATAAAGAGGTAAGAGGGGTGCAGAAAGAGGCAATAGAGGTACAAAAACAGGCAAGAGAGGTGCAGAAAGAGGGAACAATGGTGCAGAAAGAGGCAAGAGAGGTGCAGATAGAGGGAGGTGGGATGCAGAAAGAGGCAAGAGGGGTACGGAAAGAAGCAACAGAGGTGTAGAAAGAAGCAAGAGAAGTGATGGAAGAGACAAGAGAGTTGCAGAAACAGGCAAAAGAAGTGCAGAAAGAGGCAAGAGAAGTGCTGAAAGAAGCAACAGTGGTGCAGAAAGAAGCAAGAGAAGTGATGAAACAGACAAGAGAGTTGCAGAAAGAAACAAGATAGGTGCAGAAAAAAGGAAGAGAAGTGCTGCAAGAGGCAAGACAGGTGCAGAAAGAGGCAGGAAAGGTGCAGAAAGAGGCAAGTGAGGTGCAGACAGAGGCAAGAGGGGTGCAGAAAGAGGGAAGAGAAGTGCAGAAAGAGGGAAGAGAAGTGCAGAAAGACGGAAGAGACATGCAGAAAGAGGGAAGGGGGTACAGAAAGAGGCAAGAGGGATGCAGAAAGAAGCAACAGAGGTGTGGAAAGAGGCAAGAGAAGTGCAGAAAAAAACTACTGTGGTGCAGAAAGAGGCAGGAGAAGTGCAGAAAGAGGTAAGAGAAGTGCAGAAAGAGGGATGCAGAAAGAGAGAAGAGGGGTGCAGGAAGAGGCAAGAGGAGTGCAGAAAGAGGCAACAGAAGTGCAGAAAGAAGCAACAGATATGCAGAAAGAGGCAAGAGAACTGCAGAAAGAGGGAACAGGGTTGCAGAAAGAGGCAAGAGAGGTGCAGAAAGAGGGACGAGAGAAGCAGGAAGAGGGAAGAGGAGTGCAGAAAGAGGCAAGAGGGGTGCAGAAAAAAGCAAGAGAGGTGTAGAAGAAGCAGGAAAAGTGCAGAAAGAACCACCAGAGGTGCAGAAAGAGGCAAGAGGGGTGCAGAAAGAGGCAAGAGAAGAGCAGAAAGAACCAACAGAGGTGCAGAAAGAGGCAACAGAGGTGCAGAAAGAGATAAGAGAGGTACAGAAACAGGCAAGAGAGGCACAGAAAGAGGGAACAGTGATACAGAAAGAGGCAAGAGAGGTGCAGATAGAGGGAAGTGGGGTGCAGAAAGAAACAAGAGGGGTGCAGAAAGAAGCAACAGAGATGCAGAAAGAAGCAAGAGAAGTGATGAAAGAGACACGAGAGTTGCAGAAACAGGCAAAAGAAGTGCAGAAAGAGGCAAGAGAAGTGCTGAAAGAAGCAACAGAGGTGCAGAAAGAAGCAAGAGAAGTGATTAAACAGACAAGAGAGTTGCAGAAAGAAACAAAGGTGCAGAAAAAAGGAAGAGAAGTGCAGAAAGAGGCAAGACAGGTGCAGAAAGAGGCAGGAGAGGTGCAGAAAGAGGCAAGTGAGGTGCAGACATAGGCAAGAGGGGTGCAGAAAGAGGGAAGAGAAGTGCAGAAAGAGGGAAGAGACGTGCAGAAAGAGGGAAGGGTACAGAAAGAGGCAAGAGGGGTGCAGAAAGAAGCAACAGATTTGCAGAAAGAGGCAAGAGGAATACAGAACAAAAAAACAGTGGTGCAGAAAGAGGCCAGAGAAGTGCAGAAAGAGCTAAGAGAGGTGCAGAAAGAGGGAAGAGGGGTGCAGAGAGAGGGAAGAGGGGTGCAGAAAGAGGCAAGGAGGTGCAGAAAGAGGCAGGAGAGGTGCAGAAAGAGGCAAGAGAGGTGCAGAAAGAGGGAAGAGGGGTGCAGAAAGAGGCAAGAGAGGTGCAGAAAGAGGGAAGAGGGGTGCAGAGAGAGGGAAGAGGGGTGCAGAAAGAGGCAAGGATGTGCAGAAAGAGGCAGGAGAGGTGCAGAAAGAGGCAAGAGAGGTGCAGGAAGAGGGGTGCAGAAAGAGGCAAGAGAGGTACAAAAACAGGCAAGAGAGGTGCAGAAAGAGGGCGCAGTGGTGCAGAAAGAGGTAAGAGAGGTACAGATAGAGGGATGTGGGGTGCAGACAGAGGCAAGAGGGGTGCAGAAAGAGGGAAGAGAAGTGCAGAGAGAGGGAAGAGACGTGCAGAAAGAGGGAAGGGTACAGAAAGAGGGAAGAGGGGTGCAGAAAGAGGCAAGGGGTACAGAAAGAGGCAGGAGAGGTGCAGAAAGAGGCAAGAGAGGTGTAGAAAGAGGGAAGGGGGTGCAGAAAGAGGCAAGAGAGGTACAGAAACAGGCAAGAGAGGTGCAGAAAGAGGGGGCAGTGGTGCAGAAAGAGGTAAGAGTGGTGCAGATAGAGGGACGTGGGGTGCAGACTGAGGCAAGAGGGGTGCAGAAAGAAGCAACAGTGGTGCAGAAAGAGGCAAGAGAAGTACAGAAAGAGGCAAGAGAGGTGCAGAAAGAGAGAAGAGGGGTGCAGAAAGAGGGAAGAGGGGTGCAGAAAGAGGCAAAGGGGTGCAGAAAGAAGCAAGAGAGGTACAGAAAGAAGCAAGAGAAGTGATGAAAGAAGCAAAATGGGTGCAGAAAGAGGCAAGAGGGGTGCAGAAAGAGGCAAGAGAAGTGCACAAAGAAGCAACAGAGGTGCAGAAGGAGGCAAGAGAACTGCAGAAAGAGGCAAGAAAGTTGCACAAACAGGCAAACAAGGTGCAGAAAGATGGAACAGGGGTGCAGACAGAGGTAAGAAAGGTGCATAAATAGGGAAGAGGGGTGCAGAAAGAGGGAAGAGGGGTACAGACATTTGCAAGAGAGGTGCCAAAAGAAGCAAGAGGAGTGCAGAAGGAACCAACAGAAGTGCAGGAAAAAGCAACAGAGGTGTAGAAAGAGGCAAGAGAACTGCAGAAAGAGGGAACAGGGGTGCAGAAAGAGGCAAGAGATGTGCAGAAAGAGGGAACAGTGGTGCAGAAACAGGCAAGAAAGGTGCAGAAAGAGGGAAGAGGGGTGCAGAAAGAGGCAAGAGGGGTACAGACATTTGCAAGAGAGGTGTAGAAAGAAGCAAGAGAAGTGCAGAAAGAACCACCAGAGGTGCAGAAAGAGGCAAGAGGGGTGCAGATAGAGACAAGAAAATTGCAGAAAGAACCAACAGAGGTGCTGAAAGAGGCAAGAGAGGTGCAGAAAGAGGCAAGAGAGGTACAGAAACAGGCAAGAGAGGTGCAGAAGAGGGAACAGGGGTGCAGAAAGAGGCAAGAGAGGTGCAGAAAGAGGGAAGAGGGGTATAGAAAGAGGCAAGAGGGGTGCCGAAAGAAGCAACAGGGGTGCAAAAAGAAACAAGAGAAGTGATGAAACAGAGAAGAGAGTTTCAGAAAGAAAGAAGAAAGGTGCAGAAAAAAAAGGAAGAGAAGTGCAGAAAGACGCAAGTGAGATGCAGAAAGAGGCAAGACAGGTGCAGAAGGGGGGAAGAGACGTGCAGAAAGAGGGAACAGGGGTACAGAAAGAGGCAAGAGGGATGCAGAACGAAGCAACAGAGGTGCAGAAAGAGGCAAGAGGAGTACAGAAAGAGGCAAGAGAGGTGCAGAAACAGGCAGTAGAGGTGCAGAAAGAGGGAACAGGGGTGCAGAAAGAAGCAACACAGGTGCAGAAAGAGGCAAGAGAAGTGCAGAAAGAGGCAAGAGACATACAGAAACAGGCAGGAGAGGTGCAGAAAGAGGGAACAGGGGTGCAGAAAGAGGCAAGTGAGGTGCAAAAAGAGGGAACAGGGGTGCAGAAAGAGGCAAGTGAGGTGCAGAAAGAGGGAACAGGGGTGCAGAAAGAGGCAAGTGAGGTACAGAAAGAAGCAACAGAGGTGCAGAAAGAAGCAAGAGAAGTGATGAAAGAGACAAGAGAGTTGCAGAAAGAAAGAAGAAAGGTGCAGAAAAAAGGAGGAGAAGTGCAGAACCAGGCAAGTGAGATGCAGAAAGAGGCAAGACAGATGCAGAAAGAGGCAACAGAGGTGCAGAAAGAGGCAAGAGAAGTGTAGAAAGAGGCAAGAGAGGTGCAGAAACAGGCAGGAGAGGTGCAGAAAGAGGGAACAGGGGTGCAGACATAGGCAAGAGAGGTACAGAAAGATGGAAGAGGGGTGCAGAAAGAGGAAAGAGCGGTGCAGAAAGAAGCAACAGAGGTGCAGAAAGAAGCAAGAGAAGTGATGAAAGAGACAAGAGAGTTGCAGAAAGAAACAAGAAAGGTGCAGAAAAAAGGAAGAGAAGTGCAGAAAGAGGCAAGTGAGATGCAGAAAGAGGCAAGACGGGTGCAGAAAGAGGCAAGAGGGGTGCAGAAAGAGGGAAGAGAAGTGCAGAAAGAGGGAAGAGACATGCAGAAACAGGGAACAGGGGTACAGAAAGAGGCAAGAGAGGTGCAGAAAGAGGCAAGAGAAGTACAGAAAGAGGCAAGAGAGGTGCAGAAACAGGCAGGAGAGGTGCAGAAAGAGGGAACAGGGGTGCAGAAAGAAGCATCACAGGTGCAGAAAGAGGCAAGAGAAGTGCAAAAACAGGCAGGAGAGGTGCAGAAGGAGGGAACAGGGGTGCAGAAAGAGGCAAGAGAGATACAGAAAGATGGAAGAGTGGTGCAGAAAGAGGCAAGAGGGGTGCAAAAAGAAGCAACAGAGGTGCAGAAAGAGGCAAGAGAAGTACAGAAAGAGGCAAGAGAGGTGCAGAAACAGGAAGGAGAGGTGCAGAAAGAAGGAATAGGGTGTAGAAAGAAACAGCACAGGTGCAGAAAGAGGCAAGAGGAGTGCAGAAAGAACCAACTGAGATGCAGAAACAGGCAGGAGAGGTGCAGAAAGAGGGAACAGGGGTGCAGAAGGAGGCAAGAGAGGTACAGAAAGACGGAAGAGGGGTGCAGAAAGAGGCAAGAGAGGTGCAGAAAGAAGCAAGAGAGGTGCAGAAAGAAGAGAGGTACAGAAAGCGGAAGAGATGTGCAGAAAGAGGCAAGAGAAGTGCAGAAAAAGGAAGAAAGGTGCAGAAAGAAGCAAGAAATGCAGAAAGAGGCAAGAGAGGCGCAGAAAGAAGCACGAGTGGTTTGCGCACCATTAGTACCAATTTAACACCCACATTTAGCAATAAGTAACAGGTGACCATTCCAGGTTTGCAAAGGGCCTTCTACCACGCTGTAACACTTGTCGCTGCATTTTTGGTAACGTTTGAGCTGTTTGAGCTAGAAACAAGGTTTTTTTTGTTCAAATCTGCAGATTATGCAGCAGATGATGGATTATGGGGCAAATGCGGAAAATATCTAATTATGTGAAAATCGGTGCAGCCGAACAGTTGCATAATTCCAGTGGCCCTGTACATACCTCCGACTAGGTCTCCATTACACATAATCCCACTCTACATAATTCCTATACACTAAATACCACATACTTTCTATCCACATCAAAGTCAAAGTCTATCCACATAATTTCACTGCACATCATACCACATAATTCCACTACACACAATGTACATCCACTCCAAAAACATTAGTAAAAACGTTTACATTTACAACGCCAATAGTCAGTAACTTTCGCAAATGCGACACCTATTATATTGCAAATGCTTCTTTAACTAGTAGTCGCGTTTGCAGAGTGGTGGAGAAAGGGGGCTGGGCCTCCGACCAGCGCTCAGGAATTCCGCTGCGTAGGACTTACAGGAGGTACCAGGAAGGCTTCTTGGCCCCCAAAGTCCCTCAGGAGTATGGTGGACTTCATCCCCCAACCAGTAGTGTGCCAGGAGGTGCGTTTGCAGAGTGGTGGAGAAAGGGGGGTGCGTGGCCTCCGAAGACTTCTTAGCAATCCCACTGTATGGGACTTACTGGAGGTAAGGATTGCTAAGTTCTCATAGCAGGCCACACCCCCTTTGCCCACCACTCTGCAAACGCGCTCCCTGGCGCGCTCTTGGATAGGGATTGAAGTCCCCTTCGCTGCTGGGGGACCTTAGGGGCCATCTAGCCTACCTGTTACCTCCAGTAAGCCCCACACAGTGGGATTGCTGCGAGGTGGACACAGGCCACGCCCCCTTTCTCCACCACTCTGCAAATGCACCTCCTGGCGCACTCTTGGTTGGGGGATGAAGTCCCCTTGCCTCCTGAGGGCCCCTGGGGGCCAACTAGCCCTCCTGTTATCTCTAGTAAGCCCCACACAATGGGATTGCAGAGAGGTGGTCCAAGGCCACGCCCCTTTTTTACACCACTCTGCAAACGCAGCTCCTGGTGCACTGCTGCTTGGGGGATGAAGTCCACTTTAGTCCTGAAGTCCTCAGGACACAAGGGGACCTCATCACCCCACCAGCAGTGTGCCAAGAGGCCCGTTTGCAGAGTGGTGTAAAAAGGGGCGTGGCCTCATACCACCTCTCAGCAATCCCACTGTGTGGGGCTTGCTGGAGGTCCCTGGTGGCCTAGTTGGCCCCCAGGGACTTTCAGTAGCGATGGGGACTTAATCCCCCAACGCAGAGCGCGCCAGGAGGTGCGTTTGCAGAGTGGCACAGGGAGGGGGCGGGGCCTCCAGTGAGTTGCCGGTTTCTTTTTTTATTTTAGGGAGGGGGCTGTGTGGCCTCCCTTCCCTAGAACCTTTTGGGCCCCGGGGACCCCATCCTGCGGGGCCTGAGCCATTTTTTTTATGTGAAAAGGGAGGGGGGCGCGAGGCACCCCTCCCAAGGCTGATTTCGGCCCCAGGGCCTGGCAAAGTTTTTTAATGGAAGGGGGGCCACAGGGCTCACCTTCCCTGGGCCACTTTTGGCCCCGGGGACCCCAACCCCCGGGGCCTGCCCAGCCTTTCTCTTTTTTTTTAATTTTGGAGGGGACCGCGTGGCCCCCCTCCTGAGGCCAATTTTGGCCCTAGGGACCCCATCCCCCGGGGCCCGGCCTTATTTTTTTTTATTTTTAAGGAAAAAGGGAAGGGGGGCCGAGTGGCCCCCCTTCCCTGGGCCACTTTTGGCCCCAGGGACCCCATCCCCAGGGCCTGGCCTCTTTGTTGGGGACCACGGGGGAGCCCCAATGCCCCCGCAGTCCCAGCCAGCTCTCCGCCTTCTGCGGGAGCCGGCATTGCTTTTGGACAAGGGGAGCTGCTGACATAGTGTATATCAAAAAACCATTTTATGGTCTGCAACATGCAGTGTTTTTAAATTTTGAGTAAGCTCACAAATTTGAATAAAATTGGGACCGGGTATATGTGAGTCTTAACTCAATTTTAATCGAAGGGATACTTTATCCTTACGTTTCACGAGGTCTTTTTTTGATATACACTATTCACGACTTACACCTCTTTCTTCTTTTTTATGGACACTTTTTCTTTCTTTGGTGAGAAAGTTACCGATGATGAGAAAACGTGGGCACACTGGTGAGAACCTGCCAGTAGCCCCAGTGGGGAAGCGCAAGTGAGGTACTTTCTCACCTTTGCACACATTTTTTGCAAATATTTCTTGCTTGTCTATACACACCTTTTCAGTAGGGGGTATTTCTATATGGAGATGACTGATAAACATTTTTATTGTAACATTAACATTTGGGCACTTAGGACTGGAATAGACTGGTAAAGAGTTATAACCAGCAGCTGTGTTGAGCCAGTAGCCCCCTGCTCAGGGCCTACAAAGAAAAGTTGGTGGTTGCCCGCTACAGTCAGGTCTTTTGTTGTTTATTGTTGTATTTGAGTGGAGGGCGACCTGACTGATAATTTTCCCTCTTGAGCCCCTTGTTGTGGCTTATTGAAGTGTTGGCAGCCAATCAGAATGAAGCTCTTGATCGGGAGGGTTCGCGAATCCTCCTCGGTCACCAGATATTGATATTTTGTATTTTTAAATTTCTCAGGAACTACTGAACGGATTTACACCATTTAAAGCAAAGAGTGCACTCTGGACTAAGAGCTACCCCTCTGCCAAATTTGGTGTAATTCCGTTCAGCAGTTCGGGCTGTAGCAGCGACAAATTATGGAAATTAACATGGAGAAAATGCTTTTTGGTACCCCCCTTTTTTCTTGGCCCCCGCTTGACAAATCACCCCGAAACTGTCAAGACAGGAGCTGACTGGAGCGGGCCAGTAGTTTTGAAAATTTCGCGAAGATTCGTCAAACAGCGTCAAAGATATTGGCAGAAGAAAGACACTTTTCCTATGGAAACGAGGTCCTAACTATAACTACCTACTGGCGACCGCTCAAGTTTGAATATGATTAAAAAAACTGATATTCACTCAAAAAAACACAAGGTTAAAGTGGTGTTATTGTTAGGTATGGTAAGAAGTTCTTACCTTATGTTACAAAAAAATGTTAAGAAACAAAAAAACGCTAAAGTTCACTTCACAACTTATAGTTTATTAACCTATATATAACTTGCACCCCCCATGCACTGCTTATGACCTCACATGTTACATCACTAATGACATGTTAAATTACATCATGGATGGCATCACCACTGATGACAGCTTAAATGATATAATTGATGACACCAGTAATTACATCATTATTATTCACACAGACATTTTAACTGTGTCCCATAGGGTTTGTGGATTTGAAGTAATTTAAAAAGCTACGCATGTCCAATTTTCTATCAGCAATCAAGTGACAATAAACAAAACCTTTTGTCACATGCTGGACACACAGCTATCTGTCAAATCACCCACATTTGGTGGATGTTGCTCTCTTTTTATTTATATGCAAAAGAAACAATTGATGGACGGAATGCTGGACAATGCAAACATTCACCCCCAGTCACAAGGATCTGGGTTTAATCCATCATTCTTTTGCTCACCACACCACCCCAGTTTGGACCCAGCCATATGCAAATCAGTCTTGACCCTGTTCTTTATGGGAACAGTCCAGCCCGAACTGCCAAGCCAGGTCCTCCCTAGACCGGAAACGAGCATTCTGGGACCGGTTTCAGGGCATCACCCTTCATCAGTCAGGCTAGCTTGATCCAGTGGTGTAGGGAGCAAGGGACCGACGTCTGGGCAAACCCTTCTCACTTAGGGCGACATATGCAAAAGAAACAATTGATGGACGGAATGCTGGACAATGCAAACATTCACCCCCAGTCACAAGGATCTGGGTTTAATCCATCATTCTTTTGCTCACCACACCACCCCAGTTTGGACCCAGCCATATGCAAATCAGTCTTGACCCTGTTCTTTATGTGAACAGTCCAGGCCGAACTGCCAATCCAGGTCCTCCCTGGACCGGAAACAAGCATCCTCGGACCGGGTTCAGGGCATCACCCTTCATCAGCCAGGCTAGCTTGAATCCAGTGGTGGGATAACAGTGTTATATTCACAACCTGGATTTCATATATATATATCCACCACTTTTTGTCCGCAGGGAGCCTAGACCTCACCAGGGTGGCCTTGGCGCATGGGGGCGGAACACCCCATTTTAATCCAACAACAACCTTCACTTCCATAGGAGAGAAGAGCGCCGCACACCAGACTTCTAGAAAATAGGCACTTTATTCAGCAAAGAGACAGCTTGCTTCCTTAACCTAACGCGTTTCAACTACTTTGGTAGCCTTGTTCACAGGTGAGCCATCATCAATGAGTTTGCGGCGTAACAATGTGACTTTATACGCCTTAGTCAGACTACTTAAATGTCCACGTGGTCTGGACTTCCTGCAACTCCCAGAATACACCTTGAAAGTACAGTCTCCGTTTTAAATGAATCCCTGTAATTCCTTTTTGTTTTTTTCTTCAACTTTGATAATAGACGGATTCTTTGCAGATTAAATATAAACATAATAGAGTCCTTTCAAAGTGTGCAAATTCATGCTCATAATCGTAGACATGCTGTTGCTTAACCCGTTTACCGCGGCGGCAATTCCGCCGCAGAGCGGGGCGTTCCATTGAGTGGGCGGGGCCGCGTCGGCCAACGGACGTGCGCAGCACTACGGAGGTAGTGCTTGCGACGGCCGTTGGCCGACAGAAGCAGTGAAGGGGTTAATATCAGTTTTATTGCGGTGCCTGAGTTACCTGAAATCCTTGGGAAAAGGACAGGTGTCCTTTCCTCTCCCTTGTCACGTTGTTACGCCGCAAACTCATTGATGATGGCTCACCTGTGAACAAGGCTACCAAAGTAGTTGAAACGCGTTAGGTTAAGGAAGCAAGCTGTCTCTTTGCTGACTAAAGTGCCTATTTTCTAGAAGTCTGGTGTGCGGCGCTCTTCTCTCCTATGGAAGTGAAGGTTGTTGTTTGGATATATATATATATATATATCCAACAACAACCTTGTATATATATATACAAATACTGAAGTTCACCGTCGTCGCAGCCACAAGCCCTGGGTGCCTCCTATCGGGGTGGTGAGCCGCGTTTCCCAGCACAAAGAGTCAGAAACCAGAATTGTGTCAGCCGACACAAAACAGGGGCACACTCGAGTCCGTGAGTAATTTTCTTTTCTTTTTATTCGTGTAGAGCCCCCCTCAGCGCTGACAGAAGCGTTTTGCCACTCTGGTTTTGTCAATGTCAGTTTGTTTTACAAAGTACCACCATTTTAAAGTGAAAAAAAGTGTAAAAAAATGGTAAACATAAAAGACAGCTCAATACATGCATAATGCTTTGTTTTTGTGTCGGCCATCTTAACATTCTATGCGGCATTATTTAAACAATGATAATCAAATTGCACAGCCTCAATGATTATGGAACATGTTGTCATAATTCCAAGATCTTAGCAATACTCACATCTTTCATAAATAGAGAGAACGTAAAGTATATAGAAAAGTTGTATATAATCAATTTTTAAAGAAAAGGCAAATATATTTTCTTTCGTCAACTTTTAGAAGAATGTTAATATCATATATGTAGCCCTTTAAAATACTTTTCGCGCTTTAAAGATTTTTATGGGAATTATAGCTGTTACACTAAACAATCAGGCCCTGAATGGGCATTCATAATCCAAAACTAGAGGATCTCTAGTACAAAAAAGGGAAAGCGAGAGGAGGCTATGTAACCCTCAGTTCATGATTGAACATTCGATTCTACCTAATTGTCACATAACTCATCCAAACAGGGAAGGAAGTCATACAAGTATTTCCTCATCAAAACCAAGAATATACATTGTATAACAATCCGAAATATAAAATTGTCAAAGACAAAAACATCCAAATCATAATATAACATGGATAATGTGTAAAAATAGGATATAAAGAATGGCAACAGACACTTGTCTTTATCCCATCTCAGCTGTAATCCATATATAAGGTCAAAAAATCCCCTTGCTTTGTCAGTCATAGCAGCTCACAATATAGTTCAACATCTAATAGCCCATGATACATGGACCTCATTCTAAATGGGCCCATACCTCCTCGTCGTTATTCAGACCCTGAGGGGCCATGGTACCAAGTTCGATAATATACTTAGACTCTAGGGAACGCAATCTCTTGACCCTGTCTCCCCCTCTTTCGTTTTTCGGAATCTGATCTAAGAAGTAAAAATTTAAAAGATCCCGATTACTTTTATGAGTGTCTTCGAAATGGCGAGCCACAGGGTAACTACTGTCCTTTTTGGCAATCGCCCGCATGTGTTCCAACACACGCTTCTTGGCAGGGTGTATAGTGCTGCCAATGTATCTTTTCTTACAGGGGCATTCCAGGCAGTATATGGTAAAATCAGAGTTGCAGTTAAGTAATTTATTGATGTTTCTAGTAGATTTGGGATTTTTTCCTAGGGTCTCATAGGTGTTCTTTTTGTGACTATATTTGCAAGCCTTGCATTTCATGCACGGAAAGAACCCAGTTATGGGTTCTTTCGGTCTAGTGGTGGATTGAAAATGACTTGAAACTAGGAGATCCTTGATGGATTTAGATCTTCTGTACGTTATCAGAGGCTGAGTGGGAATTTGGTTCTTGAGAATGTTGTCTGTTTTAAGAATATGCCAATTTTTTCGGAACATTTGGACTATTTTAGAAGACTGCGTATTAAAACGTGTGATCATGCGTGTTGGTTCAGTATGTTGAGGGGTATTACTTCCGCTGACAGTTTTAGAAGCTAAAAGCTCTTCTCTAGATGTCCTTTCAACTTTTTTTGCTGCTGTACAGAGGGAGTTATTTGAATAACCCCTAGCTTTAAAACGAATGCATGCTTCATTCTTCGCTATGATATAGTCCTCTTCAGTGGAACAATTTCGCTTCATGCGCAAAAACTCCCCATAAGGGATATTAATGATCATACTTTTTGGATGGAAGCTTTTGGCATGAAGCAAAGCGTTACCAGCCGTAGGTTTCCTATACAATCGGGTTAGGATCTCTGCGTTATTAATATAGACTTCTAGGTCCAGATAGAAGACCTGTGTGTTGCTTATATGTCCGCTAAATACCAGATTCAGGTCGTTGGAATTCAGAAATGTTATAAACTCCTCAGCCGAGGAGTATGAGCCCTTCCATACGATGAAAAGATCATCGATGTAACGGGTCCAAAATGTGACCTTGTTCATCCACTTTTCTGGTACTTCCCTCCAGGCCACGTGCTCCTCCCACCAGCCAACGAAAAGATTTGCATAACTGGGGGCGAAGCACGTGCCCATCGCGGTACCGCGTTGTTGCCTGTATAGCTGCCCTGCAAAAATGAATATATTGTTTTCTAGACAAAATGCTAGCATCTTGAGAAGCATCTCATTGTGTTTTTTAAACTTAAGAGGGCGCTTGTCTAAAAACCACTTAACCGAAGCAATCCCTTGGTCATGGTTTATACAGGTATACAAGCTGGTAATATCCAGTGTAATGAGAAGCATATCAGGTTCCCACTTAACGCCTTCAATTAACCTTAAAAAGTCTTGCGTATCTCCAATATAGGAGCTAAGGGGCCCATTACGATACCCGGCGAAAATAAATCCGCCAGGCATGGAAGCGGCAAAAATCCGCCCGCACACACCGCCTGAACACCGACCACGCCATTACGATTACACAAACCGAAAACCGCCATCGGCGGAAAAATCACACAAAATACCGCCCGCCAACGTCCGAGTCGGAGTCAAACCGCCCGCCACGGACGGAAACACGCACGACAACACAAAACCGCCCGCCCTCACGGCCGACACACCGCACGTGAAATTACGATCGCACCGACATGAGCGCGGAAAAACCACAAATATACCGCCCGCCAGCGCAAACAACGCCGATGAGAATCGACACGGCAGAAGCCATGGCGCCAACGTACCTGCACAGAAACCATCCGCACACAAAACCAATAGCACACAACATGGCCAACAAGTCCACACAGCAAGGCACGCACAAATACACAAGCACAGTACACATCCCGAAAACACCCCCGGACAAACAAAAAAAAACAAAGGCCAGAACCCCAGACACAACACACATGAAAACAACAGACCATGAGGACACACCCACATAGGTGAGTACAAAAGCAGCACTCCCACAGACCACAACCCCTTGCTACATTGCAAACCAGAGAGGAGAGGAGAGGACACAGTGACACAGCAAGGACAGCAGCACACCACAGAAACGCACACATCACAACCACCACCACCACCACCACCACCAAACACCGGCACCACAAACCCCCTGCACATTACACAACACACACCGCACCAGCACCACAAACACCATGGCACCACAAAGAATGCCCAAGTTCACGCCCATGGAGCTGACGGTCATGGTCGACGAGATCATCAAGGTGTACCCACAAATCTATGGGAACATGGTCCAGCACACACCACTAGCCACCAGAAACAGAATGTGGAACCGGATCGTAGACCAGGTCAATGCAGTCGGGACCCTGCCCAGGAACAGAGGTGAAATAAACAAACGTTGGAATGACGTAAAGAGCCTGGTCAAGAAGAAGGAGGGCAAAAACAGAGAGCTGGCTGCCGTCACTGGCGGAGGGAATCCCGCGCTCTTTAAGACCTTCAAAGCGTGGGAGGAGAAGGTGCGAGTCGTAATACATCCGGAGATCCTCGCCGGATTAGCAGGGGGAGTGGAGGCTGGTAAGTACAAACTAATGTATACCAGCACACCGCTATGTACTCACATGCGCAACTACCATGCCACAGCTCCCAGGGACAAACACCCCCATGTCCAGCACACAATACACAACACATCACACACACATGCAACAGACACCACCACACACAGCCCAAACCGAACAACTGTAAGATGCGTGGGGACATGTGTACACTCAGCCAGCCACGTAACCACCAACAGGTCCCCAAATATGCCAGAAGCGCCACAACGAGCACCCACCACACCCATGTGTCCGCCACAGCTGCACTAACCGACAAGTAACAGGTAAGTGGCAGGAACACAAAGTGCAGTGGGTGGGAGGGTGGACAGCCCAAGTACAACACACACCAGGCCCCAGTCCCACAGCACAGCAAGGAGGAGCATCCCCCACACCCCACAGCCACGTGTCAGCCACCGCAGTGCAAAACGACAGCCGAAAGGCAGACATCACGGTCCACAGCAATCGGTGTCAGTGGGTGTCCAGCCACCCCCACGACCCACAACACCCCCCCACCCCCACAGACCTGCAACATTGAGCACCCCCGCTTAGAGCCATGTGGCATCCAGTACAGTGCACGCACGAACAACTTGCAGGTGGGAAACTGGACAGGGCTGGATTACTGGAGGCATGAGGACCATAACACGACCAACACATGGGACATGTCACGTAGCATACGAACACGCAGCACCGCCCACCGTCACGAACAAGCGAACAATGTGCACACGGACATGAACAACAGACTCACACCCCACATGACCCATCACAGACATAGCAACACCCAAGGAGCCACGTCTGCATGCACAAGCCACACTGAATATAGTCCCACACGGCAGCCACTGTGCAACTCATCACACACAACCGAAACACCATTGAAGTCCTGTCCATGTAGCCCCTACTGCCTGTCAACCACACACCCCACAACTACGCCTATGTAAGACAAACAACACTAGACGCAACAGAGCGGAACAACATAAATGCACACGAACACCACTGAACCCATCAAACTCACAGACACACCATGCACATACAACATACCATCCATCCCATCCGTCAGCCCCAGTCTCATGAAAGGCATGTCATCCGCACAGCTGCCACACATACAGCAGTCACGCTAAGATACATGCCCATGACCAACCATGTGCCAGAAGTCAATTAAGCGCACAACACACTGTGAGCAACAACACACAACATGGGCCACACCCCCCGAGCACTGCAGTGATGCACATGGCACAGGGCAGCACGCACACCAAGGAGATGGGACAACTGCAATACGTTGGCTGGCACACAACCATCACTCACTCATAACGATGCGTCCAATGCCATGTCCAGTAATCACAACAGACAGCAAATATGCAGGCCATGTCAAGCATGCACACACCTCAAACCATGCACTGTCATGCTGCCACAACACATGTCACGTTCGGCACCCATGGCTCACAGCATGTACCCCAAAAGCATATTCCATCCCAAATGCGAATCTGGGGCATGGCCCCCATGTTGCCATATGCGTTCCTAAGCGTTCCATTTGAACCCCAAAAGCATATTCCCTCCCAAATGCGAATCTGGGGCATGGCCCCCATGTTGCCATATGCGTTCCTAAGCGTTCCATTTGAACCCCAAAAGCATATCCCCTCCCAAATGCGAATCTGGGGCATGGCCCCCATGTTGCCATATGCGTTCCTAAGCGTTCCATTTGAACCCCAAAAGCATATTCCCTCCCAAATGCGAATCTGGGGCATGGCCCCCATGTTGCCATATGCGTTCCTAAGCGTCCCATCTGAACACCAAAAGCAAAGTACAAACCAGACCCAGGATGGGCCAGGAGCCCGCATACACCAGAGTCACAATAAGTAGGGGCACAGCAACACACCCATCGGCATGGCCAATCCGTCCCATGCCACATGTGCACAGCACACAGTCCCATTGCCAAGCACACACAACTACAGATGCTACAGCCACACACACGCCTCCGGGAAACCCATGTACGAGATTGCACGAACTGTTAATGTCAGACGACAAATACATACTTCGCCAGGTGCAACACAATAACAAATCTCATTCTCTCCACAGGTAACGAACTGCTGGATGCTGGGGATGGAGCCAGCAGCCAGCACAGCCAGCCTACAAGCCCCCAACGAGGACACACGGATCTGGAGGATCTGTCCTCCTCTTCGGACACGGACCACCAAGCAGGCCCATCTGGTGTGGCAGGGCCCAGCCGCTCCCCAGGACCCCTCCTACCCACCAACCCATCATCCAGGGCTGCTGAACATTCCCAGCCCCCTGCTGCCACTGTCGTTGCGGCCACACCCACGGTCATTGTGGCCACTACCACTGCCGCAACCGCCACCATCGCCGCACCGACCACCACCGCCGCCACCACCGCCACGTCTTCGCTGGCACCAGCCCCAGCGCAGGTGGTGGCCCGGCCGACTGGATCCACCCTGGGAGCCACAGCGAGGACCGTGGTGAGCAATGTGGCTAGTGGGCAGGCCGGTGGCAGCAGGACTGGTAGGAGGAGCAGGGTCAGGGAAACGCCAGCCTCCCCTGGGAGCCATGCCCTGCCTCAAATGGCCAGAGTCCTTGGGGCCTATGAAGAGGCCCAAGGACAATGGGTCCGGTCTGCTTCAGACACGCGTGAGGTGCTGGGGGTGCTGAGGTCCATGGACGCCCGTATGGGCCAAATCGTGGACCTCATGGGACAGCTGGTGGTGGCGGTGAGGTCACAGCCAGGGACAGCAGCTCCCCTCCGCCACCACCTGCCGGGGCGCAGGGTGGAGCAGCAGTGTCCAGTTCCCCTGCGTCCACAGCCAGTGAGCACACCTCAACCACCAGCATGTCGCAAGCAGGCACCCCCTCGCAAACGTGGAAGGGGCCGTCCGAAGTGGAAACAGATCTCCCGGGAGGACTTCGCACGCTCCAAACGCAAGTGAGGCAGCCAGCCAGCCTTCCGCCAGCCTTCCTTGACCAGCCACTGCATTGACTTGGACTACGATCCCACTCCACACAGCCATCTGGATGGCATGTGTGTGTTGGACTATGGACATAGAACCAGTGGGTACACCCTGATCATCACGCAGCCATGACCGACAGCTCATTGTCACTGCACGCACCACTTTTGTCATCACCTTACACACAATCACATGTCACAGTTTGTAATAAATGCACCTTTTTCACTAACTGCTGTTTGTGCCCTGTGTTTTATTTGTACGGAATACAACGGCCACCTTGGGCGGAAAGGCACCTGATGCGTGGCATGGCAATTGAATCCGGAGGGCCTGTAGGGACCTAGGGGTGGGAGACAGAACAGGAGCACATTCAATGAGTGTGTCACACACCCATCACACAGTACATGTCAACAACTACAAGCAATGTACACACATCGCACAGAGCAATAGGGCACAATGCCACAGCCACCAACAGTGGCATACTACCCTGGCCATGGAGCGTTGACACACAGCACGCAGTGAACAAACGGCCACCCTGACACAGCACACACACACCTGCACAGATACAGCCACATCAGCCGTCGTACATGGACACTCACCGTCAAGTGAAGTAGCGGGCGATGAGCTGCTGCCGCACATTACCAGCTTCCTCCTCTCCGCTGTCCTCCTCACTCGAGCTGTCCTGGTCTGCGGGCTGGGGCCCTGGTTGATCTCCGTCATCCACGATGAGGGGGATCTGCTTCCGAATGGCCAGATTGTGCAGCATGCAGCACGCCACCACTATCTGGCACACCTTCTGTGGGGAGTACGCCAGCGCACCCTCGGTGCGGTCCAGGCACCTGAACCTGGACTTGAGGAGGCCAAAGGTACGCTCGACCACACGTCTGGTCCTCCCATGTGCCTCATTGTAGCGATCGTCTGCTGGGGTGCGAGGATTCCTCAATGGACTGAGCAGCCATGCCCCATTCGGGTACGCAGAGTCACCTGGGTGTGAGGGACACAGAGAACCGTTGCAATTCCAACTGGACAGGGGACAGCATCGCACAACCAGCACGCTACACCACTCCACATACTCACCGACAATACAGGCACGATCCTGTTGCATATTGGACATCAGTCGTGGCAAGATGCTGTTGCGCATTATGTGTGCGTCATGGGCCGAGCCTGGGAACTTTGCACACACGTGGGTGATCACCATGTCCGCAAGGCACACCACTTGCACATTCAGGGAGTGCGTGTGCTTCCTGTTGCGGTACAGGTGCTCAGTGGCCTGTGGTGGAACAAGGCCGACATGTGTGCAGTCAATGGCTCCAACGACGTGTGGGATTCTGCCAAGGGCATAGAATGCACCCTTCACTGCCGCCAATTCACGAGCCCTGGGGAAGCGGATGTACCTGTTTCGGTACAGCATCATGGCTGCCAGTACATCCCTCAGCACCTTGCTGAACATGGGCTGGGACATCCCTCCTCCAATGCCCACTGTGTGCTGGAATGACCCAGTGGCGAAGAAATGCATGGCGGCCATCACCTTAGCCGTGGGGGTGACAGCAGTCGGATACACCCTGCGGGGACGGAGATGGGGTTCTAACATGGCACACAGTCGATGCAGGGTTGGCCTGTCCAGCCGAAACTTCCTAATAACCTCTGTATCGTCCATGTCCGCCAGCAATTGGTATGGGCGGTCAATGTTCGGTCTCCGCCTAGGGACAATGGCAGAGGACACATGTCAAAGCAACACGACACATAGCAATTTCGCATACACATCACTGACATGACTGAGCAAGCACATGAGCCACAGCCCAGCTGTCAAGCTGGGACGGCACGGCCACAATACACTTACACAGGTCTCCCAACAATGGCAATGGCTAGTGATACAAACCACTGCCATGTGCATGCACATGGGGATCTAGGCCCCAATGACTTGCGGGGCGTGCTGATGGGGACTGACTGCATATCCGTCAAGCGGCAACGCCACGGCAACATGAATGTCTGCTGAGCATGGAACTGCTTCCGCGGCTGGATGAGTATGGCACACGACGACGACGATGTGGGCACAGGCTGAGCGGCCAAAACAAGTGGGACCTGTGGCACGAGGGGATATGAGACAGTAGTAGGTGTCAGCACTGCACCCTATGTACAGCACTGTACGGATCACACCTCCCGAAACATTGACAGGTGTCCACATTGACAGCCCCATGCCAAGACGGCTGTGTGCTTGCAGTCACACGTCACAGGTGAGAGGTTACATTGCACGTGCCAGGTGGCAGACGTACATAGTGGGAGCTGGCATGTGTGTGCATGTGTCTCCTGTTCAGGATCCACCAGATGGGCGCTGACTCTGTACTGACCATTGGACACAGCATGTTCCGTGGAAGGCTTGTGTGTGTGGGATGGTGGCACTGGATGTGCCTCCGTTGGGTGGGGGCCATGCACAGGGCGGGTACGTCGATGATTGCGCATTGTTGGTCACGGTGGGTGCACCAACTGAAGATGTGTTGCCCTGTGTTCAATTCCTATGTCCGCATGATGATGGACTGTAGATGTGGGCAGACTACACATTGGTCGATGTGCTGTCTATATGCATGTGCCTTCACACCAGGCACAGCTGCCCCTGCACATGTGACCCCTGCTGGACTCGCTGCTGGGTCTGTGGAGCTGATGCACCTTCTGCGCGTGGGGCGGACAGCTCTCCTCACTTCCCTCATTGCGCATGTCATGACTTTGCCGCAGGTGACATGGATCATGGAGGGCCCACATGTACGCGTGGGTAGGCTACACATGATTGTACACTGGTCGCCACCCCCAGTCAGTGTTTCGAATGGGAAGGTTGTCGTGCTGGTGGTATGTTCGATGTGGCGGATGGGCGGGCCTAGGTGCGGGCTTACATTCCGGACATGGGGGTAGTTGGATTGGCGACTAGTTGCAGTACACACGGGACACGTCTCTTCCTTTCCACATCTGGGTCATCCCTTGTACTTACTGACAGTGATACAGTCATCTTCGCCCCAGCCCTCATGTCCTCCCCTCGCTCCCCCAATATGCATGCTCACGTGCGAGGCTAGCGCCTGCACAGGCAGCCCCAAGCTCGCACCAGAGAGGGCAAGGAGTGTATGTGTGGGTCCAGTTGCACGAGTGGGCTGTCTCAGGGTATGATGTGTGGCGGGACGCCGTCCACCTGCGTGGTGCCCCAAATGGAGACCCGGCCTGCATGGACTATGCATCACAGTCTTCGCCTTCCGGATCCGCCACCTGCGACACCCAGTGGCTGTGGCTGCCCTTGCGGCCAGGCCGCGTCCGTCTGCGGCTGATGGCCCACACATTCACTCTTTGGCCTCTCTGGGGAGGGCTCGGGGGTGGTGGCGCACGCGCTTGCACTTAGTCGCAATGGCATGTGGCGTGGTTGGTATGATGGGCAATGGATGGGATGGTGCGAGCCACCTCCCGTGACGTCAGTGCTGCTCGTGCTGTGGTGCGTCCCCCTACACTTCCATTTGACTTGTGCCATGCTAGACGTTGAGGTTCTATTGCCTGCGTGATATGACCAGGAGGAGCGCGAGGAGACCTCTCACACACCATGCTCCACTGCCATCCCGTGCCCTGTATCGCCTGTGCGGATTGACTATGTTGGGGTTACACCTGGTCGACTGGGGCTGTGTGTGCCTTGTCAAGGGGCATGGCGGGCGCACAACAGGATCCAGCTTGTCCACAGAGGGTGGGCTGAGGTGCGCCTGGTACCGCTTTGTACGTGTGCCCGGCTGCTGTGCACACACGTGTTCACTCCCCCGACAGGTGTCCTCTCACAATGCCCAGGGAAGCGGTGGTGTACTGTTCATGACCCCTCCCAACACGGCGTGCTCCAACTTGGCATGTGCGCATCTACCCGTCGCACCCACCCGAGCACTGCGTCCATACGACTTCACACGACACATGTGTGTCTTCCACAGTAGTGCTACTCATTTGCGTTGACATCCAATACCAGTGGACTACATGGTCATGTCACGACTGCCGTGTACTTCACATACTCTCATCCTCTCTCATTCGTACTTGTGAAATGAGTCAGCGGAGACAGTTTTGGTTTCAAACATTATATTGAGTCTTCTGTCCTCTGTGATGCAGTATAGTGGACACTACTGGCAGCGGAATACATGTTGAGGATATACTGAGCATGATTGCAAATGGGATAGGGTGTGGGGTTACATGTGATTGGCTGTTGCATGTGGGATGTGGGCTTCAGAGTGACATCTGCTTGGCCAAGGCTGTGCTAATGTACATTTACGTATAGCTGCGGAGCTGCGGACTTTGACACAGACGGTATACATGTAGCCTACCAGACCGCTTGGCATCATGGGCACAGTCCATCTCAGTTCCATGTGACAGGTTTGCTGCGGTTGTTCCTCATGCACGCGTGCATGTGAGATGACATCAGGGCATGTGCTTGCGTGCATGCAGCGGCGTGCCACTTGTTGTTGCACTGTGGTGGTTACTGGACATGTCACAGTCACTGGGGTCGTGTTGTTGTTGTATGCACTTGTCGTCCATGCAAAGGTCCTGGTATGGGATTCCCGGGCGGGGGTGGGAGGGGTGCAGCACCCACAGACTCCAGGCGACCTATTCATGTCCACTGAGCGGTGTGTGTGTCCATGGGCGCTGGATCCATGTCGTGTCCTGGTTGTTCGTGCAGTTCCGTCCATGTGGGTGCGATACACAGAGCCCATGCCACTGCCTCCCACGATGCATGCGGTGTTCCTGGATGTGATGGGGAACAGTGTGCATGTCCCGGTCATATCCGATGTCATGGCGATGTCGTTGATGGTGTGGTTACAGTTGCCGGTCGTTTGGTATGGCTGTTGTGGTGGTGACTGGCCAGTCCGTGCGGAAGCTAAGCATGGGTGCGGGGATGGACATCATAGGTCACTCGGGGAACCTGCGTTGTGGTCCGACGAATTTACAGGTTGTCAGGTATGCGATGCCGTCCAGCAGGGCTTCCATGTCATTGGTGGTGTACATGTTTGCCAGCCAATGTAGCGGATGGTGGCTGTCAAGGTGTTGTTCGTAAGTTGTCCCTTGGAGGACCATGATGGGGCATGCTGGGTGACATTCGATGTAGCTGTTCTCGATGATCCGTCGTGTGGAGGCACAGTGGTCCCATTTCAGTGCGGGTGCGATGTTGGCCACATACGCCATGCCCCCATAGGCAGAGCAGGCCCTGTCGTGTGCGTCCAGAGGGAGGAGTAGTGGTAGCAGGTCCGCCTTCAGACATGCCGGGTTGGAGAGGCATATCTCGACGGGATGCTGGTAGGGACACCTCCGACAGTAGAAGACGGGCATGACGCAGCTGAACAATGTGATGCGGTAAGTCAGTCGGTAACTTACGTTCAGCAGGGACAGGAGATCGCATCCCAATGTATGGAACAGGTTGGTTTTGTACAGCTTGAGCTGTTCGGCGTAGTTGGGTAGGTGTGTTGCGGTTGCCATTTCGCAGCGGTTCGTTGAGGTGGCGTGCTCCGGCTGTGTGTGCAGTCTGCAATGTGCACGCTCCGAGGTTGCTGTGAGCTCTGTGTAGTCGTAGGGAGACAGGACTTGTGTTCTGTTAGCTTGTTTGGAGGACACGGGCCCTCTTCCCACATGCTTCTCAGACAGTTCAAGGTCAGTGATGTGTGACTCCTTCCAATTAACTTGCATGTGGCCGACATGGGGAGTGTTTTCTTCTTTCTTCCCCATCCGTTGTGTGCTTCTGTGATATGCGCTATCTGCCCTGTGGTCGGTCTCCTCGGCATGCCTGTGTTGGTCTATTCTTGGACAATGGTTGTATTTACCGGCTTCTGTCGTAGGGCTGTGGTTTCGGAGTTGGAATGGAAGGTCATTCAGTGCTGTCTGCTCTCCCTTGTGTGGGCGGCAGGCTGCCTTTCCGCTCTGCGTTGGGCCTTGTGTGTGAATGTTATTCTTGGGCCACCTGTTGTCGGTCCCCGGGCTCTTTGGTGTTCCGTTTTATATGTCTTGTTCATATGTGCAGGGTGGTATGGGTGTTTCAGTGTGGTACTGGCGTTCCTCTTCCCGAAGGGGCCCTGCTTCTCCTAGTTGGTGTTGCCGCCGCTGTGTGCTACGCCATGTTTGTTACACTGGGGTGTGTCCTGCTGTTGCGTGACTTCACTGACATGTGTGCGTCGGTTGTGTGGCGTTGGGTGTTGTCCGTGAATTGGGCGTTGGGGACATGTCTGTGGCAGGCCTGTCACGTGTCATGTGCGTTCGGGGTGGGGCTGATGTGTGTGCTGCTTGGTTGTGTCCCTGTGTCTGTGTGCGACGCATGCATGGCGCTGCGGTTGGCCTCTGCGTTGTGCGCATGTGGTGGCGGCGTCATCGGCGCTTTGGGGCCGTGACGGGGTGGTTGGTTCCTAGTCCCAGGTGGTGTGTACACATGTGTTCCGCGATGTTACGATTTGGCCTGTGTGTCATATGTGGATGCAATGGTGGATGTGTAGTGTACACGCGCTGGTGGGGGGTTGTCCGCTTTTTCCGCCCTTGCACTGTGTGCGCTGTTTGCGTGCACTTGTTGTGTGTGTGCCTACCTGCGTCTCCGCGGTACGTTGCGTCCTTGGTGGTGCATCAGCAGAAGCATGGGGAGGGCCTGCAGTGCTGGATTCATGCTCGGGGAGCCGCTTCTTCGTTGTCCGTGCTCGGCATCCGTGTTACCGCTTCGGTTTGTCGTACGGTATCTCTTGGCCATGGGAGCCGTTTGTTTGCGGCATCGTAATTTATGCGCCGGGCGGGACGTGTTTCGTCGGACGGTGTGTGTCAGTTGAGCTGCGCCGCTACGTGTACGGGCGCACTTTGATGGCGGACGGTGTTGCTGGCTTGCCGGCGGTGTTTGGCCTACTTTTCGCATCGTAATTGGACGGGCGTGTGGACTGCTGCGTGCCGGCGGTAACTGGTGCTTTTTGCATCCGCCAGCACGGCGGTGGTGCTTCCGCCCGCCATCGTAATGTGCCCCTAAGATTCTTTACCCACGGTGCCAAAAAGAAATCCAAATAAATAGAACACTTCTCAAGAAGGCTGTTTATAGAGGCAACTATCGGTCTTCCAGGTGGCCAATGTATATCTTTATGGACCTTAGGGAGGTGATAGAAAGTAGGCAACATGGGATATTCACATAACAAGAAATTAAATTCATTAGTGTCCAACATTCCCTCATCCCTCCATTCTCGTAAATTTTGATGGAAAGTCTCAATGCAATTAGAGTATTCTCTTCTGGTCGTGGGCAAATAACACTCTCGATCTTCTAGTTGATTCAGGGCTTCTCTGATATATTGTTGTTTTGGAAAAACCACAATGTTGCCCCCTTTATCAGAAGGTTTCACTACTATTGAGTCATCCTGTTTGAGACTTTGGATAGCCTGCCATTGTTTCTGAGAAATGTTAAAGTGCTTTTCAAGGTTCGTTTGCTGTTGGAGATTCTTTAGATCCCGAATCAAGGCATCATTAAAGACGTCTATAGCGTCATATGGCATCTGGTGACAAGTTCTTGATTTCCTTTTGAATCCACTATTCCCACTTGCTTGTTCAATTCCTGCATATGGAAGACCGGATTCTGTCCCTCCTGGATCATAGGGGTCATCCGTGTGTTTAGATGTTTCTAAGTTTTGAAGCAACAATAAAGTGTCCAAATCACTGCCAACAAGAGTGTCAGTGTTACAGATCACTTTACATGTCTCAGTGTTTCCGGCTTTCCTGGGATGCATAAGATGTACCTTCTGGAGTTTTAACTTTCGGATAAATTTAAACAAATCTACCCTTGTTTCGGCATAGTTAAAATCTGTTGTTGGACAAAACGTTAATCCCAATTGCAATACTTTCAGTTCATCTTCATTCAAAATCCGGTCCGATAAGTTGATAACACTTTTTTCAATCATCGCTTGCCCCTGTTGCCCTTGCTGCGAGTCACCCTGGATGTTGATGTGTCTTCGCCCTCTCTTGCCGCGTCTTGTTTTGCGTTTCTTTTTTGGTTCGGAGGATGTGTCCTTTGTGCCGGTCTTTGGCGATTCTCGCGGATTAGCTTGAATTCTTGAAAAAATGTAGGTTTCGCATCAGTATCTTTTACCTCTTCGCCTGTTGTCTGTTCGCTGCCAGAGGTTTCCACTTCAGATTCAGAGGTCTCTTTGCTGAAGGAAACACCTGTTTTCTTTTTATGCATCTCCTTTCTTGGCAGATCATATTTACGGGCGAAAGTTAGAATGCGCCCTGACTGATAGTCTTGTTCGTCGCGCTGAAATTTAGTCTGTTTGCGACGTCGTATTCCATTTTCGTACTCCTTCAGCCTGTTCTTCATGGCTAGCCTAAGTTCCTCACTTTGTTTGGTATCCTTGTCTTTACTTATCAATTCCTCCAAGTTCTTTATTTCCTCCAGTAGTTTTTTCTGATCACTCCATGCGTATTTCACAAGAATTCTCATCATCCCCCTTGCTGACTCCGTTGTAAATTCGGACCAGTCCTGCAATAGCGGGGGGTCGGGGTTCTCATAAGAGGGCACAGTACAAATACGCAGGCCACGTGGGATACGTCCCACCTCCAAGTATCTTTCCAGGGATGTTCCTTCCCACCATTTTCTTATTTCTTTTTCTATCGTTTTTTCCAGGGTCTGATAGAGGATTTTCAAGTTACTTGGGGGATTGGTAGGATTACTTGATTCTTTGAGAATGCTTTTCGTGCGTGCCGTTCCCTGTTTGAAAACGTCCAAGGCAGCCTCTTCTCGCTCCGTGACTGTAGACATAATCGTGCCGCAGTCGATACTTTAACAAAGGGCTGAGCAAGACTCTTTTCAGGGCTAACGCTATATATATATTTTTTTTTATAGAAAGAAGGGAACTCTGTGTAGACTTTCTAAATCTGCCTTCCTTGTCAAAGTGAGTATTTGTGGTGTTAAGAACATTAACCTGCCCTTGTCTATATATAGTTACTTTAGTGATGTAGTGGTAGTCGAAGTAGAGTCGATGTTGTTGCAGGTAGATAGTAAAACCTCTATACCTTGGAGGTTGATATGTACTGACCTCGATAATGTAGTGGTAGTCCGTATTTTGGCTTCAATATAGTTGTGGGTTGATCTTAAAGCCTCAGTATTGCACCACACCTTGGAGGTGTCAGACACACTACTTCCACACACACCTTCCACTCTAGCCAGAGTTGGTCTGAATTTTTGTTAGTCCCTGATTTTGGCTTCCAGTCCTCCCCAGTCTGACTGTACAAACAGGAAATCTTAAGCAGGCATAAAGTCCGCATTTCCGGTTTCCTTGCTTGCACAACTAGGGGAAGAGGACAGCCGCATGGGGGCTTCACGACCACTTTTTACGCCTACTTTCATGTTCACTTTCATGGCTGTTGGGCCATGTTTCATAAACAGTGCTTGAAATGGAAAAATACGTAAAAGAGTACCTGCTTGTTTCTGAGAAGTGCCGGTACTCTCCAATTAGAAATATTCAATTTCCCCTGAGAAGGGCCGGTACTCTCCCTCTCACAATAAAAAAGTGCCGGTACTTCGTACCGGACAGTACCGGCCCATTTAAAGCGCTGGTCATAAACCAGAGTGCACACCCTGCTGTCGGATCCAGCCAGCGGCCTGGGAGATGGGCTCAGTGCTGTACGGGTGCCCTCAAACGGTTCAAGCAGACAACGTGTCCTATCCTTTCAGGCCCCCTGCTTTAGTTCGGCTAAACTGCGTCGCTTGACAGTGAATGCGTGTCTGCAGTAAGGAGCTGTAGTCTGGCAGACCCAGGCCTGACCCAGACGCATGTAAAGCGCTCCTACACCTTTGGGTAACGTTCGCGCTATATAAAATCGCATTAAATAAATAAGGAAAATAAAAATAAATAAACAAGCCAGTGAGAGGCGGCATACGGGACCCTCGGCCTCAGCATGTGCTACAGCATAATGCATGTCTCTTTATTATAATTGTGACAAGGAATTAGGCTGCCCTTCCCAAAAGAGGAAGCATCTTCCTCATTTGTAGTGGAACAATCAATGGACAGATATAAATTAAAAAAAGGTAGTATTAATATTAATAAATACAAAATAGCATCATTTTATTATTGTTATGATTATTGCTGTTATTATCGTTAATAATAAGGATGATGATGATAGTAATAAAAATAATAATAATAATAATACCTAGCAATCACACAAAAATCGTTACTCTTATAAATTTCTCATTCTTCTAGATTGCTTGTTTTTTTTTAACAAACTTTTATTAAACTGGAAACTCGTACTAAGCAGGCGTGCTTTTGGTATGTTTTACGTCCGTTTAGGGATTATCAAACGAGAAATATTGTTGCGCGTGGACAATATTGCAATATAATTACAGTCAAAGGTGCTCTTCACTTCCAGAATGCATTTGACCCTCTTGCAGAATTTTGTCCAACAAAACGCGCGGCCGCTGAGCAGGTGAGGTTTGTGGTACACGTCTGCGGGTGGGCGCTTGGTGCCAGCATGACGCAGCTTTGACGCCGCCGGGTTGGGGGCTCCGGGCTTTGATTAACCTGAACTTGAACTTCCACGGGTTGACACCTGGTGGCGCCCGACAACAGCCCAGCCCTTTTACTGCGGCAAGGAATAAACGTTACCTTTGACCAGAGGCGCCCAGGCTGCGCTCGGGAGCTGGCACAATCCGCGCTTTGTCTTCTGTGTCAGTGGCACATGGACGAGACAATCAACTGGATCCGCTGCAGTCATAAAACCGGGCGCCGTCAAAGCTACCTAACACCATAAACACACAAGTTACATCATGGCGCGTGCACTTTATGCATCACACCAACTTGTCTGAAGAAGTTTACCCTTCTGATCACTAAAGATCTTGTTCCTCACAAATAAAAAAAAAAGTGGATTTAAGCAACTGTACAAAGCTTGTGGTTAACGGATTTATCACGTCGTTTTCACGTACTGTTTGCTTGCTCTTAAAATATCTAAATCAATCGGTGTGTGTTGGTGCTTGTGTGCACTCTGAACTTCTCATATGGTTTTCACGGTTGGTTATCAACCTAGATTATTGAGTTGGATGTATTGAATGAAATGTAAAACCGTTCTAATGCTCTTGTCGTTTTCAGCTAAAAAAAAAGAGATATCGTTTCAAATCTGCACTAAAAAGTACATTAAAAAAAAATAGAGCGGACGGGCACCGCACGTGATTCGTCGAGTGGGTGATGCGCTTGGTGTGTTTTGAGCACTCCGTAATGTTTTGACGCATGCCTTTCAATGGGGTGCGTGTCTGCAGCCCGGGGGTCACTCACACTTGTTGAACTGATCACAGAGTGCACTCGGGATGAAGGCGCGGCATTCTCTGTCAGAAGTGCGCAATCCACTATTTTCTGTGGAACTATAAGGGCGGGAGCCGGAGTGCCCTCTGTGTCCGGGAGATACAGTACTTTTGAAGTGTGTTGTGCAATGTGTATTCTTCGGAATGTGTCCTGCGGGCGCGTGATCTGCGTTCAGCTAATATACAGCCATGTTAACACCTGCCAAAGGCAAACTCAAATTGCATTTTGGAAGAAATGTGCCCATTAGGGACAATGTGCCCATTTCACAAGTGAAAGTGTTGGATAGACCTACATGACGCGATGACGCAAAACGTAAAATGCTATCTTGCTCGGTTAGTGCACTGTAGAAAATAATAATAAGTTAACGAATAATTTAATGTAAATTGTTTAAATATACAACTAACGGAGCCATACCGAAAAGAAGGCGGAAGAAAGAGCCACCAGCGCACAGAAACTTAAAATGTTGAAATTAAATAGCAAAAGCTTGGAAATGTTGACTGATCAGAAGCAAAGCGTAGCAATACGCGTTGTAAAGTAAACATACCATATAGCTTGGTGTAACGACGTTTAAATGCAAAAGGGCTTGCTCACGTGGATACACATCATGAGCCCTAAGAGTGTGTTTACTTTTATTTCCTGAGGAAAATATCACAAGTCACAGCAATTTTACTGTAAAAATGTGCATGGGGACAAGGGGCCTGCGTGTAACTTCTGATGGAGAGGGGTCATCCATCCAGAGTGATCGCGAAAGAGAGACAGGGGGTTTATACAGAGTACTCGTGAGACTTTCATGTGAGGTCTTTCATATATCCTCACATTTAATAGTGCTGTAGGAGCGTGGCATCGGTGCACAGAAGCGTCAAGGGCTCCTGGAACCCTGAGTATTGCTTTATCTTACTACGCATACATCAGGCAGGGGCCCCAGTTTTCCTGACTGCACAAGGGTACAAACAAGGCAGCATTGCTACACCAATGATTGTGAGCAGGGAGGGTGTCTCTTTCATAATGCTTATGGGGCGTAATAAGAGTAACCCTCACTGTCTCCTCGTGAAATTGAGCAGGCATGTTCTCGCATAGTGTCCCTGAGCTGCGAGAAGGATGTATTGGTGTGTTGATGGACTATGAGCAGGGTATCTTCTGAATTGTAAAGAAAGTGCCTGTCACTGGTGGCCTCCGGGAGGAGAGCAACAGGGTGTCTCTCCCATAGTGTCCTTGAGCTGTGTGATGTCTCTTCTGGGATGTGATGCGAGCATTATGCCCTCCACGTCTCCCTGGCAGCACAGGCAAGCGGGCTGTCAGTCAGCAGTACCTGAGCACGCGCCGCCAGGTTAATAGAATTGTTGATTGGCGCCGTGGGAGTTTGCTCTCCAAACAAGGCGGTACTTGGTGCGGCCGCGCCAATCCGCTACGGGTGGGGCAGGAAGCGCGGCGAGGCCCCGCCCACAGGCGGTAGAAGTCTACCAGGACAGAGGCCGTCCCGGACACTGACGGATGCCGCCTGCGGACACCAGTGCTGACGTTTGTGGGACTCCTGGACACCCCGCACCACTGACTGACACCACAGTGCGGGACTTTGTGGGGCTCGAACACTGCTGCTACTGCTCCCCTCCGCCGGGCTCTCCCGTGGACGGCACTCCTTGGTGCAATGCAGTACCAGCACCACCCTGCTGCCCCCGGCTGCCCCCCGGGGCTAGGGGCCCCGCTCTACGCGCCCACCCCGCTGCCCCCCGCACACCCCACACCCTTCTACATTGAGGACATTCTGGGCAGGGGCTCTTCGGGGCCCCCCGGGCTGCACTCTGCCAGCTCCCCCTTCAGCAACCACCTGGTGGCCTCCTACCGGACCCCAATCTACGAGCCCACCCCCATCCACCCGGCCTTCGGGCCTCACCCGGCGGCGATCTACGGCGGTGGCGGCTACCCCGGGCACCTCTACTCCTTCCCGCGGCCGCTCAGCGACTACACGCAGGCTCTGCTCCGACACGACCCACTGGGTGAGTACCAGCGCTCCAGCTGCTGCGCACAGGCCTGGGGCAGAGTCAGGGACCTGTGAGGAGCCTGACTCTGCCCAGTCCTGGAAGCCTCTCGGAAATACTTGCTTGTCATAGTTCGTTTTTCAATTTGGTCTGCATTCCGCCCCACTAAGATGTAGGTTCAGAAAGGCCCCAATATGTATCTGTCACAATGTAACTGGGGCTTTAAATTGGAAGTGTTGTTGCACTAGACCTATGACAGTCACCGTACCATCACAGCAAGCTGTTCAAAAGGCAGAGATGTTTAAAGGGGACAGATGTGGTTTAATTGTACCTTGTTTGACCGCGGAACCAAAATTGTATGAACTATGACAAATCACTTAACCTGCATACATCTCAACTCCCTTCGTTGCCAAAAAAGAAAAGAATTGAGTGGGCCTAAAAACGTTGCTAGGAATGACTTCAAAAGTCTGTTGGCAAGTCGGACTTTAAGATTTCGAAATTATATTCACCCTGTTGTTCTACAAAAAAAAATGAGCACGTGGCCCCCCTGTGTGTTCAGAGGCTTAACGCAAAATGGTGACCACTCTACAGAATGCGACGGGGCCCCATATGCCACCACTGTTAGCTTAATGCACCTTCGCCCCCGACAGGGGCCTGCGCTGCGCCCCTTTGTGTGTTTCACATTTGTTTTGCGGACCCCACAAATTGTTCCTTTCTTTATTATCTCAAGTGTGTGAGTAGAGGCGGAGGGAGTGCCCAGATTCCTTGCTGTTTTAAGAAACATTGAACACTAGAATCTCGTGTACCAGATTTTGTCTGTACAGCGTGGACAGTTGTGAGACGGGCGCTAAGAACCTTCTTGTCTTTCTGCTTTCTGGCAGGTTTGTAGTGTGTGTTTAATCACATTCAATTCTAGAAAGCAATCAGTAAATAGTGACACTGCACTTTTATGACTCCCGCCGTGGACTCACATTATACCTACAGTGCGTTTTCTATTAGCATATTGAACTGCAACAAGCGCTGGATAGAGGCCTTCATTCGCAATGGAGTAAATATGGTGAAGCCTCCTGCCACCCACACTCTCCCATCAACGTCATGGCGTTGTATGTGGTATACACACAACAACACTTGTGTTGGTGACATGCAGGGTGCAGAGCGTAGCGCTTCTTGATGTTGTAGAGCTGGCTTGTGTAAGGTGCTACGTATTCAGTTTGGGCAGCAGAGACAGCCCCACAAGCTGTCACTGTGGTGGAAGGTTTGGAGCCCGGGCACACACGGCTGACAAGGCTGGCACTGCTCGTGCATTCGATTATTCACAGGTTGCATATAGTGCACTCTCTGAAGCGAATCATTTGTAGAAGCTATGTTGTGAAGAGAATTGAAAACTTCCTAGACTACCGAATTGTAGCGAGCAGTGAGAGAGAATAAAGCTGCCTCTTAGTTACAAGTAAGAATGACAAATCTTAAACTGTTCCTCTGTAGTAACCAGTAGTGGAAGTGAATCAATCTGTCCCTAACTTGCACGTAGTAAAGTAGTGAGAGGACCCAATCCGTGCGTCTCCTTATCAGACATAAGCTACACAACGCAGGAATAAGACCCTCCTCTCTCAGTTTTAAGTGATAGTGAGGTAGACCAAGATATGCGGCACTGAATTGTAAGTAATAGTGAGAGGGTACATACATTTGCCCCTGAATGTAAGTAATGGCGTTTTGGGTATTAGTGAGAAAGAATACATCTAAATCCGGTGTATAAGTAGTGGCAATATTACATCTCTGCATCTGGGTTTGCACGTGGCAGGGAGAGCTAGATACCTTAGTTTTGAGTGATAGTGGAAATAGATCTGACACTAAACTGTGAGAATTAGAGATAACAAAGCTACGTTGTGAGAATTAGAGATAATAAAGTCGTGGGTGAGTTGTGAGTAACAGTAAAAATATATTAGTCATTGAGTATTGAGAGTCAGGGAAAATTAAGTTGTGAAAATAATTCAGGCTCGTATTTGTAAGGGGAGGTTGAGATTATAAAGTATCTTCAAGGTGTAGTAGTGAAAATAGATCTGTCTCTGCGTGCTGTGAGTGTGTGAGATCAAACTGCAACATGTTTATGAGTTCTTGTGATAACAGTCCTGTCACTGAGTTGTGAGAGTTAGAGACAGTCTCACTGGGTGGTGCAAGCGACAGAGAGAGGACCCCGGGTGCCCTCCGTGGAGCAATGTTGAAGCCTCTCTAGGTGCCGTCCAGGTCTGAGTTTGAGTGATAGTGCATGATAGGTGGTGTCCTCCAACCCTCAGTCAAGTAACAGTGCGCTGTCTCTAGATGAGACAAATAACAGCACGGTCAGCATGGCAGTAGATGCATGGTTTCTAGGCGCCCTCCGGCCCTCGGTATAGTACAGTACAAGGTGTCCAAGTGCCCTCCAGCCCTCAGCGTAATAATAGTGCACGGCCTGTCGGGGCTCTCAATCTCTCAGCGTAATAATAGTGCACGGCCTGTCGGTGCTCTCAATCCCTCAGCGTAATAATAGTGCACGGTCTGTCGGTGCCCTGGAGCCCTCAGTATATTAATAGTGCACAGTGCCTGGGTGCCCTCCAGCCCTCAGTATAATAATAGTGCACGGTCTCTCTGTGCCCTGGTGCCCTGGAGCCCTCCGTATAATATTAGTGCACGGTCTGTCGGTGCCCTGGAGCCCTCAGTATACTAATAGTGCACGGTCTCTCGGTGCCCTGGAGCCATCAGTATATTAATAGTGCACAGTGCCTGGGTGCCCTCCAGCACCCAGTATAATAATAGTGCACAGTCTCTCGGTGCCCTGGAGCCCTCCGTATAATAATAGTGCACGGTGCCCTGGTGCCCTCCAGCCCTCAGTATATTAATAGTGCACAGTGCCTGGGTGCCCTCCAGCCCTCAGTGTGGTAATAGTGCACGGTCTCTTGGTGCCCTGGAGCCCTCAGTATAATAATAGTGCACGGTCTCTCTGTGCCCTGGTGCCCTGGAGCCCTCCGTATAATAATAGTGCACAGTCTCTCGGTGCCCTGGAGCCCTCCGTATAATAATAGTGCACGGTGCCCTGGTGCCCTCCAGCCCTCAGTATATTAATAGTGCACAGTGCCTGGGTGCCCTCCAGCACCCAGTATAATAATAGTGCACAGTCTCTCGGTGCCCTGGAGCCCTCCGTATAATAATAGTGCACGGTGCCCTGGTGCCCTCCAGCCCTCAGTATATTAATAGTGCACAGTGCCTGGGTGCCCTCCAGCCCTCAGTGTGGTAATAGTGCACGGTCTCTTGGTGCCCTGGAGCCCTCAGTATAGTAATAGTGCACGGTCTCTTGGTGCCCTGAAGCCCTCCGTATAGTAATAGTGCACGGTGCCTGGGTGCCCTCCAGCCCTCCGTATAATAATAGTGCACAGTCTCTCGGTGCCCTGGAGCCCTCCGTATAATAATAGTGCACGGTGCCCTGGTGCCCTCCAGCCCTCAGTATATTAATAGTGCACAGTGCCTGGGTGCCCTCCAGCACCCAGTATAATAATAGTGCACGGTCTCTTGGTGCCCTGAAGCCCTCCGTATAGTAATAGTGCACGGTGCCTGGGTGCCCTCCAGCCCTCAGTATATTAATAGTGCACAGTGCCTGGGTGCCCTGGAGCCTTCTCGGCGCCCTCGGACCCTCAGAATAGTAATAGTGCACGGCCTCTCAGTGCCCTAGAGCCGTCAGTATAATATTAGTGCACGGTCTCTTGGTGCCCTGGAGCCCTCACTATAGTAATAGTGCACGGTCTCTTGGTGTCCTGAAGCCCTCAGTATAGTAATAGTGCACGGTGCCTGGGTGCCTGGGTGCCCTCCAGCCCTCAGGACAGTGATAATGGTTTCTAGGCGCACTCCGCCGTCCCTCAGGATAGTAATAGTGCACGGTTTATCGGTGCTTGCCGGTCCTCGGTGTAACAATAGTGCACATCTTGGTGCCCTCGAGCCCTCAGTACAGTAATAGTGCACGGTTTCTAGGCGCACTCCAGCCCTCAGTATAGTAATAATGGTTTCTAGGCGCACTCCGCCGACCTTCAGGATAGCAATAGTGCACGGTTTATCCGTGCTTTCCGGTCCTCCGTGTAATGATAGTGCACGGCCTCTCGCTGCCCTGTAGCCCTCCGTGTAATGATAGTGCACGGCCTCTCGCTGCCCTGTAGCCCTCAGTGTAATAATAGTGCACGGCCTGTCGGTGCCCTGGAGCCCTCAGTATAGTAATAGTGCACGGCTTCTAGGGTCCCTCCAGGCTCCAGCCCTCAGTCTAGTAACAGCCCACGGCCCTGGCACCCTCTGTGAGCCTCACATGCCCCCTTGCCTCCGGAGGGGCTTCAGTGACAGGGCCCGGCCTCTTTCCGCTCGGGCCGGAAGCCTTGCGCTCTCGATAGGAGTAAATCTGCTCTCAGAAGCTGTTAAGTGCTTTCCTGCCGGCCTCTTCCCCGGGAGTCGTGCACACTGCTGATTATTTTATCGACATCCTCAATACAGACAAATTCAGGAAACACTCGGCTTCTGATAGCCGGGATCCGTTTTTCTGATATTGTTCATTTCCTCTGTGTTGGATGGGAGTTTATTGCAGCTAAAATAACCAGCCGCTTCCTATTTTTTGTGGGGCTGTGTGTTTTTGCAGCAGCCCGGCTGGGCACTGACGCAAACGAAATCCTGAAAAACAATGCAGTCTTTCAAGCTGTTCAGACAGAAAACACACGAAAACACGGTGACTCAAAGGCCCTTGCTGTGCTTGAGCAGAGGCGATTATTAATATTATGATTGGGCGTTAATGGCCGCTGCTTGTCAGTCTGTAACCCGTTTAATTATGTTACAATAACAATATTAGCTGCTAGACGAGCACCTCGGTGCAGCACACTTAACAGCATTAAACCAGGCAGAAGCCAACAGTTCTGCCACTGTATCCGACGGCCCATGGGTGACTCGGCGCCTGGCAGGATTTGTATCTGAAGTGCTACAATAAAGCAGACACTACCACCGGGGAGCAGATCCAGTCACACCGTAAACCACTCCTCACGGGAATCACCCGCGTTTACGTCCACTTTATTACCTGTGACTGCGGGCTCAAGTTCAGAAGCGCACTCACTCATTCAATAATAACTTAAAAAAAATACTCCCTACCGCACACGCTAAGGGCTTTATCTAATGAATGTTACTAGTAGGTCGACAATGCCGACCTCGAAATGATGGAGGGTTCAGTCTGCAATGCCGGGGTTCGAACTTTAAGATCGCAGAACTTGTCAGCGGCGAGCGTTCAACTCTGAAAGCCATCTCTCCGCGCTTGGCCGGAGCTGCGGGTGTGCAGAGTGGCTGACAGGCACTGCAGGGATGCCGGGGCACTGAGTTCCTGGTATTAGTGTACAGCGGCAGGAGGAAGCAAGCCTCTGTCTGCCAGATAGCCCTCAGGAAACACATTGGCGGAAATGTTGCCAGAGCCCCTGGGGTGTCTGAGACCGATGTGCCGTGGATGGGGGCTGCAGGCTGGGGTCAGTAACCCTGGGGTGGCCGAGACCGATGTGCCACCCCAGGGTTGGGGTCAGTAGGCGCTGGGGTGGCTGAGACCGATGTGCCATGGATGGGGGCTACAGGCTGGGGTCAGTAGCCCTGGGGTGAGCCCTGGGGTGGCCGAGGCCGATGTGCCATGGATGGAGGGCTACAGGCTAGGGTCAGTACCCCCTGGGGTGGCCGAGGCCGATGTGCCATGGATGGAGGGCTACAGGCTAGGGTCAGTACCCCCTGGGGTGGCCGAGGCCGATGAGCCATGGATGGAGGGCTGTAGGGTTGGGGTGAGCTCAGCAGACCTCGGAGAGGGAAGCTCTGCAGCCATGGCGCAGTGAGGGGAGGTTATCCTTCAGGGGGGCTCCACTCTTCATGTGCAGGGTTGTAACTGCCCCGGACTCCGCAGCGCCAGTGCACGTGCACTCTGACCTCAGGCTCTCGCAGGGTCCCTGTGCCCGCTGCTAACTGTACCTGATCCCGTGTTTTCATCTCCCCCTCCTGGCCCCGTTGATTGTATCATGACGCAGTTTCTGAGGGGGTTCAGTGCACACAGCTAACGGGTAGTGTTTCCCTCGCAGGTAAGCCCCTCCTGTGGAGCCCCTTCATCCAGAGACCGCTGCATAAGAGGAAAGGGGGGCAGGTGAGGTTCTCCAACGATCAGACCATCGAGCTGGAGAAGAAGTTCGAGACGCAGAAGTACCTGTCCCCTCCCGAGAGGAAGCGCCTGGCCAAGGTGCTCCAACTCAGCGAGAGACAGGTGAGAGGCCAAGGCCAAGAGCTACTTCATGCAAATCCATCCGGCCATCCATCCAGCCATCGAACCATTTATTCATCCATCCACCCTTTCTTCCATCCATCCATCCTTCCTTTCATCCATCCATCCATCGAGCCAGTTTAAGAGTGAACCCACCGATGAATCCATCCACCCAGTGTAAGAGTGAACCCAACGATGAATCCATTCATCCACCTTTCATTCAAGCTCCATCTCTCCATCCATCGGTCCAGTTTAATAGTCAACCCACCAATGAAGCCATCCAGTTTAAGTGTGAACCCACATATGTATCCATCCATCCACCTTTCATTCGAGCTCCATCCATCCATATATCCAGTTTGAGTGAACTCACAGATGGATGAATCCATCCATCCATCCATCCAACTCACCCACCTCCCATCCATCCATCTTAGAGTGAACCCACAGATGAAGCCGCGCGCCTCCACTCAGAGGAGGCCCGTGGCGCAGTCTACATTGTTAACCCGGTTCCCTTCTCTCTGTGCAGGTGAAGACCTGGTTCCAGAACCGCAGGGCCAAGTGGAGGCGGCTGAAGCAGGTAGGGGGCGCGCGTCGCGGCGCGCGAGGGAGGGTGGGTGGGTGTGTGCACAAGTCATTTGAAGGCTGTTTAACCTCTCCACCTCGATGATAAAGATACACAGAGTGCGGCGGGCCCCGGGTGGCGCTCAGGCGGCACTGATGCTAAAAGCTGCGTCCACACTGCGCCGATTACACGCACACTGATTGTTCAGCAAACCACATGTCCCCATCCACTCACCTTCCAGATAAGGGCATTGTCGGCGCATTACCAGGCCCGGCTTCGGTGGAATATTATTGATTCCTTTAATTGGCCAATTAGGGCGACGGGCAGGGCCGCTGCTGATGCTGCCAGGTAAACAGGCCGGGCAGTAATCTCGTTTCTGCCTGCGAGACAATCGGCGGTATCTCCCCAGAAGCGCCGGGGCTAATTGCACTTGATGGCATTGCTCTTCTGACACGATTTCCAGCCGGGGGGTGGGTGTTATTTAATAGCAACCCCCGATGACTTAACGGTGTGTAGAGGCGGTAATACTGTGGCATAACGCGAGGTAGAAAACTGTTCATTAGGAACGGTGACCACATGAGGCGCCTGTAATCCATTCAAAAATCACTGGGCGCTTTGCATATTCGATTGCGCTGATATATATATATATATATATATATATATATATATATATCAGCGCAATCGAATATGCAAAGCGCCCAGTGATTTTTATATATATATATATATATATATACAAACACATACATACATACATCTAATTGTAGTACAGTTCCCTTGGGGTACATGCACACGGCTCACTCCAGTGTGAACCGCGGCGCTGGGAGTGTGCCGGCTGTTTGTATGTTACTAATGATGGTGGCATCGCCTAATGCGAGAGGCAGCTTGAGCCCACATCCCTCATCCCTGTTTTTGTAGCACAGTCGGAAACAGTAAAGACACTTCCAACTCCAAGGGGTCTGTTTACAAACCACAGTATTTTAGAAGATACTGAACAGGAGCACCCTGGCTACTCCGGAAGGGGGCGGGGGAGGGTGAGGGAGTGGATCCACATCTCCTCTGTGGACGCAACGCCCAGTGCACCATCAGACTTGACCACTCTGCTCTGTAAGGCACGGGGATCATTGAAGCAGCATTTGTAGGGCCCTTGCAGTTCCCCATACAGAAGGACACCCTAATAATTCAGTAGTGCCAGGATGGACACCAAGTGTTAATGTGTGCCTCAGTGTAAATTATTATGAGACATCGAATTCCTTCTTGCGCGTGACATCTATTGATATTGCAGCGCTTCATTCATGGTCTGATGTACTCGGCGCTGTACCACAGCACATCGTCTAAAAGGCCTTGTAACTGCTAAGCAAACGCCAGAAATAGTGTTTCGATTGATTTTACCGTTCTTGTCATTAAATCAGATTTTTTTCTGTTGCTTTTAGGAAAACCCTCAGGGAAGTAAAAAAGACGAGGCTGACATTGCGGACAGTCCCTGCGAGCAGAGGCAGGAGCGGTGCCTGCCCCCCGACATGAAAACGAAAGACATCGCCCTCGGCGGCGTCCGCCGCTCGCCCTCCCCGGGCTCCCCAGAGGAGCTGGACTCAGACATTTCCGATGATTCGGACCAGGAGCTGGACATTGAGGGTGACAAGGGCTACTACAAGGCGGCCCACTAGCCTGGGAACAGGACAGAGCCCTCTCAGCCTGCACTTTAGCTGGACCCTCTTGGGAAGTTGCCACCAGGGACCAACGCAGCCTGGACAACTGCTTTTTCTTGTACATTCAAATGCCTACATTTTGTACAGAGGATTTTTGTATTTATCGTAAAAACGATGGCAGTAGTATTTTTGTACAAAGACTGATTGTCTAGTTTGACTATATCAACTCGTGATTTGTTTGTAGGGCCCATTTTGGCTTCATTGAGCCACCGTACAGGACATTTGTCAACAAATTGCCAGGAACAGTAACCGAAGCCAGGCCTGTCCTTACCTCCTGTGCCCACCTGCAAACAGGACTCCATACACCATGATGCGGGGGGGCACTCCTTGTGCCTTGATCACCTTTCGATGCCTGACCTGACAACATTATTCTATGTTCTGGAATTAGTGGACTCTTTTTACACACAATGGAATCTGCCAGCCCCAGCATGGAAATACTTTTCTTTTCCCCAGAGTTAAATTCAGTCTGTGCCTTGCTGGCTGGTGGTGAATGCTGCACGGTACTGTGAACACGTGTACGCCCTTCTCCCCGGCTGGAAAACCCTGAGGCAAGAACTGTGCCAACAGTGGTTTCTCAGTGTAGACCCACTTCGACGGTGCCACAGAGTGGGCATGAAATCATTATGCTTTGGAAGTGTGGTGGTTTCATTTCTCCTGAATGTATGTATTGTGTACATATTTTTTATCATTCCAAACAATGATATTTAATGCCAGTGTTCAGTTTCTGGAATAAATCCGAAATCTGTGGAACGTGTGGTTTCTTGCATTTCCTAATGTCAGAAACGTTGTCATTAATGAAGTAGGTGCAGTGGCACCTAGAGGCCCACTGGAACCCAACTATGGTTTACCACTCAAAAAGGGAGCAAGAAGGCCTACTTTCGTTGCTGCCATTAGGGCCAACCACACCTTTGCTACACTACCGGCATTATGCTATATTTTCATGTTACATAGTTACACAGGGTTTGGTAAGCATCCTCCAGATCCCCTCTCTTAACAATAAAACACTCCAGAGGGTTCCTATTATTCGCTGTGTACAATAATTTAACATTCCTTTAAAAGTGCTGCTTATTTCTGTCAGAAATGAGTACCCTCTGGTTTTCTGGAGAGCCACCATCGATGTCACAACCGATGCCGTCGATGTTGTCATTTGTGACGTAATTTCAGCCATTACACCACGTGTGAAGTCATAAGCAGTTTATTGGGGGCGAGTTGTGGTTTGCTCAGCTAACCATCACTTGCCAATTTCAGTGTTTTTTTTGTAGGTTTTGTTTATCAAATATAATGGCACTTTAGCCCTCCTGGTATTTCAGTGAATTCTGATTCTTTTTTGATGACATATTACATCCAACTCCCATCTTTTTTGGCCATGCGTAGTGGGGGATAGTCACACATGGTCTGGCCTGCATCCAGGCCCTGCTCTCAGCCTCCCACGTTGGCTACCACACTATGGAATGTGCCAGGCCTTGTGCAGCACAGGTGACAGCCGGGCCTGGTCTTGGGCAGATCATTTGGACAGACCCAGTGCCAAATCCACCCTGCCATCAACACCTCCTGCACACAGCTTATGGGCTGGCCAGGCCCTGTGCTCACCTTACACTGTGCAAGTATTTCAGCCACATACTGAGTGTAGTCTCCACCAGGCCCTGCATCAGCACCAATTCATCCAAACCTGCCGCACACGGCCGTTGTACAGGGTCTGGACACACAGGCTGGCTGTAGGCCATGTGCATTGGGCTCTAGCCTCAGGGCCTGGCCACAGTATGTCTCATCACGTTGCCGTGCAATTTGCAATATTTGCAAATCTGCCTCCATAAGAAGTCATAAAAAATGTTTTTTTTAAATATGCAGATCCACCTGTAGGCCTAGATCAGTGAATACTGTGAGAAAACATGCACTTTTTATTTTTAAGGTTCTGCCTCTCTGGGACCCCCCTACATCCTCCCTGGGATTAAGGGATTTCACTGTCCACTCCTATACCCTGTCACAGTTTTTTTTAGAAGAGAGGCTTTGGTGCCTGACATCTAATTAACCACCACAACAAAAAAATGCAGTTGCTGCTAGCCAATCAGACTGTGTAGTTCTTCAGCTCCTCTAAGGATTTACCAAACCCACAATGGATAAATGGAAAAATGCTCTGTAGTTCAGTAGAATATGTTTCTTTTATTATACCCAAGGATCTGGATCTGCAAATACACCAAAGATAATCAAGTTACACACCCTTTTAAGTTAAGCCAACACCTTTTCTAACACAAATATCTGAAAAAAACTACAGAATGTATTTACAAGAAGCCACAAAAGTCCCTATTTTGAGCAAAGTTCTATTTTCTTGCCAAGTTTGGTGTAATTACATCAGAAAGACTTTGTTGTTGTGGTAAGTAAAAATTCCCAGGGAAGCTTAAATAAGAAACACACATTTTGTTACCCCTGCTAAAATTGTTCCTCCCTGGATAGGATCTGTACAAAATCCGACATGCCAAAGCGTAGCCAGCTGAACCAAGTGAGTGCCAAATGTCTTCGAGAATCGTCAAAACGTGCCAAGGAGGACTGGCTAGACAATCAAAACAGCCTTGGCAAAAATGTTTTAACCTGCCCCACACTGCAAGAGGTCACTGGGGCAATCATGCGGAGTATCCATTTAGGGGCTCCAATGGACTCATGCCCCCACCACATCTACAACCTGGGAACATCACCAATCAGCACCACCCTGACCCCCATCATCAACACCTCCATCACATCTGCCAGTTTCCCGGATGGAAGGAAACTTGCAGAAATCAACGCCCTCCTCAAGCAGCCCACAGCCGGCCCCGATCAACTGAGCAAACATCTGGCCCATCTCCATGCTCCTCTATCCAGCCAAAGTGATTGAGAAGGCCACCAACAAGCAACGCACTACCCACCTCGAACTTCACCATCTTCTAGACAACACACAATCAGGATTCAGAAAGAACCACTACACTGAAACAACACTCATCACAGCCACTGACGACATTCGAAACATCCTGGACTGAGGAGAAACAGCAGACCTCATCCTGCTCGACCTCTCTGTGGCCTTTAACACAATCTACCACTACACCCTCATCAAAAGACTCCATGAGACTGGCATACAAGGATCTGCTCTCAAATGGATCTGTTCCTTCCTCACAGGAAAAACCCAAATGGTCAGGCTGCCACCCTTGACATCAGAGACCAAGAAACTCTTATGCGGTGTCCCAAAGGGATCGGCCCTCAGTCCCATTCTTTTCAACATGTACATGACACTGCTTGCCAACATTATCCAATCACAAGGCATCACTGTCATCTCCTATACCAATGACACCCAACACGTCTACTCCCTGACAGACAAGACAAACACCACCAGAACCAACTTCACCATCTGTATGACCATGGTGGCAGACTGGAAGCCAATCAATTACCTGGAACTCAACTATGCCAAAAAGGAAGTACTAGTCTTCGGCAACAAGACCTCCCCATGGGACTCTACCTGGTGGCTTCGGAGCTAGGACCCACAGACCACGCAAGAAATCTAGGGATCATCCTATTATTGAATTCTTGTATAGCGCAAAGCTACCCCTGAGGGTTTCCCAGTTCTTGGAGGACCTGTAGCACAGCTTAGAGAGGAGAGCTAAAACTAGATGACAAGCTCAACATGTCAGCTCAAGTCAAAGCAGTGTGCACCTCCTGCTTCCTCATCCTCTGCATGCTGCGGAAGATCTTCAAATGGTTGCCTCAGAACACTAGACAGACCATCATGCAAGCATTCATCACCAGCGGGCTGGACTACGGCAACAATCTCTACGCCGGAATCTTCAAACAACTATTACACAGACTCCAGACCATCCAGAACGCAACCTCAAGACTCATACTCGATCTCCCATGCCGCATCAATGTCGCACTGCCCCTCAGGAAGATTCACTGGCTCTCCTTTCACAAATGCATCCAATTCAAACTTCTCACGCACACATAAAACAGCCCTACACAACACAAGACCAGAATACCTGAAGAGCTGCATACACTTTCACCAACCCACCAGACACCTACACTCAGCCTCAATTTCACTCGCACACACGCCCTGCTTCTGCAAAAGCAAAACTGGGGATCGTTCATTTTCCTTCATTGCACCTAAGACATGGAACGACCTCCCTCAACACATCCGAGCCTCCTCCTCACTTCTTGAGTTCCGCAAGAAGCTGAAGACCTGGCTTGTCATGTAAGCACCTTGGGACCACAGACCTTGCCCAAGATCCTGGATACCCTCTCTGGCGATTAGTGCACTATACAAATCAACATAGCATAACAATGGGCAACGGCATAATGGTTAGGTGATAGCAGCCTATTTTCCTGTGAATCTGGCCTTCTAGCCTGCAGCCCAACAAGAAAACGCCAGCGCGGCAAAATCGCCAGTCTTGTCCTGGTGCCAAAGTTATAAGAAGCCAAAAATACAACTGTTTTTATTATGGAAACTGACACTGATTCATAAGCACACAGTCACTATCATGGGCTGTGTAATATATTTATGCACTTAAGCATATCTAACAAGTAGGTAAGTTGTTGTTTTAGGGATTTCATTTCTGGTCTTTATGACGGTGATATGTAAGTGGAAATGTATTAGGCAAAGACGTTATTCCCTTGCCCAGTTTGCGTGCTTACTCCCTTAGTGCTAGACCCCGCCTATACCAGGGAGGGCAAAAAATAAAAACAAATTATGTTCTTTTGCTACTTGCATGAAGCAAACCCCGAACAAATATTGTTTTGCGATACTTTAAGGCCCCTTCCTTTTTTCATCCCAGTTAGAGCACTGTGGAGGATGTTCATTGTGTGATCCGGGCCTTGATTGCACGGCCTTGAGGATGCCCTCTGCAGTGAGCCCAGAGAGGCAGGCCGGAGGAGGATCGTGGCCCTCAAAGGCAGACACAGCTCGCGCTGGCTACTGCAGTCTAGAATGTCCATGACCCGAGTTGGTGCCTTTAGATGCCATTCATATTCGCTCAGCGCGTGCGCCTGCAGAGCCACGCCCAGCACGTAGCCTTTTTGGCAGCTGTAGTCAAGAGAAGGGTGTGCGGTGGGGATCCTGGCCTCTTTACCTCCCTGAAGTAGTTGCAGGCGCCCCAAGTCTTACTCACTACGAGGGAGATTGATAGCCATAGGTATCTGGTAGAGCTCTCACTCCCATCAGGCTGAATGTCGCACCCGGTAAGAGCCCGACTTTACCAGGTAGCTCTGTTCAGAGCTCTGCTGCATGTAAACTAGGCCGTGGGAGCTGTTCAGGGTGCAGAAAGCCCTTCTACCTGGAGCTGGAGGTAGACCTGACACAGAACCCCAGTTGATAGGAAGAGATCGTTTGGATACACCACTGCATCTCCACTACCTGGGGGAAATATATAGCCAACATTTAATCTGGACAACAGCATATATTATGTTTTACCACTAAGGCAAACAGGAAGTACTCCAAGAGGTTCTCAAAACTTGAGAGCTCAGCAATTATATTTCTATTCTTCCTCTAGTAATCAAAGAGAGGTACAGAAATACATCCATATGTTGAAAGGGTTAAATATTCGTTAATGGAATTTTTCCGGAGTTTCCGTACTCTTGGCAAGCGGGGGGTCTAAAAGTATAGCTTTGTCAGGGCGCGACGTGAACTACGCACGCGCGGCGGCGGCTGCTCTAGCCAATGGGAGGTTCCATAAGACGAAGCACCTCTCTACTGCTCCACGCTGTACCCATTAGTGTTCTGCGCATGCGCGGAAGCTGCTTCAAAGCCGCTGTGACTCTAGTGGCACGGGCACCTACCTCTGTTTTCTTTCATCAACCCGTTGCAAATGAGCTCCCGCAATTGGCTCTTGGTTCAGCTATATCGCCTTCTGGATGTTACCAAGACACAAGGCATAGTGAGGGTGAGGGAAGTGACGTAAAGCAATATGATGTCCTCCCCCCTTTCAGGATATTATGTAATGGGAGACCCCATAGACTACCATTCTCAAATATATGTATCCATTGGCTTTAAACTGAATGGGGGCACCCTGGGTGATGGGGGTGCACTCTCAATAACTGCTCGACGCGTCGAAGTCTTTCGGTATTTTTAAAACTGTTTTGGCTCTGCTTTATGGGGAACTAACGTGTTAGGAACGGGGATTCCTTACAGTGAAGTTTCATAAATAAATAATAATTGTTTTTTTACTCTTACAAGTTTAATGGGAGATTAATTGCACAACGTAATATACCCCAAAAAATACTCTCGCTGCACACTGGGAGTATAAAATGTATAGCCCTAGTTCATAAAACTATGTTGAAATGTAGCATAATTCACATTGCCACATTCTTAAAAATCCTCACTTGTAGATAAAGATACGTGAAACCACCTACAACGTAAATCTCGTTGGCACAAACAATTGCACCATAAAGATGCTACAGCCCTCAAAACAGAATACAAACAGAGATAAACAGGGCAGACTGCGGCAGGTGAACACAATAAGATTATCGACACCGTAAATGTGTCACTATTGCTCTGGGTGTACACTGGCGAGTTAACAGACCGAGGAAAAAACACACAATGGCGTTTAGGCCACATTGTCACGTGACTGTGGGGCCGGGGCTTGTGAGAATGAAAAACAGCCGAGCGGCACAACAAAACATGCAGCCCAAACCCACCCCGGAGATCTGAGCATGCGCATGGGGGCAGAGTCCTGTCACCGTTGGACAATAACATCCAGCTGAAACCTCCGAAGGGTCTACTCTCTACGTTTCTGCAGGAGTTGGTCTTTTCTGGTTCTGGAAGTAAAGCATTGTTGCACCACACACGAGGAACAAGGGTCCGTCGACGGGAACAATACAGAATATTTTGTCCAAAGAAAACACACAATAAATAAACACTCGGATTTGCTAGGTATGAAAAATTGTGTGGGAATTCTTAAATATCCCTTTTCTCTCTAAGCGTTGGGTGCACCTGTTGCTGTCCCTCCTGCCCACCACTACACTGTTGTTGAAACGTGTTTTTAACTAATAATTTACTTTGGTTAGGGCGCTTTCACAGTGGTCGAGGCGTCCCTGAGCAGACGGTGGCCACACCGGGCCTGGCTGCCATTGACCCCGCTCCCGTCAGCAGCAGATACCGGGGCTTCTCTGAACATGAGCCGCTTCTAAGAAGGCTATCTCTGAGGGCGAGCGACCGGCGGCCGGGCCATGCACCCCTGTCCGTCTTCTAATAGAGCCGCGGTCTGTATCGTAATAGCAAGGAGCGGCCGCTGTCCCTATGTTATTACCCGAAGAGCGGCCTCAGTCTTTGTAGCAGCACACAGACACGGCCGGGGTCCATGCGTCAACACCGTGAGGCGAGCCGCGTCCATGCCTTAACACCCGGAGGTGGGCCGCCATCCATGTCTTAACACCCTGAGGTGGGCCGCCGTCCATGCGTCAACACCCTGAGGCGGCCGCGTCCATGCCTTAACACCCTGAGGCGGGCCGCCGTCCATGCCTTAACACCCTGAGGCGGGCCACGTCCATGTGTTAACACCCTGAGGAGGGCCGCGTCCATGCGTCAACAGCCTGAGGTAGGCCGCCGTCCCTGCGTTAACACCCTGAGGCGGGCGCGTCCATGCCTTAACACCCGGAGGTGGGCCGCCGTCCATGCCTTAACACCCTGAGGTGGGCCGCTGTCCATGCGTCAACACCCTGAGGCGGGCTGCGTCCATGCGTTAACACCCTGAGGCGGCCGCCGTCCATGCCTGAACACCCTGAGGCAGGCCGCGTCCATGCCTCAACAGGTAGAGAGGACCGTGGCCCGTATATTAACGCCCGAGAGGAGAAAATTGCATATGATTTCCATGTGAAAAAAGAAACAAGAGGGAACAAGTGGCACACAGGAATCATTTTATCCAATCAAACCAATTCTCATGGTTTACGAATTTAATAAAAAAATTTATGAAATGAAAGCATATTTAAGAATAAGTCGAAATTTAAAACCAACGCACTTTTAAGAATAAGGAATTAAATTGTAAAGAAAATGACAGACCCCGGTAGCATCTACGCTTATTCGTATTAATAATATACACTGGAGTTATAATACTTCCATAATAATTGCACTGACAAGTTAATAGAAACAATTGCAATACAACATTCATACGAAACAAATTTGGTAAAACATTCTTTTTGAATCCTCCCAGACCATGGAAACGGAAATAAAACAATTGAGTAGGACGTTTAAATACCGACTTTCATTATTACTATTTTGAGCATTGCCCGCATAGTGTAAAAACAAAACAATTCCTCTGGTTCTAACATTTGATTCTAGAATGACAGCTGGAAGAGCTGCCACGTCATATAGAAGGCGTAGGGGGGTATCGCGGACATATAAACTCACACGAGACACGAGTAAATCCTTGTTTTAATGTCACACGAGACACGAGTAAATCCTTGTTTTAATGTCACACGAGACACGAGTAAATCCTTGTTTTAATGCCACCTGGTAGTGTGACTAAAGAGTTATTGTCGAAATCCTGCTACAAAGTATGTCATTGTGTCTATTGAGCAGAGTCCCATGCCTCCTTACTAGAGCCTATCAAGTTCTTAAAATGCGATTTAAAAACGATGTACCTTTTCAAGAGAACATTTAGCCAATGTACATCAAACGAAGTAGAACCTCTTTATAATAATTAAAAGGCCCACGTCTATCTGGGGTTTCCCTTTTATTTTTCAAATTCCACAGCAGTCTTCTTATTCATCATCATTGGTATTGTTATCGCTATTATTATTTTATTATTGGGATTACTAATACGGTTATCACTAACAATATTTTTTTATCATCATCATTATTATTTCTGTTGTTACTAATATTTGTATTATTGTTGTATTACATTGTTATTGTTGTTTTGCTGTTGTTTTTTTAACTTGCATTAACCAGTTTCGAACAATTTGATCTGCATTAAAAACATTGACCTGAAGGCGTCAATAAACGTCATCTCTTCCCATACACGTGTTGTAACACAACGAACTCCGCGTGACAGGACCTCGGGCGCGCGCATGGACCGCTCATGGCTCAGGCTTGATTCTGCTCCGATCAAAGGCGAATTATTTACTGACACCAGCAAACAGGGCTTCAGCGCGAGCCGTTTAGGCTAAGAATATGCATTATTTACCCCTCGGACCACTCAGTGAACTGCCTCCGGGGGCGTGAGTCTTACTTTCGAACGATTATTGATCCATTCTAGACAATGCTCGTCTCGTCGACCTCGGAAGATGACAGGATGATTCAGCCCCGCCGGCATCGGAACCTGTGACGTCATATTTCGCAGCTAATTCCAGCCGTAAACACAGTCAGACAGTCCTAGCCGAGAGACACCGCGTCCTCTCACTGTCACCTGTGTTCATATAGTGCCGATGTCTGCTTCCAGCACGTGTTGTGTCCCTCTGGGCGACACGTGTCACTGAGGGGGTGAGGGCTGGAGTGTTGGAGAAGGTGCAGGGGCCCGGCTACCAGCAGAGAAGGAAACATTTCACTGGTTAAACCTTTGTGTTATGGCATCGGTGTTTATATCCTGACCTCTAGCGTTATTACGGCGTCGAAGCGCTTGCTTGTGCACTCAGCTGCTTTACCTGTAGATTGATTGATGGTATTTGTAACGCGCGTTGCTCTTTTTTTTGCCAAAGACTACTATTTTACGCGCAGTCTCGAAACATTGTACTATTAGTGAGCTAGAGATGTCTCCAGACTCCAGATCATCAGCAGTTCAAAGCAGCCGAGGAGGTTTACAAACACAAAGACAACGAACACCTACACACCTCTAGACACCGCACTCTAATTGTGCCGAACATCACACAGTAGAGGTCGAACATCCAAGGCCCGCACATACAACCCGGCATTGACCTTAACGAGCAAAAATAGTAATATAATTCTATAGATAATCAGAGATAAAGGCAGAGATAAACAGAAATCAAATTAAAATATCTGAAAACGTAAACGAAACGAACTGTAGGAGTCTAGATAGCTTGCCAGACATCATCAGTTGCCTAAGGCATTGAGTGTAGCTCTTTCCAGGAAGTTTACGAGGCCCGAACACCCCCAACCCGCTCCCTCCGGCTTCAACCGGTAAGGACTCCACAGATTTCCAGTTTCACAGCAGTATTCATCTCCACAAATCCCCAATCAAATGGGCCGGATGTGGGCAGACTGCCCCCTCCTTTCGTGTGCTTATACCCAGGGCTTTAAGTGGCCCGGGTCCTGCCGGTGCTCAGCACCGCCACCTCTGAAAAGCAGGTGCTGAAACGGGTCCCTATCGGACTCTCCATTTTTGCCCTCACCCTCGGTGAAAAAAATCTTAACTCTGCAGCGGTACCACCCTTCACTGCCTTTGATGTAACTTCAAAGAGACTCGCTATAATTCTTTACAGTCTCATCATTTCAGAACTGAAACATTTTCCATTTTCTATACAAGGAAGCCATAGTTATTGTTTATTTATCTTATGCAACTAACATTCATTGACAAAACCAATAGTCCTGGCTTGTTGTAGGTGTAATGCTACTTGTTGTATTATATAGATCGGGATGCAATGACAGAAGCAGCAAAGTACCAGTCGGGCGGCACACTATGGTAAGCGCAGATTTTGAGCTTATATGTTATTAAGCCACGCCCTTAATTACATCGGCCACGCCCCTTTGATACCCCCCAGTTTTTTCATCCCACTTAAAGCCCTGCTTATACCATTGGCGAGTTTCCTGCTAGAGAACTGGTTCCTTACAAATCTGCCTTTCTAGAAACAAAATCCAGCCTTCAAATCCTCCCCCACCCCAACTATGCATTGAACAGATTGATTTGCAAATACTATGCTAACCAGGTCTAAAAAGAGTCAACATTTTTATTTATTTTTATTTATTTATTTAATGCGATTTTATATAGCGCGAACATTACCCGAAGGTGTCAGAGCGCTTTACAAAAGAACCAGTTGCGTTACATAAGGACTTTGGATTACATGAGTTACATAAGAGATACAAACAGAAAAAATTGCAAATGTACAAGTTGTAAAGCCACTCAAGGAAGAGATACAAACAGATAAACTCTGAAATCACATAGGAATGGTAGTAAGTACAAAGGTCTACTACATATACTAGTGGTTTAAGTTATATATATATATACAAATTGCAAATTCACTCAGGATTACATTTAACAGCGATTAGGCTTGGACAATTATATATTACATATTTACAGAGCAGGAAATTCAGCCAGGTGTTCAGGTGGTGTTGCACTCAAGGGTGGCGGTCTTGGGTCTGGAGGGATCCCCGAGTTGGAGATGTCCATAGGGGTAGAAGGCCGGTGGTGGGGGAAGCAGCATGCTGGATCCCCGGGCTGATCCTGAGGCCATGCTGGGCTCCATCTTGTGGATAGAGGAGGGCGCTCAAGGGCAGGTGGAACTGTGCCACGAAGTCAGGTCTCCCGCCTGGCTCAAGCACCCGCAGTGAGTCCCCGGCAGGCCCAGCGCGCCAAAACCGCCATTTTGAGGATCGCGCAACTCCCTTCTTGCGCTCCGAATCTGCCCGATGCCTCAGCTCCGGGCACACAGCAATATATATGGGGAAAGTAAAGTCAAAAAATGTAGTATATAAGTGGTGCTCTAAGGAAGAGAGTGAGGGTGATACTTTGTATTTAAATGTCCACAGTCCTGAAGAAGTTGAGGTGTTACAGACCTAATCAACGAAACACGTGTTGGCTGAAAGGTGCTATGCTGACTATATTACCTGCCTTTCTGTTTGGAGGCTGAAAAGTTCTATACTGGACTATTTCTGTTTTGGAATATAGACTGGTAGTGAGAATCCCTACTAGCCTTGTGTGAAGATTTTGGATTACACCTCCTGGGCTCGAACTGAAGAATTGGATTAAAGTGGACTATAATTTCATGACTACTGAACTTGTGACTGATTTTTTACAAACCTTTGAGTGTTCGGATTTGCTTGTTTACATTGAGCAGATTGGTTGGCATCTGTTAGCGCAATGCTTATTGGTCTTAAAGTCTATACATTAACTAGCCAGTTCATTTTCAGAGAAGTTGTTAAATATGCGCACTTCAGGACAGTGAAAGCCTACTTGGACCACACTTCTGGTCCCCTTTAATTAGCTATCCAATCTAACAATTGCCAGTTCCCCCTCTCTGCTCCGAGAAGGGCTCCTAATTGGTTAGATCAGTGGTTCTTAACCTTTTGACTTCTGTGGACCCTCATTGAATAATTTGTGGAAGCGATGGGCCCCACTGAGTCATTATTCGAAGCTGGGGACACACAGGCTAAGCAATTTCTATGATTTGGGCCTCAAAGCAATACACAAAAGTACGAAAACAAGTATACACCAAAAAAATGATCAAATATTGAAATATTTTGTACATTTCACAGTCAAATATAGAAAAAGTTTCACATTTTCAGTGTTGCTTCCTTATTTGTATATATATTTTGTTAATTTTAATTGATAATTTTAGTATTATTTAATTTTGTAAAATAGTTGCAGACCACAGGTTGAGAACCGCTGGGTTAGATAGCTTATAAACTGCATGATGTCATGCCCTCGTTTCTGTCCCACTTGGCTCCCCATGATTCAATGGCTTTTGACTTGCATGACGTCATGTCTGCCTACCACTACTGCTCCTCCTAGTGGTAGCAGTAAGGCATTCTCCTCCATGGCTGTGCCTTGGGTCAGCTTTAAGGGCTCCTCTAATCATTACAGAAGGGTGTTTTCACCCTACTGATAGCGGGGTCTGGTTGGCCTAGACGGCAGTTTTAGGGGTTCCGCCAACCATTACCAGTGTTTACTGTTGATATCCCTGCCATTACCACAAATATTGCATGCAGCAAACACAAATACAAGTAGTCGTCAGAGGTAGAAGTGGGCGGGATCGGAGAGGCACAACATGCCCCGACTTTCTAATTTAACTAAAACAGTTCCCATACTTTTTGAGAACAGAGAATCGTCCCGGCACGGTTAATTGCGAGAGTTGAAATGCATCAGCAGAAGTGCAAGGAGTCTCCTGTGCTTTGAAACCGAGGTAGGGGCAGACAGCAAAGCAAGCCTTCTTGCCAGGGCAGGGCCGGACTGGCCGTAGCGGGCACCGGGCTTTTTCCCAGTGGGCCGGTAGGGTGGGGGCCATTTTTGTTATTGGGGCCAGTTTTGCAGCAGTACTGCAATATCGCCCCCCTGTAAAAAAAAGTGCAGCAGTGTTTCCCTCAAGCCACCCCGCCTCCTCCCCCCCCCCCACAGGGCAGTCCGACGTAATTGCCATGGCTGGTTTGCATTTCCAGTTCGGCCCTGTGCCAGGGTGCCTGCTTGCCTGATAAAAATGTAAATGTGCGCAACTGCAAATGTAAAGAATTCTTGGAAGCCAGCATTGGCTTTAATAGATGTAATCACTTGAAGCTTCCTGGTGATAGTTGAATTGCATGGGAGTTACCAGCTGAGCTTTGAAGTGTGCGCTTTTAATGAACAGTTACAACAAAATTGCACTATGTGCAGTCTGGGTATTATTAAAAACTATATTTCTTTGGAAGCACATTCCCTTAAACTTTTTTGTACATTTTGTATCAGCCTTACTGATACTGTGTGTAATGCAAGTTTAAAATAATGACATATATTTCCAGTGCTTTCTGTCACAGACAGGGTCCCCGTAGCACTAAACATATGCAAGTCACTATTCTCCACTGCATCAATCATGATTCAATTCTGTGGCTCTCTGGTTACACACAGACCTCCGCAGTGCAATAACTAATAGAGGTTTTAAAATGTATGATAGTGCATTTCCCACTGTTTAAATTAACTTGAATTTATTTGTACTTAATCTGTGTCTTATTTTATATGCAGTTACCTGAAGGTGAAAGACCGAAAAAAGTTACATAATATATTGTTTTGTTAGGCACGCCCTTGACTCCGCCCCCAGGCTCACTCATCCTGCTCTCTTTGAGCACAACTTCACAGTTCCTATACTTTTTTTAATGCACTTCGACCACTGGTAGTCGTCCATACCTTGAAAAATACCAGTACAAGTTCAAAACTGGTCTGGTTTGCAAATGTGGGATGCTTTTCTAACTATCTGGTTCTCTAACGGGGCCACGTTTACGTTGGTGTGTGGGTCTGTTTTTGTCCCAAATTATAGGTAATATCTCACACATGGAGTGTTCATTTTACTTAAAGTCATCTCCGAGGAACTCTAAATTATCCAATTGTTATCAATTTTAACATTTGTTCTTAAAGATAATGGCTTCGAGCAGGAATCTTCTTTTTTATTCCGCATTTGTGAATATAGAAACTAGATGACAAAGTTTAGTTGCTTCTCAAGTCTAAATCTAGCATTTAAATCAGGCTAATTTTGTCTCATATTTTGTGTTTTCTAAATCTTTCTTGAGAATCTTGAAATGTTCTATACATTAAATAAATGACACTTTAATTTGGTAAATGCCTATGAGAAAAAAACAGTCCTTGAATATATTTGTTTTGCACAAGGCTGCGGTAAGTATCATGCAGCTATCGTGTCTAATTTGCTGTTATTGTCTTTTCTCCGGTTCAAAAGTTCACAGCTGTTCCTGTTTTTTTCTTCCATTTTTTCTCTTAAAACCAATTCACATACATTAATAGCCCACTTCAGCAAATCTCTGTTCCATTTGGTCAAGCACAACCTTCCCTTTTCTGCCTCTTACACAATTTTAGAGCTAAGGCAAAATATTAGACATGTGACATGCCTTTCGTAATTGCCCAGGGTCAAATTTGTTGCTACACGATAATGGTTCTTTGCCTGTGGGTTTTATAAAAAGTTAATTAAATATTAAGATTGTTTGTTTTCTTCATGAACTACTGTTGGAATATATTTCTATGTGTAACTTTATTCTAATATTTCTTTCAAAAGGTGAGAATAAGGTAGACTCCATCATCTGCTGCATAATCTGCAGATTTTAACAAAAAAATGTTTCTAGCTCAACAGATCCAAAGTTACTAAAAACTTGGCGTAAAGTGTTCATGCGCAGTGGTAGGCCCTTCGGAAAGGTTAATTGATCATCTTTTATTTGCTTACTTCTGAATTTGGTTGTTAAACTGCTACTAATGAGGTGAAATCTTTGAAGAGACAGTACTACCATGTGTAAAAATTACAAAATAATGAAGTAATGTTATAAAAAAAAGTGCTGCATTATGCCACATAATTTGCCTTTTCTTGCTGCATAATTTAGTGAATCCTGTCACATAATTTGGTGCTCTCCTGCCGCATTATTCCAGTGGCCATGATTCTAGGTTGCCCAAACTCTTGACCATCCCTGCCTTCAAAAAGCGTTATATTGGCGAAAGCTCATCCTCAGTCCAGAGGCCAAGTTTTGGAAATCTATTCCTGCAAGAATAAGAAACATTGACAAACCTTTTTGAAATAGGTGAGCCTCAAAAACATATTTTTTTTTCCTTTCAAAGAATTATATGAAACAGACCACTTCTAACGAAGATGGTAGGGGCATGCGTGAGCGACTACATCTGTACTCATAATTTGTTTGAACTCTTCATGCCTCTCTCTGCTACCCGCTCGTGGCACCATAATTGAAGTATGTCTCTAAGTTTTACACACAACATCAGTTGGTAAACCTGATGGCCTTATCAGATGTCCGTGTATATATAAAAACAAAGCCAAAGTTACTGGCAAATGAAAAAACGCTCTTCCTATGGAAAGTAGGTCCTAACTATAACTACCTACTGGCGACTGCCAGTCGGTAATATATATCTATATTACAAAAGTATATATAGTATGTATATTAAACAAAGTATTGGTCAATCAAATAAGTAAAGAGGCATGCGCCGAGTCTCCGTGCTGCTCGAGCTGCACTGAGACTCAGCGCGTGACACTTTACGTATTGGAGCTTACTATGGACTTCTTGGCCAATTAGAATACCATGTATATCTTGACACCAGACCTGTCTTCCTCTTTCTTATTTGATTGAACAATACTTTGTTTGCCTGTCGTTTTCTTGCTGGGTCTTTATATCTTTTTTGAGACTTCAGACTTACTTGGTTATGTCTGGTTTTATGACTTCATTTCACCGAGGTGCGACCCTCTGTGGAATGACTATACTCACTCAACGTCTTACTCCTGGACCGAGTTTCTCACAAAGGAATGAATACCCACCTATTTATTGTGAAGCCTTGAAAAAGTTACTTAGTGACAAAACGTGTTGGCTGTTCATCCCTGAAGAATATTAATTTGTGAATCATCTGTATCTGAAGATTATTTGATTGTATACGCTCTACAATAAACAAGAACAGTGCTCTTTAAAACAAGTCCTTACTGTTTGGACATTGTACCTATTGATTCAATACCACTTTGAGTGCTTTGGTTTGTCATAATATATGATTTCAACGCAATGGATCTTCTTCCAGTGTGTTAAGTGTGTTAAGCCACCTTTGGTAGTAGGGTGTTCTAAACCATTAAAGCACCACCAAAATATTTTTGTTTTGTGCTGAATTTACTTCACCCAATGTAAATTTGTATGTGTATAGAAGATGTGCGATAACTCAAACCATTTCTACCTATTATTGATTTGGACCGTAACATGATACTTGTGTATATATGACGGCACACACAAACTCTTAGCATGCTGAATTACACTTCACAACACTCTTTAGAAGCATACTCCACTCAGTCACCCACAATTACACATATATCTCATTGGCCTTTCACTTACCTTTCATCACTATATAACCTTCATTTATATGGTAACTGTAGAAAAAATGGTTAATATGAACACAAGCTCTTTATTGTTTGAAATGTGTAGGTAGATCTTAAAATAAACTTTTAGTTCTTCTTTTGTAGATTTTTTATTTTTTTCAGCAATTTATTTTTCTTTATCAGGTCAACTGGACCATCAAAATTAAACTAGGAGAACACAATGGAGGAAGGAAAGTAAAGAAATGAAAAAAAGCCATGAATTTATGGGAGGATATTGGTGCTCTATCACCAGTTGACGATGGATATTCAAATAGTTCAGAATCTATTACGGTATGGCAGAGCAGGCAGTATGTGGCTGTACTGCTCTAGTGATTGCAGATCAGCTGATCCTAACTGAGGAGGTGAGTCGGGAGAGTGGAACCAGGAACGGATAATAATGGTGCAGCTGACAGAATAGGTGGGAGTGGAGGTGGAGCGAATGTTCCTGAGGTTGATGGGGTTACAGAACTGGAACCTCTGGCCGCTGGTTATGGTCCTGCAGCGGCCTCCTCCAAATCTTGGTCCTGCCTCCTCTCAGCATGCACAACCAGGGCTGGACTTTTGAACCCAAAGCAGCCCTGGCAATTTTGACCGGCAAACCCCCCTGCTGCTTTTGTTAGTGGGGCTGGTATAGCAGCGCCGCTGCAAAACCGGCCCCCAGTAAAAAAAACGGCCCCCACAGCTGCAAATTCAGCCCCCACCCTTCCAGTCTCCCGGGGAAACGCCCGATGCCCGCTACGGCCAGTCCGGCCCTGTGCACAACATCTTCTTGAGTGAATTGCCTGAAGGTGCTTTTGAATCCCCGAAGTTCCGAACAAACACTGCTGCCGAGTGTAGGAGAGTAGGATCTGCTTCACATGGGTACCCCCACTTTTTGCTGATGCTTCACTGTTTTTCGACCTTAGTCTGGCTGGGGCCCTGCTAATCAGAACCGCAGCCTAGCTGCTTCCTCTTTAAAATGGTTTCCATGTGCCTTAGGCACATCTCTGATTGGAATCTGGAGTGCCCTTATAAGTCCCTAGTATATGGTATACTATGTACCCAGGGCATAGGTACCTCAGAGGCCTACCAGGGGCTGCAGCATGTATTGTGCCACCCTGGAAGGCCATCCAAACTGACACCACAGGTCTGCTACTGCAGCCTGGGTAAGGTGGTGCATGCACCCCTTACTGTGATATAGGCTACCTATATCACTACATACATACACACATATAAACCTATAAGCCACTCCTATGGCAGGCCTTATCAATCCTGAAGGCAGAGTGCGTGGTTCCTATGTGAGAGGGTGCCCCTGCATGAGCTGGGCCCCTCTGCAGTGTTCGGAGACCCTTCTCTGATGCTGTTTGTAGTGCAGCCCGACCATATACTCTTAAGCGCATTATAACCTCGCGTTAAATGCTAACTTTGGGATGGCTGCACGGAAACATGTCGTGTTTGGTGTCAAACATCTTGGAATACTACCCCCCGCCAGTTCTGGCAGCGGGGTAGCATTCCACCCTTCTAGAGGGAAAGACATGTACACACCGGTATACCCGGTACAGACTTTCCAGAGCCCTGGCATCACAAAATGGATGCCGCTGCCACAGACACGAGTCTGGCCTCCTGCTGCTGACCGAAACTCCGGCAGGGGAGGCCTGGACAATAGGTTTCCTGTCCCAGGGAGGTGTGACCACCTCCCCAGACAGGATAGTGTGTATTGGGGCTGGGCGGGAGCACTCTTGGGTGCTTTGAAGTCCTGCACTGGGGGCACACTTGGTGTCCCTGTGCATACCCCAGTTCAAACCGGCTCAGGGGCTTCCAGCCCCTGCTCTGGCGCGAAACTGGACAAAGGGAAAGGGTGTAACCACCCCTCTGCCCTGACCCTCCCATAGGTGGGGCCACAGAGTATGTCCAACCCCCTACCTTAGTATAAGTAGGGGACCCCAGTCCTTAGGACTTTAGATTTACCTGGACGAAACTCTGATACAGAATCCTGGACCTTCGACGCTCTACTTCAAGATTAGAGGACTGAAGAATCTCCCTTGGGGTCAAGGAGTGACTCCCCTGCTTGGCAGGCACCAAAGAAGCAATTGTCCGGTCTGCATCGCTGAAGCTCCCGTCGGACGCCGAAGTCTTTGCATCACCAGAGGTGGATTTCCAGACTTCTCCGAGGCTGCCCTGAGTCCCCAGCAAAGCTGAGGCCCGTAGCTGTCGTGGGTAACGTGCAACCGTGACCCCTGGACACCGAACGCATTTGCAAGTGCATCCTCTTCTGGGTCTCCCACGAAGTCATGCTTTGGGCTCTGAGTAGCCCCAGCCTCCAGCACCAACTGCACCGAAGATCACTGGCTTCCACTCCACGAGTGTCCTGTGAGCCAGCTCCACGTGCATCGACTTGAGGCTCCTTCGCGGTCGCTAGTCCGTTGGCTAGTAGGCCCTCCCGAAGGCCAATCTTTTTCTGCTTGGGCTCCCTGGTTGCTCCAGGCGTGCCCTGACTTATCCTTGCTGGGTGAGTCCCCCAGACCTTGCTGGTCTGCAACATCGTCCTTCTTCCATTTCCACGAGACTTGCTGTTGCCAAGGCTTATTGGGTCCAATCCGGTCGCCGACACCCCTGCAATCGACAGACGTCGTGGGACAGCTGGAATCCAGCTCCTAGTCATCGTCGACGCCTCCTGGACCTCGTGGCTGAAGAGTCAAGATGACCGTCAACCTACCTGAAGCACTCGACATCGGTGGGCATCTGCTCATCGCCTTCCTGGTCACTGGCTAGTGACCCAGACTCTGTCCCCTCTGCTTTCAGGTTCTTCAGATCTTCGATCCACCTTTGGATCCACCCGAACACTTTCGACTTGGCCGCCAGCAGCACTTTGAAGCAGATCGCCATTGAAAGCGACGACGAAACCCGACCCCGAAAGACACCTATGCACCCGGCTCCCCTGGGTGAGGTAACTCGAGTACTCCGGTGCTCCTGTGGGTATTGACACTAGAACAGCCTAGTTCTCAAAGGGTTTGCTCCAAGTCCTCCTCTAAGTGTCCCTTTTCTTTTAAATTCAAACCGCGACTTTCCCCATAGAAGTTAACGGCGGTTCGCGGCTGTGTTCATACACTGCACGCGTCCCCGTGGGTCCCCTGTGTCACTGCCTTGGGTGGTTCCTTGTGGTCCAAGCACTTCTACAGGCTCTAGGCCTTGTGTCTAGCTCAGTCGTGGTTCTTATACCACTTTATTGGTATATGGTTTGAGTACGCCCCTGGGGCTCAAACGTGTATTTGTGCTATTACTGTAGATAACTAACTTATAATTTATGTACTTCGAACTCTAGCCTCATAAAGAGACTAGAGGGGTGTGTTTAGTAATAAATACATATATTTTGAATATATACCTGGTGTGGTCCTCTTTCATTTGGTCACTCAAGAGATTATAGACTGGTAAAACAAGCTGCTTTACATTCCTTCAAGACTTAGCCTGAAGGCTGCTCTCCATAGCTACCACTAGGATAGCTTTCAATAAAGGTTGTCTTTAACCTATCTCCAATAAGGGGTTGTTTGGACTGGTGCAAGGTGCCCACTATAATTAGTGGACAGCATATGCCAGGCCAACTTCTCACATTGGTGTGCAGCGTGTGGGATTCCAGCTTACTATTGTTTTACCAGATAATCTCAATTGAATTGATCAACTGAAAACCACTAAGGGTACCTAAGGTACATATAAATCAAGCTTAGTAATACAGTAAGTTCTACTGAACTTAGAGTTGTGTGTTAAGGGATAACACACCCTTTCTACAACTCAAGAGAGTTTAGTAGGCCACACTAGAGTAGGTAGTGCATACACCACACCTCACTAGTAATGTCTTCAAAGCCAGGACCCAGTGAGTCCTTGCCAGAAGCCAGTGGGCTTCTTCCCTCCAAGTATGATAAACTCCCATTCTTGGAATTGAGAGCATTATGCAATACTAGGAAGTTGAAGGCAGGCAAAAGTGCCAGCACCCAACACCTCAGGGAGGTGTTACTAGCTGATGATCTCAGCAGGCCCCTAGGGTCTGAAGGGGTAGGCAAAGAGGGTGGGGCAGAAGATGAGGAAGGGGCCAGGGGTGAAGAAACCCAGGCCCTCCCTCTGAAACTGGCCAGGAAGGTGAAAATGACCTTGTCCTGGAAAACCCAATTCCTCCTGTGGAGGAGGAGGGGGAGGATCAGACTGACTTCCCCTTTGTCCCCCAGGAAGAGTTCTGAGTGTGCCCAGAAGGTCTAGGTCTCCTTCTCAGGAGTCTAACCACTCTGACACCTCAATAGGGACCTCTGTCTCCTCTCATAGGAGGGAATCCTCTCATGAGAGGAGAAAGAGACTGATTCAGTATGAGCAAACTCAGCTTGAACTCAGGAAACAGCAATTGGCTATAGACAGGGAGTCCCTAGATCTCTATAGAGAGAGACAAAAGTTGGGACTAGAGTCCCATGGTGGCAGCAGTTTCCCCAAAGATAGGGAAAGGTCTTATGACCATAGAAACCTGAGCAAGATTGTCCCTCCCTACCAGAGTGGGGATGACATTCACAAATGGATAACTGCTCTAGAGAGGGCCTGTAAAGTACAGAGGGTCCCTCAGGAGCAGTGGGCAGCAATCTTGTGGCTCTCCTTTGCAGACAAAGGTAGAGACAAGCTCCTCACTGTTAGAGAGGAGGATGCTGATAATTACAAAGTCTTGAAGAGTGCTCTAATTGATGGGTTTGGCCTAACCACTGAACAATACAGGTTAAAGTTCAGGGATACCCAAAAAGCACAGACTCAAGACTGGGTGGACTTTGTTGATTGTTCTTCCAAGGCTCTGGAAGGTTGGTTATTGGGCAGTAAGGTATGTGACTTCACAGGATTGTACAATCTGATCATGAGGGAGCAGATTCTTAATAACTGTCAAAATCAGCTGTTGCATCAGCACCTGGTAGACTCTGATCTGACCTCTCCCCAAGAATTGGGAAAGAAGGCAGACAAATGGGTCAGAACCAGGGTGAAGCAGAAGGTACAGAACCAAGGTGGTGACCCTAAGAAGCAAGATTCGAAAACCTCTGATAAGGGTGGGGAGAAGGGTAAAGATCAAAAGTCTTCACAAGGCCCCCAAAAATCTTCTTCAGGTGGGGATTCACAGTCTACCAAAGGGAAAGGCCAAAGGAAACCATGGTGCAAGGTCTGTAAGCAAAAGACCCACTGGACCAGTGATTGCACCAAGTCCAAAGACTCGACTCCAGCCCCCACCAATGCCCCTAAGGCATCTGCTCCCCTAGTGCAGTTACAGTTGGTGGTGGGACTACACAAGCCAAGGGTTTAGTAGGGTTGACCCTGGGTAAAGAGATGAGCTCTGACCTAGTCAGAGAACTCACTCAGGCTGTCCTAGTCTGTGATGGAGGCATGGATATGACCTCCTCTGTGAGTCCCAGTAATCTGGGCAAGTACAGACAACAGCCCTTAATCAATGGAAGAGAGGCTTTGGCATTTAGGGACACAGGGGCAAGTGTCACCATGGTGACACAAGACCTTGTGAATCCTGGGCAGATTATACTTGGTGAAATGTACCAAGTGACCAATGCTAGCAACGTCAGAACAGACCATACTCTGGCAGTTGTTAACTTCTCCTGGGGAGGGGTAACTGGCCTTAAGAAGGTTGTGGTAAGTGCAGACCTACCCGTTGAATGCTTGCTTGGCAATGACTTAGAAACTTCAGCTTGGGCAGAAGTGGAGCTCAGGACCCATGCAGAAATGCTGGGCATCCCTGCAGATGTGTTTGCTGTGACCAGGTCACAAGCCAAAATGTCTAACACTGAACAGGCCTTGGATTCTGGAATAATGGACCAAGTGCCCTCCAAGAAGAGGAGTAGTAGGGTAAAGGCAGTGCCTTCCCCCTTGGCTCAGAAGGAAGATCAGTCCCTTGAGGGGGATGATCTCAGTCCTGAGGAAGGAACTGTCCCAGAGGAGCTTGAACCTGACCAGGTTGAGTTCTTGGGGACAGGGGCCCTTCCAGGGCAGATCTGAGCCAGGAGCAGCAGAGCTGCCCCTCTCTTGAACCCCTCAGACAGCAAGCTGCTGCTGAGGCTGCTGGGAAAGCTAGTGGTCCCCATACTGTATATTGGGATGATGGACTCTTGTACTCAGAGTGTAGAGACCCCAAGCCTGGTGCTACCAGGAGGTTGGTTATACCTCTGAAGTTCAGGGGCTTCCTATTGACCCTAGCCCATGATATTCCCTTAGCAGGTCACCTGGGCCAGAACAAGACTTGGGACAGAATTGTCCCTCACTTTCACTGGCCCCACATGTCTGAAGACACCAAGGAGTTTTGTCGCTCCTGTGTAACCTGCCAGGCCAGTGGCAAGGCAGGTGGCACTACAAAGGCCCCCCTAATACCACTACCTGTGGTGGAGGTTCCCTTTGAAAGGGTAGGGATTGACATTGTTGGTCCCATGGATCCCCAAACAGCATCTGGGCACAGGTTTATCCTGGTGGTAGTGGATCATGCCACCAGGTACCCAGAGGCTATTCCCCTTAGGACCACTACAGCACCTGTGGTGGCAAGGGCCCTCCTGGGAATTTTCTCAAGAGTGGGCTTCCCTAAGGAGGTTGTATCAGACAGGGTGCAAACTTTATGTCTGGATACTTAAAAGCAATGTGGAAGGAGTGTGGAGTGACTTACAAGTTCACCACACCCTATCACCCACAATGCAATGGTTTAGTTGAGAGATTCAACAAAACCTGGAAGGGCATGATTAAAGGGCTCCCAGAAAAGCTTAGGCGAAGATGGGACATACTCTTGCCCTGCCTTTTATTTGCGTACAGGGAGGTGCCTCAAAAGGGGTTGGCTACAGCCCTTTTGAACTTTTGTTTGGTCACCCTGTCAGGGGTCCATTGTGCTTGGTGAAGGAAGGATGGGAGTTACCTCTCAAGCCCCCAAAGCAAGACATAGTGGACTATGTACTTGGTCTCCGCTCCCGGATGGCTGAGTATATGAAAAGGCAACTAAAAACCTTGAGGCTAGCCAGGAACTTCAAAAGCCTGGCATGACCAAAGGCTGTACTGACTGTTTACCAGCCAGGACAGAAGGTATGGGTGTTGGAGCCAGTGGCCCCAGCAGCTCTCCAAGACAAATGGAGTGGACCCCATACCATTGTTGAACAGAAGGGTGAGGTTACCTACTTAGTAGACCTAGGAACACCCAGGAGTCCCCACAGGCTTCTCCATGTCAACAGGTTAAAACCATATGTGGACAGGGCAGACATGGGCTTGCTCATGGATACTGATGAGGGACAGGAGGAAGAGAGTGACCCACTCCCTGACCTGCTCTCACAGAACCCTGGTGATGGGTCAGTGGATGGTGTAGCCTTGGCAGGCAGCCTCACTACCCAGCAGCAGACTGATTGCAGACAGGTGCTCAATGAGTTCAGACACATATACTCACTGACACCCAGTCAGACTACCTGGTGCACTCATGAAGTGGACACTGGGGACAGTCTGCCTATTAAAAATAAGATTTATAGGCAACCTGACCATGTCAGGGACTGTATCAGGACAGAAGTCCAGAAGATGTTGGATTTGGGAGTTATTGAACCCTCAGATAGCCCTTGGGCTAGTCCAGTGGTCCTTGTGCCAAAACTTAACACCAATGGTGGGAAAAGAGAGATGAGGTTTTGTGTGGACTACAGGGGTCTCAATGCAGTCACTAGGACTGATGCCCATCCAATACCAAGGGCAGATGAGCTAATAGACACTTTGGCCTCAGCCAAGTATCTAAGCACATTTGACCTGACAGCTGGCTACTGGCAGATCAGACTAGCTGATGATGCAAAGCCAAAGACAGCATTCTCAACCCCTAGTGGGCATTATCAATTTGTGGTGATGCCCTTTGGTCTGAAGAATGCACCTGCCACTTTTCAGAGGTTGGTGAATACAGTCCTTACAGGTCTGGAAGCCTATAGTGCAGCATATCTAGATGATATTGCTGTCTTTAGCTCCACCTGGGAGGATCACCTGGTCCACCTCAGAAATGTTTTACAGGCCCTGCAGAAAGCAGGCCTGACTATCAAGGCCACCAAGTGCCAGATAGGGCAGAGTCAGGTTGTGTACCTGGGCCACCTTGTGGGTGGAGGCCAGGTTCAACCACTGCAGAGCAAGATCCAGACCATCATGGACTGGACTGCTCCAACTACCCAGACTCAGGTGAGAGCCTTCTTAGGCCTGACTGGGTACTATAGGAGATTTGTCAAGGGGTATGGATCAATAGTGACACCCCTGAATGACTTAACTTCCAAGAAAATGCCCAAAAGGTTCAGTGGACAGTTAGCTGTCAAAAGGCATTTGATGACCTAAAGCAGGCCATGTGCACTGCTCCCATTCTACAGAGTCCTGATTACTCCAAGAAGTTCATTGTTCAAACTGATGCATCTGAATTGGGGGTAGGGGCTGTACTGTCACAATTGAATGATGAAGGTCAGGATCAGCCAGTAGCTTTTATTAGCAGAAGACTGACCCCTAGAGAGAAACGTTGGTCAGCCATTGAGAGGGAGGCCTTTGCTGTGGTCTGGGCTCTGAAGAAGTTGAGGCCATACTTGTTTGGTACTCACTTCCTTGTTCAAACAGACCATAAGCCCCTCTTATGGCTAAAACAAATGAAGGGTGAAAACCCCAAACTGCTTAGGTGGTCCATTTCCCTACAGGGGATGGACTTCACAGTGGAACATAGACCTGGGAGTAACCATGCCAATGCAGATGGACTCTCTAGGTACTTCCACTTAGAACATGAAGACTTAACTGGGCAAGGTTAGTTTAATGTCCCTACGTTGGGGGGTTGTGTAGGAGAGTAGGATCTGCTTCACATGGGTACCCCCACTTTTTGCTGAGGCTTCACTGTTTTTCGACCTTAGTCTGGCTGGGGCCCTGCTAATCAGAACCCCAGCCTAGCTGCTTCCTCTTTAAAATGGTTTCCATGTGCCTTAGGCACATCTCTGATTGGAATCTGGAGTGCCCTTATAAGTCCCTAGTATATGGTATACTATGTACCCAGGGCATAGGTACCTCAGAGGCCTACCAGGGGCTTCAGCATGTATTGTGCCACCCCTGGAAGACCATCCAAACTGACACCACAGGTCTGCTACTGCAGCCTGGGTAAGGTGGTGCATGCACCCCTTACTGTGATATAGGCTACCTATATCACTACATACATACACACATATAAACCTATAAGTCACTCCTATGGCAGGCCTTATCAATCCTGAAGGCAGAGTGCGTGGTTCCTATGTGAGAGGGTGCCCCTGCATGAGCTGGGCCCCTCTGCAGCGTTCGGAGACCCTTCTCTGATGCTGTTTGTAGTGCAGCCCGACCACATACTCTTAAGCGCATTATAACCTCGCGTTAAATGCTAACTTTGGGATGGCTGCACGGAAACATGTCGTGTTTGGTGTCAAACATCTTGGAATACTCCCCACCCGCCAGTTCTGGCGGCGGGGGTAGCATTCCACCCTTCTAGAGGGAAAGACATGTACACACCGGTATACCCGGTACAGACTTTCCAGAGCCCTGGCATCACAAAATGGATGCCGCTGCCACAGACACGAGTCTGGCCTCCTGCTGCTGACCGAAACTCCGGCAGGGGAGGCCTGGACAATAGGTTTCCTGTCCCAGGGAGGTGTGACCACCTCCCCAGACAGGATAGTGTGTATTGGGGCTGGGCGGGAGCACTCTCGGGTGCTTTGAAGTCCTGCACTGGGGGCACACTTGGTGTCCCTGTGCATACCCCAGTTCAAACCGGCTCAGGGGCTTCCAGCCCCTGCTCTGGCGCGAAACTGGACAAAGGGAAAGGGGTGTAACCACCCCTCTGCCCTGACCCTCCCATAGGTGGGGCCACAGAGTATGTCCAACCCCCTACCTTAGTATAAGTAGGGGACCCCAGTCCTTAGGACTTTAGATTTACCTGGACGAAACTCTGATACAGAATCCTGGACCTTCGATGCTCTACTTCAAGATTAGAGGACTGAAGAATCTCCCTTGGGGTCAAGGAGTGACTCCCCTGCTTGGCAGGCACCAAAGAAGCAATTGTCCGGTCTGCATCGCTGAAGCTCCCATCGGACGCCGAAGTCTTTGCATCACCAGAGGTGGATTTCCAGACTTCCCCGAGGCTGCCCTGAGTCCCCAGCAAAGCTGAGGCCCGTAGCTGTTGTGGGTAACGTGCAACCGTGACCCTGGACACCGAACGCATTTGCAAGTGCATCCTCTTCTGGGTCTCCCACGAAGTTGTGCTTTGGGCTTCGAGTAGCCCCAGCCTCCAGCACCAACTGCACCGAAGATCACTGGCCTCCACTCCACGAGTGTCCTGTGAGCCAGCTCCACGTGCATCGACTCAAGGCTCCTTTGCGGTCGCTAGTCCATTGGCTAGTAGGCCCTCCCGAAGGCCAATCTTTTTCTGCTTGGGCTCCCTGGTTGCTCCAGGCGTGCCCTGACTTATCCTTGCTGGGTGAGTCCTCCAGACCTTGCTGGTCTGCAACATCGTCCTTCTTCCATTTCCACGAGACTTGCTGTTGCTAAGGCTTGTTGGGTCCAATCCGGTCGCCGACACCCCTGCAATCGACAAACGTCGTGGGACAGCTCGAATCCAGCTCCTGGTTGTCGTCGACGCCTCCTGGACCTCGTGGCTGAAGAGTCAAGACGACCGTCAACCTACCTGAAGCACTCAACATCGGTGGGCATCTGCTCATCGCCTTCCTGGTCACTGGCTAGTGACCCAGACTCTGTCCCCTCTGCTTTCAGGTTCTTCAGATCTTCGATCCACCTTTGGATCCACCCGAACACTTTCGACTTGGCCGCCAGCAGCACTTTGCAGCAGATCGCCATTGAAAGCGACGACGAAACCCGACCCCGAAAGACACCTATGCACCCGGCTCCCTGGGTGAGGTAACTCGAGTACTCCGGTGCTCCCGTGGGTATTGACACTAGAACAGCCTAGTTCTCAAAGGGTTTGCTCCAAGTCCTCCTCTAAGTGTCCCTTTTCTTTTAAATTCAAACCGCGACTTTCCCCATAGAAGTTAACGGCGGTTCGCGGCTGTGTTCATACACTGCACGCGTCCCCCGTGGGTCCCCTGTGTCACTGCCTTGGGTGGTTCCTTGTGGTCCAAGCACTTCTACAGGCTCTAGGCCTTGTGTCTAGCTCAGTCGTGGTTCTTATACCACTTTATTGGTATATGGTTTGGTACGCCCCTGGGGCTCAAACGTGTATTTGTGCTATTACTGTAGATAACTAACTTATAATTTATGTACTTCGAACTCTAGCCTCATAAAGAGACTAGAGGGGTGTGTTTAGTAATAAATACATATATTTGTATGGTGTGGTCCTCTTTCATTTGGTCACTCAAGAGATTATAGACTGGTAAAACAAGCTGCTTTACATTCCTTCAAGACTTAGCCTGAAGGCTGCTCTCCATAGCTACCACTAGGATAGCTTTCAATAAAGGTTGTCTTTAACCTATCTCCAATAAGGGGTTGTTTGGACTGGTGCAAGGTGCCCACTATAATTAGTGGACAGCATATGCCAGGCCAACTTCTCACACCGAGTTCCCCTTGAAATAACCTTTTTGCAAAGCCTACAGTTCACCAACAGTGCATCCCCCATTTTTTGACCTGCTGGTATGGTAAAAAATTGCCATGCCACATATTCCTTCAATCTTTTCCTCATGGTGTCATCTTCCTCTTGCAGCAAGAGTTCTTGTTCCCCCTCCTCCTGCATGCCAGGATCTCGGTGAGCAGTTATTGCAGTCAGAAGTACTATCTGGAACTTTGAAAACCACTGGAGAAAATTATAGCAACCTTCCCCTTCAAGTTCTTATAGAAAATGATGACAATGGGGTGGAAACTTCCTCTTTGAAATAACTGACAGCGTTTATAGCCAATCAGATTATTTTTGACAAATCGTAATGTACCGCGGTACTCTCGCAATAGTATTTAGAAGGTACCATGGTACCGGCGAAATAAGAAAAAAAAATATTCTTTCTTTCACAGATACATATCAATGCAAACATAATACAAGTAAAAACAATTGCTTTCAATGAAATTCACACATATTAACTTTGCAGTACTTTGCTGTCTCCCGCACGTCTTTTTTTAAAGCCCCTTGGTGGGCCAGATCTGGGGGCATGAAGGAGGGGGGCTTATGCCCCCCCCATAGGCTTTTTTTTAAAAACGCTTTATTAATTTTACAGCATCAAAAGTCAGTTACATCATACATCTTACACAGTGCCCCCCTCTTAGGCTTATCGCAAAGCCCTGGGGACCACCACCATAGGGTCAGTAAACAAAAATATGGGGTGGCCCACTCGCCCCCCTCCGCAGCCCCGGGGACCGCCACCTACCCGGGGCACATACAAATTATTAAAAAAAACATGATGTGGGCCCTACAGCCTCCCCTGCAGCCCCGGGGGTCTGCCACCGCCCCGGGGCACTTAATAGTAATGTGGGGGGGCCCGACCGCCCCCCTGCAGGCCCAGGGACCGCCACCTCCCTGGGGCACATAGATTATTAAAGAAAACATGAGGGGGGCCCTACAGCCTCCATTGCAGCCCCGGGGGTCTGCCACCTCCCCGGGGCACTTAATAGTAATGTGGGGGGGCCGACCGCCCCCCCACGCAGCCACGGGGACCGCCACGTCCCCGGGGCACAAACACAATAATAAAGGGGGTCCGTTGCGGATCCCCGGCCCCGGGGACCACCACCTCCCTGGAGCTAAAGTTAACATTAGAGGGAGGCCGCACGCTCCCCCCCATGGAGCCCTAGATGGCCCTGGGGACCACCACCCTCCAGGGCCGGCTCCAGCAATGTCCCGGGGTGCCCACCCCGGGGACATTGCAATTTGCTATGGCTTGGCAGGAGCACCGCTCCCACCAAGCCATAGCAAACATGCTCCGCTTTCTGTAAGCAAGAGCAGAAAATGCTCTCGCTTGCTGAAAGCGGAGCATTCCGATATCTTTACTGTGGATTAATAAAAAGAATCCTCCCACAACTACTATCTGCACATATTTTTCCCCTGGTTATGTCTGGAATAACAGCACAGCTGTCTGCAAAGCGTTTGCCACTAATATATACACATATGTACATACAGTGGTCTACAGATTAGAAAACACTGCTCATTTCATGATACTGACTGTTCGGTTTGGTGTATCATTCAGCCTTCTAGAGAGAACGTCCATTGCACTCTAGGTGAGATCATTGTACATCTCAAAACAATAGTGAATCATCACACGTTTTGTAATATTCAATTTTTTATGTCACGTCAAGTCCACCCATACTGACACCGCATACAACCACTCTACCAGTGCAGCATTACTACACTGTCACCTCAAGACTATTGCAATGCTACCAACAGCCTGGTGCCCTCCACAGCACCACACAGCCACTCCACCACCACACTACCATCTTCCATCAGTACAAACATTCTTCCCAGAAGCACACAATACCTAGCATCCTGACCATGCCACAAACCACAAATGAACTACCAACATCACACATATTACAACCTGAAAGTACCCCACTATCACCCACCACCACCACACTACCTCACCTTAGAAAATGCACTACCACCTCACAGCACTAAGGATCCACTCTATTATCACTCTACTCCGATAGCACTGCAGTACTATCTCATACCACTGATATATTTATTTATTTATTTTTATTTATTAATTAAACTTATAATGCGCAACAGCTACCCAAAAAGGGTTTCCCGGCGCAGAAGCAGATCAGAGACTGAGTTAAACAAGGCAGCAGGCTATTGATTGAAAAGCCATGTCTTCAAGGATTTGCGAAATTGAATATAATTTGTTTCGTTTCGAAGAGCTAGGGGCATGACATTCCAAAGTGAGGGGCCTAGGTATGTGAAAGACCTTCCACCCATTCGCAATAGTTTAGTTTTTGGGACAGAAAACCTCCCCTGAGTGGATGAGCGGAGGTCGCGAAGAGGGACATAAGGATGGACCAATGATTGAAGGTATTTGGGGGCAACTCCAATTTAGATTTTAAACATGTAGCTCAGGGCTTTGAACTTAACTCGGTTCTCCACCCTGAGCCAATGCAGGTCACGAAGATGACCGGAGATAGAAGAGGTTCTAGGGATCCGGCATAAAAGCCTAGCTGCAGCCTACGAGTCACCTCCTTGTTAGATCCCAAGTACAGAACGTTGCCATAGTCAAGTCTTGAAGTGATCAAAGCATGAACAACAGTTTTCTGAGTAGGTTCTGGTAGCATCCAGATAACTTTTTTTAGCCACTTCAGGATTGTGAAACAGGTGGCGGCTACTTTGACAGCTTGGGCGTGCATACTGAGTGCATCATCAATAATGACGTCCAAGTTTCGAGCTTGGCGGCCCGGTATAGGAAGAGCACCCATCTCACAGGGCCAGTGTTGAGGACCCCAAAGTTCCTTATTTTTCCCGAATATAAGGACCTCGGTTTTTCCACCGTTTAGTTTGAGGTAGTTAGATTGCATCCATGATGCGATATTCCTCAAACCCAACTGAAGGGGAGAAATCTCTGTAGTTCTCTTCATGGATAGAGAGAAAATAATTTGAGAATCATCCGCATAAGAGAAGAGGGTCAGCCCGGACTTCTCTGCAATATCCGCTAAGGGTCTTACATATAAATTAAAAAGTAGGGGGCTAAGGATAGAGCCTTGAGGTACCCCATGAGCAAAAGAGTAGGTATCGGAACTGGCTGTAGGGGAAAAAACTTGAAAGGTACGATTTGTGAGGAAAGAGATGAGCCATTTCAGAGCTAACCCGCATATGCCCAGCAATCTTAAGGTTTTAATTAACACAGCGTGAGACACCGTGTCAAAAGCTGCACTCAAATCCAGCAAAATGAGGGCCACAGTGTCTCCGGCGTCCAGATGGTAGCGTAGTCTTTCTGTAACCCCCAACAGGGTGGTTTCTGTTGAAAAACCAGCTCTGAAGCCCGATTGGGAGGGATGGAGAAAACTTTGAGCTTCGACAAACAGTGAGAACTGTGCATGGACATGTTTTTCTAAGATTTTAGAGAAAGCCGGTAGCAGTGAGATGGGACGATAGTTTGAGGGTAAGTCAGGGTCAGCGTTTGCCTTTTTAAGGTGAGGCAGTAGCATGGCATGTTTCCAGTCAAGCGGGACGACAGCTTCCAACAAGGAGGCATTTAAGAGATCCATGACTACATGCAAAGATGGCGGTTCCAGCTGCTGGAGCACGGAAATGGGCAGGGGATCCCTTGGAGATCCCGATTTTATACTACCTAAAAGTTTTTTTAGGGTAGTGGTATTTAGCAGAGGCCATGTGTCCAAATGATTAATGGATAAATTGGACATCCAATCCTGGTTGGGGGGCGTGTTGTCCATAGAGGGTGGTATGGATATTTCTGGGGGAGGGGAAAGGTTGTCATCCTGCTCTCGTACTATATCCAGGTATATATTCTCAACTTTTTGTACAAAGAATGTAGCCAGGTCCTCACATTGCTGTTTATTAAGTGCAGGGGGCCTAGTTTGGGTTTTGGAACCAGCAAGCTCTTTGACCATGTTGAAAAGCGTTTTAGAACAGTTTAGGGCGTTCGAGATGGTGGACGAAACGTGGTCCGCCCTAGCAGTTTTGCAAAGGTTGTGATATGTTTTTTTTGCTGCTTTATAATTACTTTTGGAATCAGGGGTGTAATTCCTTCTCCACTTGCGTTCCATTGCTTTACATTTGGCCTTCTCTATCCTTAAAGTCTCAGTGAACCAAGGTGCAGGAGGTCGATGATTATTGGCCCTTGTTTTTGACAAAGGTAAACAAGTGTCAATGGCATTGAGGAGCCATTTCTGCACCGATGTAGAAAGTAAGTTCACCGTTTGTTTGGAAATGGGCATGTACCACTGCATACTAATACAGTACCAAACATGGGATGCCTTCCACTATTATACAACATCACCACACAATCTGACTCTGTAGCCCCCCTCCACAGTAACACACAACTAACCCATAGCTACACATTACAACCAAGCCACACACTTATAATACCCCAATATGAGACCACTTATATGCAAGAGTAGTTAAATTATCACCACCAAACTACCACACTTCATCACTGCACTGCAACCCCTTTACTGTACCACCACCTAACAGTACCACAGTAACACCCACCATCCTCACACAGCCAAATCCAGCCACTAAAGTACCTCCTTCCACCACTGCACTGTCAACTCCAACAAGGCTCTATTATCCAACAGCATATCATTATCAACTCTCACCAACTACCTGCACCCACTGCTACCATCCTTTAACACTGCATTACCAAGTCAAAGCACCAAAACTTACCATTGCTTTGCCCCTCAAAAGCCACACTGTTACCCAAGTTGTGCTACAAGCCCACACTGCATAGGAGACCGGAACTGAAGTAGAGCAACACCACCATATTACAGTACTAAAACAATGTAACACAACAAAGCACCAGCAACCTAACATCAACAGAGACACACGCACACAAAGCTACACACATAAAACAGAGAATACAGCAAAATAACACAACAGCACAATGTAACACAATGAGAGAAAACGTAACACAGAACAACACAATACAAGCACAACACACCACACAACAACATACAATGACACAACACACAAGAAAAAAGTAAAAACACAACACTGCACACAACAGACAACACAACAACAATGCAAAACAGCAACACACACTTTTCAAAAACACACATGAAAACACAAAATACAATAACAGACAAAAACACATCACAGTAACAACACAAAAACAACAATGTAATACAACACAACACAAGGCAGCAACTCAAACAAACACAATAACAGCAAAACAACACACGCCTCAATACAATAACTACCGAACACACCAACTCAACACAATGTAACTACACACAACAACAATGTAAAAAAACAACACAACAACAATAACATCACACAACAACAGATGGCAACATGGCATAACAGTAGTAATTCTTGACAGAAAGTGGTCATCACTGAAATGTTTGTGCCTACTATAAGCATAATACTAGCATTGGCTTAATAGTGGTTATCTTGGCATACTGCTGACACCCATTCACACATCCATCCATCCACACACTCACTTATTTAACCAGCCATTCATTCACTTGCCTGTTCAACCATCCGTTCATGCACTGACTTACTCATTAAACTTCCATGCATTCAATCGACTCATTCATCAATCTATGCTCTCACTAATCCATCCATGTGTTTATGCATTCTCACACTCATCCTGTGCATCATCTGATACACTCACACTAACTTGTCAATAAATGAAGATGAATTTGCACTTAGCAAAAAGTCAGCTCAATTGGCTTTGCCAAAACCTATTTCTCATGCCTGTGCCAGACTCTTCAACAGTCCAGAGTAGACCATGGTGTGATACTGATACATTGTAAACAGGATGGCATACTATGGGCCTCATTACGATGAGGCTCGAAAAGCCTCCGACCACAGGTCGGAGGCTTTGGGAGTCTCATTGTAGCTTTCACTTCCGACCGCTGCATTATAATGCAGGCAGTCGGAAGTGAAACCGGCCGGTCATTCCGGCTGGATTCTGACGGACTCAAGGAGCTCGTCGGAGGCCTCACCGTAATCCCAATGGACGGCGTTTCTGCCGTTGGGAGTACGATGTCGGTTTCTGACAGACTTTCCATGTCGGGCTTACCGACATGGAAAGCCTGTCGGAAAGCGACTTTGGGGGCCCCCTTCTCTCTGTGGCCTCCGGTTGGGGGTCGAGGGGGCACCTATGGTGCCCCCCTGTTAATCCCTGCACCGTGTGGCAGGCACCTTGAGGTGCTGGGATGAACAGATTCTCCCATTTCTCTGTGGGAGCTTGTGCTATGGCCGGTTTACGACTGCAGCACAAGCTCCCATAGAGAAATGGGAGTATGCGGCTGCACCATGTGCAGTCACATTATAATGCTGTGGTCAGGACTGCTGACCGGAGGTTGGTCGGTTCCGATTCCGCTACGGTGTCGGGCGGACTCATTGTAATAAGGCCCTATGTCTAGCAGCTGGAAAGCCTGTGCTTTGTCAGCTCATTTGCTTTATGTTCCTGGCACATCTGTGCATGTCCTGAGCCGAAGGGCAGTGCCAGCGGAAGAAAGAGGCACTCAGTGGTACAATGGGTTATGTCCAGGTGTACCATTTGCTGACTCCGGTGAACCCCTAATGACATCCATGCAAAACAAGGAGCTCTTGATCCTTTCAATTACATTGTTTTATTTTTCATCAAGGCTGAAGTTTGTTGGTAGGACACTCATGAGGAGACCACACTAAATGACGTAAAGACAAGTATTTGGCCTCTGTGATTGCGCCCCACAAAACATTCTGGATGGTGAGAAGCTGGATACATTTACAATGTCTACCAATGCTCTCAGGTATATTAACGCAATTACAACTGAACCATGATTAGTAGAACTCTTATTCGAAACTGTGGCTGTGATGAATTGCTGTAAGAAATTAAGTGGGTTATTTGTTGAGGGCAGTGAGTATACCCACCTCGCATAATGATCACAGTCCTTCTCAGGGTGCACCACAAAAGTCACTAAATAAACCTGTGCCCCCTGATAGCTGGGGCAGAGTAGACAGGCCTTACGTAGAGGCAATGTGTAAAGTATTTATGCATGTATTTTTCTTGTATTGTGTTTTTACTTTATTGCTATTTTGGCAATAAAGCAATGAAATAGCAATAATTTTGAAACACAACACAAGAAAAATCCCAAACCAAATGAGAAAAATTTTGAGTATTTAATTTTTAATAAATAAAATTACACTAAAACAAGAAAAACCCAATAAGGGAAACAAGACTAAATGAATTTTTAACTTTTAGCAATCAAAATAGTGTAAAAAAGTGTTAAGCACCAATTGCGGTCATCTGGTTGCACTTGACCGGTACCTGGATGCAAGTTATGGCCGACTGCAATAGAGCGTGGGTTGGACACAAAAACTCGGTTCAACCCGGTCTGCAGTTTTACCTTCAGGCTTAATCTCTGAATTGGAAGTCAAAAGACTTCAGCGGGGCATGGCAGTAGGCTGTAGCCCTGGAGGCCCCCACGTCGTCGGATAGACACTGGAAGAGGTCTTGATGAAGCCTTTGACTTTTGATGGGAAAGCCTTGAGCTGGAGAAACTTGAATTTTGCACCCACAGAAGGGAGACAGCGTTTACAACACAGTCATCACATCGCAGTTCCTTTACAACGCTGTCGTTACAACGACCGTGTTGTTAGAACGCAATGCCTTTACAACGCAAGTCATTAGATCGACTTGCTGTAGGGGGCGCTCTAACATAAGGAATAGTATAATTTACTATTCCAACACCTTCCCTACTGTTGCGCAGACTGGAGTTGGAATAGTAAATTATACTATTCCTAAGTCCAGCGCGCCCCCTACTGCAAGTCGATCTAATGACTTGCGTTGTAAGGTATCGCGTTCTAACAACGCGGTCGTTGTAACGACCGCGTTGTAAAGGAACGCGATGTGATAGCATGCGTAGTAACATGCTATATTTCCACAGAAGGTCCCTCGCAGGCTAGATACTTTTTGCACCAATGCCCGGTGAAAATTTCTACCTTCAGACTTAGTCACTTTTTGGAGCTCAGATTTTACCAGCAAGACAAGGCTGCAGGCTGTAGCCAAAGAGGGCACCACAAGGCTAGCTACCTTCTCCGCGAGGTCCAGCTGAAATGGTTTTCCTGCTGCAGAAAAGCCATGTGCAGCCTGAATCTTTGGCCCAGTGGCAATGCACTTTCATTAGATCAGCCTGGCAAGCTGGTCACGATTCTCCGGAGGTCTTTGGAGCCAAAAAAGTCTAAGTCCCAGGTTTCAGGAAACGTGATGAGGAGAACACTTTGACACCAGCCAAGGGTCAGGTCCTTCAGGACAGCACTTGTGGGTCAAGATTCACTCCAGCAGAGGTCAGCAGCAGGGTCCATGGCAGGTCCAGTCAAAATGGTCCCCAAACACAGGACGCTACATTTGCAGACGGCTCTGTGCCTCTACGAGGAATAAATCAAATCTCCCATGTAATAGGAGTTTACCAGACTTCTTACATTGGAACTCCCCCCCCTTTCTCCATTTGGTCACACCAAATTTGCAATGTTAAATCGTACGTTTGTTCACAACTAATAGGATGTTACGTTTACACCCTTAGTTAAATTAGATATTGGTTGACAATAACCACTGACTATATAGGACCACGGAGAGACTTGGAGCAGCTCTGCTGCTTATTTTTCAAGAATATTACCCTTGTCTCAGAGATCCAACGGACTGGCTCGGAGTCTGTCCAATAAACTGAAACATGGAAAGTTGTCCTGATGAATCAGTTGTTCATTCTTGAGAAAAATGACTTATTTACTATACAGACAAGACCTAACACTTTTTGGAGATAAGATTGGGGATTCTTTTTTTTTTTTTTATAAATCTTTTTATTCAATAATCATCGACATATAGTAAATCACACAATACAATCAAAATCGTTGCAGGCGAGACGGACTAATACAGTCATCCTTTACAATATACATCATTGGGATAAATCATGGGGAGAGTAAGTCATCCAATTCAGAATTCTGCGGGGGAGGGCAAATATCACCACGATAAGAGTTCCACGCACTCCAAATTCGTGACCACTTTTTAGGGCAGCCGCGAGCCACATAGACTGTCTTTTCCCGGAACATGCACCAGTCTAGGTTCATTTCCCACGTTCTCAATGTGGGTGGCGTTGCTGCTCCCCAGCCCTGTGCAATATTTCTTTTCGCTATCATCAACCCCAGAGTGACCCATTGTTTCTGGTGTGCATTTAAATCAGTGGGTTCCCAAATATTCAGGAGACATCTGCGTGCCTCTGGGTGGATACTCATTTTAAGCACAGCACTCATAACCCCGTGTATTTCCTTCCAATATGTCTGCATATACTTGCAGTCCCATATTATGTGCATATAAGTGCCCGGCAGTCCACACCCTCTTCGACAATCACCTTCGTTCGTTCTACCCATCTGCACTAAGCGGGTTCCCGTAATATATGTTCTATGCAGGATTTTGAGCTGCACTAGTCTGAGCCGTGCCGGGATAGCTACAACTTTAGGGGAAGATACTGCTTCTTGCCACTCCTCATCATCCATCTCTATACCCTCTGCCAGCCACTTACTCCGGAGACCTGTAAGGGGGTCCTCCGTATTGTATATTAATTTTTGATATATAAGAGAGATGGTTTTCTCAGGGAGGTGGCCGTCTAGTAGTCTATCTTCTAGTGGGGAGGCCTCTGGGGGGGAGGAGCCTCTTGGGAGGAGTGAGTGTAGTGCGTGGTATACCTGGGTGTAACGAAAATACTCAGTGGCAGCTAGCTCATGTTGACTCTGAAGAGTCTCGAATGTTTTGACATCTCCCTTTTCCCACAGATCTGTAATCCGGGATATTCCAATCAAGTCCCAATTTCCAAATCCCTTTGTCTTCCACAGGTTACCCAATCGTTCTGAGTCCCACAGGGGGGTCGCTAGCGTTAGTTTAGTCCCCCAGCCGAGGGATTTGTTGGCTGCATGCCACACCTTTACGGAGTGGCCAGTGGGGCCCGTAAGGCGAAATCTAGTCGGCCTTGAATAAAGTGCCCTATTATAATTACCACCCGGGAGGAGCCACCTATCCATACGAAATCCAGGGTCATTCGGGTTACCGTATGTGCCATGATTAATAGCTGCCAAGTGTGCGGCCCAGTAGTATTTCTTTATATCAGGGAGACTGATGCCTCCATCATACCAGTTTAAGGTGAGCTTACCAAGGGCAATACGCGGCGCTCCGTTCCACAATAAGTCCCTCTGAAGGCTTTCAATTTCTTTAAAGTATTTCGATGGGACCGGGTCGAGTGTATTTTGCAAAACATAGAGAAAACGGGGTAGGGACATCATTTTAAAAGGGCCGCCTTGCCCAGGAGAGAGAGGGAAGTGTTTTCCAACTGGCTATATCCCGCTTGAGTCTTAATAGTGGAGGAAGTAGGTTTTTGTTGTATCGAAGCATAGGATCTAAAGAGAGAAATATACCCAAATATTTGAATCCCGTAGCACTGATCTGGATCTGACAATTTCGGGGTAGAACAGGTGGCTCTCCCTGGAGGACATATAGGTGAGATTTCGTCCAATTAATCGTGAATCCAGAGTACCTGCCAAATATCGCTAAGATATCTAGGACTGCAACTAGGGACTTCCTAGGGGAGGCCAGGTAAAGTAAAATGTCGTCCGCGTAGAGTGATATGCGGTCCTCCCAATCGGGGGACCAACGCAGACCCCGTATAACCGGGTTCCACCGAATCCATGCCGCAAGTGGTTCTAATGCAAGGGCAAACAGGAGAGGGGAGAGAGGGCATCCCTGGCGGGTTCCACGACTAAGGTCAAAAGTGCCTGATTTTTTATTGTTAATCACCACTTGAGCCAATGGCATCGTATACAGGAGACGCACCCATTGAATAAAATTTGGACCAAACCCCCTTTTCCGGAGCACAGCCATGAGATACGGCCATTCAATAGTATCAAACGCCATGGTAGCGTCCAGGGACACTAGAGCAGCTGGCTCCCGTATCGTTGACGCTCTATCCAATACACCGTGGACCCTGCGTAGGTTTAATGCCGTGTTACGGTGAGGTATAAAGCCGGATTGATCCGGGTGGACAAGGCTGGATATGATTTTAACTAATCGATTGGCCAATACCTTAGCGAGAATCTTGGGTTCAGCGTTGAGGAGTGAAATCGGTCTATAGGAGGAACAGTCTGTTTTGCATTTACCTTCCTTATGGATGGTCACGATGGTTGCCACCCGTTGATCGACTGGCAGTACCCCCTCTCTATGCTTTCTTCAAACATGGCTTTCAGATAGATGGCCAGTTTGTCCGGTTTAAGTTTATACAATTCGATCGGGATCCCGTTAGGGCCCAGGGCCTTCCCTGAGTTCAGTGATCGGATTGCCTGCGCAATTTCATCCGCTGTCAAGGCGCTGTCTAGGAGTTGTTGATCTGCAGAGGAGAGGGTGGGAAGGGCTATGTCTCTCAGCATCTCAGAGGATTCCTCCTCTGTATAGGGCGCAACCGCAGTGTACACCTCGGCAAAGTGCCGTGCAAAACAATTTACAATTGCCTGCGGATCACTTATACATTCGCTATCGTCGCCCCGTAACATAGGGACCAGTCTATTTGCCATTTCCTTTTTATCAAGCCAGGCTATTAATTTCCCTGCCTTGTCTCCCAGATCGTACAATTTACCAAGTTTCTCCCTCCCCATGGTCTTAGCTCTTTCGGTCACCAGCGCCCTATAGTCGTCCTGTTTAAGCCTCAGCAAGTGGAGCGTATCCGGAGTGATCATCCTCTCCAGTTCCCTTTCCAGGCGATAGATCTCGTTTTCTACGTCTGAGACCTCCTGCTGATGGGCTTTCTTTTGCCCCGATATTAGTGACAAGGCCTCACCCCTGATTACCGATTTAAAGGCCTCCCAAAGTGTCTGGGAGGATTCGACTGTGCCCTCATTCTCAGCAAAATAGTCATCTATAGCTTTGGTGAGGGCCTTCCGGATTTTGGGGTTACGAAGATGCCAGGGATTAATTGGGGCGGTCCTACCCACCCTTATCTGGTCCAGGCATAGGTGGACCCATATCGGCGAATGATCGGAAATGCCCCTAGCTAGGTGCTTGATTTCGTGGATTTGTGTAATTTGCATGCAGGGCACCAAAATATAGTCCAACCTGGACAGACTGTGGTGGGCACCCGAGAGGAAGGTATATTGTATTGCATCCGGGTGATAGGCGCGCCAGGCATCCACCAATCCCAGGGCTTCAAGGCAGTTTGGCAAATGTCTCATGGAAGGCCCCATATCTCGCGGGGGATGGCGATCAAGTATACCCGAGACCACCGAATTGAAGTCCCCCCCCAATAGTAATAATCCATCCGGTACCGACAACAGGACAGTACGTAAATCTTGGAATGTAGTAGATTGGAGGCCAGGGGGTACATAAACAGAAAACAAGGTAACGATACGCCCCTCCCACGTCCCTGTAACACCCACATAGCGGCCCTTATCGTCGGCCCAGGTGGAACCCACACTAATAGGAAACGTATTCTTTACCATAATACCCACTCCCCTTGAGCCCGTGGTAAACCCGGCATGTGCTATTAATTTGTATCCCCACCTGCACATAGCTTTGCATGAGTGCCCCATCAAATGTGTCTCCTGGAGAAGGACTACGTCAGGGCCCTGTTTCTTAATATATTGGAGTACTATACTACGTTTAACTTTATCGCCAAGCCCGTTGACATTCCAACTCAGAATTCTGGCACTCTTATCCCACTGCGTCTGCATTAAAATCAAGTAAAAGCTCTATAGTCCTGGTCACGCCACTTTCATTGATTGTCGATGAAAAAATTATAACAAAAAACAACAAAATCAACTCCCTGATCCAACAACCCCCCTCCCTGCTTCCCTGCCCACCAGGCCTTAAACTGCCCATGAGTAACTAGCAGAGTGCCTGTCGCCCTAACTGTTACTAAAAGAAGAACCTTAGGGGTAGCATGCCCCGCCTCCCCAACCCCTGTCGGTCGCAGCAATATGAACCCCCAGATAGAGACTCGCCCCATTATGAATATGAAAGGGCTGGTAGTATGGCCCCTCCCAACAGTTGCAGCAGGAGTATTCAAAACCTTAGTCATAACGCTACCAAACGGCCATCCAAGCCCATCAAGGTGTATTCCCGCTGCTAGAAAAGTTACTTCCCTTTCCGAGGGGAGGAGTGTCCGTTCCGGTCGTTGACATGTGGACCCAACCGGCCCTCCAGCCAGTCCGATGCCAGTTCAGGTTGTTCGAAGAACCAGGCCCTTCCGTCAGCTTCCACCCGAAGTTTCGCCGGGAACAGCATTGCGTATTTATATCCACCTTCTCGCAGTTTCCTTTTGACCTCCAGAAATGTCCGTCTCCGCCTCTGCACTCCTTGCGTGAAATCCGGAAAGAAAGTTATTTCAGCGTTGTCATACCGAAGTGGAGGGCCTGTCCGCGCATTCTGGAGGATCACGTCCCTATCCCGGAAATTGAGGACTCTCGCCAACATCGGTCGTGGGGGGCCCCGGCTTTGGGCGACCACCCGGTATCCGATGTGCCCGCTCCACGACAAAGAATTTACTAAGGCCTTTAGGCTGTAGATGTTTCAAAATTAGGTCTTCCACAAAGAGGTCAGGGGTTAGTCCTTCCGCTTTCTCCGGCACTCCAAGGATGCGGACGTTATTCCGTCGAAGACGCCCTTCATAATCATCCAGCTTTAGTTCCATGGTTTTACGGGAGGATTGTAGTTCACCCACGTCACGTTGCAGTTGAGTGACATCACCTAGGAGGCTTGAGGTAGTGATTTCCACTTGTTTGACCTTCTCATTGATCTTGGAGAGATCAGAACGGATGAGATTCATGTCAATTGAGAGAGAGTCCATTTTGTGTTCCATCGTGGTTTTGATACCAGATATAGCGTCCATGACGTCTTTTAAGGTCAGTTCTGGGTGCTCCTCATCAGGATCAGCCATGGTCTTAGTTTTAGATTGAAGGTCCTGCATGGCTTCCTTTGAGAGGGTATAGCGATCCAGTCTGTTTGATTGGATGGTCTTGGGCCCCCTAGCTCCCGCAGATTTGGGTTTCTCCATAGCGAGTCTGGGAGAGTACAGGCCGCAGCAAATCGGTTCCGTTTGGCAGTCTTTGCGATATTCAGGGGGCCGCCGTGCTGCACCTATATGGGCCAAAGCTATGCAGCTCAGCGATATGCAGAGGCGACACGCTTAAGGGTCCTCCACTCCACAATCACCGAAGACGCATTCCCCGTTCAAAGGATAGGGCAGTACTCACGGCGTCTCTCAACCGCTCTGGTCACCAGTCCCCGCCACACGTGTAGTCACTCCACAAGAATGGATTCCAACGCCCTATGGAGGGCCAGGCCACCGTCTCCGCTCTTGTTATCAACTTGCCAGTGAATGTAGTGCTGTCATGGGGGGCCCCCACTGCACACAAGCAAAGCACCCGACCCCCGTCCGCTATCACCAGTCTGTCTCCTCTCAGTGGGGTCGGAGGGGACCTCAATGCAGGCACACTCAGTGGCGAACACTGCTGCCTCCGCCCCCGCTCCGCAAGATATTCCGCCCCTGGACTGCAGAAGCACAGCGCCGGCCTCCGACCTCCACCTCACTCCGATGCCGCGTTCAGCGCCGCCGGTGCACAGCCGTCCCCCGTCCTCACTCGGCTACCGTCACCGTGGTCAATGGTGTCCGCACCGCCCCCGGCGGGCGAGGCCCAGGATGGGAGCCGGTCGCGGCCGTACCTCCAAGGCACCTCCGCGGGTTGGGCCGCCACTCTAGTCCCCGGCCGCAACACTTCAGGCGGCCGCGAGCGAACGGAGCTTACAACTCCCGTTTCGCGCGGTCCGGAGCTTCGGGTATTGTTGGAGCGGGAACCGCGTACCTTCTGGTGCAAATCCCTTTATTAGGGGTCGGATCGGTGTGTCGGATAGACGACTTTAGGGGAAGGATTCGGCGGAGCTGCGAACTCAAGCAGCCATCACGCTCCGCAGCTTGGCCACGCCCTCAAGATTGGGGATTCTTAATTTACTGACATATGACTGTTTTCACTGAACCTTGTGATATCTACCACGATAAGAGCCTTGAAGAAGTAATGCGGGTGACGAAGCACGTGTTGGCAGTGCCTTCACATGTTACTTTGTCAAATGAAGACCTCTAACAATAAACAGAACCTGGATTGAACTTTTCCTGACCCTGAATCAGAATCATTGGACTAAAATGTACTTACTGGACCACATTCTTGAGTGCTGTGATATCCTTTGTATATATGTTACGAGCGGTAGCCTTTTGGACCCATCGCCCTTTGTCAACACCATTGATAGTAGGGTGTCTAATATCAACTAGCACCATGCTGCTTACCTGTTACTAACTGGTTTTTTTCATTTACTCACTAAAATTTGTTTCATAGTAGGAAGTACGATCCTGTTAATCACTACTACAGCTATGTATGTATACGTGAAAAGGTCAGCTGGGTAGTTCCAAGCAATGCCCCTTGTAGCTTGTTGTGTCCCTGTACCTTGAACAGGAAGTCAGCCTTATGACCCTTGAAGTCCGCTACTTTGTCCTGGGTACAAGAGGGAGAGCAGGTCAAGCCTTCTAGGCTCTTCTCAGGGCACAGGGAGCAGGTCCTGTCCTCTTCTGTGCTTCCACATGTCCGGAAAGTGTTCTGAGGAGGGTACCGGGAATGCCACGTTTATGCCTGACACCAGCCTGTGAGTGGGGGAAACTTCTTGCCACTCCCTAATCAATGCAGTACCCACTTTAGCTGCATTTCCTGTGTGCCCTACTGCAAATAATCCCAAAGTGCTCCTCTCTGCCTAAAACCAAGATGGCAAAACTTTTCTTCCTCTGTGTAGAGCTCATGTGCCCATCCCAGAGGTGTGACCATGGAAATGAGCAGCCCATCCACTCTAAACCAGTGCTAAGGGAAGCTCCCCTTCTCCTCGGATTGGTGCCTGACAGACTGGGGGAATAATAGGAAAGGGCAGGCACAGGTGTCAGCTACATCTACCTGTGATAGGGTAGGCCTCTTTAAAGTTAATTGTGTTCTTGGGCACAGCGCAGATGGCCATTCTACCAGAGGAACAGAACACCTCCCCACACCCAAGGCTCAGTCCTGGGAAGCAAGTTCGCACATCATCACAAGAGCTATTCAGCTGCTGGGTGACAGTTGGGCTCATGCAACTAGGCATCCACAGGCTTTTGATAGGGAAGAGGTAACTTTCTGTAAGTACCCTTTCTAAATATTTATTACAAATTCAGCTTCATCAATGGATTGGTTTTGTAATAAATATTTCAAAAAGTCTAAAAATAAAATGTGTAGTTGCTTGCTATATGACATTAATATATTTAATAATGCATCTCAATGCTTTCCTATGGAACAGCTAACCTTGCTACAGTGAAAATAGCTTTAATAGCCTTTTCACTGTAAGGACATGTTTAGCATTAAACTTCTACAAGCCCTACTTTTAAAAACCTGCCTTAGGGGAAGTAAAGCCTACTTACTCATATTTAAAAGGAAGGTTAAGGCCTGTCAAATGGGGTTGTTTGACAGGTCAAATTTGCAGTTTAAAACTGCATCAGCCAGGCTACAAATTGTAGGCCTGCAGTCATGTTTGCACTGTATCTTCCACTGTCACTGCAGTGGGTGGCATAATGGGTGCTTCAGCCCACTAGTGACTTTAACTTACAGGCCCTGGGTACACTTTGTACCATATACTATGGACGTATAGGTAAATTAAATATGCCAGTTAGGGTTATGCCAATTTAGTCATGTTAAAAGTGGGGGGAACACAGGCACTTTAACGCTGCTTAGCACTGGTTAAGTGAACAGTTTTACAGCCGGCAAAAACAGTTATGGCAAACATCTAGGGGTAGACCATGCATAAGATGGTCATTTCCAACAATGGTGAAGCATAGTAGATATCCCTGAGGAGGCTAAGGGTATTGTCAATGCAAATGATGTTAACTGTAGAACTCAACCCATCTAGGTGCTACTATATTGGAGGGACCTCATTGCATTTGCCACTACATTGAATTAGGTAAGTTCAGCAGAATTTAAGTTAATGTTGGGGTAATTTAATTTAGGTAAGGGGTTTAAATTAAGTTAATGTAATCTAACTTGATTAAGGGGTAGGTTGAGGTTACTGATGTGATTTAATTGAATTGTCTTTACATTAATCAAGGGTTTAGGAAGGCGGTAGGGTTAGGTTAAAGGTAAGTTTTATTTAATTTGATTGAAGAACAAATCCTTTAAGAATAAGCTTACAAAGCTCACAGATGGTATTAGGATCTCTATCAGTGTTTGACCTGTCCATTTGGGATATCTAAAGAGAAGGAACAAGTCATTCACATACAAAAACATAGTATTCAGTGCCTCCCTCCCACTAGAAGCACTGCACTAGTCCATCAGCTTGGCTGTGTCAGAAGTCAGTAGCCTTAACTGGGTCCTGGTGGATTCTAATTAAAGCGCCTCTGCCTCAAGGGAGGTGGAGGAACAATGTTCCAGACTAAAGAATTTTGCCTCCAAGGACGTAATCTCCCACTCCTGTGTCTTGGATTTATGGTAAAGCTGCATCCACACTTTCCTACAGATTACTGCATTAAACACCCCCCCCCCCACTGGAGGTCGACTGACTGGATGGAACCTTCTTTCAGATGGGTATTGAGAAGATGTTGGCCATAAACCACCAGGCGTTTGTACACCAGATGCCCTTTTACCCCCCCTTGACCGATGACCCAGCTACAATTCCATTTGGGTGTGATCTGAGATGCCTCTCTGAAGTATGCAGGAGCCCAGTGCCCATTGGAAGGAAGAAACAATTGAGGAGGAAAAAGAGCGCTAAACTGTTGTGTAAAACAAATATGTCTTCTCCCTGGTGTGCCGGTTCCGCCATGCATCACACAATCCTAGTGAGGAGGCCTTGTTGGAGAGAATGTAGGAAGTGTGGGTCCTGAATGATGAGGAGCCTCCCGTGTCCAGATCCTTGCTCATGATGTCATTGCATCCCCCTTAACATAATCTTTATCTGCCTGTGGAGTCTTTGTGAGGGGAGAGCCTGCAAGCTTGGAGCTACTAGTGAAAGGAGGACGTAAATCCTTCGCAACGGAGTGCCCTCTGTGCCACACTGAAGATCTGCCCGCCTCATTTAGAGTCAGGCGGACCCTCAGTGTGCAGACGATGGAGACTACTGCATCTCCAATGCGGACATACACCTCAGACAGCCAGACAAAGAAACAGCCATTAGAGGTTTTGCCATTTGTTCACCAGCCCAATTTAGAGTGGACGAACAAATGGCAAGTTTTCACTTATCTGGCAGTAAGGGGGAGTGAAAATTACACAATGACCCCCCACGCGATGAGAGAAAACTCCCATGACTAGGGGATTCTTTATTTTCCAAAACAAAATCCCACTTTGGAATTTTGTTTTTGAAAATAAAAAAATGTTCATTCAAAGTTTGACGAATGCCTCAATTATGTTGATGGAGCCGCCCCTCAAACTTTCAATGCATTTACAGAAACTGCTGTGACCGCGGTTCCTGGAAATGCAAGAGATGTCTACTGGGCTGTAGGACATCACTAAATTTGGAGGTTGGAGTACACTTGCCATGGTGAAAGTTAAGTACTTAACCATGGTGATAGTATATACTCCTTCCGCCAAACTCTAAATCAGGCTCTATGTTTATATATACCATGACTGAACATTCGAGTGTGTGCCGTCCCAATTGTTTCTTTTCTCATAGAAATAACAACAATGTGTTCCATCTAATCTCTAAAATTAACTTAAGCTGCAGAGCCAGACAACTTACTAGCAATCATAATAAAAAATAATGTGGATTGGTGGGCTAGTCTTTTAAAGGTCACCTTTCGAAATGTCTTAACTTCCGGGATTTTCCCGGAAAGTTGGAAAGCGGCAATAGTTAGACCAATATATAAAAAGGAGGATGCCACACAGCCCCAGAATTATTGCCTTTTCAGCTTGCTAGATGTGGGGGAGAAAGTATTATCTAAGATATTGCCAAGCCTAATGAAGGCCTGGGTAGAGCAGAATAACTTGATCCCGATAGAGCATGGGTACTCACAAACTTTCTCTCGGGGGCCAAATTTACAGTGTGGTTTGTGGCCGAGGGCTGCACCGGTGGGGGCGGGGTCAGTGGGGGAGGGGGCGGGGCTAGAGCAAAAAAAATATAACTATGACCATGAGGTGAACACAGGCCCCTGCAGCGGACGCCTTCGTCCACTGAGCCACCAGACCCGGCATACACACATCTCTCTCTCTCTATCTATCTATCTCTCTCTCTCTCGCTCTGTCTCCTTCCCTCTCTCTATCTCTCCCTCCCTCTTCCTCCCTCTCCGTCTCCCTCCCTCTCTCTCCGTCTCCCTCCCTCTCTCTCCGTCTCCCTCCCTCTCTCTCTCTCTCCCTCCCTCTCTCCCTCTCTCTGTCTCACTCACTGTTTATCTCCCTCTCTCTCTCTCTGTCTCCCTCTCTCTCTTTCTGTCTCCCTCCCTCTCTCTGTCTCCCTCTCTCTCTTTCTGTCTCCCTCTCTCTGTCTCCCTCTCCCTCTCTCTGACTCCCTCTCTCTCTTTCTGTCTCCCTCTCTCTGTCTCCCTCTCTCTCTTTCTGTCTCCCTCTCTCTGTCTCCCTCTCTCCCTCTCTCTGTCTCCCTCTCTTTGTCTCCCTCCCTCTCTCTGTCTCCCTCTCCCTCTCTCTGTCTCCCTCCCTCTGTCTCCCTCCCTCTCCCTCTCTCCCTCTCTCCCTCTGTCTCCCTCCCTCTCTCTCCCTCCCTCTGTCTCCCTCTATCTGTCTCCCTCCCTTTGTCTGTCGCCCTCCTCTCTGTCTCCCTCTCTCTCCCTCTCGCTCTGTCTCCCTCTCTCTGTCTCCCTCTGTCTGTCTCCCTCTGTCTGTCTCCCTCTGTCTCCCTCCCTCTGTCTCCCTCTATCTGTCTCCCTCTATCTGTCCCCCTCCCTCTGTCTGTCGCCCTCCTCTCTGTCTCCCTCTGTCTCCCTCCCTCTCCCTCTCCCTCCCTCCCTCTCCCTCTGTCTCCCTCCCTCTCCCTCTGTCTCCCTCTGTCTCCCTCCCTCTCCCTCCGTCTCCCTCCCTCTCCCTCTGTCTCCCTCCCTCTCCCTCTGTCTCCCTCCCTCTCCCTCTGTCTCCCTCCCTCTCCCTCCATCTGTCTCCCTCCGTCTGTCTCCCTCTGTCTGTCTCCCTCTGTCTGTCTCCCTCCGTCTGTCTCCCTCCGTCTGTCTCCCTCCGTCTGTCTCCCTCCCTCTGTCTCCCTCCCTCTGTCTCCCTCCCTCTGTCTCCCTCCCTCTGTTTCTCTCCCTCTCTGTCTCCCTCCCTCTGTCTCCCTCCCTCTGTCTCCCTCCCTCTGTCTCCCTCCCTCTGTCTCCTTCCCTCTGTCTCCTTCCCTCTGTCTCCTTCCCTCTGTCTCCTTCCCTTTGTCTCCCTCTCTCTGTCTCCCTCTCTCTGCCTCCCTCTCTCTGTCTCCTTCCCTCTGTCTCCCTCTCTCTGTCTCCCTCTCTCTGTCTCCCTCTCCCTCTCCCTCCCTCTGTCTCCCCCTGACTCCCTCCCTGTCTCCCTCTCTCTCTCCCTCTGTCTCCCTCTCTCTGTCTCCCTCCCTCTGTCTGTCTCCCTCTGTCTGTCTCCCTCTGTCTGTCTCCCTCCCTCTGTCTGTCTGTCTCCCTCGCTCTGTCACGTCACCCCGCGTGTGTGTCAGCCTGGGCTGAGACAGCTTCCCGGGCGCACACACAGCCGCACCGAGTACTTCACAGCCTCAGGTCTTTAAAAGACCATTCACTTGTTAATGAGGCTTTGTTGTATTTCACCTCTTCTTAGCGCCCCTGCATGGAGATGCAGGGGCGCTAAAGAGGTGAAATACAACAAAGCCTCATTAACAAGTGAATGGTTTTTAAAGAATCGCCTGGCCCCCATAGAGCGCTGCTGCAACCGGCGGTGTTTGCTGGCACTTAATAAAAAAAAAGAAGAAAAAACACAGGTAGGTATCTGCAAGGTCCGCGGGCCGCCAAGGAAGGCTTGCCGGGCCGGCGGCGGCCCGCGGGCCGTACTATGAGTACCCGTGCGATAGAGCAAGGTGGCGTTAAAGAGGGCCACTCAACAATAGATAATTGTCTAATGGGCAATGGCAAAAAGGCAATTGAATTACGAGGCAGATTGTTCTGCTGTTTTGTTGATTTCCGAGCCGCCTTTGATTTGGTTGATCGTAAGCGGTGCACAGACAAAATATCGAGTTTTAAATATCGACCTACATTAATATCGAGTTTTAAATATCGTAGGGACAGAATATCGACATCAAGAATATCGGTGACCAGAATATCGACCTAAAGGTAAGAAATATCGTTTTTGTTAATATCGAAGTTATTAATATTGATAGTAAAAATATCGATGTTAATGATATCGATGTTTATGTTAGTGTTATGTATTTTAGTATGTATTTTATATGTATGTGTTCCACATGTTTTGTTATGTTTTGTATTATTTTTTTAAATATATGTATTAATTGTTTAGAAGTTTATTAATTTTTTTTAAAGTAAATTTTGTGTTTTAGTACCGTAGCGGGTTGTGGGTTTATAGGGGAATAGGGTGGGAAGTAATTTAATTATAGTAAATTAATTCCTAATTTTTAGAAATTATTAATTATTTTTAATAAAAGTTTGCATTTTAGTTCTGTAGCGGGTTGTGGGTTTATAGGGGAATAGGGTGGGAAGTAATTTAATTGTAATTAAGTAATTATTCATTTTTATTTATTGATATTTAATTTATTGTTAATTAATTATTAATTGGTAATTAATTTTTATTAATTGATTAATTGATAATTATATTAATTGTATACATTTTTTATTGGAGTGGGTTGTGGGTTTATAGGGGAATAGGGTGGGAAGTAAATTAATTATAATAAAGTAATTAATAATTTTTTTTTTTGGTATTGATAATTAATTTATTGTTTATTAATTATTAATTGGCAATGAATTTTTATTAATTAATTGATAAATATATTAATTGTGTTAATTTAGTTTAGGAGCGGGTTGTGTGTTTATAGGGGAATAGGGTGGGAAGTAATTTATTACAATTAATTATTTATTAATATTTATTGGTATTGATAATTAATTTATTGTTAATTAATTATTAATTGGCAATTAATTTTTATTAATGATTATTTATTGGTATTGATAATTATTTTATTGTTAATTAATTATTAATTGTTAATTAATTTTTATTAATTGATTAATCGATAATTATATTAATTGTGTTAAATTTTATGTGGAGTGGGTTTTGTGTTTATTGGGGAATAGGGTGGGAAGTAATTTAATGTTATTAAAGTAATTATTATTTTTCATTTATTGGTATTTATAATTAATTTATTGTTAATTTATTAATAAAACATTATTTAATTAAAACAATTATTTAATTGATAAGTATGTTATTTTTAACCCCTACGCTATCCAACACTTTCCCTACTGTTGCACTCTCTGGAGTTGGAATAGTAATTTTTACCCCTACGCTATCCAACACTTTCCCTACTGTTGCACTTTCTGGAGTGGGAATAGTAATTTTTACCCCTATGCTATCCAACACTTTCCCTACTGTTGCACTCTCTGGAGTTGGAATAGTAATTTTTACCCCTACTCTATCCAACACTTTCTCTACTGTTGCACTTTCTGGAGTTAGAATAGTAATTATAACCCCTACGCTATCCAACACTTTCCCTACTGTTGCACTCTCTGGAGTGGGAATAGTAATTTTTACCTCTACGCTATCTAACACTTTCCCTACTGTTGCACTCACTGGAGTGGGAATAGTAATTTTTACCCCTACGCTATCCAACACTTTCCCTACTGTTGCACTTACTGGAGTGGGAATAGTAATTTTAACCCTTTCGCTATCCAACACTTTCCCTACTGTTGCACTCTCTGGAGTGGGAATAGTAATTTTTACCCCTACGCTATCCAACACTTTCCATACTGTTGCACTCACTGGAGTGGGAATAGTAATTTTTACCCCTACGCTATCCAACACTTTCCCTACTGTTGCACTTACTGGAGTGGGAATAGTAATTTTAACCCTTTCGCTATCCAACACTTTCCCTACTGTTGCACTCTCTGGAGTGGATATAGTAATTTTTACCCCTACGCTATCCAACACTTTCCCTACTGTTGCACTCTTTGGAGTGGGAATAGTAATTTTTACCCCTACGCTATCCAACACTTTCCCTACTGTTGCACTCTCTGGAGTTGGAATAGTAATTTTTACCCCTACGCTATCCAATACTTTCCCTACTGTTGCACTCTTTGGAGTGGGAATAGTAATTTTTACCCCTACGCTATCCAATACTTTCCCTACTGTTGCACTCTTTGGCGTGGGAATAGTAATTTTTTCCCTCCACTATTCAATATTTTTCTGTATTGTTTTACTTAAGGTTGTGTATAATTTATTTTACAAAAATTAAAAATATTGTAATTTTTTTAATTTGTTAAATATATTTTAATTTTTTTTAATAATATTATTTTTGTATGTGTATGTCTGTATTTATAATTTATAAAATATTTTTAACAATTTATAAGTTATTAAAATAATTATTTATGAATATTATTAAGTAAGTGTATATATTATATTTTATATGTATCAGTTTAATTTATTTTAACATTATATGTATCAGTTTTTATTTTTAAATAATTTTAACTATGTTTCTTTTAATTATATGTATTATTTACTTTATTTTACATTATTTTTTTAACATTTAAAAGAAACGATATTTTTTACAACGATATTTTTGACATCAATATTTTTTTTCCGATATTTTTGTACTTACCATGATGTAGATAGGATGTCGATATTCTTGACTTCGATATTTTTGTCACGATATTTTTGTACCTCGATATTTTTGAGGTCGATATTTTGTCAGTGATTCATCGTAAGCTACTGTGGAATATGTTGAGGCAGCTTGGAATCAATGAAGCGATACTCTCACTAATTCTGGAAATGCACTCGCAGAACTGGGCCAGGTTAATCCTAGACGCCCTTGGGACACTATCAAAGAAAATACAGATAAAGAATGGATTGTGCCAGTGCTGTGTTCTGGCCCCACTACTATTCTCTTTGTTCCTGTCTGACCTACCTATTACATTACGTAATGCTGGTGGGTAAAACCCTAAGTTGGGGGGACCCACATACCATGTCTGCTATACGCTGAAGATTAAGTGATAGTGGATATGACAGAATTGAGATTGCAAAAAAAAAGGATTTTTTTATGATTACTGTTTAAAGAAATGCCTCAGGATCAATCTAGAAAAGACTAAAATAATGGTGCTGGGGAAAGGAAAGGGATCATTTAACTGGAAATTGGGAGAGGTCAAAGTTGAGGTGGTGGACAAATATAAATACTTGGGCATGTGTTTCGATACCAAACTGAATTGGAGGGACCATATAGATTCACTTAAAGCAAAGGCTCTCTCTTCAGTATGGGGCCTAAAACAGTTCAAGTGGAAATATGGAGGCCCATCTCTGCGACCAATTGTATCAGCTTTCAATGCAATGGTCCGCCCACGATTCCAGTACGGAGTGGAGGTTCTAGCTCTAGGCTGTATATTGGATTGGCATCTTGAGGGTAAATGTGTGAAACAGCTCCTTGCTCTCCCAGCATCAACTATGATCCAGGCTGTGAGAGTAGAATGTCAACTTACAGCCTGGAATTATTAGAGATTGCAAGTTACATGGAATTTCTGGCAAAAACTGAGTAGAGAAGGGACCTCCAAAATATCACACCTCTGTAAAAGATAAATAGAGGAAAGTGACCTGAACTGGGCATCCCAAGTTAGACATACGCTAGGTAAGATTTGCGTTAAACTATCATTAGAAGCAGAACAATGGAAACTAGGGCAGCAGATCCCTAAACAGGAGCTACGGGCTATTATAGCCAAAAAGGCTTGAGAAGGAGATCTATCTTATCTGGGGAGCAAATCGTCCACTCAGTTCCTGGGAAAAGGATGGAGCAATGATCATATGTTCCACTACATTGAGTCCTTGCCAAGTCCTAAGCTTAGAAATGTGATATTGAAATTTAGAGTTGGCCTGAACCCATGTAATGCAGACAGGAAGATAAAAACTGCAATGAGAAATGAACTGGGCTTGTGTACATGTGGGCTAAATGTAAAATGCAGTGGCCCACACATCTTGCTGGACTGTTTGTGGTTCCTAGAAGAACGGAAGAAGTTTTTAAAACCTCTTTTTATTACCTATAAAATTATTAATATGGATCAAGCTCTTAGTCTGTTGATAAATATGAGATTTTTAAATGTTCTATGTGCAATAGGAAGATTTTTGATTGCAATACAGGAGTCTATGAAAGAATTGTTAATATAATTTGAAATGGGCGAGGGAGTAGGAACGAGATTCTCCACACTCGTTGAGGATGTTCTGGAGTTCCCGTATGTATATAGAAATATACATTTTATCTATGTGCAATTCTTCCAATAATTGGTTATGAATTAAGAGCTGTTTGCTATAGAGTGGCACCACTCTCACTGTAAGTTTTATTAGGCTTTTACCGTGCTTTGTATTGTTTTTATAGTTGCACTTTTTGAATTATTTGTATTTATATTTGCATGTTTTTACTGTGGCACCTTTTATGGCTATATTTGCCGAATAAAGTATATTGATGATGAACAAAAATTTGTTGGTTTAAGGTGAAACAGCACTTCAAATGTTCACTAACTCGACATGTAATGGAATCAATCACCAATAAACTCAACATTTAGGGCCTCATTACCATAGTGGTTGCACCACCACCGACAGGCTGTTGGTGGCGGTCCAACCGCTGACAGCCCTTTGGTCAGACCGCTGTATTACAATGCTGGTGGTCTGACCTATATCTGTATGACACATGACCACCGCCTCTGACGGAGTGGCGGTTGGAGCAGTGATCGATAATGGCAGCAGTGCTGAGGCAGGCACCACCGTTGGGATTTGGATATCCCTTTCTGATAGCCTTTTCATGGTGGGAACACCGCCATGAAATGATTGTTGGAAAGGGACATTGGGGGCCCCAAACCGGGCCCCCTTCAATCGTAGGCCACTGAGAAGTGGTCCTGGGGGCACATGTAGTGCCCCCACTGACCTCCCTGCACTGTGTGCCATGCACTACATGGTATATGGCACACGGTGCATGGTCCTGCTGGGGGTGCTGCAAAGTGGCTGCATGTACTGCGGCCCTTTACCATGGCCGCTGAATGCCACCACTGTGCTTCCAACAGCTTTGCGACTGCCAGCCCGGCGGTCACATCGAAATGCAGCGGTCGGACTGCCAAATGCTTGTTGGGAGGTCTCAGGCCGCCGCAATAGCAGTGGGCGGTCCAACTGACCGCTATCGTAATCAGGGCCTACGTTTCTGACTATCCCATGAAGTCTGTACTGGAAAAGCAGATTAATTCAACAAGGTATGGAATCCCACAATAGGATCAAGGGTACCACCGAAGGGTTTAGTATCCATAGGCCCGACCCACGTTATGTACACACAGATGACCCAGGGGTAGTGACTTCCTATAGTGTCAGGAAGTTGTGCCTAGATTGGCTAAAGACCTCAACACTATCAGAGGTTAAACAACACTTGTCCCTTCTGTCCGACAACATGGATCTTAGGGATCTCTTGTTAGGTCCCAAGAAACCACGTAGGAAACGCTTCTTATATACCATCTATAATGAGGTTTGGAAAATCTCCCAACAGGAAGCTGCAGAGAGACTTTGTGAAATAGATAGAATTAACCTAGAAAAGGCCTTAGCTGCGGTATATAACAGCATGACAACACTCTCGTCTCGTATTTATTCACTGGGCAACATTGTGTCCTCAGCTATCAACATATTGGAACAAGACTTGTCTTTCTTTATAACATGGGCAGTCGCAGCTAGGTGCTATTATGCTTCTAAGCTGGACGCTTCAATCATTGCGTTCTGGCCACGTTCCATGGTGATACCTTAAAGACACAAATCTGTTTTCGGCTTACAATCTGACCGACAGACAACTGACCATGGCACGCAGAGATGCGAAGTACACCATGCTGCTCATTGAAAAACTAGAGAAGTTACCTTTTACTGTAGCAGAGTCACCGTCTACTGAATGGTTAATCCATGGCTATATCACACTGCCAATCACGACGTTCCAATCCCAGTACTACCTGAAATATTACCCAGTAGGCAGGTATGAAGCATTGAGCAAAGGGTACATACGAGAAACCTGGGAGTTACCATACACATATAGGTGCAGGAACAAGGAAAAGGAAGTTTTCTTGAGTGGTTCAAACTGCGAAAAGGCCTTAAGTGGGTCTTTAGTGTGTAAAGAAATATCGCTACACTGAGCATGTAATGGGTCAATAGCAAACTTTTCCTGGTACCTGAAGGGTTCGCCGGCTGCTGTAATTCATCCAGTTTTTAAGTTCCTTTCCAATGGGAGCTACTTGATGCTGAATGACCAAAGCTGCTGTGGTATGACGCCCGGTATTGCTTATCTAGTGACCGTCAACTCCAGGGTTATTTGTTGTAAGCAAGTATTGTTTCCCCCAGCTCGCACAGTTAGGGAGGCACCACTGTGGCCTTCATTGAATGTATCCAACATAGGGTTCGATTCTCTGAGCAGACTGAAAGCCATGCTATTTTAGCAAAATGTGGCCTTAACTTCAGCCCGAGAGATCTTTGATCTCCAAGTTGCAAGGTCCTCTGTAGAGATACAGGCTCTGGTCTGTACGAACTTCCCGCTCCATTTCGGAGAAATGGTCCATCGTATCTTTAACATGTCTGATACGTGGGGGATAGTACACTTATTTAAGAGCATTGGATCAGGTCTGTTAGCCACCTTTCAAACCATTTTCGGAGTGATTCCATCACTCATCCACTCCGTACTTGGAAGCATTTTTGGAGAGCTTCCTTTGGTCCTGCTTTCAGTAGCGGGCATCCTGATTTTACTCCTATTGCTTCGCAATGGATGTCAACATCACTTGAGACATGGAGAGAACACTACTGGAGCGACGTTGTCGTGAGCGATTGGTGTTCTTCCTGGGTGTACCTCAGCTACGAGAACTGAGTGAGCATTGGTTCCTGTCTTTCAGACCGGCCTGGCTTGACTGCATCCTGCCAGTATTCCGCTGCCTCTTTTGCGGATTCGGACGCGTGTTGGACCTCTGTCTGACACTTCAATCGGTTGCGCCGCCGGACATAGACATGCTCCTGGCGCCTTTGCGGGTCCATGTGCACAGTTGTCCACAGCGTATGCCCATGTTGATGATGGCGTTCCTAGAGCCTCCACGGGATGCTTCAGCTCCTGTTGGAACGGAAATCGGCTCCACCACGGATGTACAGGCATCAGTCTCAGGCGCACAGGCATCTAATTCTTCCCCGACTGCTGCCGTGGGAACAAGTGATGACCACCTCTGCTCACCTGATATCATACTGGAGGTGCTAGAAGGACTGCCTCCTGCGGATGACATGTTCAGTGATGTTGAGGCTTCAGCGCAGGATTCTTAAACAATCCGGCCTCTCCTGTGCTGGGAACCATTTGGAAAATTTTTAAACATGTACCAAATTGAAGGTCGAACTGTCTTTGTTTTTCTTCTCTGCTCTAACTGAACATAGTGACTTTCAAGGTGCTCAGAAAAACAATGACAATATATATTCAAACATATAAAGGACCTTTTTATGAATGCTTTTTAGGGAAGAATGCTTTCACTATAGACCTTGCTTTTATGGACATTTTTTAAGTGCTTTTTCGTACATTTTTATGTACAGGATTATTATGCCTTTTTTGGCTTTGCTATTTTTACCTAAGCTGGCCTTGTTGACCTTTTGATGAGGAGTGGGTGTCATGTTCTTTAGGATAGTCCCATCATGTACATACCGATTACATACATTTTGTCCCATCCACAAGACATAAAGGTCCTAAACAAAGTTGACCTTTTACCTAGTAGCTTACTTCTGTCTCTTGACAACCAGGCTCTCGGTATCCTATCTTAATCCCTGTACCTGACGTACATAAACATGTTCCCAGGTGCGGTAGATTTATTCTGTATAAGGGTCACCACTTTTTTTTCATCCATGGCCAACAGCCAGCTGTGCATGAGTGTTTTTGTTTAGAAAAGGATTAGCAAAGGATTAGTGAATATTTTAAAAACAATCGATTCTGGAAAAACCTTGGAGTGACAACTTTAGTATAAAAGACCCTCACTCCCCCTTACAAAACAGAGGAGAATTCCTTCCAGGCTGGACTGCAGGCTGATCCTGCGACAGGCAGAGACCTGACATCCCTTGCGGGGAGCCATCCTCGACGCAGAGACGGGGTCCTTCATTCAGAACTATCAGGTGAGGGGTTAGTACTTCCCCGGGGGATTCTTGGCTCCATTAGGATCTATCCTGACATTTACATACACAGGCTTCACCCTCATACCTTGGCTAGGTACATTTTGGTAGGCTACGCATAGTAGGAGTACGCCAATGCTATTGTTTTATATAATATGCTTTTATACATCTTATTAGCACTATGGTAGAAATGTATCTACTTTTTACGATATTGGTACTAGCGATTACATTTGTCTGCTCCTGTCTTTTGATTGTCGCAGCTAATATGTTTCACACTAGACTGATGCTTGACCAATAAATAATTATTGAAACCGTTCCAATCGTCATTCTATGTGTATTCTGAGAAAAGTAAGCACGAGAGACTGAGCAAAAGATACCATATTGTTTCCACGATACCTGAGGAATCAGGGTTGTCATGTTCAGTGGTTGCCAGAAACTACCTACGCCACTGTAGAATACAGGGGGTGGTTGTGGCACCATAGAGCTAGCTGGTCTAACGGCTGACTCATCCTGTGGGGGTGTCCAGAGTCTGTCTGCACACCAAGCCCTCAGTTTAGGTCATCCAAAACGTGCAGGTCTTGGGGGGTCCTAGGAACTACACGACAACAGCACCTTAATATATTTCAAGTATTTTGAAATAGTTTGCAGGCAACATTAAAGCCATTAGACAAGAATCTTAAGCCAGCAAGGAAGTGAAATAATCCTTTCGCCCTCGACTTTGATCAAATGAGCACCAATTTTGATTCGGTATTAGCTGGATAAAACTTTTCTATGTAAAGTGCATAAAATAAAAGCACTCTCAAGTTAATTTTTTTAATGTTGGTGTCTTTAGTCAGTTATTTTGCTGATAGGGATGAAGTACGTCAAAAAAATACAATACAAAGTTTGATTTATAACACAACACTGTTGAAATATCACTTTTTCCAAATGAAAAATATATTAGTTTTAATTAAGTTCAACGTCCAATGCCAGCCGCCCCCCAGGATTGCTACTACTCTCACTACAGCCAACGGAACTGCTAACACATGGTCAGTCCAATTTACTAAAGATTATGTTGGCCACCCCATGCAGCAAATAACTTTCAGGTGGTACAGACTGCCCCCAAATTATGACCAGTAGTTGAATGCAGTGCCCTGGCCGATCACACAAACCTTTCAACATAATATTGTCCTTCTACTTCCTCTGTTGATTATACTGCTATCTATTTTGTGATCCTGAGTTGGATACCTTTCCATGCTGTGTTCTACTTCTGGCTGGTATTTTTTTAAAATATAATAACATTTGATTAACTTTATTAATTGTATTTCTTAAAGGTTCTTGCAATATAGTGCTTATCAGCGCTGCAGCAGTTCCAGGCACCTTACACCTGATGGGCGGTACAGTGTTTAGCCTCATGATGTCCTGTCCTTTCTTGCCTCTGGTGGTACATCATGGATGGGCTGTTGGTGGAGGCCACCCTGCCATAACCCTGTCAGATCGGATTTGTTTGAGGCTTGGCTGTTTAATGTTGAATCAGCATGGATGGCCTTAAACTGCACAACTCTGGACTTGTTTTTAACTCTTTTATCAGGAGATTCAACTTGAAACGGTTATCATTTAGCAGAAAGTCAAACAGAAAAGCACATTTTTGTTAGTCAGACGTTAATGATTGGAAGAATTGCACCAATCTCAGCGGGGCAGTGTGTGATTAATCTCCTACTTTATGTACATATATTTTAAGTCATTAAGTTCATTGGCCTTTTCGACTTCAGAAGTAAATAATCTTTCCAAGCCAATGGGATATTGATTTTGTTATAAAACGCCCTTTGTATCCCTGAACAGCATTCACTTTCACGAAGTATGATACACGTTGGAGGAAGAACAAGTGGGAGAAATGGTTCAGTCACCCACCCCTTTAATGGGGCTACAACTTTTGTGCCACATCGCCCTCCCCAGCCAGTTTGTCTGGAGTAGCTTCATCATTTATTATTAGCTTGCCATTGCTGCTTAAAGAGAGAACTGGCCATAAGCATATCACTGCGGCCTGCAACAGTCCACCCCAAACTACAAGGCCAAGAACCCTCCGCATGGGATAACACCAGTGTTTAATTTGAGCCAGTGGTGGTTGCAGGTGGGGCCCACCAGTGCTAATTTTTTCCTAAGTAGACTTTTTTTCCACTGTGAGAAAGGACAAAAACACATAAGGGGGAAATAAGGAGGAAAACAGTGGAAAGGGGAGAAAGCAGGGATGATAAAGAACCTACAAGAGTGAGATAAAGTGGTGGGGATGTCTGGTGGTGGATTAAAGAAGCATCAGGGGAAATCAAGACTAAGCACCCTTAGTATTCAACACTGCGGCATCGATAGAGTCAACCGCGGGCTTTTGAACAAACTTTTGGGTCCCAGCACTTATTCGTTTACAGGTTAGTCACTGGATAACCCACAACCTTAGATACTGACATGATGACATTCCCTTGAAAACATGTGTAGCAGGTGGCAACTTCAGAAATCTATGAAATCTAAAGTCATAACTACTTGCATATATTTCCTTCGCAGCAGCAAAGAGTGTGTTGATGTGTACAAACCCACTTTTATAAGTCAGAAAAGTCTTTCTGACTCGCAAAGGGGTTTCACGAGCCTCTCTAATTCGCAAATAAGAGGGAGCGTAAATGGGGTATTCAACTCCTATTTGGAAGCTGCAATGGGGTATAGAAATGCTTTACAACTGAAATTGCGGTTGCAAACCAGTAGTAAAATACTGATTCCTGACATGGGGAGGGGTGGTATCTGAAATCTGATTAACAAGGGAGAAATTATTCCTTTGAAAATCATCACTCTACCCTCCACCCCTTAGAGAGAAGGTGGGGCAGGGAGCCAACAGTGATCTGGGTATGGAATTTAGAAGTATTGTTTTAGCATAACTGTAGTAGCAGCGGCAGCCATGTTCTTGCTCAATGCTAAACCAATGCTTCCAAGTTGTGCCCATCTCTTATTTGTAAAGCCTCACTCTCATGCCTGACATCTTAGATAAGAATTCTTGAATAGCTTTCTCAGCTATGAAAAAGGTTACATTTTATATCAGTTTGAAGGTTGGCCGTGTGCTATTCCACAATTTCAGTATCTACACTTGCTAAGCCCTTTTGTTTTGGCCTTAGCTTTTATGCATGCAGGGCTAATGTATCCCCTTGGAGCCGGGCTCTGTGATTCAGTTTTTTTTTCTAATTTTGTAAATAAACATTTTCAGACCCCTGATTTGGTGTGAGTGCAGATTTCTTTCATAACTTAGTAGGTTGTTGCGGGAACTGCCTTTGCTTGATCAAGTTCTGAGATGAGAAACCAGACTGGGCACTGGGCACATAGGTAAGCCAGAGAATTCTCCGATTAAGGGGGAATTGGGTGAGGGTTGACCTGGTGTTCGACGCACCAGTCAGGTCACACTGCACTAGCATGCTTTGGAATGTGTGATATGCAAAGACTGATAGCACCTACTGACTGATAAAGCTTTAAAAAAAACTTGGAAGGTGTCATCTGGGCAAGTGATAATGGGACAAACCAGTTTTTGGGTAGGCATACGCGCAGATCCCAGGATTATGAAGTTAGAGGTGTGAATTAAATCCATGGTATTGAGCAAAAGGCTGTAGAGAAGGTGCTAGATATGGGACAGTGACAAAGGATTACCTAGAACCCCAGCATAGACCTGTGTGAATGTGCCAGTAAAAAAGAGATGCTGACCCAACTGTACTTGAACCTCAGCAAGCTTCAACAGACTGTGACTGGAGAATTTCAAAAGCAAGGGGGAGTCGACAACTAGGCGTGCTAGATTCTTTACTATCTCCCTCCACTAGAGCTGACGGCAAAGGGCTGTTACTCCCACCCTCCCCCTTTTATCCTTCTACTACATCGTCTCCAGAGGATAAGCTGTGATGCAAGGCTGTGATGGAGCAGAGATCTTATCAATTATCTATTTACAACAATTCTACACAGAGAACGGATTGTGACACTATTTTACATGATAATGACATAGTGTGTATTAGGTTTCCATGTTTCAAGAAACACACACATGAAGTTCTGATTTAGATACTGCATCGTAAAAGCATGTTGAATGTTAGAAGTAGATTTCCGATACCAACTAACAGTCAATAAGCTGATGTGAAATTTGACATTTTAGTGACGTCTACTTATGCTTAGATGAACATGGTAAATAAACGATAATACAGAAAATTTCTATATAAGAATAAAGCTGGAAGGGGTGGGAGCACACTGCTTCACCTCCCAGCACAGTTCGCCCCTTAGCATTCTGGTCAATGCAGTTCATGGTACATGCTTACTTCAAATTTCACTGGAGTATTCCACCAAAGTTGGTGCAGGTTAGTGCTGTAAATCTGTAGACACGTGTTTCTGGATATCATCCGTCATCAGTACAGATAAAAACGAATTTTATTTGGGGTTGATGAGCAGGCTGCCACAATCTTTTCAGGTCTCAGTACCTCTCACAGAAGCACAGGTGCATCTCCACAAGCTCGTCAGCTCAATGGCTCAAGGGAGCCTTTTCAAACAGGAAGGGGTGGGAGCACACTGCTTCACCTCCCAGCACAGTTCGCCCCTTAGCATTCTGGTCAATACAGTTCATGGTACATACTTACTTCAAATTTCACTGGAGTATTCCACCAAAGTTGGTGCAGGTTAGTGCTGTAAATCTGTAGACACGTGTTTCTGGATATCATCCGTCATCAGTACAGATAAAAACGAATTTTATTTGGGGTTGCTGAGCAGGCTGCCACAATCTTTTCAGGTCTCAGTACCTCTCACAGGCGCACAGGTGCATCTCCACAAGCTCGTCAGCTCAATGGCTCAAGGGAGCCTTTTCAAACAGGAAGGGGTGGGAGCACACTGCTTCACCTCCCAGCACAGTTCGCCCCTTAGCATTCTGGTCAATGCAGTTCATGGTACATGCTTACTTCAAATTTCACTGGAGTATTCCACCAAAGTTGGTGCAGGTTAGTGCTGTAAATCTGTAGACACGTGTTTCTGGATATCATCCGTCATCAGTACAGATAAAAACGAATTTTATTTGGGGTTGCTGAGCAGGCTGCCACAATCTTTTCAGGTCTCAGTACCTCTCACAGGCGCACAGGTGCATCTCCACAAGCTCGTCAGCTCAATGGCTCAAGGGAGCCTTTTCAAACAGGAAGGGGTGGGAGCACACTGCTTCACCTCCCAGCACAGTTCGCCCCTTAGCATTCTGGTCAATGCAGTTCATGGTACATGCTTACTTCAAATTTCACTGGAGTATTCCACCAAAGTTGGTGCAGGTTAGTGCTGTAAATCTATAGACACGTGTTTCTGGATATCATCCGTCATCAGTACAGATAAAAACGAATTTTATTTGGGGTTGCTGAGCAGGCTGCCACAATCTTTTCAGGTCTCAGTACCTCTCACAGGCGCACAGGTGCATCTCCACAAGCTCGTCAGCTCAATGGCTCAAGGGAGCCTTTTCAAACAGGAAGGGGTGGGAGCACACTGCTTCACCTCCCAGCACAGTTCGCCCCTTAGCATTCTGGTCAATGCAGTTCATGGTACATGCTTACTTCAAATTTCACTGGAGTATTCCACCAAAGTTGGTGCAGGTTAGTGCTGTAAATCTGTAGACACGTGTTTCTGGATATCATCCGTCATCAGTACAGATAAAAACGAATTTTATTTGGGGTTGCTGAGCAGGCTGCCACAATCTTTTCAGGTCTCAGTACCTCTCACAGGCGCACAGGTGCATCTCCACAAGCTCGTCAGCTCAATGGCTCAAGGGAGCCTTTTCAAACAGGAAGGGGTGGGAGCACACTGCTTCACCTCCCAGCACAGTTCGCCCCTTAGCATTCTGGTCAATGCAGTTCATGGTACATGCTTACTTCAAATTTCACTGGAGTATTCCACCAAAGTTGGTGCAGGTTAGTGCTGTAAATCTATAGACACGTGTTTCTGGATATCATCCGTCATCAGTACAGATAAAAACGAATTTTATTTGGGGTTGCTGAGCAGGCTGCCACAATCTTTTCAGGTCTCAGTACCTCTCACAGGCGCACAGGTGCATCTCCACAAGCTCGTCAGCTCAATGGCTCAAGGGAGCCTTTTCAAACAGGAAGGGGTGGGAGCACACTGCTTCACCTCCCAGCACAGTTCGCCCCTTAGCATTCTGGTCAATGCAGTTCATGGTACATGCTTACTTCAAATTTCACCGGAGTATTCCACCAATGTGGGTGCAGGTTAGTGCTGCAAATCTGTAGACACGTGTTTCTGGATATCATCCGTCATCAGTACAGATAAAAACGAATTTTATTTGGGGTTGATGAGCAGGCTGACACAATCTTTTCAGGTCTCAGTACCTCTCACAGGCGCACAGGTGCATCTCCACAAGCTCGTCAGCTCAATGGCTCAAGGGAGCCTTTTCAAACAGGAAGGGGTGGGAGCAGACTGATTCACCTCCCAGCACAGTTCGCCCCTTAGCATTCTGGTCAATGCAGTTCATGGTACATGCTTACTTCAAATTTCACTGGAGTATTCCACCAAAGTTGGTGCAGGTTAGTGCTGTAAATCTGTAGACTCGTGTTTCTGGATATCATCCGTCATCAGTACAGATAAAAACGAATTTTATTTGGGGTTGCTGAGCAGGCTGCCACAATCTTTTCAGGTCTCAGTACCTCTCACAGGCGCACAGGTGCATCTCCACAAGCTCGTCAGCTCAATGGCTCAGGGGAGCCTTTTCAAACAGGAAGGGGTGGGAGCACACTGCTTCACCTCCCAGCACAGTTCGCCCCTTAGCATTCTGGTCAATGCAATTCCTGGTACCTGCTTACTTCAAATTTCACTGGAGTATTCCACCAAAGTTGGTGCAGGTTAGTGCTGTAAATCTGTAGACACGTGTTTCTGGATATCATCCGTCATCAGTACAGATAAAAACGAATTTTATTTGGGGTTGCTGAGCAGGCTGCCACAATCTTTTCAGGTCTCAGTACCTCTCACAGGCGCACAGGTGCATCCCCACAAGCTCGTCAGCTCAATGGCTCTAGGGAGCCTTTTCAAACAGGAAGGAGTGGGAGGACACTGCTTCACCTCCCAGCACAGTTCGCCCCTTAGCATTCTGGTCAATGCAGTTCATGGTACATGCTTACTTCAAATTTCACTGGAGTATTCCACCAAAGTTGGTGCAGGTTAGTGCTGTAAATCTGTAGACACGTGTTTCTGGATATCATCCATCATCAGTACAGATAAAAACGAATTTTATTTGGGGTTGCTGAGCAGCTGCCACAATCTTTTCAGGTCTCAGTACCTCTCACAGGTGCATCTCCACAAGCTCGTCATCTCAATGGCTCAAGGGAGCCTTTTCAAACAGGAAGGGGTGGGAGCACACTGCTTCACCTCCCAGCACAGTTCGCCCCTTAGCATTCTGGTCAATGCAGTTCATGGTACATGCTTACTTCGAATTTCACTGGAGTATTCCACCAAAGTTGGTGCAGGTTAGTGCTGTAAATCTGTACACACGTGTTTCTGGATATCATCCGTCATCAGTACAGATAAAAACGAATTTAATTTGGGGTTGCTGAGCAGGCTGCCACAATCTTTTCAGGTCTCAGTACCTCTCACAGGCGCACAGGTGCATCTCCACAAGCTCGTCAGCTCAATGGCTCAAATGAGCCGTTTCAAACAGGAAGGGGTGGGAGCACACTGCTTCACCTCCCAGCACAGTTCGCCCCTTAGCATTCTGGTCAATGCAGTTCATGGTACATGCTCACTTCAAATTTCACTGGAGTATTCCACCAATGTGGGTGCAGGTTAGTGCTGTAAATCTGTAGACACGTGTTTCTGGATATCATCCGTCATCAGTACAGATAAAAACGAATTTTATTTGGGGTTGCTGAGCAGGCTGCCACAATCTTTTCAGGTCTCAGTACCTCTCACAGGCACACAGGTGCATCTCCACAAGCTCGTCAGCTCAATGGCTCAAGGGAGCCTTTTCAAACAGGAAGGGGTGGGAGCACACTGCTTCACCACTCAGCACAGTTCGCCCCTTAGCATTCTGGTCAATGCAGTTCATGGTACATGCTTACTTCAATTTTCACTGGAGTATTCCACCAAAGTTGGTGCAGGTTAGTGCTGCAAATTTGTAGACACGTGTTTCTGGATATCATCCGTCATCAGTACAGATAAAAACTAATTTAATTTGGGGTTGCTGAGCAGGCTGCCACAATCTTTTCAGGTCTCAGTACCTCTCACATGCGCACAGGTGCATCTCCACAAGCTCGTCAGCTCAATGGCTCAGGGAGCCTTTTCAAACAGGAAGGGGTGGGAGCACACTGCTTCACCTCCCAGCACAGTTCGCCCCTTAGCATTCTGGGCAATGCAGTTCATGGTACATGCTTACTTCAAATTTCACTGGAGTATTCCACCAAAGTTGGTGCAGGTTAGTGCTGTAAATCTGTAGACACGTGTTTCTGGTTATCATCCGTCATCAGTACAGATAAAAACGAATTTTATTTGGGGTTGCTGAGCAGGCTGCCACAATCTTTTCAGGTCTCAGTACCTCTCACAGGCACACAGGTGCATCTCCACAAGCTCGTCAGCTCAATGACTCAAGGGAGCCTTTTCAAACAGGAAGGGGTGGGAGCACACTGCTTCACCTCCCAGCACAGTTCGCCCCTTAGCATTCTGGTCAATGCAGTTCATGGTACATGCTTACTTCAAATTTCACTGGAGTATTCCACCAATGTTGGTGCAGGTTAGTGCTGTAAATCTGTAGACACGTGTTTCTGGATATCATCCGTCATCAGTACAGATAAAAAGAATTTTATTTGGGGTTGCTGAGCAGGCTGCCACAATCTTTTCAGGTCACCGTACCTCTCACAGGCGCAGTGGTGCATCTCCACAAGCTCGTCAGCTCAATGGCTCAAGGGAGCCTTTTCAAACAGGAAGGGGTGGGAGCACACTGCTTCACCTCCCAGCACAGTTCGCCCCTTAGCATTCTGGTCAATGCAGTTCATGGTACATGCTTACTTCAAATTTCACTGGAGTATTCCACCAAAGTTGGTGCAGGTTAGTGCTGTAAATCTGTAGACACGTGTTTCTGGATATCATCCGTCATCAGTACAGATAAAAACGAATTTTATTTGGGGTTGCTGAGCAGGCTGCCACAATCTTTTCAGGTCTCAGTACCTCTCACAGGCACACAGGTGCATCTCCACAAGCTCGTCAGCTCAATGGCTCAAGGGAGCCTTTTTAAACAGGAAGGGGTGGGAGCACACTGCTTCACCTCCCAGCACAGTTCGCCCCTTAGCATTCTGGTCAATGCAGTTCATGGTACATGCTTACTTCAAATTTCACTGGAGTATTCCACCAAAGTTGGTGCAGGTTAGTGCTGTAAATCTGTAGACACGTGTTTCTGGATATCATCCGTCATCAGTACAGATAAAAACGAATTTAATTTGGGGTTGCTGAGCAGGCTGCCACAATCTTTTCAGGTATCAGTACCTCTCACAGGCGCACAGGTGCATCTCCACAAGCTTGTCAGCTCAATGCCTCAAGGGAGCCGTTTCAAACAGGAAGGGGTGGGAGCACACTGCTTCACCTCCCAGCACAGTTCGCCACTTAGCATTCTGGTCAATGCAGTTCATGGTACATGCTTACTTCAAATTTCACTGGAGTATTCCACCAAAGTTGGTGCAGGTTAGTGCTGTAAATCTGTAGACATGTGTTTCTGGACATCATCCGTCATCAGTACAGATAACAAGCATTTGCAATGCAATAGGTCTCGCATTTACACGAGTTTAAGCTATTGGCATTGTAAATGACAATGCCTTTTATTTATGTTTTAAAAACCAAAACATAAATAAAATGCATTGCCATTTATAATGTAAATAGCTCAAACTTGCGTAAATGCGAGACCTATTGCATTGCAAATGCTTGTTTTAGGTTTGGAACGGATTGTGCCATAAATAAATAAATGAAATAGAAAGCCACGCAACCTTTCCAATGCCAATGAAACACATTTAACACCATATAAACATACCAAAAATTAAATCTACCATTCACCCAGCTACAAAGCAGATAAATGTTTAAAGTTTTCAAAAAAGCAACAAAATTAGAAACACACAAATGCGACATCAGTGTTTAAAAAGTAAGCACATTATTACAATATAAAATGTAAATCTAGATACGTAAACAATATACAAACACAATCCGTTCCGTACACAAAACAAATTACACAAAAAAACACGCAACCTTCCTGTCAGTTAATAACTTTAAACAGCATATAAACCCACATGACACTACATCAGCTTTAACAAACAAGGAGGCGCTGCAAAAACACGTTGAGCACATACAACAAACAAGAAACATGCGCGACGTTAACAATTTTTTTACAATAAAGCGGACATATAACCTTTGCGATTGCATTACAGCAGCTTTAACATCGTGCACATAAAACAAACAATAAAAAATATAAAGCTTTGTTATTGTTATTTTAATTTTATAAGGCGCACAGCTACCCAAGGGTTTCCCGGCGCCACCTGATAGGAACAAAAGAAAAAGAAAGTGCTCTACATATTGAACAACCAGGTTTTTAAACACTTACGAAAATTCTCGTAAATAGTTTCAGTCCGAAGTGACGTAGGGAGGGAGTTCCATAAAGAGGGACCTAGACAAGAGAAGGACCGGCCGCCCATACGCGACAATCTGGTCCTAGGCACCGTAAATTTTGCCTGAGTGGCGGAACGTAAGAGACGTGGTGGGAGGTAAGGATGAACTAAAGCATTTAAGTATTGGGGTGCCTTACCAACTTTGATTTTGAACATATAGCTCAGGGCTTTGAATTTAATACGATTCTCAACCCTGAGCCAATGTAGATCCCTAAGAGAACCTGAGATGGAAACTGTTTTAGGAACCTTACAAAGTAGCCTAGCCGCCGCATTCTGCACCATCTGCAGTTTACGTAACACATCCTTATTGGCTCCTAGATACAAAATGTTTCCGTAGTCCAGTCTAGAAGTGACAAGAGCCTGGACCACGGTACGTTGCGTAGACAAAGGCAGCATCCAAAGGATTTTCCTGAGCCATTTAATGATAGTGAAGCAGATTGAAGACATTTTCACCGCTTGTTTCTTCATTGATAACTGGTCATCGATTAGAATACCTAAATTCCGGACCTGATGATTAGGCTGGGGCAGGGCACCCATTTCAGGCGGCCAGTGTTGAGGTCCCCTTTAACAAAAGATGCTAGGAGCAGAGAGTGCGTGTGTATGGTGGATGGCGGAGAGTGCATGTGTAGGGTGGAGGGTAGGGAGTGCATGTGCAGGGTGGAGAAGGCATGTTAAGGGCGGAGAGTGGAGAATGCAGGCGTGGAGTGAAGATCTCACCTGTGGAGGGTGATGGAGTGTGGTGGGGACTAGTGAAGCACATCCTCGTAGGGTCAGGGGTAGAGAGGGATACAAAGGCATGGGGGGTGAGGGCGGATGCAGATCGGCGAATAGTGTGGAGGTGAGAGGGCAGTAAAATGTGTTGTGGGGGATGGTGTCACGGCCAGAGCGGGAGACTTTGGAGCTTCAGATCAGAGTATCGGCGTCGGCACCGCAGCCTGTGATTCTGGGCACATGACTTAATGCTGCCATGACTGAAAATGAATGTGCCCTTGTGTAATGTGACCGGTAATCGGGTAAAGCGCTTCAACGCCTTCGGGGCGAGTTGGCGCTACATACAACTGACACACACAACAATGAGCAGAGCAGGGTGTGAAAGATTTATTCAAGGGCAGGGGCAGGAGACCCCTCGGTTGCAGTGACACGCTTAAATTGTCTGCATTTGCATCTTGTGAGATCGGTGACACTTTGCACACATCTCGTGTAAATAGTGTCAATCTGTACTAGTTTGCATCTGTCTCTTGTGATACCAGTGATACGCTGCAATTATCTGCATTAATATGTTGGTAGATCGGTGACACTTTGCACATATCTCTTGTGATACTAGTGTCAGTCTGCACGAGTTTCCATCTGTCTCTTGTGACATCAAGGACACTCTGCACGTCTGAATTAGCATCTTTTGAAATCCGTGCTACTTTGAGCACATCTCTCTCTCTCTTGTGCCATCAATGTCTCATGTGAGTTCATTTTCACTCTGCACCTGTCTCTTGTGGCATCAGTGTTAATTGGCAGCTGTCTCATCATGCGAGTGTGATCGGTTTCACTCTGCATCTGACTCTTGTGACATCAGCGCTGAGCGCTACCTTGCACCTGTCTCGTGTGACATCTCTCACAAGCTAACTATTGAGACAGCCTCGTGTTTAACAGATGCCGCTGCACCCACAAGAGTTATATCTTCAGTTCTTCCTCGCGTGCACAGTGAAACACGTGTCAGTGAAACGAGGCACAGTACAGAGGGCTGTTCCACCTAAATTGAACACTGATATAATTTTAGGCGGGAAAGAGCAGGGCTGGAGCGCTCGTGTTCGTTGCTTCGTAGAGAGCACCTCTCGACCTTAAGTAAATCAGCAGAAAACAACATATATTTTCATTTATGCCATATGACTGGCTCCGCCTGGCCCTGCCTTCCTCTCGGAGTCCAGTCCGTTCTGCACCCACTCAAACCTACACGCCACAGCCCTGCGCGAGTTTTCGAGTCCAAAACGACGTGGCGAAGTCCCTCCCTCTGCTGAAGTAATATGCCCTTTCGCAGGTCAGTTTGGCGAGTGACTGACTTACTTCAGTCACAACGCCTTTCAGTGCTGAACCCGACTTGTGACTGACTGTACTTCGTTATCTTATCCTTTCAGAGGGGAGTCCGGCATGTGACTGACTGACTCTACACCAATCACACCGACTTTCAGAGGTGTTCCTGACTTGCAACTGACTGGCTTTGCTTATAAACCTTCTGAGTGAGGAAAAGCTTCTGGCGGGGAACAAAGCTCTGCAGTGTCCGGTGAGATGCCGGCGCCGCACACGACGGGTCACTACTCATTACAGTAATTAAACATACAATTTCAAGCGCATACCACTGCAGCCGCCATTGTCCCCATCAGTGTCTATATAAAATAGTGCTCACCCACCAGATAAAGCCCACCGTGTAACGCCGCAAGCACACGATCCAGTCCGGATGGGCGGGGCCTAAAGGAGACAGGGCGGTCACCAAAAAGCCTCGCTTTCAATCGGAGGCCAGCGTTTACCATAAAGGATGATGCCGGCCAATAGAAAGGATGGGCGGAGCTTCCACTCCACTTCCGAAATCTGCTCGATTACAAGAGGTCTCGCAGAGCGAGCAGCGCATGCGCTGCAACGCTAGGCGAGACCTAAAAAAAGTGAACACAGCATATGCTGAGAGAGTTCTGGAGACAGCTGGACCAATCCAAGTGTTCAATCTCCTTCAAATTCACACCTAAGTTTTGGGAGAAACAAATCACAGTGAAGCACATGATCCTTCCGTTAGTGACAATGCCATGAAAATCATCTGTAGATGAAACTCCAACCTACCTTCTTGTGGTGGACGCCAAGTAGACCATTTCTGCTAACAGTGCAGAGCAGAGCACATGGGTATGGGGGAGCAGCTAAAAGCTTCCTTTGAGCGACTGCCTACAGGCCACAGCTGTCGTGTAAGGGTTGTCCTCTGGCTAGGTGACACCTTCACCTGACAGAAGTGGATAAGTTTCAGCCACCTGCAAAAATGGCCTTCCTTTGGATAATTATTTAAAGAAAAGCTGTTTTTCGCATTACAAAGAATTGCAGTAGAGCGGGAAGATTTAAGGACACGATGAAGAGGGCAGAAAGCCAACTCTTGCTACACTAAATCTACTTTAGGGGCTGAATATACACAGCAGTTCTGGTTGACCATGCTTGGTTCTCTTGCCCACTTTATGCCTCCTTCCTCTAAGGTGTTCCACATCTTGTGGTAAAGCAGCCAAAGTCACAACTGGGTGTGCCAGACCACAAACGTGACCTGTCCCGTTGACGCCCAGCTTGAAAGCCAGTTGGCCAGGATCTCCTGGGTGACAGAATCAGTGCCTTTTGATGTCTGCACGTGTGCAGACATCCCCAATCACAGAGAAGGTTCTATGTTTGAATTAAATTCAGAGATCATGGGCACAGAGAGGAAAGCAAAATACTAATAGGACACTCAATATAGACCAGCCATGGTCACCTCTGGTGGCGCCCTTAGACCACAGAGGCCACCCGGTACTGTGGGAGGACAAACCATACGCCCCTAATAGTTAACTAATTGGTAAACTGAACAAGCTTCATCATTGGGAGAAAGGCCTTCATGGGGTAAAACTTATTTGGACACATACTCTTTTCGGTGACCAGTACTGTACATCCTACTTTACCATCCTTACCTTACATTGAAGGATGATATAGACTTTTTGCATATTTCTTGCTGGACGCCTGTGGAATTAGCTTCTGCATAGGCTGAGAGCTAGCGAGGACTGGGAGCAGACTAGACATATGAAGACTGGGGTTCTTTCTTGGCTTTCAGAGACCTGCCTACCTCATCCTTTGAGACGAAGACCACACCCACCCAAATACTGCTCTCCCCTTGTGGTTCAGCACCACCTGATGAAGACCCTCCAGTAAGATCGTGCTGTCGACACGCAAGCATAGCGCAAAAAAAGCAAAGAGTTACAATGGCTCCAAAGCGGTTAGCAGATCCACCACAAAGTGCTGCTGGCTAGTTCCCTGGAAAAGTAATAGTTAGTCTAAGAATGTGATGAAGAAAAACGTATCCAACAGTGACAGAAGGGCTAAGTGCAACTGAAGCACCCCGGGGTTGAGATCTACTGTTTACAACAGACCAGTGATGCAATAACTACGAATGACTCGCACAACACACAGCTTCATGAAATATACAACATGCAGCAGGTGCTTCGACATTCAAGTGGGTTTCAGCATTTGGTAGAAAATACAAATCTAGGCCCTGTTCTTTGGTTTTGGTGATGTAGTTAAGGTGGCACCATGGCTTGTGGCCCTGTCCATGGAATCCAAACAACATTTCTGCTACTTGTTGTGCTTCTGATGCCCCCCGAGGGGCACACTCACAGAATGCCACAGTAATGGGGCAGCCTCAGGTCCAAACAGGACTGGGCTCTTCTGAGAAGCCCCGAGGATGAGGCAGGCTGCCCTGAAGTGACAATCCCTGCATACACAAGGGACACAGGAAAAGACCAGGCTACACTCAGTGTAGGAAACGGAGACTCTGAAAAGATCAACAAAGACCACTCAAGACTGAACCTGCTCGGTGGCCATCAACACAGACCCCAGAGTGTGAAAAGGCAGTGCCCGGGTGCTCAGTCTATGGACTTCAGTGGCTTAGCTAGACGCTCCCTCTAAGGAAGCGCCGTCTAGGCTGGTCAGGATCCCTGCAAGCGGCTCTGGACTGAGGTCAGGGACTCGATGAGGGACACCTGGAGAACCTCACGGCCAGAAGACAACGAGGGCTGTACTTGATACTACTGACAGCAGAGCCTCTGAGGAACATCCGAGAAGGCTTTCCATGCCTGGCGAGAGCTTCTGCACAGAAGGTTGGTGCATCCTTTCACCGAGTGCCCTGGCAGGCTGCCCGACACTGCCCCATCCTTTCACCGGGTGCCCTGGCAGGCTGCCCGACACTGCCGCATCCTTTCACCGAGTGCCCTGGCAGGCTGCCGGATCCTTTCGCCCAGTGCCCTGGCAGGCTGCTGCATCCTTTCACCCAGTGCCCTGGCAGGCTGCCCGACACTGCCCCATCCTTTCACCGAGTGCCCTGGCAGGCTGCCCCATCCTTTCACCGAGTGCCCTGGCAGGCTGCCCGACACTGCCCCATCCTTTCACCGAGTGCCCTGGCAGGCTGCTCGACACTGCCGCATCCTTTCACCGAGTGCCCTGGCAGGTTGCCCGGCACTGCACCATCCTTTCACCAAGTGCCCTGGCAGGCTGCCCGACACTGCCCCATCCTTTCACCGAGTGCCCTGGCAGGCTGCCCGACACTGCCCCATCCTTTCACCGAGTGCCCTGGCAGGCTGCCGCATCCTTACACCGAGTGCCCTAGCAGGCTGCCCGACACTGCCGCATCCTTTCACCGAGTACCCTGGCAGGCTGCCCGACACTGCCCCATCCTTTCCTTTCACCGAGTGCCCTAGCAGGCTTCCCGACACTGCCGCATCCTTTCACCCAGTGCCCTGGCAGGCTGCCACATCCTTTCACCCAGTGCCCTGGCAGGCTGCCCCATCCTTTCACCGAGTGCCCTGGCAGGCTGCCCCATCCTTTCACCAAGTGCCCTGGCAGGCTGCCCCATCCTTTCACCGAGTGCCCTGTCAGGCTGCCCCATCCTTTCACCAAGTGCCCTGGCAGGCTGCCCGACACTGCCGCCTCCTTTCACCGAGTGCCCTGGCAGGCTGCCCGACACTGCCCCATCCTTTCACTGAGTGCCCTGGCAGGCTGCCCGACACTGCCGCATCCTTTCACCCAGTGCCCTGGCAGGCTGCCGCATCCTTTCACCCAGTGCCCTGGCAGGCTGCCCGACACTTGCTGGACAGCAAGCAGCCGCTCGCTCTGGCACAGGACTGCCCGGCTCAGCTGTCAGCCAGGCGGGCATGTCGGGCATCCGATACCAAGCAAGGGCTTATTCCATGGTTGCCAAGGGGCGAAGGCTGATCACACTTGGCACTACATACTGGACAAACCTGCTATCTGGGTCATCAGTACCCAGGCATCTGAAGGGTTTATTCCACGGCTGCCAAGAGGCGAAGACGAGAAGGAAACAGCTATCTGTTCATGCTGCCACGTGGAGGCAGCGCAGGCTGGTCACACACAAACCTGCTCCCTGGGTCAGCAGCGACACACACACAGGCACATCCAATGAATATTTAGTAAAAGAGACGTTCAGAAGCCGGCCTGGCTACCAATCCGGCGTCTCTTTTCACAGAAGCTCTGTCAGAGAAACTTTAATAAGGACAGAGCCGCAGTGAAGGGCGGGCATTGGAGGCCAGTGTCAGACATGGGAGAGCGAGCCCGACTCAGCCTGTGCAGGAACACACAGCTATACAACCAGACGACCCGAGGAGAAAGCTGGATGGGTTAATGCTCCTGCTGCTAAGACGTGTGCCAAACTGGTAAGCCTGGCTCTCCCACTGACCAAACCTTAACATCTACAGCGCTTGGATACACTGGGGCGCCTCTAGGCACACGAAGCAAGTTACTGCGGTTACTATCTACAAGCCGGTGGGCTGCGGGGCGGGGCAGGGCAGGCCTTGCACCAACATCGGCCGCATCAGCAACCTTTCCTGCCAACCACACGCATAAGGACGGTGTCTCATGCGCCGCGGGCACGTCGCAGGAGCATGTGCAGGATGGACAAAAACCCAAGTCAGCCACATAAAGCGCAAGGTTTGCCAGACGATACTTTAGCAGACAAGGTCGGTCATGACGGTCAAGTCAAAGCACCACGCAGACCCACAAGTCTGAAAACAAGCATTTGAAGGCACGCGAGGGGAGGAGGGGGGGCGACGCGAGTGGTGCACGCGCCTCGCGCTGAAAGTTAATTAAAAAAAAAAAAAAAATGAAGCTGATAGCCGCGCGGCCGTGAAAGTGACACGGCCGCGCGGCGCGAAAGTGAAAGGAAAATGAAGCTGACGAGGAGGGAGTGGGAGGAGGGTATTCACGCGCTGTAGTGCACGTCGCGCGCGCTTGTGCGCTTGCGAGCAGCAGGCGTGACCACACGCTCGTGCACCATGGCCTTTTGCTTGCGCGTAACCGCCCGAAAAAGGCCACGACGCACGAGCGTGTGGTCAGCTTCTGAAACCCCCTTACATAAAGTCTTCGCCTAGCAGCGCTTGCGCGCTACTCGAGGCTCGACCTAAAAACGAATTTTATTTGGGGTTGCTGAGCAGGCTGCCACAATCTTTTCAGGTCTCAGTACCTCTCACAGGCGCAGAGGTGCATCTCCACAAGCTCGTCGGCTCAATGGCTCAAGGGAGCCTTTTCAAACAGGAAGGGGTGGGAGCACACTGCTTCACCTCCCAGCACAGTTCGCCCCTTAGCATTCTGGTCAATGCAGTTCATGGTACATGCTTACTTCAAATTTCACTGGAGTATTCCACCAAAGTTGGTGCAGGTTAGTGCTGTAAATCTGTAGACACGTGTTTCTGGATGTCATCCGTCATCAGTACAGATAAAAACGAATTTTATTTGGGGTTGCTGAGCAGGTTGCCACAATCTTTTCAGATCTCAGTACCTCTCACAGGCACACAGGTGCATCTCCACAAGCTCGTCAGCTCAATGGCTCAAGGGAGCCTTTTCAAACAGGAAGGGGTGGGAGCACACTGCTTCACCTCCCAGCACAGTTCGCCGCTTAGCATTCTGGTCAATGCAGTTCATGGTACATGCTTACTTCAAATTTCACTGGAGTATTCCACCAAAGTTGGTGCAGGTTAGTGCTGTAAATCTGTAGACACGTGTTTCCGTCATCAGTACAGATAAAAACGAATTTAATTTGGGGTTGCTGAGCAGGCTGCCACAATCTTTTCAGGTCTCAGTACCTCTCACAGGCGCACAGGTGCATCTCCACAAGCTTGTCAGCTCAATGCCTCAAGGGAGCCGTTTCAAACAGGAAGGGGTGGGAGCACACTGCTTCACCTCCCAGCACAGTTCGCCCCTTAGCATTCTGGTCAATGCAGTTCATGGTACATGCTTACTTCAAATTTCACTGGAGTATTCCACCAAAGTTGGTGCAGGTTAGTGCTGTAAATCTGTAGACACGTGTTTCTGGATATCATCCGTCATCAGTACAGATAAAAACGAATTTTATTTGGGGTTGCTGAGCAGGCTGCCACAATCTTTTCAGGTCTCAGTACCTCTCACAGGCACACAGGTGCATCTCCACAAGCTCGTCAGCTCAATGGCTCAAGGGAGCCTTTTCAAACAGGAAGGGGTGGGAGCACACTGCTTCACCTCCCAGCACAGTTCGCCCCTTAGCATTCTGGTCAATGCAGTTCATGGTACATGCTTACTTCAAATTTCACTGGAGTATTCCACCAAAGTTGGTGCAGGTTAGTGCTGTAAATCTGTAGACACGTGTTTCCGTCATCAGTACAGATAAAAACGAATTTAATTTGGGGTTGCTGAGCAGGCTGCCACAATCTTTTCAGGTCTCAGTACCTCTCACAGGCGCACAGGTGCATCTCCACAAGCTTGTCAGCTCAATGCCTCAAGGGAGCCGTTTCAAACAGGAAGGGGTGGGAGCACACTGCTTCACCTCCCAGCACAGTTCGCCCCTTAGCATTCTGGTCAATGCAGTTCATGGTACATGCTTACTTCAAATTTCACTGGAGTATTCCACCAAAGTTGGTGCAGGTTAGTGCTGTAAATCTGTAGACATGTGTTTCTGGATATCATCCGTCATCAGTACAGATAAAAACGAATTTTATTTGGGGTTGCTGAGCAGGCTGCCACAATCTTTTCAGGTCTCAGTACCTCTCACAGGCGCAGAGGTGCATCTCCACAAGCTCGTCGGCTCAATGGCTCAAGGGAGCCTTTTCAAACAGGAAGGGGTGGGAGCACACTGCTTCACCTCCCAGCACAGTTCGCCCCTTAGCATTCTGGTCAATGCAGTTCATGGTACATGCTTACTTCAAATTTCACTGGAGTATTCCACCAAAGTTGGTGCAGGTTAGTGCTGTAAATCTGTAGACACGTGTTTCTGGATATCATCCGTCATCAGTACAGATAAAAACGAATTTTATTTGGGGTTGCTGAGCAGGCTGCCACAATCTTTTCAGGTCTCAGTACCTCTCACAGGCACACAGGTGCATCTCCACAAGCTCGTCAGCTCAATGGCTCAAGGGAGCCTTTTCAAACAGGAAGGGGTGGGAGCACACTGCTTCACCTCCCAGCACAGTTCGCCCCTTATCATTCTGGTCAATGCAGTTCATGGTACATGCTTACTTCAAATTTCACTGGAGTATTCCACCAAAGTTGGTGCAGGTTAGTGCTGTAAATCTGTAGACACGTGTTTCCGTCATCAGTACAGATAAAAACGAATTTAATTTGGGGTTGCTGAGCAGGCTGCCACAATCTTTTCAGGTCTCAGTACCTCTCACAGGCGCACAGGTGCATCTCCACAAGCTTGTCAGCTCAATGCCTCAAGGGAGCCGTTTCAAACAGGAAGGGGTGGGAGCACACTGCTTCACCTCCCAGCACAGTTCGCCCCTTAGCATTCTGGTCAATGCAGTTCATGGTACATGCTTACTTCAAATTTCACTGGAGTATTCCACCAAAGTTGGTGCAGGTTAGTGCTGTAAATCTGTAGACACGTGTTTCTGGATATCATCCGTCATCAGTACAGATAAAAACGAATTTTATTTGGGGTTGCTGAGCAGGCTGCCACAATCTTTTCAGGTCTCAGTACCTCTCACAGGCACACAGGTGCATCTCCACAAGCTCGTCAGCTCAATGGCTCAAGGGAGCCTTTTCAAACAGGAAGGGGTGGGAGCACACTGCTTCACCTCCCAGCACAGTTCGCCCCTTAGCATTCTGGTCAATGCAGTTCATGGTACATGCTTACTTCAAATTTCACTGGAGTATTCCACCAAAGTTGGTGCAGGTTAGTGCTGTAAATCTGTAGACACGTGTTTCCGTCATCAGTACAGATAAAAACGAATTTAATTTGGGGTTGCTGAGCAGGCTGCCACAATCTTTTCAGGTCTCAGTACCTCTCACAGGCGCACAGGTGCATCTCCACAAGCTTGTCAGCTCAATGCCTCAAGGGAGCCGTTTCAAACAGGAAGGGGTGGGAGCACACTGCTTCACCTCCCAGCACAGTTCGCCCCTTAGCATTCTGGTCAATGCAGTTCATGGTACATGCTTACTTCAAATTTCACTGGAGTATTCCACCAAAGTTGGTGCAGGTTAGTGCTGTAAATCTGTAGACATGTGTTTCTGGATATCATCCGTCATCAGTACAGATAAAAACGAATTTTATTTGGGGTTGCTGAGCAGGCTGCCACAATCTTTTCAGGTCTCAGTACCTCTCACAGGCGCACAGGTGCATCTCCACAAGCTCGTCAGCTCAATGGCTCAAGGGAGCCTTTTCAAACAGGAAGGGGTGGGAGCACAGTGCTTCACCTCCCAGCACAGTTCGCCCCTTAGCATTCTGGTCAATGCAGTTCATGGTACATGCTTACTTCAAATTTCACTGGAGTGTTCCACCAAAGTTGGTGCAGGTTAGTGCTGTAAATCTGTAGACACGTGTTTCTGGATATCATCCGTCATCAGTACAGATAAAAACGAATTTAGCAAAAGGCTGTAGAGAAGGTGCTAGATATGGGACAGTGACAAAGGATTACCTAGATCCCCAGCATAGACCTGTGTGAATGTGCCAGAAAAAAAGAGATGCTGACCCAACTGTACTAGAACCTCAGCAAGCTTCAACAGACTGTGACTGGAGAATTTCAAAAGCAAGGGGGAGTCGACAACCAGTCGTGCTAGATTCTTTACTATCTCCCTCCACTAGAGCTGACGGCAAAGAGCTGCTACTCCCACCCTCCCCCTTTTATCCTTCTACTACATCGTCTCCAGAGGATAAGCTGTGATGCAAGGCTGTGATGGAGCAGAGATGTTATCAATTATCTATTTACAACAATTCTACACATAGAACGGATTGTGACACTATTTTACTTGATAATGACATAGTGTGTATTAGGTTTCCATGTTTCAAGAAACACACACATGAAGTTCTGATTTAGATACTGCATCGTAAAAGCATGTTGAATGTTAGAAGTAGATTTCCGATACCAACTAACAGTCAATAAGCTGATGTGTAATTTGACATTTTAGTGACGTCTACTTATGCTTAGATGAACATGGTAAATAAACGATAATACAGAAAATTTCTATATAAGAATAAAGCTGCTTTATGTTTTAGGAAACCAGATAATAACACTAGAATTTGTTACGTGAGCACTGACATAAACAAGAGGAGTAGATGTTACACAATGTTGTGTTATGATATGCACTTCGTAAAAGTTTATTTCAAGTGTGCTTTTAAATTCTGTATGATGTTTTGCAAAGGAGACTTACAAAATTACATGTGAAATGATAGTGAGTGTTGAAATTTTATGAGTACCCTATACTTACATGAACTAATTTCCATTTAAAATGAAGTGATGCTTAATTGAAGAATTAATGCACTGTTCTGTGTATTGTGAGATTCATATTTTAGCACAAATTCATCGTGCATGAGCTGTGTTTCATGAAGGCCTTAAACTCTGCTTCCTTTCCTAGTATGAACTTATGAACTGAATAGTCTGAAGCCTATGGGAACTTTTCGTGAAGTTTCCACTTGTATTCTAACACTCAATCGTCCTCTTTCACATTTTCATAAGTGTTACTTCCTAGAGCAATGCATGAGAATGGACTGACAAGAGATGAGAGCATGGACTTGCCTACTTTCTAAATGCTACAAATGATCATATGACAAAACTACAGTGGTCCTAAGGAAGTTGCAAGCAAGTGGATTACATAATTCTTCTGGATTTGTGAACTTTTACTTACTACATCATCTCATCTTATCGAGGGCAACCAATGGGACAGAATGGTCTGACAAATCTGGTGATGTCAAGGGGTGTAAACCTGGAATCGATGGAGTATAATTGCATAAATTTTGAACTGAGGGGCGTCTCCCCTCTACCCATCTTGTGGTACAGAGACTGACGTTTTGGGCTTCCAGAAACAACGCGAACTGTGACAAAATACTGCGTTTGCTGCTGTCTGGTATGCTATCATAGTGGAACCTTTTCGGCTGAAAAGGGTTCATAACAGAGCAGCTGTGGCATTGATGCTGCAATGCAGACAGATGCAGACGATTCTGTCTATGAACTGGAACTGGTCATTCGGTATTTGCTGAACTTCCCTAGAAGGTTGGTATGAGATTCAACTGATTTCCTGTTAACTCATTATTCTGGAGTCAATAATGTCTCCCTCGGCTGAGGAAGATAGCTCTTTCAATTTTGAATCTAGCAGAATTTGTGAATGTTTATTAAACCTGATCTAAATTGAAATTAAGGCTGTATGCTAATCCTTTGTTACTTAAACAGAAACATATTAAGATAAAATATTCTGCTAATTCTGTTTCATTTATTTGGTTGTGGCTAAATTCAGAATTGATTTGATTTCAACAAATTAAGAGTGGGCTAATAAAAGAGATTGCTTTTATTATTGAATGTTAGCAATTATCTATTCCAGGTCCTCATATGATAATCATTCATCCCCTAAATATTCCAGTTCCTTTCAGCACAGAACAAAGATCCATCTGAGGACCTAGGAGATTAGATATGGTAGCTGAAGTAATTCTGGGTTAAGAGACAAATTGAATTACATAAAATAATTTATGAGGCCCAACATGTTAGCACTATAACAGCTGACAGGCACCTTAATGTCTTCCTGGTGGTGAATGAAGGTATAGTCAGGGAAATGGGGGCAGGGAAGTCAAAACAAGAAAATGCCCTGGCTAGAGAAACTCCCACCCCCATCCATGTGAATTATCACCACTATAACAAAAGCATGTGCAGATATATAAAACAGTGGGTTTGAAGACTACCTAACAGGGATGGTCTAGAGCACTTGAATAAACTGCTAAAAATATTAAAAGACCCCAAAAGTAAAGGAGATGCCGACCAATTGCTAGTCTTCTTAAACTGGGAGGAGGAAGCCAACAAACACCAACCGGTGGGATATAAAAGAGATTAATGAGAGACTCAAATACCAAATTAACCATTTGAGAGATAGGGTCAGAGCTAGTACCCCTACTGCCCAACATCTTCCTTTTTACCAATACCTTTACCATTGAGGGGCCTGGGCTGTTTTAAAAAATCTTTTCATGTCAGAAATGCAAACGCATAATTGGAGGTCTGTTGTCTCGTGTATGCTTCCATTCCTGCATTTGCAGGGGTCTCAAAATGCCTCCTGCAGATTAATAGTCATTAGGAAGGAGGTTTTGTGACATCCTGTGAATCCATTTTTTGGCATGTGATTAACTAGTACGTTAGTCACAGTTTAAAATGCTGGGCTCATCAAGTTGTTTACAGTTTGCTCCCACTATTTGTGACGTGTCCAACGATACATAAGTCTCTTAGCACAATGGAAATAGGCATTTGCCTGTGTAACTTTCCTCTTGCGTTTTGTTGTCATCTTGGAAAATATTTTTCTATGTGGAGAGACGTTTTCCCCACAAACCCTTAACATATGAAAGTGTTTGGGGCTTTTTCAAGCTCAATTTGCCCTCTTATTTCTAGCATTAAGGTTTAGGGCACAAATGAGGTCTGAAAAACTATTGGGAATGTTTGTGACTATCCGCAGAGTTCTAACTGTGTGGGTCTTAGTTGCCTCAAGTGGGAATACTCATTTTTGAGCCTCTGTTCCTAAATCTATGACTCCAACCAATCTGACACACGAGCAGATTTTCCATGGTAGAATGTTCCATCTCTTGGTGTATATGTCTGCACATCCTCATACTAATTTCAGGGTCGGCCATTTTCAAATGACAGTTTTGCACACCTAGGTGAAGAGATTTGTGAGTCAGGACCCCAGATAATGAAGTTAGTGACACAGTACATGGTTGTGTGTTTTCTGGATGTTAAAGGTACGTGGAGGACGTGTCAGGATATACAGCAGTACATTCAATAGAGAGCTCGAACTGTACATACTAAAACATGCATTGCATTAATAACATCAAACAGGTTTTTATTGCTTATCCTGTTATCTTCACACGGTTCTGTGCATGTTGTATAATAAACTCATTTCCCTCCAGGAATCGAGCAGTCTAGTTTAGAGGTTCACTTTCTATACTGGGCTTAGTTTGAAATTAAATAAGTATAGGGGCTCCCAACATTTGTGTGTAGATCACTGCAACTGACTGGCTGAACTTGCATGGCCCTCTGACATGGACAAGTTCCCTCGATGCCACCTCTAGTGCCAACCACTGCCAGTAGGAGCAGCTCCAGAGGGCATCACTATTAGGGCCATTGGAATTATGTACAATGTAACGGAGGGACAAGTTATGCTGCAGGGTTGACAAAATTATGCAACTTGGAAAGGAAAATCATGCGGCATAATGTGGCAAAATCTGTGACAGCATTATTTCATAATTCTGTCATTGCATCCCCTATTAAAACTGTAAGGTCAAAGTTATGCTTCATTGGTACCAATTTGACACCTGATTTCAGCAATCAGCAACTGAAATATTATCAGTTAACATTAGTTAAGGACCTGCCATAGCACAGAACCAGATTTATTTTACTTTTTAGTAACCTTCCAACCTTTTCAACCTTCTGTGGTAGAAAAAACATTTATTTTTTGTCGAAAACTGCTTAATAAGCTGCAGACGGTGGATTATGTGGCAAATCCATAATTATGGGAACAACTATGGCTGCAGAATTATGTAATTCCAGTGGCCCTGGACATAAGATGCATACTAATGTGACAGGGCATTACAAACAAAGCAGAACAGTACACCAACAAATAGCCAAATGTATGAAATTCATTTATTTACAGCCTCTAAACAGTTAATGCATCTACATACTAAAGTAAATTCCCATAGAGTATTGAAAAAGGATAATGGAGTGCCCTACTCTAATAATAGTAGGTTTGTCCAGCCCACGCACCCTTAGCAAACCCAAGCCATTTGGGTTTGGACGGTGACATACTGCATGGCATCATCATCAAGTAAGTGGCACCACTGAATTAAAAGGATTACTGTCCAAAACATTCTAGGACCCGGACCCCCCAGGTTGAACCCGGTCCCGCCCCCATGGAACCCACAAATCAAGACTTGATTACCATAGTTGTGTGTAAAAAGAGGCCATGTTTAATCAAACAATCACCAATAAACATGACAATATTTATCTAATCAAATTCACATTTCCTACGATGCATATTTATCAACTAGATCACTAAGCAATATTTACATTTCATTTTGATCCTAGCATCATAAACCATCAGCAAGAAATGACAGATTTTATTTATTTACAAAATTCTCTATCGCTCCAGCACTAAGGGGCCCTCTGGCTCGCGTCCCCCAACTGAGAACCACGCAAGGCGCGACCCACCTGTGTCCTTGAGAGGTGAGCCCCTGCCATCTGGTCCTTGTCCGCAACCCTAGGGGCCCACCCCTCCACCACCAGGCTGTCTAAGGGGAGGGCTCGTATGATATACCCCGGGGGCCGCAGCCCCGTGCCCTAGTTTGTAACCTGGCGCCCTTGCCCCCAACCGGTGTCCCCATTCTCTCTGGGGTGAGCTTACCGTCTCTCCCCCTCAGTGCTGGCCTAGGGAGTATGCAGGAGGACTCCCGTTAACAATGCAAGTTCATTTCTGTGGTCTCCTTACCACCACAAGGGTGACCAGGGCCAACCAGCCCTTCGCGCTCCCTACCACAGAATAAGTTTCTCACAAAAGACCAAATGACATCAATCCATAAGTCTGTTCCAATATCTGACAAGTGTACGCCATCGCGATGGAACATCTGGTCCCCTCTGAGCAATCGGTGAGGTATGTGACACAGGCGGCCCTGCCCAGAACACAGTTTGGCCAATTCTCCATTCAGTCTTCTCACTGAAACGTTCAAAGCCCTTGACCTCACTCTGGGCCCCCGAGTACCCCACGGGATCATGAACGACCATACGATCCGTGCCCCAGGGAATGTTCTCCCCAACCATGCGAATTCCGTCAGCAAAGCCTCCCTGACAGCCCGTCGACCAAGGGCCACCATGTCGTTGCCGCCCAAATCCAGGATGATTAAATCCGGGGACTGGAGTCCCTCGTGCGCCTTCGTCTCTTCCACCAACCGCCGCAGCTGCCCAACTCGGAGGCCCCCAACGCCCCGCCAGTGGAACGACATCCCTTCCAAACACGCAGGTTTTGACCTACGTTGCTGTTGCAATCGGTAAGCGGCCCGCCGCACGAAAGAGTGTCCCAACACCCATATTACTTTAGAAGGCATGCTACTGCAGGAAGAGAGAAAAAGACGTTAGAATGGCCACGCACGAGCATTCTGAGCCATGTCACAATAGGTCAGGACGCACATAGCGCTTGAAACATGATGAAGATCATCGACCCACACGCTTCACCTCGTTGACTGACAGACCTGCCCCCCCGGCCAAGGTTGCCGCCCCAATCCTGAATGAGTGTGTAGAATAACCAGTGGGATCTATGCCCAACGCTCTCATGGTGCTCCTGAACACTGCCCTGAATTGGTATATTGATAAGCACCCTCCCTGCTCCTGGATAAACAGGGCGAGCTTCTGCCCTTGTGGGCGAATTGCCAAGTAAGCTGCCATCCACGTAACCGGGCACACTAAGGCCCCCGTGGCAGGTTTAAGCTGAAACGTAGTCCCTTTGCCCAAAGGATCTGTCTTGGATCTCCGTAACGTGATGGCAAGCCCCTCTTGACTTAGTTTCACATCCTGCCATTGCAGACCCCCTGCCATATCAAATCTCGAGGTCCCCACTAGTTCGCCCCCCCTGAAAGCCCCATAAAAGGCTAATGTGAAAGCGGGGGCAAATAGGGTTGTCTCATAAGCTGATGAGCAAAGCTCTTGCAGGGCCTAAACTATATCCCCCAGCATATGCCAGTCCAAGGGCCTTCTGCCATCTTTCTTTACCCCCTCTAATCTGGCACACCCCGCGAATGCCTTCCTGACTAAGAATGAGTTCGCCTCATCCTGAACTCCCGATAGCTTAGCAAAAAACCCAACCGCTGCTAAGTGGGCCCTTGCATAAGGCACTAGTGCCTTGCTCCCTAAGCTCCTGTAAAAGCCACATATGGCTTCTGATGAGAACATGCTCACAATCCCTTGCCGTTGCACAAAAAACCTGTACGCTTTAAAATGATGTTCATATGCCTTCTGGGTGCGCTCACTCAGGAAGGCCCCTACGAGACCCGCTAGTGTGGGGCTCCAATCTTCCACAGAGATCTCGGGAACACTGTCATCTGGTCCGCTGCTTGGGGGTGGAACTTCCGGAAATCCTGCAACTTGGAGCGAGACAAAGCGTCAGCTGCCAGATTCTCAACCCCTGGGATATGTGCTGTTCTAAATATCAAATTTAATTTCAAAGATATCAGCACCAAATGCTTAATAATCTTAGAACATGGGTACAAGAGGCCCCCTGCCTATTAATACCCTCCACTACCGACATGTTGTCTGACCAAAAAACCACTGACTTGTTGCGAAAGGAGTCGGACCAGACTGTAACTGCCACTACAATGGGAAATAATTCCAAAAAGGAAATATTTCTTGTCAGCCCACATTCATGCCAAGCTGCTGGCCAATCGTCCCGGCACCAGCGAGGCCCCAACACTGCCCCAAAACCACCACTATCTGCTGAATCGGTGAACAGACCCAAAGCCTCACTGGTAACCGGTGGCGCTGGCCAAACCACCTTTCCATTGAAATCCCTCAAGAACTCGCGCCAAACCCTCCAGTCGTCCTTCACTTCTGCACGCAACCTAGTATGGTGATTTTTTTTCGTCAGCCCCGACATTGCTCTCGCAATTGATCTGGAGAAGGGGCGACCCATAGGTATGATGCGCAACGCAAAATTTAACTGGCCTACCAATAGTTGGAGTTGATGTAGAGTCACTTTCGCGCCCTGCAGAGCTGAATCAATTGCCTGTGAAAAGGCCTGCACCTTGTCCAACGGTAGCCTGCACTCCCCTCTAACCGTGTCGATCTCAATCCCAAGGAACACCATGCATGTCGCAGGGCTCACCGCCTTCCCAGGTGCGAGAGGGACTCCAAACTCCTCAAACATTGCCACTAGCTCTCTCAAGGCCTGCCCACAAATTCCTGAAGATGGTGGGCCCATCACCATGAAGTCATCCAAATAGTGGACAACATCCGTGTGACCTGATCTGAAAGTGAACAACCAGTGCAACATTGAACTTAACAGCTCAAAGTATTTGCAGGATACTGCGCATCCCCTCGGCATGCATTTATCATAGAGGTAATGGCCCTTAAATTGAAAATCCAGCAAATGATAATCCTCAGGATGCACTGGCATGAGCCAGAAAGCTGACTCGATGTCGGTTTTTGCCATGAAGGCATTGGGGCCTAGAACATGCAATTTTTGCAATGCGGCGTCAAAAGAAGAGTAAGTCACTGAGCATAGCGCAGGGTCTATCGCGACGTTAACTGAAGCACCTTTTGGCGCGGGCAAGTTATGGATCATTCTGAACTGGCCTGGTTCTTTTTTAGGCACCACCCCAGCGGTGAACAAACATAATTATGCCATGGTGGGGTGGTGAAGGGGCCCGCTATCCTACCCAGCGCACCTTCTTTCTCCAATTTTTGGGCCACCACAGTGGCGTGGGTGCGTGCAGACAGTAAGTTCTCGCAATGCCTCACAGGTGGAACCCCTTGTGCAGGAATGCGAAAACCCCTAGAAAAACCCTGGTAAAGCAAATGGGCTGCGTTCCTATTGGGATACTGATTCAGCCAAAAAATCAGTTTCTCAATCTCAACTGGAGTGGGCAAAGACCTATTGGAATGACACCTTGGGGTCCCTCCCCCTGTCGTTGGACTTTTTAATACATTTAAATTCGGGATGTGATGGGTGTCCACAAAAGGCGTGTTTGAACTTACACGATCCGGCTGGCCGCGTACACATTTTTCGGTTGAATGGCCAACAGGTCCCTTTTTTCTCCCCCGATCCCCATTGTGTTGTCCAAAAGGGCTGTTTCATTGGCGTCTTGTTATTCACGCTCTCTAAACAAACATTCCCCTCTGTCTGGTCCCAGCCAATCTCCGAATCCTCTACCTTTGCCCATCTAAAATCCCTATCGTAATCTAACCATGCCATCCCCCCATACATTGCATGTGCCTTCACAATTTTGTTAGAGTAAAATATCAATGACTCTGCTAACTCAGGCCTCTTCTCCAGAATAAATATAAAAAATATTTCTCTTGGACATGCACAAAGATACACCTTCAACCCGGTGTACAATCAACCAAATTCACAACCAGTTGTGCACTGCTATATCACACATACAAGATCCTCCATAAACACCATCAAGTTGAACCCAAAAAAACAACCATATATCACATAAAGATAAAACACTCAAATGTATAGCAAATTCAAGGTTTATTAAAAATGAGTTAAAATCACATAAAAAATCATACAACAATAACCAAAAATTCATACAATGATAATAAAAAACATAAATTCACACATTAAAAACCTGAGACATCATGAGAGACAGAAAAATATATGTGAAACATGTAATTTCATCAAAAAAGGTTATTCCCAGCAGGAATCAAATACATAAACACCATTAGTCTGTTCATCTATCATTTCATCAGAAAAAAGGACGTTCCTGGTTATAACCAAATAAAGATATGAGCGTCGACGCGTTTCAGTGGTAAGAAATTATTGAAGTACCACCTTCATCAGGACAAATACAATGGTTGTCTCTCTCTCAACAGTATTAAAATTCGGTACACCTATAGTCATGTACGCAATGTTCATACAATAAATCTTCCGAATGACCATAAAAAGATTCTTTGTCGTTGTCACGTGGTTTATATAAAACCCCCGTTGCTTCACCTTATCATTGAGTCTAATCCTCAATTGATTTGTGTGTGTACACACATATTACTCTCAAGTGAATTTGTAGAGGGAATTCCAAGCGGAATTTAATTTGTATATTCCGTTGTCCCTTATTCAGAAAGATGGCACACGGGCTTCACACCATAAAATTAGGTGGAGATAGATAGCCTCGTGTCACCCGGTCTACTGCTCACGTCTCGTCTGTGGCGTATGAACCAACCCGTGTGATATAGCAGTGCACAACTGGTTGTGAATTTGGTTGATTGTACACCGGGTTGAAGGTGTATCTTTGTGCATGTCCAAGAGAAATATTTTTTATATTTACCAGTGGTACCCTGTCTCTTGGTCAGTGGGGTCGCTCCCTATTTTTCTAATACTCTTCTCCAGAATCACTGTTGCAAAAACATTAAACCCAAAGAGCCAATTCGTAATTGACTCCTCTACCTTTGGCTTTCTCTCCTTGGAAGAGCTATCCTTCCCCTTCTTTTCCTTAACCTCTACATCCCTCCTTTTAGGCCTTATCAGTGAGAATATATCGATAAACTCCCCTTTCCAAACCTTTTCTTTAACATCAGTCGGGACATGAGATGCTAATTTCCAAGGCTTTGAAAGTAACGTGTCCTGTCCCCCAAAGGCTTTCCCCCCGCTACTCGTATTCTTCTCACTAGCCTCAAGCCCCTTACCTGTTGGGGCAACTGTGGATGTATTGGTTTTTGCAGGGGCCTCCTGACCCACTGCCATGGGGACTGTGCTTGGAACCTCTTTCGCCTGCATCTTCGCCAAGAGATCTATCTGTCTGTGCAACTCACTCATGGTGCCCCCCAAACCCGTTGCCGGCGCCCACGGGGCCACTGAGGTGTTACTGCCCTTACTCCCAGATGCAGGCGCCGCTAACTGACCTAACAATGCTGCCATTGAAGCCAGTATGCCCGCTGTGGACCCCTGCATTAAGTCGCTTGACCCCCCGGGAATCTCAGGCGCAGGCGATACTACAGATGCTGAGCCCTGCGCTGGCCCCCCCCACCAGCCCCGATGAGCGTTGCTGGTGTCTGCGCTAAATAAGGCAGAGCCCCTGGAAGTATGCCCTGGGCTGGACCCCCACCTCCCAACACGGCATTCATCCCAGGTACCTGCACCCCAGCCACTGCATTCGGGGTTGCGGGGGCCAATGCCCTCAGTGCCCCGCGTATTTCCGCCAATACTGCCCCCACATTAGTGGCACCGGGGACCTCCTGCTGTATTACAACCGGTATTACCGGTGGCGTAGCTATATTGGGTGTCTGTTGGGGACCCTCCTGGTGGGGAGACTGACCATCCCGCCCGTTCTCATTGCGCTCTCCCGCTGGCTCTACTCTCTTACTTCCCCTTTTTCCTTTACTGGGGCGTGTCTTGGCTCTTTTTTCCAATGGAGGGAAAGCTGCTCTAGGCGGCACATTGGCCCTGCGAGGGCGATCACTCCCCCCGGGCGCTGGTTCCTGTTCAGGAACCGGCCCTGTTGGTTCGTCCTCCACTTCATCAGAGTTGCCTAATTTATTTAAAAGTAGTCTAAGCAACTGGGAGAGCTCAGGATTCTTGTCCTTCCTTTTCCTGGTGCGCCCCCCTTTAGCCGGCATTGCTCCTTTAATTTAACAACCCCAGGTCCAACTTTACTACGTTTCTTCAAAAACCTTGCTGCTTCCAGAGGCCTAATCTCGGCAAAATTCACTCCCTGCTGCACAATTCTACTCGATAATTCAGCACGTGACTTCTTATAGCCGGGACAAAACAATCCAGCCCTCTGCCCTAACAGCAAACATGCCGGGGAGGCTAATGTAATCAGGCGGCTGATAAAGAGTGCGGGAGGGCGGAGGAGGTAACCCGATGCCCACGCTTTGCTTCCGCGCGCCTCGCCAATGCGTGTCTCGTTCAAATCGTGAGCATGCTAAACGGGACCAAGACAATCACTATACCTCTAATCTAACACCAGGAGCAAGGAGCAGGACTTGAGTGGTTGCCAACTTCGGAGGGAGGAGGAGGAGGTACTGCACGCCCTACCGATGCGCTTCTTCAACTTAGTGCCCCAGGCAGCCGCAGGTAAAAAGGCGCGAAGGACACGCACTCCCGTCCCCTCCGTAACTGTACATAAATTACAAAAGCCTCCCCCACGACTGCCCACTGCACCCGCTGAAGGCCCCCCTCCCCTTACCTTTGTGTGCCGGAAAGCACACCAACCGCTCACTCCTGTCCGTCTCAGTCTCCCTCGGTGATCGCCTTGCTGCGGTTGCCCTGGCGCGTTCCCCAATTAACTGGAGGTCCCAAGCAATCTGGTCACTAATTCAAATGCTGCAATCCACCAAAGGTCCCCGGCTGCAGGGCCACCAATTCCGTCGCTCGATTACGCGGACGTCGACCACCACCTGCAGAGCGGATAAAGCGGAGAAAAGATTGCGACAAAGTCCACCGTGACCAGGAGCCGGCGCTGAAGGAAGAGACGATGAGGTCCCGGGCCTGGAGCCCTAAATAGGCCCCCACCTACTCCTCCCCCCATCGCCGGTCCCGGCCGGAAGTGACCTCACGTCCTGCCCCAGAAGCAATTCCTTCCTCGCCTCCGCCAATCGGGTGACCCTGGAGTCAGAAGGGCATGGTCGGGATCCCGGGGCGCCGGATCCTAATGGCGCGCTTTTCTTACAGATCGCGCTTTTCCATACTTCACCCTCAAAGAGAGGCAACATGCTTCAATTACAACCCCGCCCCCCCCATGAATCCCTTCAAGTGCAAAAATTGTTTTCTTTGGACTCACCATATATGTTAAGTCATCAGATCTGACATTTGTGACTCACCAGAGAGCATTTGCTGGTCCTGGTTATCGGAGGCTAGTCGCAGAACAGTGGTTGGTGTTTTATGAAGAAGGTTATTGGTTTGGCGGAAGGCACAATAGTGATGACCAAATGGACTAGCAGCCTCTGCTGTAGGCCCGGTAAGTAGAGTGTGGGTGTTGGTAAGGGCACCATGAAGCATGAATCATGTAGTGCACCATACTAAGACCAGGTCTCATAATTAAGCCCTGTGTTTTTCTATATTTTTAATTAAATTGACAAATATTGTCAACACACAAAAATATAGAGTTTCAAATATTTACAAAGAAAATATTGACTACAATGATGCTAACGTTTAATAATAACATTAATGTTAATAACAATATCAACTACCAAAATATAGTGTACCAAATTGTGATAATATAAATATATACATTTAAATAAAATGAATTAAACTTATTACTATTTTATCATTTAATAATAGATTTAAAATATGTAAACTAACTTTCCAATAGAACTTAAAATATCTGAAATATCTGCATAGTTGTAGAAAGAATACACATAATAGAATTTGGCTACATTATCAAAAACATATTAAACAAAATGAATTAAATAAAAAAAATGTAATTTTCCAATAACCTTTATTCATCCAACAACATAAATATATTTGGATACCTTTAGAAATAGTTTACATTTTTGTATGTTAAGACATTGACATTTTTGGGGGAAATCACTCAAAATAAAAAAAATGATTCTTTTTTAATAAACTAAATAAAAAGAGAATACATGTACTCTGAATTTTCAAAAACAAAAATTGTAACTCTAATAATAATTTAGAAAATCTCAATGTTTAAAAACATATGAATAAAATACGACATTAAAAACTTTTTAAAAATTCGAACAACAAAGAAAGGCAAAATAATATAATATGTATAGCATAAATCCTTAAATAAATCCTAAACAGTTTTTTTTTATGTGGAGGGTACATCTACTGTACTAACTTTAGTCCTACAAGCATTGTGGTAAGTATTAATAATTGAGGGGCAAATTTGCAATTCTAACTTCAGTCCAACAAGCAATGGGGTTAGTGCATAAAATTGGGTGTTAGGGGAGTGGCATATTTACTCTTCTAACTACAGTGCTACGAACATAAGATATTAAATACCACAGTATCTTAGTAATCAATATTTTAAACTTTGAAATTATTTTACAAAAACGGTGTACTTACCATTGATATTCCCTACCTTTATATTTTTGTAGCCACGATATTTTGATCTCGATATTAAGCACCACTGATATTTTGTAGTCCATATACAGGATCTGCACTTAACCTACAATAATGAAGGTTTCATGATGTCAGTAGTTAATGTTAGCTTAGTTATGGTTCTTGACAAGTGTAGGACTGTTGCTTTTCCCTGTCACTGGGATACTGTTTTGAGGGAGTTGAGATGGTTAGAACCTGATCCTCCACCAATGGAGTATTGTTGTAACAGGAACATATTAAAAATGATGCAAAAGAATAGTGATTGTAAGTTTTCCCCAGTTTTGGGCTGGTAGTTGGGCTTGGGGGCAAGTCTTTAACACCCGCACTAGTGCCCTAAGCACTGGCCATCAGTCCGGAAGGGTGAAGAGGGTGGGTCTGGTTTGCTCGGCAGGGTGTTTGAGGTAGGAAGACCACTTCCCTCCAGGTCATTATGGATACTGTTCCAGTCCTAGACTCTCATGTGACAACTTAATCCAGGACTCAGGACATCCAGGGTGTTGTAATCATGAATTGCTTCCATTGAACTAATTAATGAAATACACCTGAAAAGAATGATTTGTGGGAGAAAAGATCAGAACTGGAGACAGTGTCTGTAAATACCTCGAGTGGGGTGGTCACCCTAGTTTGAGGGCCCAAGTCCATTCCTCAATGGGTGCAGGGGGCTCCATGTGGTAAGGGGTCTCAGAATGGGAGCACTAGGGAATGAAACACGCAAAATACACAAATGATGAATGCCATTTTATACAGATGTGATGCGTCCTGATTAATTTCTTGTTAAATATGTTATAATGCAGCCTCACATTTGAAAAAATGAATGTCTCCATTAGTTGTGTGGGAAGGTAAAACTCCCACCTGAGCGGCCTATCTAAGGTTGCCTGCCTGAAATGTCGTAACCTGCACAATCCTCTACCCAGATCCCTGCCCTCTCTGCTACTCTTCTTATACATGGTTCTTGTGCAGGTCCTGCAAGCCAGCATCTTCCACTTAGAGTGAGTGTGGGTTGCAGTCGTGATTTCCTGCTGACCGGGTAGGTTCAAATTTGCCTCGGAGAAACTTGGGTAAGTTCTTAACTAGCTCTTAGCTCAAGACCAATGAATATCTCACAGATGTGGGAGACTAAGAGGCCACTCTTCACAATTTGCAGAGGGCCCCCTTCATTTTGTGTTACGCCACTGGCCTGATTCAGAGTTTAGTGGACGGATTCAAGACTAACCCTGGGCGTAGTTCGCGTAGTAGCGCTACGCGTAGCTACGCGAAGTGCACTTCGCACTATGTGAGCTACGCGTAGCTACGCGAACTGCGTAGTGCACTGTGCAAAATGCTGTTCGCACTGATTGCACAGTGCCGGATGCTTGTCCGCACTGTGCAATCAGTGCAAACCGCATCTTGCACAGTGCAAACGGTCGTTTTCTGCCGCTCTAGTAGATTTCTACTCGAGCGGCAGCTTTCTCAACGTGGACTGGTAGTTTCTCATCGCGAGCGGTCGCGAGCATACGCGACCACTCGCAATGAGAAACCTGACCTCCCCGTGTTGAGAATCTCGCGAACGAGGAAAAAGTCTCGCCGGGATGTCATTTTGCTTGCTCGCGGTCGCCAACTTGACGTTGAGGACCGCGAGCAAGCAAAAAATGACCGCTACGCTACGCGTGTTTGCACTGTGCTACGTGCAATTCGCGTAGTGCGAAATAGCGCAAACTTCGCAAACTACGCGAGCGTAGCGTAGCACTTCGCCCAGGGTTATTCAAGACACAGGCTCTATAGACTTTTTTGTTTCTAAACCCACAAATATTTCTATAAAATATTGACCAGTCAAGAGACCACATCCTGAGACGTGTTTGAAAGCCAAGGTATATAATATAATATATTAATAACGAAGCTCAATTGCTCAGAGGGTCACATGTACAAAAGGCAGGTATTGAGGAGTTGAGCTCTTTCGAAAGCAGATTAAAGGACTGAACTGGTTTACTATCACTAGAAAGAGCTGGGACAAATGTAGCAGCAGGACATCTTGGTGGGATAAATGGTGTTTAGAGCCCAAACTCGTAGGTGCTTACTTTATTGAGATTTAACCCCTGTATACTACTTAGGACTACCAAAGGAATGTTCTTGAGCTGTATCTGGAACCCAGCTCTGCCCTTCTGACACACTAAACCTGTAGATGGCTTGTAGGGTTCCGGTGTTGGTAGACAGTAGTCATAGATGGGGTTGATGTTGGCTAGATTAAAATGCTAGAGAATAGATTTCCGGTTAGAGAGCTGATGGCATTAGACTGTAGAAAAATAAAGTCTTTATTTATTTATTTTAAGGTGTTGTATTTACGGAAGGGGTGCGTCAAAGGCTTGGTTAGCATTACCAAATGGCTCTTTATTACTTGGACTAACAATCTATCTAGTCCAGAATCTTATTTTGCTAAATCATTTTCAAGTGTTAGGCCAACTGAATCAATATAATTGCACCAAGACCACAGCTCACAGAATGCACTGAAATGTCAAATGACTGCTCGGGCTGGAAACAAAGGTGTGCTAGTGACATGGTGGTTTCTAGTTAGCACATATGTGACTAACAAACGTGTCCCAATGGTGATTGCAGAGGCAACCGGGGATTCAGCTGTACAAGTTCCCTCACAGGCAAATGTTGGTCTGTTCACTGGATAAGTCTACTAATGCATGCCCTGTGGTCACTGTTTCAGTACAGTTGATTCCACTTGGCCTTTCCTCCTTCTGAGGTTGATAAAACCATACTGTTGAGCTGCTAAAAATAATTGTATGCTGTCAGTGAAAAGAGTCTATTTTGGCAGTGAAGGAGTGCTTTACAGATAGTCTTAGATTAGAGTGGAGTGCTTAATTTAAGCCGTTGGTTTACGGTGCTCAGCACCAGCACTTAATTGTCTACACCAGCCTTGTGACAGTCTGCCACAATGTGGCGTTGTCTGGCCAATTTAGAGATGACCATAGCAGCACCTAATTATTAATTCAATATACATTAAAAATGACTATTACCTGCGGCCCATGCCATTCTTATAGCTTTGGGATCGTGGAATAGTCTGAATTATCAGACTTTTAGAGTGTGATGGTTAGTAGTTGCGTTGTTACTATCATTGGCTGCATGGCAGTGGCAATGTGTTGTACAAGCTGCAGTTTTTTTTTTTTTTTACATTTGAAGCTGTTATAATATCTCGTTATATCTATTGTAAATATTTTTTCTTGTACAAGAGAAAAAAAACACTATTTTACAGAAAATGCACATGACTAGTAATTCTTTCGTCGAGGAGAATATTGTTTCTAAATTCTTCATAGGAACAGCGCCATGCACTAGCTCGCTCTCGACAGGGCTGCGACCTTTATAAGTTGTGACTGGAACACTTCTCCCACATTAACTAATAGGACAGCGATAACCATGTATTGAGAGCGGACGTTGGTCACAAATGTAAAGGAACAGGAACACCTGGCTGGATATGAAAGTGTAATTTCACGCCTCTTTCTTTATGGGCTGCAGAGAGCGCGACTAATTAAAGGTATCGCGAGCTGTTAATGGAGCGCTCACTCTGAACAACGTGCTGTTAAACCACTATTTACAAAAGATAATGACCATTAGCAAGATGGCGCCTCTAATGCCCGAGACAATATGCTATCAACGGTTGCTGCTTCAGTCCAAATAGTATGTTAGAGATTTTAAAGTACTTAATGAGATCAAGTAATTGACCAGTGAAGCCAACATTTCTACCTTCAATTAAACAATCAACAGCTCTGCGCATCAACATAATCAGATCTCGCTCTCTCTGGCTACCTGCTCTCATCAATATGTGGACAGCAGTTGTCTGAGAAACCATTTCCTCTCCTAGTCCCCTGCAGCACTCAGCGTCCATTTTAAAATCATTTTATCAATTAGTGGGCCGTAATTTGCAAATAGTGGAAAGTCTGTAGTAATTCAAATTCCACAGGCAACTAAGGAAAAATCGGACCCCGTCACAGCACTATTTACTTTATAATTAGGTTTGTTTGGTGTATTGAGTGAGATATTTCACCAATATTAGTCACTTTTGCTCGGGCTCTCGTGGTCTGTCTGGTTGAAGTAAAAAGGTGTAATTAATTCGGAAATAATGCTCCCGAAGCTCATTCATTAGGCACCACTACAATGATAGTATCAAAGTGTGATATTAAATGACTGCTATATTAAAAAGCTAAAATAAGAGGCAGTGAAACACAATATTTTTACGCTTTAATTGGAGGGATACCATGATTTTTTACGTCACAGAAACTGTTCAGCTGGTAAAGAATTTCTCAAGGAGTTGAAAAATATTTGAAATATTTATACATTTACTTCCATGTTTTTTGTTCATTTTCTAAGAGGTTTGGTGATTGTATTTCTGTTTGGGCCTCACATATACTTTATGTGTTTTGCAACAGTTGAGCAATTTGTGAAAAATTCCGACTTTATAAAAACATGAAATAAAAAAACTGCAATAGAATAGAAACTCACTGCTACTCATGGACGCCATTTAGAGGTCACTAGTTGACCTCTGGCACTGCTTTTGAACCCTGGACTGCAGGGTGGCCATGAACCCAGGGTAGCTCACCCTTATAGCTGTCAGGCACCACCTTCCATTTCTGGCCATTTTTATTACGCTAATAGTGAATATAGTGCTTTGTTCACTATTAGCATAATAAAAAATGAACGAACAGAGCTGTAACCGGACCTTCTCTGGCAGCTATGGTAAATAAAATAAAATGCTGTTAAATGTATGTTGTGAGCATGCGGGCGAGAGTTTGTGTGAGGCGAAGCATGTGTACTTATGAGCGTATGTCTGTATGTCTGAGCATGTACCTCTGTGTGTGCAAGACCGTGAATGACAGGTAATGAGAATGATTGACAATGACTGAGATTAAGGGGCATATTTATCAAGACTGTGCTCTGGTGCAAAGTCACGCAAAGTGAAGCAAACTGGCTTGGTAAGCCCGTTTCTTTCAAGTGCAAAACGTTTTTTTACACTAGAAAGTAGCCTTAAACTAGTGTAAAGAATGCTTTGCCCCACTTTGCATCACAGGGGCATGCCATGGGTGTTATATTGGTGTTCCCACGCTATAATGCCATTTGGGCGCATGGACAAAACGACAGTATCTAGGCGAGACAGGGCGAATACTTTGTTAACCAAATGGACATAAAAGTGCGATTCTTCTGATAACTAAATCGGATGTCATGCATGATAATTACACTCTTTTGTCATTCACCTGTTGCACAGAACTGATATTGGTCACAGTTTACAATGTTTCAACAGTATGCAGAGCAATATTTATCGCATTTGCGCTGGTTACCTGATCCCTACCTAATTTATGTTAGTTGTTACCTGTGTATTTGACAAAATGCAAAGAAAGATATTAAAAAAAAGAAATTGGTGTTCCCACGCTATAGCCCAGGGTTTCTGAGGCAAAGCCCTATCTGCTAAAAATGTCAGACAGGGCTTTGAACCAAAAAATAACACTTTCTTGTTGCAGGCATTAAGTTGGAGAAATGTCTTAAGTTCTTCTAACTTTTACATATTGCATGTGTGTTGCACTATACAGCACACATCCAATGTGTAAAAAGCTTTACAGTCTGCCTAGGAATAATATTTTGTTCTGAAAGGCTGACCTTCAAGTATATAAACTTTACAAGATATCATGCGCACACCTTTGCACCACGGTGCAAAGGAAAGTATGTGTGTGGTGCTTGCAGCCTGTTTGTGCACCAGCGTTGGCTAAAAGAGCAGCCAGCAGCCGTAGATATGGCTCTGCAATGCTCTCTTCCCCAGTGCTTCGCTTTGAAGCAACTTTGTTTGCTGTGCTGTATGGCACTGTTTTTTTTGGTAAATGTGCCCCTAAGTGTCAGTGAGTATGGCCAGGTACGGCCTAGACCCCCTCTTCCTTTAATGATACCCAGATACTGACACCTACTACCAAATGGAGTTTTTTGGATTAGGGAATCGTAAACCCCCGGCCGTATTTATTAAACATTTTTAAGGAAATTGTTATACATTATTTACACAATACGCAGAACAAAATTGCATTCCATAAATACATTGATATGTACAGATGTCAGATGGCTAACCTTAACATATCTCTAATACAAAGGTATTCCTATCTTAATCTAACATACCACAGCAATTTACTTCTGCGCATTCCACTTCGAGCCTACGGCAAGGTCAATGACTGGCGTCAGATCCTCCCCCAATTATGCCCCGCCCTCCTACCGGAGTGCGCATGCGCAGAGGGCCCGGTCACCGTGAGGGTACTTCCCCCTCCCGGTCACCCCCGTACACCCTGTAGATTATCTCCAAGGGGCCCTTGCACCAGTGTGCACGTGCGGGGTGGCCAACCAGCCTACTGGAAAGCGTCACTCCCCATCCCCCGCACCAATCCAGCCAACCGGCTGTAACCGCCCCTGGAGTACCATGAGAGACCACTTGTCCCTCCCCCTTGGGCGACCCCATTCAAGAATGGCGCCGCCCCCTAAGGACCTTAAATTTACTGCTCACCAATCATGACCTTGCCGCCACAGGCCAGCATAGTTGACCGACTATCTGGCCCCCGCCCCAATGCTCACAGAAAAGGTCATGTCCTGCCTTTAAACCCTTCCATCCAAGCCAACAAATTCCCCATGAAGATTTTATTACCCAGGTGAGACAAATGAACGCCGTCTTTTAGGAAGCACGGCTCACCCCGTATGCACCCATGAGCGACCGTTTGCAAATGTGGGGATCTGAACAACCTCTCCACTTTATTATTAATCTTCTTGACTGAATGGTTCAATGCTTTCACGGACTCCCCCCCCCCCGCCAATGTTCAGGGGTAGTAAGCGCTATATAAATGCAATTACAATACAATACAATACTCTTGGGACCATGTGTGACCAAACTATGGTACATCCTGGGCATCTCCGAGCCAACCACCCGACCTCAGGGAGTAGAGTCTCCACCAGTCCTCTCCTGCCCAAGTGTACCAGATTGTTCCCCCCCCAAGTGCAGAATAATAATGCTGGGTAGAGCCCCTCCCTTGTCCAACAAATCCGACATAAAACCCCTGAGTGAGAGTGAGTGAGAAGGAGACCCCCCTGCCCATGAAAGGACAATTTAAAACCCGATAGTTCAGTTCTAGACTCATAATTGCCTGAAATGAAAAAGTTATTCAAACGTCTCACATATGAATGACCGACAATCCATACAACTTGCTGTCCTTGCTTGAGGGCGTGACCCTGTTCCCGCGCCGACCGCTGTTGCTGTTGTGTCGCCATCAGTTTCCCTCCTGCGTGACAGGTGCGAGAAACTGTAAATCAATTAGAGAAAGAAAACCAACATCAGAACCCAGAGCCCATGTAACCATTACAACAGATGCAACCGCACATAGCGCTTGTAACAATTGGATGACCACCTGCCAATTCTTTGTACATCACCCCTGGGGAGACCCCTAGCTGCCGCCTCAGTGGCAGCCCCTATTCTGAATGAATGGGTTCCAAAGCTACTGGGTTCCAAACCTGCCTTTAGCACCGCCATCTCCATGACTCTCTTAAATTGGAACTTCGTGAGGGGGGTACCATCTGCATGAATCAACAATGGGCCACCCATATCCTTAGGCCTATTCCTCAAAAATACCTCAAGCTGTGCAATAGGGCAACAAGGATTTGCCTGCGCGCTGTGTAGCACCACCCCCTCCCCGCGGGCCTCCTGATCAGTTTTTGACTTCCTAATAGATATCAACAAAGAATCCCCTTGGATCTTAACCCGATCAAATTGCAAGCCACCTTGTACATCCCGTTTGTTGTTAGACACCAGTTCCCCGATCCTAAATGCCCCATAAAAGGCCAATGAAAAGGCTGAGCGGAACAACAAAACGTTGTCCATGGTGCTGCAAACCAGGCGCAGGGCTCCCAGTAATGATGCAAGAAGCTCCACCCCTATCGGCCGCCTAGTGTCTGGTACTGATCCTTGCATGTGCTGCCACCCCTTTAAAGCTTTCCTGACTGTGAAACAATTCGAGGGATCCCTTTTTCCTTTTGCCTGCGCAAAGAAGGACATTGCTGCCATATGTCGCCTAGCGGCCGCCGCTGAGCACCCTTCTCTCTGCAAAACCCCAAGGTAAGCAAGAACCGCCCCCGTGTCATGCCAGCATTCTGCCCACTCCCTTCCCAAAAATGTACAGTATGCCCAAAACGCCCCTTCATACGCCTTCCTGGTCCTGGGTGCTAGCCTAGCTGCCACGAGGTCCGGTAGTTGGGGGCACCAATCTGCCAAAGAGATTCTGGGACGGCCGTTGGACTTACTGCCGCCTCTGGGAGGTGTGCCCTGAAAACCTGCATCTTAAAGCGAGAGAGTGCGTCAGCGGCATGGTTCAATACCCCGGGTACATGCTTAGCCCTGAATTGCAAATTAAATCTCATGCATAATAGCACAATCTCCTTCACTAAGCGCAAAATCCATTTGCAATGTGCAGTCTGCTGATTGATGCATTCCACCACCGACATATTGTCAGACCAGAAAACAATGGAGCGATCCCGCAGTTGATCTGGCCATACCGTCAAAGCCACCCAAATGGGGAATAGTTCCAAGAAACCAATATTCCTTGTCAAGCCGCTCTGCACCCACCATGTCGGCCACCGCTGTGCCACCCACTCAGTGCCAAGTATGGCACCAAATCCCTCACTACCCGCCGAATCAGTCATTAAACCCAACTCTGCGGAAGTGGTGAGCGGACCGGGCCACACCAACCTGCCATTGAAGTCCCTCAGAAATGCCAACCAAATGCGCATGTCCTGACGTACCTCAGCAGATAGCCTGGTGTGGTGGTGTTTCTCCTCGAGTCCTTACATGGCCTGTGCAATGGAGCGTGAAAATGGGCGAGCCATAGGAATTACACGCAAAGCAAAATTCAACTGCCCCACTGTCTGCTGCAACTGATGCAATGTCACCTTTCCTTTTTCCAGGCACAGCTGCAAACCCAACCTAAACTTCAGAATTTTATCTTTCGGTAACCTAAAACATCCCTGTATGGAGTCTAGCTCTATCCCCAAGAATTCAATGCTGGTGGATGGCCCGACGGTCTTCCCCGGTGCCAATGGTACCCCAAAAGTCTGCATGAGCGTGCAAAATTCCCGCAGCGCCCATCCACACTCAGGGGAACCCGGGGGCCCCAAAAGCAGGAAGTCATCAAGGTAATGCAAAACATACCGGTGCCCTGTTACCTGTCTAAAAGCCCATTCCAGGAATGAGCTGAATTTTTCAAAATAGGCACACGAAACTGAGCAGCCCATAGGCATACACATATCCATATAATACTTGCCCTGAAATTGAAAACCCAGCAAATGAAAGTCTTCAGGATGAACTGGCAATAGGCGGAAGACTGACTCGATATCAGATTTTGCCAGCATCGCCCCGGGACCCAAGCCCCTGAGCATTTCCACAGCTTGGTCAAAGGATGCATACTTGACACTGCACAACTCCTCCCTGATAGCATCATTCAAAGACAACCCCCTAGGTGCAGATAGATTGTGGATCAGCCTGAACTCTCCCGCCTCTTTTTTAGGCACCACCCCCAGTGGAGAGCACACAAAGTTTTTTACTGGGATGGTGTCGTACGGCCCTGCTACCCTGCCTAGACGTAGCTCTTTTTCTATCTTGGTCGCAGCCACACGTGGATTAGCCCTCACTGAGAGCTGATTCTTACAATCCGGCTTCCCAATATAATCGGGAGCGGGTATCCTGAAACCACTACTGAAACCCTCTAGCAGCATCTGGGCGGATGAAGGACAAGGATATTTGTTTAGCCAAGGAGTTAAAGCCGTTATTCTTATGGGTGAACGTGCGCTGGTCAAAGGAACACCCTCAATCCTGCTTCTTTCTCCCTCTATCCTTTGATTTTTTGGAGCATTTGGACTCGGGGTGTGAGGTGTTTGCGCAGTTAGAACACGCATGCCTGAATTTAAACGTGCCTGGGGGCCTGTTGCAGGTCCGTCTATTGAAATCCCAGCACGTCCCCTTCCTTCCACCACCCCCACCACCTCCGTAGTTGGTGGTGGGATGCTGCCGAAAGGGCTGAACAGACTGGTTCTTAGGGCCCTCCTGTACTACCCCGCCAAACTGGTCAATCCATGATATCAAATCAATTTGATACCAAGCTAGGGCGGGATCAGAAGCCTTTGCTCTCCTGAAATTTTTATCATACTCCTTCCATCCGCTTCCCCGTATTTATCATGAGCCCCAGTAATCCTGCTCTGATAGCACGCCATCTCATCTTGTAGATTAGGAAAGCGTTCCGCCATGACTGCCATATACACTGAGAATCCCCTAACCCAGTTAATTAGAGACTCTTCCATCCTATATTATTGCAACTCACTAGCCCATTCCCTTGGAAGCATCCAGTCCTTCTTTTTCTTAGCTTCCTCGCGCTCAGTTTCATCCAGTAACAAAGAAAACATGTTAACATAGCTGCCCTTCCAAATTTTCTCTTTTACCTCATGTATAACATGTCTGGCCAGGTGTTCCCTAGGAGTGCGGGCCTCCCCCACACCCAACAGTGGCAAAGTCACCTGCTTACCTGATGACCCGGACCCCGCCGGCTCCAGGACCTTCTCTTTGGAAAGATCGACTACCGGGACGTGCCCTGGTAAGTCCTCGCTGCTCCCGCTTGGGGCTGCATCTCCTTTTGGAGTGGCAGGAGCTGGTAACACCGGCACTTTTCCCGGGACATCACCCGGCGCGCTGTTGAACTGGGTCATGATCTGCCTCGCTTTTTCCATTAAATCCTCCCCTTCTACAGATGTCCCCGCTGCCGGTGACCAATTCGCCACCTTCCCCAACCAAGGAAGTAACGCAGCCAAATTGGACACTAAGTCCTGCGGTACCGGAGCATCTCCTAGCGGGGCCAATGGGGCATCCCCCGGTGGGTTAACTGGGATCTGAAGTGGCTGTGGGGCTGGCACAGGGATTGGCACGGGTGGTATGAGGGCAGGAACGGGTGGTATGAGGGCCGGCACGGGAATTGGAGCGGGTGCTGGAGGGGGGCTATTGGTGCCGCGGGCTCCATCTCCCCACCCTTCTTGGTTCTGTTCTTTTTTGGGAGGGGGGGAAAGCCTCTTTGGGGGCCACATGCGTGCGCCTGGGTCTCTCCCCCTGCCCCTCCTCCCCATCTACCTTCTCCTTCAGTTCAGCCAGGACTTGCCCCATCTCATCCATCTTTTTGAGCCTATCCTCCATAGCCACCATTTTTTGCATCATGCCTTGCAACAGACTTTCCATTCGGGACTGCTTATCCCCCCGCTTAGATTTACTTGCCATCTTTGTTATCTAGCCCACTGTAAGAAGGACTAGCAAGGTACCACAACGCCCGCTCCCAAGACCCTCTGGAAGAGTCCTACACTAGTGCACTCCCCCACACAGTGCGGCCTGGGACGTGTCCCAAGCCCTTTACCTTCTTGCATTGGAGGTACACAACCGGCCGTAAGCACCCACGCAACCAGAGCCACGCCACACCAGCTAGTCCAGTGGGTCAGGTGAGTAATCTCAAACCCGCGTGGCTCCCAGAAGCACTGGAAATGCAGGCCTGTCAGTGTCCCCTTACTGATACCGCTGCTGCTGTAGTACTGCTATCGATGCTGGTCCTGCGTTGCTCCTCCTTTGATTGTGGCCGTTCTTGTCCACTGCCCACTCTTGTGAAGATCCCGTAAGCTCGCTGACCCCTTGCCTTAGAGACAAAGAACAGATCAAGTGAAGCCTCCAGGCGAGGCTCAAGGCAACCCAGCAGAAGAAAAAACCCTTGAAAAATTCTGGTTTACGGTTACAGAGAAAAATTCCAGCATTCAACCAACTATCCACTGTAGTCTGGGCCACCCCCTCAACACCCAAGCCATAGTGCTCTCAATGTGCGTGATTTAGGGCCCCCGCCTACCGCACTACCGCCGCCGAGAAATCTGTTCTGTGACGCGCGCTTCCGCGCTGCTCTCCCGGCTGGTTATACCGAGTTGTAAAAGGGGGGCACTACCGCCACCGAGCAATCTTTTAGCGGGGCACAAACAAGGAGCACCACGCCGATCGGCCCCACTGCCCGCTGCCCCTCCCGGTGCACACAACACAGGCTCACCTCCTAACGTCGGGGCACACGCTGCCACTTCCCGCTACACCGCGAGCTCTCGCTACACCGCGAGATCCCTCCTCTTGAACGACAGGGCCCGCAGCTCTGCCCGCTACCTCGCCACCTGCAAGGGGAGACAAAGAGGTAGCGGCGTGGGGGGGGTCAAGATGGTCCAACGCTGATCCGTGTCGACGAAGCAGCTCGACCCGCCGGTCCAACGTCGACCCGTCCAACGCCAATCCCGTGTCGACCTGCAAAAACCTGCAAAACAAACCAAATTATAATACAGCCTCATAGCGAGGCTGGCACCAGTGAGTTAGTGTCGGCTGGGGGAGCAGCAACGAAAGAGATCCCTTCTGCCGCTCCCCAGCCTTTTATGGGCCACTCATGCTGCGCCGGGCCGGATCTGACCGGCCCAATGTCTAGCTAACGCGCGCCCCGGAAGTGTACATACACACTTCCGGTGCGCGCCCACTCCCCAGACCAATTGCGAGCGGGGGCGACCCTGTCGCGTCATAATTCCGCAACAGGCCCGCCCCCCGTGTGGTCTTCAGGGGCCGGCTCGACCGCCATACCTTTGGCGTGGCCGATGCCGGCCCCGCCTCTCTATATGTGTGAGTCAGTGGGCGAGAATAAGTGAGCAAAAGAAACCCTGCCTGGGAAAAAGTGAGAGTATGTGGGTGATAATGAATGAGCATGATTGTGAAGGATTGTGGGCAATAATGAGTGAGTGGCAGTGAGATAGCATAACTGTGAGTGAAAATGAATGAGTGCAAATGAGTGAGAATGAATGAGTGAGAGTGTGAGTGTGATTGAATGAATATAAGTGAGCATGAGTGAGAATGTGGTGTTATGCTTGCGATTGTGCGTTTGATCCTCACATACTGAAGGTGGTTGTTCCTTAAAAGAGGCGCCCATTGCAAAATTCTAGCACTGGTATACTGGACGCAATTCTTCCTACGACAGACACCTGTGACAGAATGCTAGAAAACAAGGGCACACTGGAGGTTATACTTGGCATGTGGGGCCACCTGTGGCAAAATGTTGGCACTGGCATACTGGATGGAATTCTTGACATAGGGACACCCAATGGCAAAATGTTGGCACTAGCACATTGAAGGTAATGTTTTCCCCCAGAACCCGCAGTAGAAGATGTCACTCTCACTGGCTTCACTTGCCACAATTCAAAGCAAGTGTTATGGCCCATTACTTTAAAAAATCACCAGTCGCCACTCCAAGAACAGAAGGTAAACAGTGTCTGGATGAGCATTGTATACTTCCTGCAGCTTTCACTGGGAGACTGGGGAGTGGGACGTTACCTGTTAGGTTTGGTAAAATTAATGAATTCAGCAGTGCAATGAGCACCTTTCTGATTGAATAAAAAATGAACTAAAAAACATTGCAGCTGTATTTCATTATTGTGAATACATGAAAAATGAAATGTCTGGATTAAACCTTCCTCTCTGTGCTTCACAGGAGTGATAGAGTCAGGCAAATAATATTAAATGAATATGTATTAACAGTAAGGAATAATTTAGGCCAATAATATCATTCATATTCAGTATAGGGTCTACATCATTTAATACATGTGGACATAACTAGTATTGTTTTATTTAGATCTTTTTCTTTCTCCCTGTTATGTATCCACACATTTCTCATGGCAGTATAAAGTAGAGGAAATATTAATTCATGACAGTTTGTGGTATAAAATAAATTAGATTACCAGTGCTGTTGTGTGTTTTTTAGCACTTATATTCTCTTCAGATGAACACACAATTTTCATGCAATGCTGAGAGAAATGAGTAATGATCCACTTGCATATCACGCCAGCGCCTTAAAACAGGTGTTATCTAAAACAGGCATTTGTCTATATTGTGGTATTATAATCACGCATATATTATGAAACTTCAGTGATGGCAATTGTTGTGATGTCATCAGGGCTAAGTTCTTATGACATCACTTTCTAGGAAGATTGAGGGTCGAAGGTAGTGTTGTATCACTTCCTGTGATATTATTAAGGGTGTGTGATGTAACTTCCTCTACCCCTGGCATTTTGGTGATTCGACGTCCACATGCGGCGGCGCTAGTGTTCTTTGATCAGTTCAGAACCTTCTGTAATAGGAGATGCTTGCCTGGAAGCAGCCAGTCCTTTGCACCAGCAGGGCCCCTCTGGTGAACATAAGCAGCTAACAGCCCGATTTAGAGTTTAACAGACAGAGTACTCTGTCACAATTGTGAAGGTGGACGGGATATTCATCACGTTGGTGATGAGTACCTGTCCACCAAATTCTAAATCAGGCCCTAAGTCTTGAGTTGTTTGCTAAAGGGACAAAACTTTTCTCATGTTGTGTGGCGTATAATAGTGGATTCAAAAATACTGAAACAGCCAGAGAGAAGAATCTGCTTCTATAACTAGCCTTTTCTGGCCTCAGCCTCAATTTCCTGGTCTGACTTTCATATTTGGACAATGTGCTGACCTTTTTTTTAAAGCATTGGAGAGCTTCTGGACTGTTTTATTTATAGCTGTTTAGTTCTAGGTGTAACATTTGAAATATTTCTTTCTTGTTGGAATAGTCAAGACAGATTTATCAATGTTAGTTTGGCACAATATTTTCTTCATACGCCTTATACCAAATGGTACTGTGCTCTGGGGAAGTAGGTATCATGTTGGAAATTTCAAAGACAAATCCAAATTGATAGAGTTAAAGGAAGTGATATCTGTTCTTAGACTGTTCTGTGTAAATGTTCTTTATGATGCTGAAGTAGAAACAGGTACAGGAACAACAGAATCCTTGATGCTTGGTTCTATCCTTGGGTGAATGTCTTATAAAACTGCTTAGTTTGTTTTACAATGTGCATATCCATCACTTGCAATATTTCAGTTTGACTTTCAGGTTTGTGATACATTTAATTTTTCAATGATCTGGGGATGATGCCATTATTAACCACGAGAGATTTATAAAATGTAATGTAAAAGATTAAAACAATGGGAAAGAGGAGATTTTGAATCATACAGAACAATAGTGTGAGGGTCTTAGGTACCGATTATCATTGCGATTATCAGATCCACAGTAAATCCATGGATACTGTGCATTTCACTGGGTAGATTTCAACTGCTAAAAGCAGCCAGAATCTCTTGGTGAAGTGAAAGAAATGAGGAATAACCTAGGGGAGTGGGACTGGAGTTACAGCTTCTCTTAAAATCCTCATTACTAAGGGGGCCCTTATGGTCCCACTTTAAATCCCCATAAATTACACACCGCCCTCTGAAGTTAGAGCTTCCCCCAGTACCTTCCTAACCATAGCATATTTCCAATAACAAAATGAGAATAATGTTTTATGTGTTCTCTTCACAGGCAGCTTTAGCTTTCTGCCACAGACCACTTTGTATACAATACTACGTAGAGTGGACTTTGGGGCAACCCCTTGCTCCTCACTGGATGCCTTTCTTGTCCATTCCAATCTATGTTCCTGACTCGATGGCTTTCCCCCCTATTATTGTGATTGTTCCATCCAGAATTTATGATTTGCCCTGTTTTTTGACGGGATGAGTTAGATCCTTCCACTGCCTGATGCTAGGGAACTATTTTCCTTTTATCCCCCTCCAATTTGAGATCTAGCACTCCACAGATGTGCATGACCTTCTCGTTCCTCCCTCTTTCTCTCTTGCTGTGTCTCTCTCTCTTTCTTTCACACCTGCACACTTTCCTTTGTTTCTCCCTCTCTTGTTTCTCTCTCTTCCTCCCTCCCCCTCTCCCCCTCTGCCCTAAACCACCTGCCTCTGCCCTTCCCTGTTCTCACTCACTGCCCCTTTCCTGCTACCCCCCTCCTGCTGCCCGCCGCTCACTGCTATTGGTTTTGCCAGTGGTGGATACTCTTACAATTTCACCAGCATTGCCAAAGATGATAGCGGTGGCTGGACATCTTGAAATTGCATTTTCTGTACTTCCAAGATGACTGCCGTCTAGTGTGTAGATGCAATGTGGTGGCCATATTCAAAGTATAGAAAATAATGTTCTGATAGGGCTCAACATTATTTTCTTTCCTTCCAAGATGTTTAAAGATGGCCTCCTAAAAACTTGCTGTCCCTCTGAAAGATGAGACCTGCACAGCTTTCCACCCCAAGCCCACTTTTTCTGCAAAGCACTCTGTACCTGCCACTGCAGAGGCACAAACTGTAAACCACACTGATATCTAGCATCTTAAGGACTCTTGATTCATGATAGTTTTTGCTTTTACGGTATTTCACATTATAAATTACCCAAAAGAGATTAATGAAATATCAAATAAAGTAAGGGCTGAAACAACAGTTATTGAAATAAAATTTATTGGTATTTTTTTTTTAAAGACTAGAAGAAATGTCCAAAACTATATCTGACAAGGAAAATGGAGGTAGTTGAGAGAGATTTCAGTTCTAAATGACTAACAACACACATGCTCGTGATCCGAGGTGAGAAGTTAAGTCTAAACAGAACTGATGCTGGAAATATATGGGACATATGGAGCTTTCATGTAGCGACTTGCTCTGTCGTAGTTGCATGATGTCTACCTCCTATTTCTGCTAGGTACGTGGAACGAGTGAAAAACGTAAAGTAATGCGAGGAACAGATCACACACTGGCAACTACATGGAAAGATTGAGTTATAATTTTTGGTAATAAAAAAAATCTGCTAATGGTATATGTTAGAAATGGGGGTCTCTAGTTGGAAATGGTTTGCACCTTTGTCAAAGTAGGGACCCTTCTTCCTAGTCAGGGTAAGGGGGATACACTTCTAAAATAACCCCTGCTCACCCCCTTGTTAGCTTGGCATGAGCAGACAGGCTTATCTCAGAGGCAGTGTGTGAAGCATTTGTGAACACCTACAGTAATACAGTGAAAACACCACAAATGGACACCACACCAGTTTAGAAAAGTAATCTTTATCTGAACCAAACAAGACCAAAACAACAAAAATCCAATATACAGTAATCAAAATATGACTTTTAAAAGGTAAAAATAGTTCTGTTCAAAGTAGATTGCAGCTGCAACACTTTTCACACAAAGTACCTTGGATGCGTTGCGCACACAAACAAAAACTGTCACAGGGAAGGTGAAGCGTTGGTTCCTTACGCCCAGGGAAGGTGATGCGTCAGTCTCTTTCTTCAGGGGAGGTGATGCGTCGGTGCCTTACTGCCACGCAGGGGCGGTTATGGGTCAGTTCCTTACTGAAGGGGAGGGGATGAGTCGGTTTCTTACTGTGCGGGGAGGTGATGCGTCGGTTTCTTACTGCGACCTCGGTGTTCTTGCTGGCGTGGCACCCAATTGCGATGCATGAGGATTGGGGATGCGTCGGTTCTCGATGCGGTGGTGGCAATGACACTGCGTTGCTCTCTCCAGCCACGGTCACACGATGCGTTGGTTCTGGCAGCTGCACAGCAGGGCCCGTGTCAGAATCGGTGCGGTGGTCCCGGACGTCGGAGATCGATGCACGGGACTCGGCGTGCGACGATTTCTCGAGCCGCGGCAGGTGCTGCGACAATTTCTTCGGCAATGCTTCGGAAACAGGTGCGGATGCATCACGCTTCTCGACGTTGTGTTACTTTTGCAGCTCCCAGCGGCAAACAGCCTCCAGAGGCCCACAACAGCAGCAGGCACCTCTTAGCAGGTCAGAACTCCTAGCAAGGAAGTTCAGGGGAGCTGGTGGTGAAGTCTTTGTGTCCCTGAGACTTTAGAACAGGAGGCAAGCTCTCTTTCAAGCCCTTGGAGAGCTTCCTCAAGCAGGGAACACAGTACAAAGCAAAGTCCTTGTTCTTACCTTGGCAGAAACAGCCACTGCAGGCCAACCCCAGACAGCAAACAGCAAAGGGGCAGTACTCCTCCTCAGTTTCTCCAGCTCTTCTCCTTGGCAAATGTTCCTCTTGATTCCCAGAAGTGATCTAAAAGTCTGGGGTCTGGGCCCCTCTTTTTATAATACAAAATCCTTTGTTCTCTGTGGCAGAGAAGCTCTTTGCCCAGCCAAAACCAGTTCTGTCCTCTCTGGTGCAGCTTCCTGGCAGGAGGTGGAGACAGCATTGTCTAAGGCAGACCAGGCCCATTTAGGTTAGAAAGAAATCTCCTCCCCCTACTCTGAATGCAGCCCAGGTCCATTCAGCTCAGCCCTGACTCACTCTGGAAAGGCAGTACACACCTAACCCCCCCAAGTGGCTGTCTGAACAGAATGCACATCCCCAGCCCTTGTCACTCCAAAGCCAGACAGTCGATACACAACCTAGCAGAGGCACACTGGATGGTTAGGCAAGAAAATACCTACTTTCTATAAGTGGTATTTTCAAACCAAAATGTAAAAATCACCCTCACTAAAAGATGCATCTTAACATTCTGAGTTCAGGCATATAAAACGTTATTTTCCCATCTTGTTCCCATGAGCAGTTATTCTTATAAGATGTTATAAGCAAACTCCCCATTCTATCCTATGGGACAGATAGCCTTTCAAAACGAAATTGGCAGGATTTCAATATCAGGACATGCCACACACATCAGGGCATGTCCTACCTTTCACATACACTGCACCCTGCCCACAGGGGTACCTTGGGCCTACCTTACGGGTGACTAACATGTAAGAAAAGGGAAGGTTAGGGCCTGGCAAGTGGGTGCACTTGCCAGGTCGACATGCCAGTACTAGACTGCACACAGGCACTGCAACGGCAGGCCTGAGACCTTGTTGCAAAGCTGCTTGTGTGGGTGGCACAGTCAGTGCTGCAAGCCCACTAGCAGCATTTGGTTTACAGGCGCTGGGTACACATAGTGCACTGTACTAGGGACTTAGTAGTAAATCAAATAAACCAATCATGGAGACTCCAATCCATTTTAACAATTTACAAAGGGAGCACTTGCACTTTGGCACTGAACAGCAGTGGCAGAGTGCCCAAAGCATCTAGACCAGCAAAAATGATGTCCACACACAGCAAAATTAACAGAAGGCAAAGGCAGAAATACAGGGGAAACCAACGCCAATGATGCCAGGTCTAACAGTATAAAAAATGCAGAATGCGTATATTGAATGATTACAAGATGTGCCGAGTCAATGCTCAGTGACGAAGGATTTGCTGGGGCTGGTGCTTGCAGAAGTCACAAACTTCATTAACAGTAGGGGAAAGGTGCTAGTGAATAACAAAACCTAAATTGAAAAAATTAAAACAGACAATCAACATTAAGAGGCGGATAGGTCATATTTTAGTGTGGGGTAAATATGATTGGAAATTTATGTTCAGTCAATTTTTTTGAAGGATCCACTTTCAATGAATGTATGTAAAATTTTTGGGGCTGATTGCAATGGTGGTTAGATGATCATCCGACCGCTATTGTTGCGGGAACAGGACTGGCTGACAGGTAGTCTTTGGTCCCGCCCACCAAATTGCAATCCGACTGCCGTGTAGGCAGTAGGAAACATGCCTTTTGCCATTGAGGCTTGTGCTGCTGCCTGGAAAAGGGCTGCAGCACAAGCCCCAATGGCAAAAGGCATGTTTACAAATATCCTTGCACCGTGTGCCAGGCACCACAGGGTGCCTGGCACACGCTGCATGGAAGGCCCCCTGCTAGGGTCCCCCAAAGTCTCTTTCCAACAGCCTTTCTATGGCGGTCAGACCACCATGGAAAGGCTGTCGGAAAGGGACATCGTAATCCCTACGGCACTGCCCCTATTGTAGGGACTATGATCCAAATGACAGTCCGACAGGCTCCTTGAGCCCATCGGAAGCGTCGGTCAGTCCCTCTGACCAATGTGGTCCGACCGAATCATAATGCGGTAATTTAACTGTTCAGCTGGATGTCGGTGAGACCGCCACTGACGGGCTGTCGGTGACGGTTCCACCGACATCCTAATCAGGCCCATTGTTAGGCAGTAAGATGTGTCAGCGAGTTCAGCACTCACTGTTCAGACCTCTGTGAGACTTGCAAATCATGCTTAAGTGTTATGAAAAGAAACCCAGCCCTACCCATTACATAACAAGGTATTATTATTATATTTTTAGAGACGAGACATGGAATAATAATTGGTGATTATTTTGCAAAAGCTATATATTAGACCCTATGACTGAGGAAGAAAGCCTGTTTTTGTAACATGAAGTAAGCATACATAAAATCAGCCCAATTCAGAAGAATGGGAAAGCTACAGCTACTATGCGGGGAAACCCAACAGGGAACCGCATCCACAAAGGAACCAATGTCGAGCACGAGCAGGACTTGAACAGCCATGAGGACATCACTATTATTTATAGTGAATGTGCCCTGACAAACATTAAAAGAAAAGTCCTTATAAAGTAAATATATTCATACTGAAATTGGAGCTCACAGATTTCCTTCGGAAACTAAGGGGCCCATTACGATGGCGGGCGGAAGCACTACCGCCGTGCTGGCGGATGCAAAAACCACCAGTTACCGCCGGCACGCAGCAGTCCACACGCCCACCCAATTACGATGCGAAAAGCAGGCCAAACACCGCCGGCAAGCCAGCAACACCGTCCGCCATCAAAGTGCGCCCGCACACGTAGCGGCGCAGCCCAACTGACACACACCGTCCGACGAAACACGTCCCGCCCGGCGCATAAATTACGATGCCGCAAACAAACGGCTCCCACGGCAAAGAGACACCGCACGTGAAAGAGAGGCGGAAACACGGACGCAGAGCACGGACAACGAAGAAGCGGCACCCCGGGCATGAATCCAGCACTGCAGGCCCTTCCCATGCTTCTGCTGATGCACCACCAAGGACGCAACGTACCGCGGAGACGCAGGTAGGCACACACACAACAAGTGCACGCAAACAGCGCACACAGTGCAAGGGCGGAAAAAGCGGACAACCCCCCACCAGCGCGTGCACACTACACATCCACCATCGCATCCACATATGACACACAGGCCAAATCCTAACATCGCGGAACACATGTGTACACACCACCTGGGACTAGGAACCAACCACCCCGTCACGGCCCCAAAGCGCCGATGACGCCGCCACACATGCGCACAACGCAGAGGCCAACCGCAGCGCCATGCATGCGTCGCACACAGACACAGGGACACAACCAAGCAGCACACACACCAGCCCCACCCCGAACGCACATGACACGTGACAGGCCGGCCACAGACATGTCCCCAACGCCCAATTCACGGACAACACCCAACGCCACACAACCCACGCACACATGTCAGTTAAGTCACGCAACAGCAGGACACACCCCAGTGTAACAAACATGGCGAAGCACACAGCGGCGGCAACACCAACTAGGAGAAGCAGGGCCCCTTCGGGAAGAGGAACGCCAGTACCACACTGAAAAACCCATACCACCCTGCACATATGAACAAGACACATGAAACGGAACACCAAAGAGCCCGGGGACCGACAACAGGTGGCCCAAGAATTACATCCACACACAAGGCCCAACGCAGAGCGGAAAGGCAGCCTGCCGCCCACACAAGGGAGAGCAGACAGCACTGAATGACCTTCCATTCCAACTCCGAAACCACAGCCCTACGACAGAAGCCGGTGAATACAGCCATTGTCCAAGAATAGACCAACACAGGCATGCCGAGGAGACCGACCACACGGCAGATAGCGCATATCACAGAAGCACACAACGGACGGGGAAGAAAGAAGAAAACACTCCCCCATGTCGGCCACATGCAAGTTAATTGGAAGGAGTCACACAGCACTGACCTTGAACTGTCTGAGAAGCATGTGGGAAGAGGGCCCGTGTCCTCCAAACAAGCCAACAGAACACAAGTCCTGTCTCCCTACGACTACACAGAGCTCACAGCAACCTCGGAGCGTGCACATTGCAGACTGCACACACAGCCGGAGCACGCCACCACAACGCACCGCTGCGAAATGGCAACCGCAACACACCTACCCAACTACGCCGAAGAGCTCAAGCTGTACCAAACCAGCACGATACATACATTGGGATGCGATCTCCTGTCCCTGCTGAACGTAAGTTACCGACTGACTTACCGCATCACATTGTTCAGCTGCGTCATGCCCGTCTTCTACTGTCGGAGGTGTCCCTACCAGCATCCCGTCGAGATATGCCTCTCCAACCCGGCATGTCTGAAGGCGGACCTGCTACCACTACTCCTCCCTCTGGACGCACACGACAGGGCCTGCTCTGCCTATGGGGGCATGGCGTATGTGGCCAACATCGCACGCGCACTGAAATGGAACCACTGTGCCTCCACACGACGGATCATCGAGAACAGCTACATCGAATGTCACCCAGCATGCCCCATCATGGTCCTCCAAGGGACAACCTACGAACAACACCTTGACAGCCACCATCCGCTTCATTGGCTGGCAAACATGTACACCACCAATGACATGGAAGCCCTGCTGGACGGCATCGCATACCTGACAACCTGTAAATACGTCGGACCACAACGCAGGTTCCCCGAGTGACCTATGAAGTCCAACCCCGCACCCATGCTCAGCTTCCGCACGGACTGGCCAGTCACCACCACAACAGCCATACCAAACGACCGGCAACTGTAACCACACCATCAACGACATCGCCATGACATCGGATATGACCGGGACATGCACACTGTTCCCCATCACATCCAGGAACACCGCATGCATCGTGGGAGGCAGTGGCATGGGCTCTGTGCATCGCACCCACATGGACGGAACTGCACGAACAACCAGGACACGACATGGATCCAGCGCACATGGACACACACACCGCTCAGTGGACATGAATAGGTCGCCTGGAGTCTGTGGGTGCTGCACCCCTCCCACCCCCGCCCCGGGAATCCCATACCAGGACCTTTGCATGGACGACAAGTGCATACAACAACAACACGACCCCAGTGACTGTGACATGTCCAGTAACCACCACAGTGCAACAACAAGTGGCACGCCGCTGCATGCACGCAAGCACATGCCCTGATGTCATCTCACATGCACGCGTGCATGAGGAACAACCGCAGCAAACCTGTCACATGGAACTGAGATGGACTGTGCCCATGATGCCGAGCGGTCTGGTAGGCTACATGTATACCGTCTGTGTCAAAGTCCGCAGCTCCGCAGCTATACGTAAATGTACATTAGCACAGCCTTGGCCAAGCAGATGTAACCCCACACCCTATCCCATTTGTAATCATGCTCAGTATATCCTCAATATGTATTCCGCTGCCAGTAGTGTCCACTATACTGCATCACAGAGGACAGAAGACTCAATATAATGTTTGAAACCAGAACTGTCTCCGCTGACTCATTTCACAAGTACGAATGAGAGAGGATGAGAGTATGTGAAGTACACGGCAGTCGTGACATGACCATGTAGTCCACTGGTATTGGATGTCAACGCAAATGAGTAGCACTACTGTGGAAGACACACATGTGTCGTGTGAAGTCGTATGGACGCAGTGCTCAGGTGGGTGGGTGCGACGGGTAGATGCGCACATGCCAAGTTGGAGCACGCCGTGTTGGGAGGGCTCATGAACAGTACACCACCGCTTCCCTGGGCATTGTGAGAGGACACCTGTCGGGGGAGTGAACACGTGTGTGCACAGCAGCCGGGCACACGTACAAAGCGGTACCAGGCGCACCTCAGCCCACCCTCTGTGGACGAGCTGGATCCTGTTGTGCGCCCGCCATGCCCCTTGACAAGGCACACACAGCCCCAGTCGACCAGGTGTAACCCCAACATAGTCAATCCGCACAGGCGATACAGGGCACGGGATGGCAGTGGAGCATGGTGTGTGAGAGGTCTCCTCGCGCTCCTCCTGCTCATATCACGCAGGCAATAGAACCTCAACGTCCAGCATGGCAAAAAGTCAAATGGAAGTGTAGGGGGACGCACCACAGCACGAGCAGCACTGACGTCACGGGAGGTGGCTCGCACCATCCCATCCATTGCCCATCATACCAACCACGCCACATGCCATTGCGACTAAGTGCAAGCGCGTGCGCCACCACCCCTGAGCCCTCCCCAGAGAGGCCAAAGAGTGAATGTGTGGGCCATCAGCCACAGACGGACGCGGCATGGCCGCAAGGGCAGCCACAGCCACTGGGTGTCGCAGGTGGCGGATCCGGAAGGCGAAGACTGTGATGCATAGTCCATGCAGGCCGGGTCTCCATTTGGGGCACCACGCAGGTGGACGGTGTCCCGCCACACATCATACCCTGAGACAGCCCACTCGTGCAACTGGACCCACACATACACTCCTTGCCCTCTCTGGTGCGAGCTTGGGGCTGCCTGTGCAAGCGCTAGCCTCGCAGGTGAGCATGCATATTGGGGGGCGAGGGGAGGACATGAGGGCTGGGGCGAAGATGACTGTATCACTGTCAGTTAGTACAAGGGATGACCCAGATGTGGAAAGGAAGAGACGTGTCCCGTGTGTACTGCAACTAGTCGCCAATCCAACTACCCCCATGTCCGGAATGTAAGCCCGCACCTAGGCCCGCCCATCCGCCACATCGAACATACCACCAGCACGACAACCTTCCCATTCGAAACACTGACTGGGGGTGGCGACCAGTGAACAATCATGTGTAGCCTACCCACGCGTACATGTGGGCCCTCCATGATCCATGTCACCTGCGGCAAAGACATGACATGCGCAATGAGGGAAGTGAGGAGAGCTGTCCGCCCCACGCGCAGAAGGTGCATCAGCTCCACAGACCCAGCAGCGAGTCCAGCAGGGGTCACATGTGCAGGGGCAGCTGTGCCTGGTGTGAAGGCACATGCATATAGACAGCACATCGACCAATGTGTAGTCTGCCCACATCCACAGTCCATCATCATGCGGACATAGGAATTGAACACAGGGCAACACATCTTAGCTGGTGCACCCACCGTGACCAACAATGCGCAATCATCGACGTACCCGCCCTGTGCATGGCCCCCACCCAACGGAGGCACATCCAGTGCCACCATCCCACACACACAAGCCTTCCACGGAACATGCTGTGTCCAATGGTCAGTACAGAGTCAGCGCCCATCTGGTGGATCCTGAACAGGAGACACATGCACACACATGCCAGCTCCCACTATGTACGACTGCCACCTGGCACGTGCAATGTAACCTCTCACCTGTGACGTGTGACTGCAAGCACACAGCCGTCTTGGCATGGGGCTGTCAATGTGGACACCAGTCAATGTTTCGGGAGCTGTGATCCGTACAGTGCTGTACATAGGGTGCAGTGCTGACACCTACTACTGTCTCATATCCCCTCGTGCCACAGGTCCCACTTGTATTGGCCGCTCAGCCCGTGCCCACATCGTCGTCGTCGTGTGCCATACTCATCCAGCCTCGGAAGCAGTACCATGCTCAGCAGACACTCATGTTGCCGTGGCGTTGCCGCTTGACGAATATGCAGTCAGTCCCCATCAGCACGCCCCGCAAGTCATTGGGGCCTAGATCCCCATGTGCATGCACATGGCAGTGGTATGTCTCACTTGCCATTGCCATTGTTGGGAGACCTGTGTAAGTGTATTGTGGCCGTGCCGTCCCAGCTTGACAGCTGGGCTGTGGCTCATGTGCTTGCTCAGTCATGTCAGTGATGTGTATGCGAAATTGCTATGTGCCGTGTTGCTTTGACATGTGTCCTCTGTCATTTAACCCAGGCGGAGACCGAACATTGACCGCCCATACCAATTGCTGGCGGACATGGACGATACAGAGGTTATTAGGAAGTTTCGGCTGGACAGGCCAACTCTGCATCGACTGTGTGCCATGTTAGAGCCCCATCTCCGTCCCCGCAGGGTGTATCCGACTGCTGTCACCCCCACGGCTAAGGTGATGGCCGCCATGCATTTCTTCGCCACTGGGTCATTCCAGCACACAGTGGGCAGTGGAGGAGGGATGTCCCAGCCCATGTTCAGCAAGGTGCTGAGGGATGTACTGGCAGCCATGATGCTGTACCGGAACAGGTACATCAGATTCCCCAGGGCTCGTGAATTGGCGGCAGTGAAGGGTGCATTCTATGCCCTTGGCAGAATCCCACACGTCGTGGGAGCCATTGACTGCACTCATGTTGGCCTTGTTCCACCACAGGCCACTGAGCACCTGTACCGCAACAGGAAGCACACGCACTCCCTGAATGTGCAAGTGGTGTGCCTTGCGGACATGGTGATCACCCACGTGTGTGCAAAGTTTCCAGGCTCGGCCCATGACGCACACATAATGCGCAACAGCATCTTGCCACGACTGATGGCCAATCTGCAACAGGATCGTGGCTGTATTGTCGGTGAGTATGTGGAGTGGTGTAGCGTGCTGGTTGTGCGATGCTGTCCCCTGTCCAGTTGGAATAGCAACGGTTCTCTGTGTCCCTCACACCCAGGTGACTCTGCGTATCCGAATGGGGCATGGCTGCTCAGTCCATTGAGGAATCCTCGCACCCCAGCAGACGATCGATACAATGAGGCACATGGGAGGACCAGACGTGTGGTCGAGCGTACCTTTGGCCTCCTCAAGTCCAGGTTCAGGTGCCTGGACCGCACCGGGGGTGCACTGGCGTACTCCCCACAGAAGGTGTGCCAGATAGTGGTGGCGTGCTGCATGCTGCACAATCTGGCCATTCGGAAGCAGATCCCCCTCATTGTGGATGACGGAGATCAACCAGGGCCCCAGCCCGCAGACCAGGACAGCTCGAGTGAGGTGGACAGCGGAGAGGAGGAAGCTGGGAATGTGCGCCAGCAGCTCATCGCCCGCTACTTCACTTGACGGTGAGTGTCCATGTACGACGGATGATGTGTCTGTATCTATGCAGGTGTGTGTGTGCTGTGTCAGGGTGGCCGTATGTTCACTGCGTGCAGTGTGTCAACGCTCCATGGCCAGGGGTAGTATGCCACTGTTGGTGGCTGTGGTATTGTGCCCTATTGCTCTGTGCGATGTGTGTACATTGCTTGTAGTTGTTGACATGTACTGTGTGATGGGTGTGTGACACACTCATTGAATGTGCTCCTGTTCTGTCTCCCACCCCTAGGTCCCTACAGGCCCTCCGGATTCAAATACCATGCCACGCATCAGGTGCCTTTCCGCCCAAGGTGGCCGTTGTATTCCGTACAAATAAGACACAGGGCACAAACAGCAGTTAGTGAAAAAGGTGCATTTATTACAAACTGTGACATGTGATTGTGTGTAAGGTGATGACAAAAGTGGTGCGTGCAGTGACAATGAGCTGTCGGTCATGGCTGCGTGATGATCAGGGTGTACCCACTGGTTCTATGTCCATAGTCCAACACACACATGCCATCCAGATGGCTGTGTGGAGTGGGATCGTAGAGCAAGTCAATGCAGTGGCTGGTCAAGGAAGGCTGGCGGAAGGCTGGCTGGCTGCCTCACTTGCGACTGGAGCGTGCGAAGTCCTCCCGGGAGATCTGTTTCCTCTTCGGACGGCCCCTTCCACGTTTGGGAGGGGGTGTGTGGTGGCGACCTGCTGGTGGTGGGTGAGGTGTGCTCACTGGCTGTGGACGCAGGGGAAGTGGACACTGCTGGCCGACCCTGCGCCCTAGCAGGTGGTGGCGGAGGTGGTGTTGCTGGCCTTGCCTGTGACCCCACCGCCACCACCAGCTGGCCCATGAGGTCCACGAGTTGGTCCATACGGGACACGAATTGGCCCATATGGGCGTCCATGGACCTCAGCACCCCCAGCACCTCCCGCGTGTCAGTAGCAGACCTGGCCCATTGTCCTTGGGCCTCTTCATAGGCCCCAAGGACTCTGGCCATTTGAGGCAGGGCATGGCTCCCAGGGGAGGCTGGCGTTTCCCTGACCCTGCTCCTCCTACCAGTCCTGCTGCCACCGGCCTGCCCACTAGCCACATTGCTCACCACGGTCCTCGCTGTGGCTCCCAGGGTGGATCCAGTCGGCCGGGCCACCACCTGCGCTGGGGCTGGTGCCAGCGAAGACGTGGTGGTGGTGGAGGCGGTGGTGGTCGGTGCGGCGATGGTGGCGGTTGCGGCAGTGGTAGTGGCCGCAATGACCGTGGGTGTGGCCGCAACGACAGTGGCAGCAGGGGACTGGGACTGTTCAGCATCCCTGGATGATGGGTTGGTGGGTAGGAGGGGTCCTGGGGAGCGGCTGGGCCCTGCCACGCCAGATGGGCCAGCTTGGTGGTCCGTGTCCGAAGAGGTGGACAGATCCTCCAGATCCGTGTGTCCTCGTTGGGGGCTTGTAGGCTGGCTGTGCTGGCTGCTGTCTCCATCCCCAGCGTCCAGCAGTTCGTCACCTGTGGAGAGAATGAGATTTGTTATTGTGTTGCACCTGGCGAAGTATGTATTAGTCGTCTGACATTGGCAGTTCGTGCAATCTCGTACATGGGTTTCCCGGAGGCGAGTGTGTGGCTGTGGCATCTGTAGTTGTGTGTGCTAGGCAATGGGACTGTGTGCTGTGCACATGTGGCATGGGACGGATTGGCCATGCCGATGGGTGTGTTGCTTTGCCCCTACTCATTGTGACTCTGGTGTATGCGGGCTCCTGGCCCATCCTGGGTCTGGTTTGTACTTTGCTTTTGGAGTTCAAATGGAACGCTTAGGAACGCATATGGCAACATGGGGGCCATGCCCCAGATTCGCATTTGGGATGGAATATGCTTTTGGGGTTCAAATGGAACGCTTAGGAACGCATATGGCAACATGGGGGCCATGCCCCAGATTCGCATTTGGGATGGAATATGCTTTTGGGGTTCAAATGGAACGCTTAGGAACGCATATGGCAACATGGGGGCCATGCCCCAGATTCGCATTTGGGATGGAATATGCTTTTGGGGTTCAAATGGAACGCTTAGGAACGCATATGGCAACATGGGGGCCATGCCCCAGATTCGCATTTGGGATGGAATATGCTTTTGGGGTACATGCTGTGAGCCATGGGTGCCGAACGTGACATGTGTTGTGGCAGCATGACAGTGCATGGTCTGAGGTGTGTGCATGCCTGACATGCCCTGCATATTTGCTGTCTGTTGTGGTTACTGGACATGGCATTGGACGCATCGTTATGAGTGAGTGATAGTTGTGTGCCAGCCAACGTATTGCAGTTGTCCCATCTCCTTGGTGTGCGTGCTGCCCTGTGCCATGTGCATCACTGCAGTGCTCGGGGGGGGTGTGGCCCATGTTGTGTGTTGTTGCTCACAGTGTGTCGTGCGCTTAATTGACTTCTGGCACATGGTTGGTCATGGGCATGTGTCTTAGCGTGACTGCTGTATGTGTGGCAGCTGTGCGGATGACATGCCTTTCATGAGACTGGGGCTGACGGATGGGATGGATGGTATGTTGTATGTGCATGGTGTGTCTGTGTGTTTGATGGGTTCAGTGGTGTTCGTGTGCATTTCTGTTGTTCCGCTCTGTTGCGTCTAGTGTTGTTTGTCTTACATAGGCGTAGTTGTGGGGTGTGTGGTTGACAGGCAGTAGGGGCTACATGGACAGGACTTCAATGGTGTTTCGGTTGTGTGTGATGAGTTGCACAGTGGCTGCCGTGTGGGACTATATTCAGTGTGGCTTGTGCATGCAGACGTGGCTCCTTGGGTGTTGCTATGTCTGTGATGGGTCATGTGGGGTGTGAGTCTGCTGTTCATGTCCGTGTGCACATTGTTCACTTGTTCGTGACGGTGGGCGGTGCTGCGTGTTCGTGTGCTACGTGACATGTCCCATGTGTTGGTGGTGTTATGGTCCTCATGCCTCCAGTAATCCAGCCCTGTCCAGTTTCCCACCTGCAAGTTGTTCGTGCGTGCACTGTACTGGATGCCACATGGCTCTTGGCGGGGGGTGCTCCATGTTGCAGGTCTGTGGGGGTGGGGGGGTGTAGTGGGTCGTGGGGGTGGCTGTACACCCACTGACACCGATTGCTGTGGACCGTGATGTCTGCCTTTCGGCTGTCGTTGTGCACTGCGGTGGCTGACACGTGGGTGTGGGGTGTGGGGAGTGCTCCTCCTTGCTGTGCTGTGGGACTGGGGCCTGGTGTGTGTTGTACTTGGGCTGTCCACCGTCCCACCCACTGCACTTTGTGTTCCTGCCACTTACCTGTTACTTGTCGGTTGGTGCAGCTGTGCCTGACACATGGGTGTGGGGAGTGCTCCACCTTGCTGGTCTGTGGGAGTGGGGGCCTGGTGGGTGTTGTACTTCAGCTGTCCCCCTCCGACCCACTGCACTTTGTGTTCCTGCCACTTACCTGTTACTTGTCGGTTGGTGCAGCTGTGCCTGGCACATGGGTGTGGGGAGTGCTCCACCTTGCTGGTCTGTGGGAGTGGGGGCCTGGTGGGTGTTGTACTTCAGCTGTCCCCCTCCGACCCACTGCACTTTGTGTTCCTGCCACTTACCTGTTACTTGTCAGTTGGTGCAGCTGTGGCGGACACATGGGTGTGGTGGGTGCTCGTTGTGGCGCTTCTGGCATATTTGGGGACCTGTTGGTGGTTACGTGGCTGGCTTAGTGTACACATGTCCCCACGCATCTTACAGTTGTTCGGTTTGGCCTGTGTGTGGTAGTGTCTGTTGCATGTGCGTGTGATGTGTTGTGTATTGTGTGCTGGACATGGGGGTGTTTGTCCCTGGGAGCTGTGGCATGGTGGTTGCGCATGTGTGTACATAGCGGTGTGCTGGTATACATTAGTTTGTACTTACCAGCCTCCACTCCCCCTGCTAATCCGGCGAGGATCTCCGGATGTATTACGACTCGCACCTTCTCCTCCCACGCTTTGAAGGTCTTAAAGAGCGCGGGATTCCCTCCGCCAGTGACGGCAGCCAGCTCTCTGTTTTTGCCCTCCTTCTTCTTGACCAGGCTCTTTACGTCATTCCAACGTTTGTTTATCTCGGTTCTGTTCCTGGGCAGGGTCCCGACTGCATTGACCTGGTCTACGATCCGGGTCCACATTCTGTTTCTGGTGGCTAGTGGTGTGTGCTGGACCATGTTCCCATAGATTTGTGGGTACACCTTGATGATCTCGTCGACCATGACCGTCAGCTCCATGGGCGTGAACTTGGGCATCCTTTGTGGTGCCATGGTGTTTGTGGTGCTGGTGCGGTGTGTGTTGTGTAATGTGCAGGGGGTTTGTGGTGCCGGTGTTTGGTGGTGGTGGTGGTTGTGATGTGTGCGTTTCTGTGGTGTGCTGCTGTCCTTGCTGTGTCACTGTGTCCTCTCCTCTCCTCTCTGGTTTGCAATGTAGCAAGGGGTTGTGGTCTGTGGGAGTGCTGCTTTTGTACTCACCTATGTGGGTGTGTCCTCATGGTCTGTTGTTTTCAGGTGTGTTGTGTCTGGGGTTCTGGCCTTTGTATTTTTTGTTTGTCCGGGGGTGTTTTCGGGATGTGTCCTGTGCTTGTGTATTTGTGCGTGCCTTGCTGTGTGGACTTGTTGGCCATGTTGTGTGCTATTGGTTTTGTGTGCGGATGGTTTCTGTGCAGGTACGTGGGCGCCATGGCTTCTGCCGTGTCGATTCTCATCGGCGTTGTTTGCGCTGGCGGGCGGTATATTTGTTGTTTTTCCGCGCTCATGGCGGTGCGATCGTAATTTCACGTGCGGTGTGTCGGCCGTGTGGGCGGGCGGTTTTGTGTTGTCGTGCGTGTTTCCGTCCGTGGCGGGCGGTTTGACTCCGACTCGGACGATGGCGGGCGGTATTTTGTATGATTTTTCCGCCGATGGCGGTTTTCAGTTTGTGTACTCATAATGGCGTGGTCGGTGTTCAGGCGGTGTGTGCGGGCGGATTTTTGCCGCTTCCATGCCTGGCGGATTTATTTACGCCGGGTATCGTAATGGGCCCCTAAGACTCATAGTTGTCTTAAGAGATCAACCCCGTGAGGAACAGTCTGACACCAATACTGGACTGCGTCCTAAATCCACCTTTATCCATCCCACGTTTGTAATGCCACCAGAGTTGTTGGCTTACGAAAAAACAGTGAACAGAGAGAATGGCTCATTAAACAGTGACCACTATGAGCACTTTAGGAACACTTCAAATGAAGAAATGAGGGCCTTAACGAATCTTGCTAGTGAGGAGTCAATAGTAATCAAACCAGCAGACAAGGGCAGGGTGATTGTGATCCTCCTGAGGACTATGTGCAATGCAGAATGTCTTAGACTCTTCAATGAACCCTCTAATTTTAAAAGACTTTCAAGAGACCCAACCTCTGCAATACAGGAAGAAATTTCCTTTCTAGTATCAAGGGGAGCTGAGAACTGGTGGATTACCTAGCAAAAGTCTGAGTTCCTTATTCAAAAGGAACCAAAAGTACTGTATTTCTAGGTACTTCCAAAGGTACACAAAACAAGTTCCCTCCCCCAGAAGACCAATTGTGCCCAGGATAGGGTCCGCACTAAGAATGTACTTAACCTTATTAAGGACATATTATTTGACCAGGACAGGGAGAAACTCATTAGCCTAGACATCGAGTCACTATATACGAATATCCTACAGGAGGCCACCCTTGAGGTGATTGATAAGATTGTGAGTGAGACTGTGTGGGACTCAATGACACCACATGAGTTTATACTTGATTTGGCACATCTAGCCCTAACACAGAACTATTTTGTGTACGAAGGAGAGTTCTTCTTACAAGTGCATGGGACTTCAATGAGGAACATATTCGCTCCGAGCCTAGCATGTCTGTATGTACACTCCTTTGTGTCTGAGTACGTGCTTCACCCTTCAAACCCGTTTAAGGGAAACATCAAGCTGTGGAAGTGCTACATAGCCGATAAGCTGCTAATCTGGAAAGGGAGTAAGGAAGATGTTTTGTTGTTCTCACATTGGTAGAACGCACTGAACCCCTTTCCGAGATTCACTATTACCATAGGTGGATCAGAATTGGCCTTTTTGGACCTACTGATAACTGCTGATGAGGGCCATTTGAGAACAGAAGTCTTTTATAAGGAAACAGATAGGAACAACCTAGCCGTTTCGAGAGTTTTCACCCCCAATCCTTGCATGAGAACCTACCAGTGGAGCAGTTCTTACGTCTGAGACATAATTGTTCAGATACAAAAGATGACAAGGCCCATGAAAAGAGACTTTCTGAGAAACTGACAGAAAAAAAAGTACCCTTCTCGTCTTATCAAAAGAGCTAGTAAGAGAGTCCTAAATAATAACTGGGAGAAACTGCTATCTACTTTTGAAAGGGCCACTCAGGATTGATTTATTTGCGTGACAACTTTTAATCCCTTGTCTAATGACCTGCCAAAAATCATAAACAAGAACTGGGGTATCTTAGTGTCAGGGGCCCTTGGGTTTAGCAATCCTATGCACTCCTTCAAAAGAGCCAACAATTTGAAAGATATACTGGTACATACATGCCCAAGAAAACCAGTTGCAGATAACAGACAAACAACACTTTGGGTTATACTGCCACCAGGAGGACATTCCCCATGTGGTAACTGAAGCGTGTGGCCCTTCACTGAGAGAATGAAGGAAGTAGATGTAGGGCTCAAAACCTCTTGGAGGCTAAAAGACCTGTCCAATTGTAATTCTAGGAATGTAGTGCATATCATAAGATGCCCTTGCAACCTACTAAATGTAGGGATGACATCAACAAGTGTTCGAACGAGAATCACATAACACTGTAGCACCATACAGTGCAAACAAGATGCCACTAAATTGTAAAAACACTTCATTGAGAAGAGACACAGAGACATAAAATGGTGCGTCATTGAGACCATTAAAAAAATATATGACTCTACCTCTTATAGTCTTTGAGCAGAGATGAGTGTACAGACTCCGCACCGACATCCATGGGTTAAATGATGAGATACCCTGGGGCTACTTGATTTCCCAAAGACAGTAAGAGTGAGTAAGGATCTACCCTTTGGTGAATGGGCTTATGGTAGTACGAGGAAACACCATGGGTTTACCTGTAACCCTGAAAAAACACTGACATTGATACTGAGAGTATGGAGGCATATGTATACGCAGGTCTGACTATGCTAATAGGCCTATCCTAATCAATTAAGTGATACCCCCAGCCCAAAATAGCGCTGATGATGCAATGATGTTGCAAAGGTGAGTAATAAGGATGTCATCTTTGGACACTGGTTATCTAATACCTTAACTCTTAAATACATGTCTGTGTGCAAAAAACTGCGGGCCATGCCCGTGTTCTTTACTGTGCTAACACATAGGACTGCACTGCTCACTGGCTTAGGATTTGACCTGAATAGAAAGGAGGAAGTGGCTCTTTCACCGCAGACCACTCCCGCAATGCAGCACATGAGCAGGCTGCCCTGCAACGTCTCAACAAAAGACTAAGGGACCACAATGTGGGGCAGCTAGATGCTGCCCTCTTATCACACATGCATCGTTTTCAACCATAGACTAAGGTACCACAATACCTATGGTCCTGTGGGGTTCACTGACACAACATCGATGTAAAAAATATCGAGTAAGAAATATAGACAACAAAAATATCGACTCCTATACTTAAACAGGTAAGTACAAAAATATTGATGTAAAAAATATAGATTTAAAAAATATCGATTTAAATATATATATAAAATAAAATAATATATTAAATATATTACATATTAATAACATTTTTAACAAAATAAATTACATTTAATATACATTTTTACAAAATATAAATAAACTTCATCTAAAAAAAATAAACACACAAACATAATAATTTATACATGTATATTTACTTTAAAATAATTATTAAACTATTATCTTTAATTTATTTTAAAACATTAAAATGATATAAAAATAATATATATATATATAAATAATTTAAAATATAAAACAATTCTACAATAAATTAAAACATTTAACTATGAAAAAATATTTAAACTTAAATTGCCCAATACAATAAGTGCAACAGTAGGAAAAGTGTTGGATAGCAAAACAATTAAATTTACTATTCCAACTCCAGTGAGTGCAACAGTAGGGAAAGTGTTGGATAGTGGAGGGAGAAAAATTACTATTCCCACTCCAAACAGTGCAACAGTAGGGAAAGTGTGGGATACCGGAGGGGTAAAATTACTATTCCCACTCCAGTGAGAGCAACAGGAGGGAAAGTGTTGGATAGCGGAGGGAAAAAATTACTATTCCCACTCCAGTGAGTGCAACAGTAGGGAAAGTGTTGGATAGCGGAGGGATAAAAATTACTATTCCAACTCCAGTGAGTGCAAAAGTAGGGAAAATGTTGGATACCGGAGGGGTAAAAATTACTATTCCCACTCCAGTGAGTGCAACAGTAGGGAAAGTGTTGGATAGCGGAGGGATAAAAATTACTATTCCAACTCCAGTGAGTGCAAAAGTAGGGAAAATGTTGGATAGCGGAGGGGTAAAAATTAGTATTCCAACTCCAGTGAGTGCAACAGTAGGGAAAGTGCAGGATAGAGGAGGGGTAAAAATTACTATTCCAACTCCAGTGAGTGCAACAGTAGGGAAAGTGCTGGATAGTGGAGGGGTAAAAATGACTATTCCTACTCCAGTGATTGCAACAGTAGGGAAAGTGTTGGATAGCGGAGAAAAATTACTATTCATACTCAAACACTTAGAAAAAAATCTAAATATATTCAATATTTAAAAAAATAATAAAAATTAATAAACAACAACATTATAAAAATGAAAATAAAAAATATTAAACATATAAAAAAGATTCCCACTCCAGTGAGAGCAAAAGTAGGGAAAGTGTTGGATAGCGGAGGGGCAAAAATTACTATTCCCACTCCAAAGAGTGCAACAGTAGGGAAAATGTTGGATAGCGGAGGGGTAAAAATTACTATTCCCACTCCAAAGGGTGCAACAGTAGGGAAAATTTTGGATAGCTGAGGGGTAAAAATTAGTTTTCCCACTCCGATGAATGCAACAGTAGGATAAGTGTTGCACAACGGAGGGGCAAAAAAATTTACTAATCCCACCCCAGAGAGTGCAACAGTAGGGAAAATGTTGGCTAGCAGAGGGGCAAAGATTACTATTCCCACTCCAGTGAGTGCAAAAGTAAGGAAAGTATTGGATAGCGGAGGGGTAAAAATTACTATTCCCACTCCACTGAATGCAACAGTAGGATAAGTGCTGGATAGCGGAGGGGTAAAAATTACTATTCCAACTCCAGAAAGAGCAACAGTAGGGAAAGTGTTGGATAACGGAGGGGTAAAAATTACTATTCCCAGTCCAGAGAGTGCAACAGTAGGGAAAGTGTTGGATAGCCGAGAGGTAGAAATTACTATTCCAACTCCAGTGAGTGCAACAGTAGGGAAAGTACAGGATAGCGGAGGGGTAAAAATTACTATTCCAACTCTAGTGAGTGCAACAGTAGGGAAAGTGCTGGATAGCGGAGGGGTAAAAATTACTATTCCCACTCCAGTGAATGCAACAGTAGGGAAAGTGTTGGAAAGCGGAGAAAAATTGCTATTCACACTCACACACTTAGAAAAAATATATATATATTCAATATTTAAAAAAATATTAAAAATCAATAAACAAAATGTAAAAAATAAAAAATAAAAATATTAAACATATAAAAAGAACACATATTATAATACTAATTGCATATAACCAAAACCTACAAATATCATAGAAAATAAAATAATAAATAAATTTACAAATAAATAATTCTTTTAAACTAGACAATATTTACAAACAAAAAATTTATTAAAACATAAATGTATTTAATTTATTTCCTACCCTATAACACCACACCAATAACAAAAAACTTCAACATTTTTAATTAAATTCATTTGCATAATTAACATAATTATAATGAATTAAAAAATTATTATTAATAAAAAAAAGAATAAACATTAATTGACTACACACATTTTAAGACTATAATATCCACAACACACACCTTAATTAAACTATAAAATAATAAAACACAATTAAAAATTATTTTAAAATTAAAAACTAGTACTATTAACAACTAATAATTAAATAATTCAAATGTATTTAATACCCACCCTTTACCCCTTTAAAAGTAAAAACAATACACAAAAAAAACAATTACCCAAAATAAATATCAACTAATTAACATTAATTAACAACTATACATAATTCATTAAATACAATTTACTTCCCACTCTTTACTCCCATAAACACCACAACACACACCTAAAATTAATTTCACAATTACCATAATTCATTACCAATTAATTTACTAAAATTAATTAACAACCAATTATTAATTCATCAATTAAAAATACATTACTTCCCACCCTTTACACCTATAAAAACCACAACACACACCTAAAATGACACAATTACCAAAATTAATTACAAATTAATTAATTAAAATTATTTAACAACCAATTATTAATTCATAAATAAAAATAAATTACTTCCTACCCTTTACACCTATAAACACCACAACACACACCTAAAATTACAAATTTACCAAAATTAATAACCAATTAATTAATTAAAATTAATTGACAAATTATTAATTCATAAATTAAAAACAAATTATTTCCCGCCCTTTACACCTATAAACACCACAACACACACCTAAAATTCATTGCACAATTACCATAATTAATTACCAATTAATTAATTACAATTCATTAACAACCAATTATTAATTAATTAATAATAAATGTAATATAATGAAATTACTTCCTACCCTATTCTCCTATAAACCTACAACCCGCTACTGAACTAAAAACGCAAAATTCAAATTAAAAAATAAATAAATTTTTATATAATTAAATTACTTCCCACCCTATTCCCCTATAAACCCACAACCCGCCACAGAACTGAAAGCGCAAAATTGGAAAAAAAAAAATTCATAACTACTAAAAATGTAACACATATATTAAAAATACAAACAATTCTTATCCAAAAAACATACATCACATACATTTAAAATATATACTAAAATACATAACAATAATAAAAAACGATATTTTCAACAACTATATTTTTGCAAACAATATTAAACACTTCGATATTTTTAAAATCGATATTACTAACCTTAAGTTGATATTCTTGACCACGATATTCTTGCTGTCGATATCTCTGACCCACGATATTAACAACTCGATATTTGTGCAACTCGATATTTTGTACTCGATATTCTGTCTCTGCACCGTCCTGTGGGGCAGCTAGGCAGCGCCGCCCATGTACTGCGCATGCTCTGGCTTTAAATGGAAGATGCCGTCAGCACCTTAGCCATACCTAAGGCTGAGTGAAGACATACCATAGGTAGTACCGCACAATGGTCCTTTTGATGATGTGAGTACAGAGGGGTCTGTACAATGGGTGGCCACCAGTAGGCAAGATGGACCTGTGCTCCCTCCCTGTTTTCTGATTTCTTTTGATCATTAGTATCGAGACCATGAGGCATATGTCCCCTTCCAACATAGGAGGATACCTTTGAATGGGCTGGTACTCCATTGACTTGGGTTGCTCTAATGTACGGCCTGATTGTTCTCTCTTCGGACTTGTCTACCGGGGCAGTTTAATGTGTCAGTAAATGTTTGTCGGTCAAAAAGCAGACAGGATATTACTGTAGTGATAGATGTCTCATATCATATTAGTGTGTGACTACAGAGGACATCGTCCCTCTCCAGACTGGATGGTGGGTATACCCTTAGTGAGGGTACGAATCTGGACCATTCTAAACAATGTGCTTGTTTGTATGTCACTCTTTACACATGTGTTCTTGTTTGTTGTGTATCTTGCAGTGCCATTTCACGAGTGACATACAATGAGGTCCCCGACCTCTGTAAGGAACAAATGCCGTAATCTATCAGGTTTGGTTGATAAAAAAACCTTCCCTTTTTTGTTTGTCTATTTATTTTAGGTGAAGTAGTACTGAGACCAGATAGCAATCACTCCGATCTTTTCAGCGCATGCGTTTTAATATTTGCTAGGCCAGCTTTTTAGGGAGCCACGGCCCTGATGAATGCCCTCGACCAGTATAGCCGATTAAAATTAGGGAAAAAAGGATGAGGTTTCGAGCCATTGCGCTCTCAGTCCATCACATAGCTGTTTTTAGATGCACCAGAGGCTACCACTATTAAAGGTGAAAATCCGGTTACCTCTAGGTACTTTTAGTTTTATCTGGATACCCTTTTTGTCCAGGAAATACCTCATCTAGGAACTCCCTCCATCGGCCCACTAGGAGGTCGAGTCTACCCTAGTGGTATTATCCTGCCAGGGTGTAGAGAGGTTGCCTATGACGAAGCATGCAACATTACGCGGGTGAGGCTTCCTCTTCCAAAAGATTAGTCTTTCTTTTTATCCCCTTCTGAATTAGGATCTCTGTAGGCCCAAATAGGATCCAGTGATTTATAAAAAGCACTGACGTAAAAGGTATCAAACAGCCACCTTACTTTATTGTGTTTTGGTAAACTGCTTCAAGCCCTGTTGTGAGGGCCTGGTGCATGTGAAGTGGACCCCACCCAGGATTGTAGTGCTGCTAAAGTAGTCAGCTCATGCAGGATGCATCACAGCAATGGGGTATTGTTTCTCTGACAATTTCTCAGCATCCCCCTACAAGAAAGGCCTGATCCTTTTTCTTGTGTACTGCTTCCACAAACTAAAGAGGAACTCAAGAACCTTCAGGGCAAATCACTGACTTTTGGTGGGTTGCTTGAGTCACTCTTCCTCCCGTGTGACTGGATTACTACTTCTGCACATTCGTGAGCTTGTTAAGGGTCATTGTTTGCCTCTCACTGCTGGCACACTGCCCGAAACCTGATAGCAAACGTTGCATCAGCCTGTTCCCAATGACCTTGCAGACATGTCTCCAATTGTGCCTGAGAGAATCCCCTGAGGCTGCTCACACCCTACAATGACTGTCCTATCCCTGGAAACACTTGTTTGGACTGTATTCCTTCACTCTGTGTTTTGGGGCATTACCTACTCAATCCTACCTTGTTCCAGGACTTGATGAGGTGTATCTCCCCACAGAATCCCCCGGCTCCAACCATTAATGAGCCCATAAAGAATTCTTTATCCCAACACTCAACTTGTTTTTGTGTCTGTGTCCTGCAGACATCGCACGGACTATGGCTGGGCCTGGTCTTTTATTTAGTGTTCTGTTTATATATCTTCTTTCCTTTAAGAAACAATTTAAAGGGAGCTGGAATACCTGCTATTTCTCATCATTACCTAGTTTTAATGGATGTATCTTTTGGATGATTGCTAGGTGTGGGACCATGGGAGTCATTCAGCAGAATATGCAGTGTCCGCCAGGCAGCCATGTGTTTTGAGAAACCTTTTTTGTTTTTGATGTTACACTTAGGCAGTGCTGCAGCCACCAAAGGTCTTTTCACAACATATATTTAAGGGAATTGAGCAGAAGCTTTTAGTGTGTTTGTTGGCGCTTAACCTGTAAGCGCTCTTCTATCCATCATCATATCTCAAGAGGAGAAGAAAAGGATGAAAAAAAAGCAGCCAGAAGAAGGGGTGAACTGAAGCCTTCGTCTTCTTTGTCTGTAGTTCAGATCCAGAGCATTATTAAATCTTTAATGGAAGTGTTGCAGAAATTCTCCTTCCTTAGGGTCTGCTGGAGATGTTTCTTCTCGTCCCTATGTGATTTTTTGGCTGTCAACAGAGTATGAGCCTGAACCTGGGCACAGCTGCAAGTTTGAACAAGAGCCTCCTGAACTGGGAGGGACTGAGATTGGCTGGGGGCTCCCAGGGGACCACGCTCCCTCTTTCATTGTGGATAATGTTATGGCTCTGGCTTCGCGGATCACTGCAAGATGGCATCGCTTTTATGTGTGGGACATCCCTTTCGGCATTGGTGCACTCGTCAGTGACTTCACCGGAATTATGTTCAGTGAATGGTGATATCGAGTTCCCGTCACAATCGCGGGAGGGGCTAAGTTTAAAAGGTGGGGTTGATTTATCTCTGTCTTTTCCTCCCGCACCGCGCGACTGCGGGGCGTGCCCCCTTCGGTCTTCTTTTCTGCAGCTTTGCTGTCTTTCACACTGCAGCATTAGGGCTGGCGACTGGCTTGCTAGGCATGTGGTGACCAATGACCACCTTTTTTGCGATGCTGGTTGCTGTATGCCTGACTGTAGAAGTTGTGTCGGCCTCTTTTTCTTTGGAGCTTCGGAGCACACGAGCTGTGGGAAGACCATTTTACACTTCCTAGAGATGAGGTGCGTTGTGTCAGGGAGTGGCATGCCATAACAAGTGCTAGCGGGGCTGCATTTTTTGGATCAGGTCTGCCAAAGGACAGCAGTGCTCGGGGGCATTTCTTCAGTGGGCATTTCTCTATAAATTGTAGCAAGAGCAGTGCTTGGGAGGGATACTTTTTCATCGGGCATCCGTTTTTAAAACAGAGAGAGCGTTTGCATTGGTTATTCCATTGAAAAAGACCAGAACTGATGCTCAGAGGAATATTTTCAGATCCCTTTTGTTGCAGGATAGTTGTATGCTGCTGCGGATTTTAAAGAAACCTTGTAGTACAGGGAAGGAAACAGCCTGCATTTGCAAGAAATGTTTTGAATATTGATTTGAGTATTTTGCTGTGCGATTCGAGTACATATTAGTTTTATCTGGACTATTAATGCTTTGTTATCACAGTTTACAGACGGCATCAGGATTAATAAAAGGAAATCAAATGACCTTGAAATTGCACAGCTTTTAAAATTGGTATTAGCTAAGCTGGGGGTGATTGTGAACCGGATTTCCCCCCTTGAGGAAATAGAGGAGCATGGGATGCTCTGGGGTGACTGCTAAAGTGACATTTCCCCCTCTTAAGTAGAAGCCCAATAAGCAATCAGGGCCTAGTAGAGTGAAAGAGAGTGGGACTGTGGAAGGGGGCAAGAGGCTCCCAAGGAGAAGCCAAGGTCAGCCAGGAGTGATGACAGAGGTCAGCCACGTTGATATGTTTTCACTAATTTAGGCTACGAGACGGGAGGTGGAGTCAAGGGCGAGTAAGGAGAAAGAGTCTGGCAAAGATAGGAAGCCCAAGGACGAGGCCAATATTATGAATTGGCTGTTTGGATTTAATGTCTTCCAGACAGTATTGTTAGAGAAGCAGTCAGAGTTGGCCATTGTGAGGATTTTCTACTGCAACAAAATACTAAAGACCCATCCTGGCTATTGGAGTACGGCCTGTTTAGACTATGATAGAGTTTTAAGATGGGCCAAGGTGGATGAGCCTGACATACGGTGGGATCAAACAGAACTACCTGATTAGAATCTGTCTCGTGCTGGGCATTTAACAGCCAGCTTTGCACCAGACCAGCCGGTGCGTGCAAATATAAACAAGTTTATTCCTTTTGTGGCCTCGAATTACATTCCAAATTCAAATGCATTAAATAAGCAAAAGGGAAGGGAAAGGAGTGAAAAACTAGCAATTAGAACTGTCCCTAGTCCAGTAAGAGTTGGCCACTTGCTTCCTTGGCTTTATAAATATCAGAAGACCAAAGATACTAGTGTGTTGTATGTTTCTGCGAAAGCTCTCAGGACCCCAGCAGATAAACTGGCACCGATTACCTGTTGTGGGTATCAAATGTCAGCGGTAACACACCCAGAGAGTATGATAAAAAACTGGAAAAGGACTTAAACCTTGTTTATATTGCTGGCAGTAGGAAGCTGGCTCTCTATATACTATACCAAAATGAAGTATAGTGTGCACAGACTCTAGTGGATCCCCAGAGGCTTTACCGAGGCTAAAGTACAAAGTACTAATGCTCTCTTTTGTGGTAGTGTGAGCGAGCATTTAGGCTTATCAGAGGGTAGTGTTAAGCATTTGTGGTACACACAGTGGCAATAAATGAGACACACTCATAAATATGAGACCAATTTATAAAAAAATTATACTTGGTTATATTTATTTTGCAGAACTACAGAACTTTGTCATAGGTAAATATGTTTTGCAATAGAAATGCTTTTCAATATAAAAAGTAGGCACAGTGCAATTTTCAGACTTTGCGATGTTAACCTTTGGTAGGAAGAAAACATTCAGCATACATATGGATAACATAGACTTACAAGACAAGTCTTCAGAAGTTAAGGTCAGTATTGTGAAAGGTTCAGTTCAGCACCAACAGTACACCACCAGTGGCACAGAGGCGGCCGGGTGCCGGGTGCAAGTTTGAGGTCAGGAGCCCACTGCAAATCAAAGGGGACGGGGGCATTCGGATAGAGGCTGCTTACAGGTATGTAGCAGAGGCTTGGGCGTCCAGTCTCCGGGGGTTGAGGCCAACACTGGATAGGGCCTAAGGCTGCACCAACACTACACCACCAGCGGCACAGGGGCAACTGGGTGCAGGGTACCAACACAGCGTCGGGTGCCCAATGAAAAACAATGGAGGCAGGCCAAATCGGAAAAGGACTGCAGGCTCAGGTCAGGAACCCGGTTGAGAGAAGCCAACAGCTGTAGAGGTAAGTTGCGATGCTCTGGGACATAGGGACACCTTTCATCCTCTTAACCAAGGCCCAGGACAGACTGGTGCAGCAGTGCCTTTTGGTGTCGGAAACGGCTTACCGGAGCAGGTCTAGGTTGAGGGGGACCGGAGAGGTCAGCTTACCGTGGACTCGGGCTCTGGAGTGCTGGAGAACCTTGCTGGAACCAGTGGGCCACTTGGACTCGGGCCGGAGGCATCGGGTAAAGAGGTGGAACTGGGGGCGGGCTTTGCGGTTCTTCAAGTTGCAAAGTCTTTACTTTGAAAATGGCTGCTTTGTGAACAGTTCTGCTGTTCCAGGGAGATCTTGGTCTTTATCGAAGGCAGGCAGACCTCCCAAGGTTCTGTAGGTCACTGGGCTGCAGGACAAGTCGTCTTTTGGTGCAGGATCGTCGAGGGCTGCAGACAGGCTGGTAGGGCTGGGACCAAGTCAGTAGTTTTCCGCAGTCTTCTCTACTGGTGCGGATCTGTAGTGTCCAGCTCTTCTTAGATCATCAGGAACTGAAGTTCAGGGTCTGGGGATGCCACCTAAATACTAGGTTTAGGGGTGTTACAGTGGAGCACAAGGTAGTGGCCAATGGGCCCTTTATCTGGGGTGTCAACACCCTCTATCATGCCCACCACCTGTGGAAGGGGGACATGGACCTAGCCCTGATTGGATGAGTCCCACCATCTTCAAGATGGTGGGCACTGAAAGAGTACTTCACCTCGCCTCCAGCACCTGAGGGGTGGAGTTGGCAGAGGGGGGCACACCTGCTATACTATCTACATTTTCTTGCCTGTCCTCCTGATAAAAAGGCGGTGAGGACAGAAAGGGGGCCTGCTCCCTCTAACAGGGTAGGCTGGGGTTGCATTACAAAGGCAGCAATGCCTTTGAAACTCCCCACCACGGGTGGCTCTTCCTGACCAGGAGGGAGGTATGAACACCTCCACCCAGGAAAGGCATTGTTCTCGACCTCTGAGCATGTAGGCACTCACCCCATGAGGTCAGAACACTATCTGGTGGTAGAAGGCTGGCTTAGTCCAGTTAGTGACCACACTAAGGATTGGTAGGTTTCAGGGGACCCCACTAAGGAGTCCTCTGTGTGCAATTTTTAATAAATCAGACATTGGAATCAGTGCAGGTTTATTATGCTGAGATGTTTGGTACCACACATCACATACTTCATTGAAGCCATCATGGAGCTGGGGAACTGGTAATGACAAGTATCCAGCCCATGTACTTACTATGGCTTCCCTGGTCACTTACAATATCTAGGAATCGTCAAGGATATTGCAGGGGCTTATCTGCTCATGCAGATATGCCCTCACAGGAGATATAGTGCACCCTGCCTTAGGACCAAGCCCTGTTAGAGGGGTGTCTTACCTAGATCTCATGCAGTGTCTGTGAGCATGGCACAGAGGGGTGTGTGCTATATCAACTTTTCAGTTTTGTCTGCACTAGGACACACAGGCTGGAGTGGCAGTGGGCATGTGCTTGGTGAGGGGTCCCTAAGGGTGGCACAATTCATGCTGCAGCCCTTAGGGACCCTCTTTAACCACAAGGCCCTTGGTACCAGAGGTACCTTTTACTAGGGACTTATATGTGAGCTAAAGTGGTGCTTATTGGGGTATAGTTTTAGGAAAAGAACACTGGTACTGGGGACCTGGTTAGCAGGGACCCAGTACTCTTCAGTCAAAGTTGCATCAAAAGCCTGGCAAAATGTGAGGGGAGGGTACTGCAGAAGAAACCCACTTTCCTACACTGGCCCATTTAAGAAACCCCAACTCAAGATCTTGTGTGTTCCACCCTATGGTTCGTCCCTAGGAAAGTACCTGGTCAGTATCACCTGATACTTATAACCTGTCAAGCATTATTGAAATTGCAACAGATTGGCACAGATGTGCTTTTAGTGAAAGCAAACATTGAGTCTGCTTTCAGGTTGTTGCCTATCTACCCATATGACAGCCATATTTTTAAGGTTTTCAGTTTGCAGGAGCTTTTTACTACAACAAATTTATGCCCCTAAGGTGTCCCATATCTTGTCACTAATTTGAAAAGTTAAGCTGTTGTCGAGTGGATTTTCAGCCAGGTGACAGGGTCACAGAATATTATTCACTACCTGAATGACGTCTTTATTTAATGAGTGCACCACACTCCTTTGAATTTCAGAGATCTTTGGATACATTTGTTTCATTGGCTTATGAGTTGAGGTTTCCCTTGGCAGAGGACAAGATGGCTAGGCAAGCTGTATGCATATCCTTCTTGGGGATTGAATTTGATTCCTGTGCTGGCGAATGTAGGTTGCCCCAAGAAAGGTTGGTACATTAATTTGGTCAACTGAGGAATGTTTGTGGCACAGAAAGGCTACGGTGCACCAGCTCCAGGGATTAGTGGGCAAATTAAACTTTGCATTGAGAATCATACTGATGGCTCACCCCTTCTCCAGGTTGATAGCTAGGGCAATTGTTGGCTTGCGCTAGGCTGACACACTAGGCTGACAGCAGGGGTTAGAGAGGACCTGTTGATGTGACAGTCAATTCAATTCAATAGGATGGTGATATGGTTAGCTCCCACTTTGTCCAGTGAAGCTTTGGGCCTGTGCAGTGATGAAGCAGGTAACATAGGTTTCACAGCAATCCTCGAGAATCAGGAAGGAGACGTACAGATAAAATTTGTCACCCTGATGGCAAATTGGGTAATGATCAGGCTCACACATTCAAAGACTAATCAGTTTGGAAAGGTCTCTCTGGTAACTCTCTTGGAAGCCCCAGATAGCCTGGGTTGCCCTGTGCAGGCAGTCAGGCAATGTGTGAGTGGAAGACATGCAGCCCATTCATCAGACCTTCTCGTCCATGAGAATGGTGAAGTGCTATCAAGATGTTAACTTCTCAAGGTATTGCAGACAGCAATGGAAGCAGCGGGCGAAGGTTAAAAAAAAGTCTGATGTTCGATAATCATCCTGTTTTGCTTCTCCCTTCTAGTAAGCCATCTCTTCCAAGTCAGTTTGGGTAGCGGGTCATTCATTCATTTGGTGAACAGCAAACCAGAAGGCAAAAATCTGAACTGCTGCAGAAAGTTCAACTGAAGTGGTTTGGGATCTGTGTCACAATTCCAGGACACAGACGCGTGAGCAAGAACTTGGTATTTGGCAATTATTCATCTTGGGGGAACAAAAGTTACCACGCTTGGCAGGAAGCAACTGTGTGAAATGATTCTTGGCGAATTTGCATGGCAGGGTAGGCTGTTTCCAGATATCATCATTGTATGGCTTTCTATATTGCAGAGGAAGAATTGGGGTGTGGGAGTGTGGGCCATGGTAGTTAATGTTTCAGGTAGGTCCCTGAATGCTATTATGGGGCAGCTTTGCACAGGTCCCAGAGGGTGTCTGAAGAATATCCCACATGAATAACTGTGAGGAAAATATCTTCCTTGCCTTTGTCTGTGTGGGATATTCCTCAGATGGCCCAAGGATGAGGAGAACATTAGGAACTGGCTCTTTTGTTTTAATGTCTTCCAGACAGTGTTGTTAGAGAAGAAGCCAGTGTTGGACATTGAGATGATTTTCTACAGCCTGTTTAGACTATGATAGGGATTTTAAATAGGCAAGGTGGACATATGGTGGGATCAAACAGAACTATCTGTTGAGTTAGAATCTGTCTCTGGGACAGCTGCGGCCCGTGCAGGTAAAAGCGGTGGGGCTGTGGGGCTTGAGGGGGGGGGTGGGTGGGGGGGAGGATATCGACAGACGACAACGAGGGAAAATTAATTATTTTTTTAATTTTCCCTCGTGGTCCTCTGTCGAATCCCCCCCAACCCGGCCCCACAGCTCTTACCTGCACGGGCCGCGGCTGCTCTGGGAGGAATAAAACTCACTTTACCAAAATCATTCCTCTCATCAACAGTAGCTAGGTAGTGAGATAAAGGGAACATGATGGGCATTTAACAGGCAGCTTTGCATTAGACAAGTGGGTTTGTGCAAATATAAACATGTTTATTCCTTTTGTGGCCTCGCTTAACATCCTGAATTCAAACACATTAAGAAAGTAAAAGAGAAGGGAAAGGAGTCTACAACAAAATGTTCCTTAAACATGGGTTCACTTGCCCACCAAGTAGTTGATGCATTCATTGACACCTTCTGGGCTTTTGCAGCATCTTTTTTGGCTGAGGTGGGGAGCAAAGTATCAGTGGGCTCTGGTGGCCCTTATGTGGTAAGAATTATCTATCTCACCATATCCGTGTTATGCTGATCACTAAAGATCTGGCGTTTGGATGGCTTTGGAGAGTCTCTGAACATTTTGATCCTGTGGCAGTAGTTTAGTTACAGTGGAAGGTGGGTCATAGGTCCTCCGTTTCAAGTGAGAGGATCCATTTAATCTTCCTTCACGCCCAAGGGTGCTGGTCGATCTTCATATTTCATTTTTGTTTGAATGTAGGAGATGTTAATTCATTTGATTTCGGAACCAGGATTCTTGGATCTTTGGAACCAGGATCCTTGCTGCTATTGATTTTGGCTGCCGCTGTTTTCGGTAAACGCACCTCTTTATATAAATAGGTGTGTGGCATTACTAACGAGTTGATGTATTCTGGTTGGGTCATCTTATGAGTTGCCTGCTTTGCATATCCTCGTCCTGTAAGGACTGGGACGAGGTAGGGTTGCGGTGGTAATGTGTTGATTACTTACAGGTAATCTTCAGACAGACGGTCAGTAAGGTTACCATTGCCAGAGCTCCCATTGGCTCCATTGATGGAAAACGTACGCCAACAGCTTGATGGAGTAGTGGACATCGGAGGAAGGTCAGTAAACCACCCACACTATTTAGGGTCGATGGTATAAAGTCCTTTTTTCTGTTTGACAGAAAAATAGAAATAATGACACCTACATGCAGGGGCGAAGTTTGGTCAGTAAGATTGGTGGGGTGTGAGGTTCAGTTTTCTCGACACACTAGCATATAATGTTAAAATACATTATAGGACAAGCAGGGCACATGAGAGGGGCTTAAGGAGAGGAATGCAGATTGGTAGGAGTACTAACGATAGAAACACAATATTTTGTTAAATAATCAACATTATTTAGGGCTTTCAAAACAGAAATGAGAGAGAATGTGTGTGTGTGTTTTTGTCAGTGTGTGCATGCAAAAATTCCAGGTGAAATTTGACAGACACCTCACCATACCTGACTGAAAGTACCTGTACCCAACTATTCATCAGAAAATGCATTTATTCGGGGGGGGTGTAACACCCCAAATACCTCCCCAGAAGCTACACCCCTGCCTACATGCCGGGAGAAAGCTCCCTTGGCGTGCGAGCTATTGTTTTTTTTTTTTTTTTTACAGAAACAAACTGAAGTTTTGGGTGTTTGTTTCTGCAGAGCAAAAAAAGTTTAAAAGTTTTGTGAACGGTCGTCAGAACAGACAGCTGCTGTCCACTAACCATTTTGTACCTTGAAGGGAACTGCCGTAATGGCGGTTCCCTTTAAGGTACAGAAATTACCGCTGGGCCGGTGGTCATCTCTAATTTAGGACATTTCCTCCGCTACCCTGACGGACAGAGTGCCGTCCACCAAAGCCTAAAATCGGTGAAAACATTGTAATTAGCAACATCAGCCTAGTTTGCTTGTTGCACTGTTCACTTTCTGTGCGTGATTGCTGTTGGTTTTGGGACTGTATCTGGTCTGGTCATTCTTTAATGGCAGTGTTAGAAATAGGGGTCTCTAGTTGGCAGAGGTAGGTACCTTTGACCAAGTAGGGGCCCTTGCTTCTAGTCAGGGTAAGGGGGCTACACTCCTAAAATAACCCCTGCTCACCCCCTTGGTAGCTTGGCACAAGCAGGCAGGCTTATCTCAGAGGCAGTGTGTAAAGCATTTGTGAACACATACAGTAATACAGTGAAAACACTACAAATGGACACCACACCAGTTTAGAAAAATAAGTAGTCTTTATCTAGACTTAACACAAGACCAAACGACAAAAATCCACAATACAGTAAACAAAATATGACTTTCAGATGGTAGAAATAGCTTAGTTCAATTGAGATGGTAAATGCGACACTTTACTCTCAAAGTACCTTGGATGCGTAACGCAACATAAACAAAAGGGTCGCAGGGAAGGCGATGCGTCAGGTCCTTGCTTCGGGGGAGGCGGCGCACCTGTTCCTTACTGCAGCGCAGGGGAGGCGATGCGTCTGTTCCTTACCGGAGAGGAGCGAAGCGTCTGTTTCTTACTGTGATCCGGTGCGATGCGACAAGATGGCGCCTCGATGCGATGCGACGATCCGGTGCTATGCGACAAAATGGCGTCTTTGATGCGATGCGACAACTTGGATGTGATGCGTGCACGGCCTGTGGCCGTGCGGCGAAATCAATGGTTTCTTGAGCCGCGACAGGCCCTGCGACGCGCTTCTCCGGTGATGCGACGGCAACCTCTGCGGCGGCGGCACGCTTCTCCGGTGATGTGACACACTTCTTCGGTGATGCGACGGCAAACAGCTGCGGCGGGGGCACGCTTCTTCGGCGATGCGACGGCAACAGCTGCGGCGGCGACACGCTTCTTCCTCGTTGCGTCGCGCTTCCAGCTCCCAGCGACACGCAGTCTCTAGAGGGCCCAAACCAACAGCAGGCACCTCTCTGCAGGTAGCATTCCCAGCAAGGAAATTCAGGGGGAGCTGGGGGTGAAGTCTTTGTGTCCCTGAGACTTCAGAACAGGAGGCAAGCTCAGCTTCAAGCCCTTGGAGATCTTCCTCAAGATGATTAAAGTACACACAAAGTTCCTTTTCTCCTTTCCTTGGCAATAAGTAACCACTGCAGGCCAACCCCAAACAGTCACCAGTGCAGGGGCAGTCTCTTCCTTCAGCTTCCTTGGTTTCTCTCCTTGGTAAAGGTTCGTCTTGATTCCCAGAAGTGATCTAAAGTTCTGGGGTCTGGGCCCCAATATTTATACTCCAAAATCCTTTGTTCTCTGAAGGCAGAGAGTGTCTGTACCCAGCCCAAACCAGTTCTGTCCTCCCTGGTGCAGCTTCCTGGCAGGAGGGGGAGACAGCATTGTTGAAAGCAGACCTGGCCAAGGTAGCTCAAAAGAAATCTCCTCCCCCTACTCTCTATTCTATGTAGGCTCATGCAAGTGAAAGGAAATCTCCTCCCCCTACTCTCTATTCAACCCAGGTCCTATTCAGCCTAGCCCTGACTCATCAGACTGCTGGAGCCAAAGCCCTCTCCAGCCCCCTGTCACTCACAAGCCAGACATGTAATACACAAACCTAGCAGAGGCATACTGGATGGTTTGGCAAGAAAATACCTACTTTCTAAAAGTGGTATTTTCAAACACAGAATGTTAAAATCACCCACACTAAAAGATGCACTTTAACATTCTGAGTTCAGGCATACTAAACTTTATTTTCCCATCTTGTTCCTTGGGTCAGTTATGTTGATAAGATGTTATAATCAAACTGCCCATTCTGGCCTATGGGTACAGATAGCCTTGCAATAGTGAAAAACGAAATTGGCAGTATTTCACTATCAGGACATGCCACACACACCAGGGCATGTCCTACCTTTCACATACAATGCACCCTGCCCATAGGGTTACCTTGGGTCTACCTTAGGGGTGACTAACATGCAGAAAAGGGAAGGTTTAGGGACTGGCAAGTGGGTGCACTTGCCAAGTCGACACGGCAGTCCCAGACTGCACACAGGCTCTGCAATGGCAGGCCTGAGCCATATTTTGCAAGCTGCTTCTGTGGGTGGCACAATCAGAGCTGCAAGCCCACCAGCAACATTTGATTTACATGCCCTGGGCACTCATGGTGCACTGTACTAGGGTCTGACAAGTAAATCAAATAAGCCAATCATGGAGTCACTAATCCATTACAACAATTTACAATAGGGAGCACTTGCACTTTGGCACTAAACAGCAGTGGCAAAGTGCCCAAAGCACCTAGACCAGCAAAAACATAGCAAAAACATAGGAGGCAACAGTGAAAAATGGAAGTGAGACCCACGCCAATGGTGCCAGGTCTAACAGGCAGTTTATGACGATTACAGCTTTGCTGGATTGGGCCCCTTCTGTGCATCACTGCTGTTGTCATATGTACACAAAATGTACCCAATTCTGAGTAGTCTTTAAATTGTAAAAGTATACGTGCCAGGACCCAATTTTTTGCACAGATACGCAAAGTTGGCGCTATTGAATGTCCACGGGCTGAATACCAAGGCTGTGTAGTCTTGATTCCACCTCTTTTATTTCACCACCAGACACTCCCAGCCCTTTTATCTCACTCTTGCAGATTCCTCCTTTCTGTTACATTTTTCCGTCTATCTCTTTCTCCATCACCCCCTTATGTGTTTTCATTCTCTTTCTCTAGTTCAAAGTCTGATAAAGTAAATGTCGGTCCCTAAAAAGTAGTGCTGGTGGGCCCCACCTGCATCCACAGGCTCAAACTAAGCACTGAATCCGAGACACAAGCTTAAAAGTCAAGCACCCTGCTACGTTTACGGCTCCCTGGTGATTTCTCTCCCTCCTCAATCTTTAGTACCGTAAAAGACCAGTTAGAATCGAAGACATGTTCTTACTTTATTTGTTCCTTCGTGAGATTATTTATTTAAGATATCATGACTCTTAACTGTTCCCCGGGGAGGCAATTACCTGCAAATAACCAAAGCTGTAAAAAAATTAGCAGCCACTGAAAACGGAATGAAATGGAAAGAGCGGCCATGATGGGCTCTCGCCATCACTGTGTTTGCTGATACATTTACAGTGTCAGAGCGGGGCTCAGCCTGGCGAGCATTAATTACACACGGTCACTGGAGCATGAACCGAAGCAGCTATTCAGCCTCGCTGGAGGAAAAGAGCTCTCCATCACTTTAAACGGGATACGGATTTAATGCCCGACCAAATATTTGTGCCCGCGTGTTCTACTCTAGGAAATTAGCCAACGTTTGTTTTCTTTTACAAAATGGCTGTTTAATGCCTCATTTGACATGCTGTTGTCGCTCAGATAGAAAGCTGATAAATAGTACATTTACCCTCTTTTGTGATATGGGATTACTGGGTCGAGATTTGTGAGGCCGTGTCTAGTCAGCACTCCCAGCCTCGAAGATAGAGCAGTAGCGACTGTAATGTGCTGTTTTGTAGCATTTATGTAGCCCGTTTTACCCCCTTGTGGGCTACCAAAGCGCATTATCGGTTGGGTGGCACGCTATATCGAGGAAGACTGCGTGATTGGCAGAGTATTGTGTTTGTTGTGAACCTATGTGGGGCGCGTTTTGATGACGTGCATGAGTGGCCAGAGGGTGCTCTGGTCTTGGGGCATTGCGCCTAGCAGAGTGATGGGGGAGGTGGTGTAATTGGGGCTTATTTACAAGCCCCTTGCGCCGCCGGGGCGTCAGTCTTATCATGGGAAAAAGTGACACACCGGCGGCGCAAGGGGCTTGTAAATAAGCCCCATTGTATTTAACTGGTAGATAAATTTACTTTGCACGTCTCATTCTATATTTCATGGCTTTTGATATGTTTTCAGTTCATACCCCATGCATCAGCTGGGTCCACCACTCTGTAGAGTTTCCTGAGTCTGTGAGGAGGACAGGCAGATGGATGAGGAAAGGGGTAAAAAGCAGAGGTGTACCTGGGTGGTCTGCGTTATGGGCAGTCGAGTTAAGAAGTGGGTTGGCTTGAGGTACTACAACATATAGACAGCTACATAGCATCAATGTAGCATCAGGGTGCTGTGTGCTTGTGCTCCAAAAAAAAGGGAGTTATCAGAGAAGGCCTGGAAATCTATACAGTAAGGTGCCCAAGGCAAAGTTGCTGTCAAAGGGGTACAATGATGCCAAATGGGAGTTGGTGGCGTGACCAGTAACCCTGCTGCTTCTTGAAAGCAGGGATGCTGCCTGGTGCTCGACAAATACTCCTCCAGAGGGAGGCAAGAGGTTGAAGAGCAGTCAGGATTGGCAAACCGAGCAGAAAACTGCAGAATCTTTAAAGGCCCAGTTTTCACCGTTTCCTGCTAAGCCCAATGAGGCAACATTTTGAGCAGGGGTTTGTGTCCCAAGGCCCTTTCAGCGATACTACTGCTCAAAACCGTGTTTACTTCATTAGTCTCCACACAACAAAATACTCTGACACCAACCTGCTTGAGTAAACTTTTAAGCTCATATTTTAGAATAAGGGACAGCAGTTTTCCTACTCCCAGTATCTGTTGCCATGTGGTTTACTGCTGTTGTCAAAAGCTCGGATTAATAGCTGTTTACAAGGCTGGTCCAGACCTTGAAAAGTGTAATAACAGTATCAGGTTCTATTGCTCAAGCATATAGAGGGAGCCAGTGCTTAATTTGTAAAAACAAAAAAGTAAGTGCCAGGGCCATCGTTAAGAGGCCACTGCAGCTTGCACCACCCACTGCCAGTGCTGCCAATGACAGTATCTTGGGGTAAAAGTATGACAATTAAGACTATTTGAAGGCCCCCAAAACTATAAAAAAGGCTTGGGCGACAGGTATTAGTTGTTTTTATTGTATATTGAATTAATAAATAACTGTTGCTATGCTCATCTCTAAATAATGCAAACAGCGCCACCATGTGGCAGCTGTCATAAGTGCCGGTGGTGAGTGCCAGAGCCAAGCACCGGAACCCACAGGCTCAAATTAAGCACTGGAGGGAGCCCAATTCTCTACCGAGAGGATTTGGGGATGGTGTACCTGCCTAAGTAAATGCTGGAACAAATAGGGGCAAACGGTGCATTTTACAGCAGAATTTCTCAAATATATTGGTCAGAAACAATCAGTTTGATAAACAGTTCTGAAAGTCTAATGAAATGTTGAATTTTTCTGTATTTATCACAGTACCATGGAACAATATTTTTCTGCTGCAGGAAATCATGCGTCTATATGAACACAACATACTGGGTGTACAACAAGCAAGTATTAGTATTACAGGATCAGCAAAGTTACCTGAGGCACTGTGCCCAAATTAAAAAAAAACACATCCATTGCTAATCCGATGCCAAGAGAAATTATGCCAGTTTTAAATAAGTGAAAGGACATAGTGCCCATCATTTTTCTTATGCCAGTTGGCAGGTAATAAAAATGTATCAGCCAGTCCAGCATCATCAGTATCCAAAAGGACCTCTGTCAAGCCAGTCTTCACAATGCCCCAGCATGCACATTACTTTTGTCCTCAAAAGGAGCATTATAAACAGGTACATTTTTTACAATGCCCCAGTATGCAAAGCAGTATCAATAGGGCTACTTCACAATTCCACTGAAGCCCAAGCAGCTTAGCCAGGCTAGGCCAGGTTCTATATTGCCGGAGGAAAGTAGAGCACCATAGTCATACCGGCGTTTCACCATTTGAACTGATGCAAAGTTGGTCGGTTCGATGTTTTACTCTAAAGATTGTGTTCTTGATGGCAATTAATTTGGCCTGTCGGTCAGCAACATATAGGCCCGATCAGTTTGACCATCGTTGACTGCTTTGTACCCAAGCAAGTTGGTTCTTCTCACCTGCCAGTTCTTTTGTCTAAAGCTGTATCTGCCTTCCACATGGACAAATCTATCACCTTTCCATCCTTGCCTCCTCCTCATCCTGTCAAAGAATAGGACAGCTCACATAGACTGGAACTCAGGCATACTATATCTTATTATGTTGATCGTACCAAATAGGACAAATGGATAATCAGTTCTTTGTGGACTTTGCTGGGTAAAGAAAGGCAAAATGGCGTCCTAACATACGATTTCACATTGGGGCACCCTCTGCATAAAGATGTGTTATGCCTTGACCAAGATGAGTCTCGACCTCGTGTTTGTGCACATTCCACGAGGGCCATGGCAGCTTTTGAAGCTTTCACCAGAGCATTGCCGATGGCGGACATTGGCTATGCAGTCACCTACCTGGTCCTCTCTCCATACATTTGCCAAACATTACTGTCTCACAGCTCAGGCTCGTAGAAAAAAGTTACTTACCCCTGATAACCCTATTTGTGGTAGATGCTATATCTACCTGCAGATTCCTCACCATCCTCCCTTTCCCCCCTTATGAGTTAGTGGCATTCATAATAAGATCCCAAAGATCCCAAGGTATGTCATGATAGCTCTGCTGTTATTGTCACTTTAATTAGGCTTTGTCAGTTCCTCTCTACAAGTCTCAATTGAGTGCAGAAACAATTCGAGACACTTACTTCAGCGTGCCTGATGGGTCTCTGTATAGCCTAAAGTTTTTTGTTTTTTTAAATACTTTTTATTGAAAAGATAGTTGAAAAACATACAGTTCGACTGGGCATAGCAATTAACATATAGTGCAGTCATAGGTGCAAAGTGTCGATGGAAAGAGCAAGACATTTCATTACACATCAGGGTGGCTGGCTAATCAACAAGTAATTCAACACCATCAGAAGCATAGTTTGCATTACAATAATAGAGGAAATGCACGGGAACGCAGATATATATTGGCAATATGACGTGCATAAAAAGTGTAATTGTAAAAAAAAAAATTCACATATCACTACTAAGTACTTGCATAGTACTTGCATAGCGGGGCAACCCAGAGACAGTACGCACAGCATCCATCACTCATCTCACACTGCAGAGACATCTTCACCCTCCACCTCTCCTGTCTCCTTGCAGACTAGGCAAGTCTGAAAAGGTTCCCAATGGTTTCTAGGGCGGCTCTGAGGTGTGAGTAACTCACTATACGATTGTGTGTTACAGTATACCATGCCAGCATGCATGTAGAGCCTAAAATTGTCACATTCGGGGTGGACAGAACTGGGACTAGGGTTGCATAGCGCCACCTGGCAGTGCTGGAGAGCAATTGCTGGCACTGTTAAGTATCTGTTATGCTTTCCCCTGGGCTATACACAGCAGCTTTATTACATATCTTGCCCATGTAATGATGTTTCTAAACAGACTGTGCTTCGTTTTATCTTTTTCTGCAAATTTTACTCGCAATATTCCACGTTGTTTTTAACCCCTATTTTAAAGAAGTACTGTTATGGCCTAAATCAATGCAGACCCGCTGTTAGATTATTATTACTTTTACATAACGATGAAGTGTCTTTTAATGTGGGTGCATTTTTAAAGGCTGCCTCGCGGGCACAAACTTCGATGCACTGATGAGATATGCTGCTACAATTTGGTACTGTACACAATATTTTAACTTTCTAGCTGAGGCATTATATGTAATCTTAATTTAAATTGTTATGGTGTAAAATGTTTTATCATTTTCTGTTTGTGAATAACTGTTATGGCTGCCACAATGCTGCCGTATAAAATTTTGAATTGAATTGAATTGAGCTGGTAGATCGTATTCCTAATCCAGGCTGACACCTTGAGGATATTCAAAGTAAGGAATATATGGGAAGATATAGTATCCATCAGAAATATTGTTACTTGAGATACAGTGAGTAACGTTTCAGCCAGGAGAGGTTTCACAATACCAAATATGTAAAACAGAATAATAAGGCTTGTTTTGTTGCACAATGGCATAGCATTCAAAGCAGCATAGCCAGGCCAGTTTACACACTGCCTCAGCATGTACATAAAACACCCTAGTTAATGCAGTGATGCCTAATATGTACAGCTCAGTAGTCAAGACAGTACAACATTGTCCCAGCATAAAAACACCATGCCCCTGTCAGATGACACAGTGCACAATAACCGGATCTATTGTGTTTTACATCCTAGGGTGTTCCTACAGTAAAGCACCAGTCCTAGTATGCATACAAGCCAACACTTTCTGACCGGAAAATGGTAGAAGTTATTTTTGTTGCAAAAGTACTAATAAACATAAACGTAAAAACATCAAAAATTTCATTGCATGTCATTTGATTCAATACCCATTATGTGACCCAGATTAAAGGATTTCAATATTTGACCATTGTCCAAGATGACAGCACAAGAAATGACATTTCTTAAGCATAGCTCTTAGTTGAATCTCATTAGGAGAATCTAACTCTGATTGTACCCTAGTTTGCAGTTAAAAATGCAAATATTCTTAAATTTATTCAATTCAATTAATTTACACGGAAGTACAATTTGGACACATGCCAGTCATGTAGGACAGGTTGGTGACATGCAATGGCACTAAGCACCCTGTCTATCTGTGATGACCCACTGTTCTACTCAGGTTTGCCTGCTCACTATAACCGACTGTGGTCTCACCTAGAACTGAGAGGGGATTGAATGCCCCCAAGTTAGGCCTATGTAGCGGCTGTGATATATATATTCCATTCACTTCAAAGCTTGTGATGTGAGTTTGGGGTGTTGCAAAGCCACACCTTGACCTTCCATACCTTGTTGGTGAGGTTTATAAACTACTGGGACACCACATGAGCATGCACTCTGATTTGAGTTGTTACAAATGCGAGGCAATGGAAGTTGGTAGCACAGTTTTATATGACATTACAAGCAATGGCGAAGGCAAATTTGTCAGCCCTGAGAAGGGCACTGAGAGAGATTGCGGTAAGTAGCTCAATGATGAGGCATGGACGAAAGTAGCAGGGTATCTAAAGAAGGTATCTTGAAATACCAGATTTCAACCAACCCGTTTTACCATATTGCACAATTCATATTTAACACCAAACAGACTACACAAAACTGTTTGTGGGCATCCCAGATAGATGTCCTAGATGCCAGACACAAGGAGCAGATCAACAGAAGAAACATATTTGGCTAATTTCCTATATTTTACAGAAAGTGTAAGATAGAACCCAATTTTCTTTGAACCTAAGATATGTGCAATGGGATTAATGGGTACTCCAAAGAAAAACAGAGCGCCGAGTAGATTTGTGGGTCTTGCTCTGCTATTGGCCAAAAGACAACATGCATCAGCGTGGAAGAGTGATAGTGTCCCACAGCACCCAAAGTGGAAGAGGGAGCTCATTAAAGGGGTCTAAGCAGAGGGGACACACTAACTGACCTGTAAAAGTAAAAGGCAAGCAAGCAAAGGCGACAGAATGGGGCTTTCTGTTGAAACTAGCTAAGAAAAATGGTGAAAGACCTAATTGAAAACAGAATATTTATTGCATATGTTATTAGAGAGTGTGTATTGTCTCAGTGTCTTCATAGCAAATTCGCCCAAGAATTTGCATGCAGATGTAGTGCTGTGCCAGGTTTTGAGGTGAGAGGGTATGAATTAAGAAATAAGCCAGTTATGGAGGGTGGGTGTCAGGAATTTGGGCAAGTGAGGGCTGCATGCCAAACTGAAAATAATTTCACACTACGATTATGTATATGTTGCTCAGTCTTAAACTGACAGGTTGTAACATGCTTTGGGATGCATGCTGTCCATTTTATATGTTTCATACTGTTCTTCCTAGCAGCTTTGCATGAAAGACTTAGACCATAAATTAATACAGATACTTACACTGACTGTGTCCTCAATGTTCTGCTACTCTGTGATCTCTGCCTATGTACCTTGCTTCCTAGGCACAGTGCTCTTATAGATGACTCTGAGATATCTTTGTCCTGAAACATTCCAAGCCAGTCCCTGGGATTCAGTGAGCCACTTCCTTCTTACCTCCACTGAAAGCCAACAGCACCCCAAATCCTAATAATAAAATCCAAGCATCAGAACTTTCCAGTTCCATGACACTCTGTGCCCTCCCTCCCTCTGCTGATGTTGTGGCAGGCAGTGGTTAATTTGTAAAAAATAAATAAGTGCCGGGGCTCTCGTCAGGAGGCAGCTTGCACCAGCCCTTTTCCCCAGTTAGCGTCGCCTAAAACAGACCAACCACGAAACCCTACAAGTGGGGAGAGGATGTGGCGTAGTGGCCAGAGCTGCCCTCGGAGATAGGAAACCGGGTATGAGTTTCGGCTTTGGCTCAACATCATGTGATTCTGGGAAAATCACTAAATCTCCCCATGCCTACCAAAAATGAATGGGTCGAGTTCGCGCTATAAGCGCCGGTGTTGATGAATAAGTGCTGGTGCGTAGCACCAGAAACCACCGGCTCAAATTAAGCACTGGTAGCAGGTGGAACATTTGAGCCATGTGGCAAAGTTGTGCTTGACTGCTGACTCACGGTATGTGGAGAACCTGCATTTAGAGAAATAGGGAGATATCAAAAATGTCATGCTGTTATATCAGAAGAAGGTGGTGTATGTGGGCAAATAGATGGGCTGGGACAAGTGCCTCTGTTAATCCTTTATTTGTTAACATTAAAGTGTCTAAAATTGACGTAGATGAGCGACTGAAGGAGAAGGAGGAACACTGAAAAATAACGTAATGATTCTAATATCTGATTTATTACTAAGTTCTCTCAACTAACTAACAGGGTATTTAATTTTTTTTTTTTAAAAAGCATTTGCAAATTCTCAGATTGGACACTGAAATAAAACAAAAACCTCAGTTTCATTAGGCCCTTGATCACATATACCAGAGCAAAACCATAGGTAATATTGTGAGAACGAGCGATTCCATTTCACATAGTACTACCAAAGTATTTTGAGCAGAGATGTTCGAACCTCTAAAAGGTTGCTATAAATGTGGGGATTGCAGTTGTTGTAAAGTTTTTCTAGACAGCATTGTCTCCTTTATGAATTAAAACAGAATCAAGCATTACAAAATACATCAAATTATGAAGTGTTGTAGGTTCCACTAAACAAGGGCTCAAAGTGAGATAGAAGGAATATTGAGAGCTATTAAAATTATTAATAATTATACCCTTTAGCAGAACATTTAGTAAAAGCTTCACACTTTGCAAAATGCCAACCAAATAAAAATATTTGGTATTCATATTCTTATTAACGACAGGAGATTAGGAAATGGAGTTTATCCTGGGTGAAATTGAAATTCTCTCGATCCACACACTGGACAAGCAAATTAAACCTTAAATCTGATCATACGTTATACTACTTTTTTAAAGTAGAGGTTGATGTTTGTTTTTCTCCTCATAATTTTTCCAAGAGCCAAAATATTGAGTAGTTGGATTTACTACCAATTTTGATGAGATTTTTGTGCATAGCTTGAACTAACATAAAAAAGTACAACATTAAAACAGAAACATCACCTGCCTATAAACTTGGCAGACCCAGATTTGTTACTGGACTATTTAAGTAGTTCTTTAATTTGTTATATTAATTTTGCTAATAAGATTATTTGAAGTCATCCAATGTTAACAAACGAGAATAAAGTGTTCTTCAGGACCATTTATATTGCAAGAGATATTAGAATAGCTGTGGTGTTACAGGATACACAGAATTTGTATTTCTCCATTTGGACTACAAATATGGCGTGGATCATTTCTGTTTAAAGTAAACAGGAAGTCTGGTTTGGTGTGCGCTGATGTAAATGGTGCCAGGGCCGGCTCTAGGGCGGTGCGATCGGTGCCACCGCACCGGGCGCTGCTTTGGGGTGGGGGCGCCATGTTCATCTTTTAAAAGCACCTGATGCCGCGTACATTGACCCAGCAAATTTCAGACATCAATAAAAATGACAACTCCGGTGATTAATGTTCTTCCTGGAGAGAGACCGAGCTTTGTCTAGTGAAAGTTTTGAATCATCATAGTGCAGAGGGTTAATATGCCTGCTGCAAAGAATGTGTCCCATTCACATCACAAAGTGCATATAATATAAATAGGTAAATGGGTTACCGCTTTTGTCAGAGATCCTTTTGTGACTTGCGGTTTATAAGTTAAAATCCAAATATAGAGCAGTGACCTATGAAATGCCATCAAAGAGTTGCATGTAAATTGCAAGGAAAATATTAGAGCTATATATTTTTTGCCCAGTCTTTCGTTGTCCTAAGATTGCAAAAGGGATTCATTTGGGGAGAAATCAATTCTTATTATTAAAGAAACCCCCTAACAACGGTGGTACATTTTAAATTCTGAATTTGTGCTTTTCCAGTCCAAGGACTCTTAAACTATACTGCCCACCAGTAAGGATGACATGTGACTCCTACTCCTTGTAGGCCTCTGTCTTACGTAACCTTTCCTATATACTGATTTGCACAGCGATGATTGTCTCTCTGCAATGCATGTGTGATGTAAAGTGTTCTGACATCTTAAAATGGTATGAGTGGCGCTATAAAACTAAATGAATCTAAGAGACAGTGGTTATGGAGACTTGGGGGGCATTGTCAAATGGTGGTAGTGAGGGAATCCATGGCGGAGGTGGTCATTGGGGGGGCGCCAACAAACATTGTCGCACAGGGCACCAGCAGTGCTAAAGCCGGCCCTGAATGGCGCTGGCATATAAATGCCATCTTGAGAAAGGTCCAGGTTTGTTTGCAGACAGGACAGACTGCAGCGGAAAGAACAAAGCTATACATCTTTTCGTGCAAATTACGGAATGTTTTGTTCCCTTTTTAAAAAAAAAATGTTTAACAAGAATCACAATGAAGTTCTATTATTTGCTTCAGATCCCTGTGCTTATCATGGTCTTGAAATTGGATGCTCACCTTAGAAACAAGATGGCAGGTCAGTGAGCCTAATATTGTGCTGTTTTATTTACCAAATGGATAAGCATTAAAAGTTGCTGTATTGAGGTGTACATTGTGAAACATGATCATCAAGAATACTTGACTTGCTGGGAAGTTTCTGATCTAAACCAATCAATCAATCAATCAATCAGGGAATTGTAAGCGCACTACTCACCCGTGAGGGTCTCAAGGTGCTGAGGGGGGGGTCTGCAGATCTGTTTAGCCGAAGAGCCAGGTCTTGAGGGTCTTCCTGAAGGTGTTCAGGGAGGGGGCGCATCTGATGTCTGCCGGTAGCTCGTTCCAGGTCTTGGCTGCAATGTGAGGGAATGCTTTCATACTGCTCAACCTCATGTTTGTCTTTTACTGATGAACTTAAAGAGGCAATATTCTTGAGCTTTTTCTATGTTACATATTCATGTCATATAATTAAAGATTAACATGTTTACATTTTGTTAACATTAACCAAACAGTGGCTAAAACCTGGTAGATTTATATAGTAAACGTCTCCTTTTTATAGTTTTAGCCTTCGCAAAAGAACGCTTAAAACACGAATCGGGAAAGCGAACACGCGCTCCTTTTTTAATTACTATTATACAGTCAGTCAAAATAATGCACAATTACCAAAATTTGTCATTTTGTTTCAATAAAAATTCCCTCTTTAATAATGTGCTGCGGAAATGCACTAAACATTTTACTTTTATTTGTCATATCGGTTTTCTCAATGAAATTCGAACAAGTCATTTTTGTAACAGAACTTTTTCGACCAATCGTTGTAGGGCGAGAACACTGTAAAGTGTCACCAGAAGACATCCCGATTTCTTGAAAGGAATGTATTCCAAGGACAAAGTGCGAATACAAGTACGCCCGAACTGGGTCTGCCAAAATCACTGACCACTTATTGGCTTGGATTTTCATGATCACCTTATTTTTTAGGGCACAGAGAAATGGCCATAGTAATCGTCTGATAATCAGTATCTGTGAATCATTTCACTCGATGGTTGAGTGAGCTCCCAACACCTCTACTTGAATAAAAAATAAAAACAGCTATTTCAAAGATTACCGAAGAAATGGATTACGACCACAAACTAAGCACCAGGGTAGTTGCCCCCAACACCAATAAGCGGGGGTTTTAATCTGCAAGTTCCCTGTAAAAAGGGCTCACCGGTGGTTAGGAAGCGTGCCGTGGGTCTCTTAATGAAACCAAGGAAAATGGCCCCCTCTGTTTTTAGTTGGGTAGCAAAAGACAGTCGTAGTAGGTGCAGTGGGCTTCTCACATGCATGGGCCCTGGTGGCATTGCATCTGCTACGTCACTGACTCATCTTCATCTTTTCGCCATTCTACGCCCAATAACACAACGAATAAATTCACTTAGGAGTTTCTAGGGAATATAGGATAGTTTTCTTGCATTATAGTATAAAGATATTATTTTTACTTCCTTTAAGTGTTTTTTTCCTGTTGTGGTCCCTGTTTGTCTTCAATCCAGGGTACAAGGGGATGTTCAATAATTCTTATGTTCACCTAGATATTCTGTCATTCCTTCTTGTGTAACCGGTTATGAAAAATAAAAAGTAATAAAGCAATACAAAAGAAAATAACACAAGGAGGACAACTGAGTAACACTTGTTATTTACCGAGCTACACACCTGATAATCTGTAGCAGCAAAAATGATATAACAAACGCATTATTATTTTATTATTTAATAAACCACTGCATGTAAAACATTTACTAAGTATAACGTGGGGCCTCTTCACATTTGTCATTTGATGGGCTTCCTGCGTGTAATTAATCACAGATTGATAGCGCTTACGTGTGATTATAAGAGGTAATTTGTCATTTAACACCTGATGAACCACTAACCTTGGGATTCTGGGGTAGCGCAAAGCCCTTCAACGCCAGAGCGAGAAAGCTATATATTAATGCAATTACAATATAGTACAACAATTGACTAAATGGGATTACGACACAACCATTTGAACCGCCACTGGTTTGCTGCGCATGCGCTAAGGGTTGGCATAACCTGAAACCTCGATGGAGGACTCACAGTAGCTCTACTCGAGACACCTAATCAATATATCCGCATGTGTCACGTGCCAGATACTCAAGGCCCTTCTTTCTGCGGGACACAGCAATCAATAGCGGGGCATGCAGGCACACAGAGACAGTAATGGGAGGTAAACATTCCCTTTCACTCATTTATCAACCTAACTTCACATAATGGCGCTGGGGGTTACTCAAGGTCAACAAGCAGCTAAGCTGCATTCTTCCGTTGTTTGATTGTGAGCACACATTAACAAATTGATAACAAGGCCCCTTGATTAATCGTTTCAGAGTGTTTCCATTTTACAGTTGTATATTCGACTGCTTAATGTGCATTGCTTTTATTACATCAACTTCCAGTTAAGTATCTTAATTTATCAAGAGAGAGACCCATAAAACAGTCGTGTATCTAAGCACTTGTCCAGAGGCAAGTAATTATTAACCTGTGTAGCTGGGGCATGCGTCCGTTTGATTGCATTTATTTGGGTCTCTTTCTTATGTGTAGGGGAATTATGATTAGCCAATAAATCAATCAATAAACAACATTGATGGAAACACACTTGTCCCATAGAAATCAATACAGTAAATCAGGAATTTAAATTTTATTTTCAGTATAGATTACAGAATCATTTTTGATTATCTTAATCAAATTATATTTATGTATTTAGTCTGTTTTGTAGGTCTGGCTTGACCGTGCAGCTGCCAATTACCTTATGTGATCAAGAGAAGACTAGCATTGAGAAGCACCACTAAGACAGGGCCTTTTGTCCACCCACATGTTCATTTTATTGAGTACAGCAATAGCTTGGGCAAAAATTGCGTCTTCCGATGAAAAAGAATGTATATATTACACTTTTTGCCTTCTGGAAAAGCTTATGCTCAGTACAGCTGGGCTGTGCAGGTTGTGGTGCCAATGCAATGATCAAGGCTATAGACCTTATTCATTTATTATTTAAATAAACGACAAAGGCAGTACGTCTGGTGTATTTATTGGGAAAAGCATATGTAAACACCAATAGGTATTTAAGGATGGATTGTTCTTACACTGTCTTAAATCTTGTAGAGAGGTTTTTACACTGAATCTTACATTTTACTTTAGTAGGCAATTGCTTTGGTGTTTGTTACTCACTCTCACAAAAAAGATTTACACTGTGATAAACCTTGTTGTACCTCTTAGGAGAGTTGTATTTTGTTTTACAAACTCTAATTGGGAATATAGTTGTAAATGTATTTATTTGTTTATATTTTATATAGAACAGGAGACTGAAGAGATATATGCACGCTGTACATCTAATTTATAAATCGAAGAAAAAAAATCTCTTACTAGGAAAATTAGGATAAATATTTATGCAACATGAAACTAGATATAATGAATACTAATTATTACAATTTGAAAATATCAATAATAGAGGATGAACATTATTGGATGGTCAGGGCGCAGAGATAAGGAATAAAAGAAGAAGTGCAAGTTGGAAGCTGGAAGCTGGTAAGCTGTAATGCGGGAGGGAGACGTAAGATATGGTATGATCAATAGGACTGCAGAATTTGATTTGAAATAGCTGAAAGAGGAAAGACTTTAGGAAAGATTTGAGTAGTAGAGATTAAGATTATATTAGATTGTTCATCCCCATTTTAAACAGGTTCAGTTCAGATGCAGTTGACATAAGTAAGACTTGAACTTTTTCCTAAAAGAAATCGGGTCCAAGGGGCATCTTAAGTGTTCTGGTAAAGGGTTCCAGAGGTTAGGTCCAGCACCAGAGAACGACTGATCGTTGTCCAATGATTTTGGAATTTTGTTTGTTTTTGATTGTAGGCCAGAGTTCTCCAAAGTCGGTCCTGGAGGGCCGGATCCATGCCAGATTTTTAAGATAACTACATTCATCTGAATGGGGATATGATAAATATCTGGCACGGATCCGGCACTTCAGGACTGACTTTGGAGAACCCTGTTCTAGGCGAAAGGTGTCTTTACTCCTCACATTTTTTACCTCCAGATTTTTAAAGTACCTTTGAAAATATTGACATCGGTTTTCATGTGGAGCTTTGAAGATGATGAATGCTGTTATGAATTTTATTCTCACTTCCACTAGGAACCAGTATAAGCCCTTTAAAATTGGCATGATGTGGTTGTATTTATGACTGTATGCCTGATGTTTGTGTGTACGAAAGCATATGCTCAGTTCAGTAGGACTGAGTTGGTTATGGTGACAAGCCGATGATATAGGCCTGAATTGGTTCATTGAGAAAATTATGTCTGCTGCTGCCTGATCTGTTTATTATTAAAAGTTATGACAAAGACAGTAGGCCTGACCTATTTATCACGAACAGTATGTGTTATAGGAATACACTTTTAATTGTGTATTGATATTACACTGTGTTAATAGTTGTTGATAGAAATTTTGCTACACGGAATCTAGCAGATTTCTGTAGCTGGCAACCTTTTGGTTTAGGTCACGTTCTCTGACAAACCCTTTGGGCTGAAGATTTGCAATGTGATATTCCTTGGGTCCTATTGAGAGGGGTTAATATTGTTTAGCTAGCAGTAAGTTTGCACATATTTGCAATTTTAGGACTGTATGCATGATAGTTGGCATCTTATGCACAATGAAATAGGTCTGAGCAGCTTATGGTGACAAGGCCATAGGAAAGGCTTTAAGCCTGGGTTAGTTCACTGGCAAAAGTTATGTCAGATTTGATCTGTTCATTAATAAATCCAATGACATTGACAGTAGGCCTGCCGTATTTAGTATGAAAAGCATATGTTAAAGCCAATAGGCCTTAATAGTGGAATGTTATTACACCCTGTTAAAACCTGTAGGCAGGTATTTTGTTACTTGGAATCCCACTAATTACCTTAGTATGCAAGGTTTTTTTTGCTGATTGCCCCTTTGACAAAACCTGTGGGGAGAGGATTCACACTGCTAGAATCCTTGCTAGACCCACTTATGAGGACCTGGAATGTTTAGTTGGCTGCCTGGCTCTTGCAATAAAAACGACTCAATTAAACATATGTACATACGTCTAAGTACATGCATAGAAATACATAAAGGGGCTTTGGATCACTCCTCTTCTGCCATTGGTCTGTTTGAGTGTCATTCTCACTCTGCTTCCATCCATGACACCATACAGCATGGGTCAATGGTTCAGCCCACTGCAATCATTAGTTCTATTCCCCTATGAATGACAGCATTTTGTCTGAGCACATGTGTACCTCTGCTTAAAAATGTGTGTGCTTCATCCACATTACTGCAAAATGGCCGACAGATAAGGCGCTCCAGCCGGGAGCTCCCGGCCAGGGATCGCCTTTTTGGCTTAAATCCCCAATCTTCGACCCCTTCCTGGACCCTTTTTTACTCACCGGGGTCCTGCTCAGATTGCTGGCATGGTCTCTCCATTCTCCTCGTCTTGGACTCGAGATCTTCGTATGAATGCAGGAGCATTTTTCCGATCGGCGGAGCCCGAGCAACATAGCCTATGTCCAATGGAGCTGCATCGACAGCTATAGGAGAGATCGACTCCGGCCCTCCGCCAGGGCCGTTCACCTACCCAGCCGGACATCTGGCATATTTCTCTGCGTCTCTCCGCTACTGTCGCCTTCCCTCCTTTTTGCTTCCTGACGAATCAGTGATCAAAATGGATCTAATCACGGCGGGGCCGATGCCTGGTGGCGTTTCTCCTAGTCGGAGGGCTGTCGTAGAGCTGGGCCGAGGTCACCCCTCTTGATGCTTTCCGGGCTTGACTGCTGCTGTTTTCACCTACAGCCTGCCCTCCAGCTTCGCCCCCCGTGGGATGACCGAGACTCGTGAGCCTTGTTTCCAGGTATGGGGGTATTGTGGAGAAGAGTTCCCTGGTACCGCGGCGCTTCGCCCCGGGCTTTTCTGTGCTATCTGGGCTATCCGGGCGGCGTTGCTGCCTCCCTTTTCTCTGGGACCACTGCCTCTTCATCCAGGCAGATTTCCCCGGACCTTCGGCGTGCGGATTCATGGCACTGCTTCCCCCGCAGCACAGAGCCTGTGCACTCGAACAGTCAGTTTGTGCCCCACATCCTCCAGCACTCCGCCCTCCCTCGGCGCTACGGATGCGTCCCCCACTCCGGCTCCACTCCGTATAACCAGGTACCTGGGGGCTTATTTTGGACTTTTGTCTTTTGTGTCCCGCAATTTTTGGTGATGGTTTTAATGGTCATCCATCTTGTCGACCCTGGTCCGTTCCTCTTTCATGGATCCTCCATCTTGTCGACCTGGGTCCGTTTTTCCTCTTTCCCGCTGGACTCCATCTTGACTATCTTCTAACGTTACTCCTATCCGCTTGACTGCTCCTCGTTCCTCGCCTGTTCTGACCTTTAACTCCTACCTACCCTTATGTCCTCTTCACTACTCTCCCCTATTTCAGGCTCCGAGTCATGGATTCTTGAGATTGTGGTCCAAACATCGGTTTGTTTCTTTGCAACCTTATGTATAGCCCCCCCTTTTTTCTTTCCTTTCCCTCCTTACCCTTTTTGTTCCATTGGTCTTATTTTCACTGTTATCAAATTGCTCTTGTAAATGTAAGTAATGGTAACCGATGTAATGCTGTAACACTGTTTTTGAACCTCTTGTAAAGCGCTCTGATACCTCCGGGTCTAGCCAGCGCTATATAAAACTTATCATAAACAAAAACAAAAAAAACAATTCAGTGCCATGGCTGGTAACCAGGTCCATTAGTTTTCCATTTTCTCTTTTATATGTCTCTATTCATGTCGTTCTTTCTCCTTTTTTAATTTTAATATTTTCTAGAGCATACTGCAGTGCTACTAGGCCCCTCGTTTGCTGCTTATTTCCTCCGCAATATGCCACAACCCATGCAGCCACTGTCTCTAAAACCAGGCAGCCATCTTGATCATACTAAGATAGCCAACACATTGCTTCTAAACTTGGCAACCAAGTTGAAACTTTAAATCAGCGATACACTATGCACAGTATCATTACTATATGACAGACTGTGTGCATACTGTTTGAGCTGCTGCATGTTTCTTTTTTTCTACTGTTCTTCTACTTTTTCTTCCACATGCTTGTTGAGATTGTTTGTGTCTTTTAATGTGGAAGGGTAAGGCAAGAATGCGTCACCGGGTAAATGATTGAATGCATGAGTGCAAAGATGAGCGTCAGAGTGCATTTATGATGAGATGTTGTGTGTGCAATTGAATGTCTAAACTCACCAGAGACAGAAGAGGCACTATGAATTATGAGTCAGACCCACTGGCATTGCCAATACTTGTTTATCTTTGTGAATGAGGCACAGCTGCATCAGAACAGTGTATATGGGATTGATCAGAGCATAGACACAGAAAACAGATAAAATGACTGTAGAAAACACTAGGGCTCTTATTCAAAGAGAGCTGCTAATCCCAATTTGAGTGCATCTGCGAGTTTGTGCCCAGAACGAGAGTACAAGTGCAGCTAACATAAATTTTTCCCTGCACAAATCAAAGTATATTTCAACCATGCCCTATGATGCAAGAGGTGCATTTCATGAAGTAATGACTCAAGATCTCAGGAAAATTTGATATTCTGGTTATCAGAGTGGCTCTAACTTAACATGGTCACAGCGGAGAGCATTAGAAAGCCTGAAGCAGGATAATGATATCATTATAAAACCCTCCCTCAGATAAAGGGGGAAATATGCTAGTAATGTCAAAGCAAATGTACATTGGAGAAGCAATGTGACAATTAAATGGCAGTGATGGTTATGATTTGATTACAAAGGAGGTGTACCAATCAGAAATTACCAGGTGTCATGAACTGTTGCTTGACTGAAGAGGTAGGAGTCTATTGGACTACAATGAATTATCTTTTCTGAAATGTAATCATTCCCGTTTCCCACAGTCTATCTCTTACCGAAAGTGCATAGTTTACTTGAGAATACGTCAATTTACATTGACCATTACCTATTCTTTTTTGTGGAATCTCTAGAGTCAGTTGTGAAAGACCGTATGGATTTCATCAAAGAAATAAGAGATGTCCATTGGGAAGATTTGTACACCATGCTGACATTAAAGGTCAATAGTTTCCTTATGAATATGAGTCATACAGATAGACTCAATATGGAGAAGTATTTTTTAAGTGAAAGACGAATTGCCTATTACCAGCATAGCACAATATAAAGTATAATTAAGTTTATTTGTAATGAAATAATGTTCCTATTTCAGGAAAGATATACTGACAAAGAAGTAGTTCGGCGATGGGCACCTGCTTCATCACCAGCGATGCTAATCTTTTCATGGACCAGTGGGAGGAGCAGTAGACTGGTCGCTGGACATGGAGATGTGGGCAAACAGGATAGTGCTATGGCTACTCTACACTGATGATCGATTGTTTTTTGGACTGGAGATGAAAAGTCAGTGCTGGCATTTGTGGGTGTATTGAACGGTTCACTTATAGAATATCGACAGCCAAAATATCCCTATACACAAATATCGAGTTATAAATATCGATGTCAAAAATATCGACATCCTATATTTATAATGGTAAGTATAAAAATATCGAGAAAAAAATATCGATATAAAAATATCGATGTACAAAATATCATTTTTTATAAGTATAAAAAATAATGCTAAATATATTAAATAATACAACTAACTTAAAAAATTATTTAGATTTAATGTACATTTTAACAAATATAAGAAATAAGTTTAATGTAAAAAATGTAAACATACATATATAAAATGTAATATATATATATATTTACTTTAAAACAACTAATAAACTAATAATTGCAATTTATTTTAAAATGTTATACATATATAAAAAATTACAAATAAATATATATATATACATACACCTATAACATAAAATCTAATAAAAAAAATTATAGTATAAATTAAAACATTAAAATATTTAATAGTTTTTAAACTTACATTTTACACTCCATTGAGTGCAACCAACAGTAGGGAAAGTGTTGGATAGCGTAGGGGTAAAAATTAGTATTCCCACTCCAGTGAGTGAAACAGTAGGGAAAGTGTTGAATAGCGGAGAGGTAAAAATTACTATTCCCACTCCAGTGAGTGCAACAGTAGGGAAAGTGTTGGATAGCAGAGAGGTATAAATTACTATTCCCACTCCAATGAGTGCAACAGTAGGGAAAGTGTTGGATAGCAGAGGGGTAAAAATTACTATTCCCACTCCAGTGAATGCAACAGTAGGGAAAGTGTTGGATAGCGGATAGGTAAAAATTACTATTCCCACTCCAGCGGGTGCAACAGTAGAGAAAGTGTTGGATAGTGGAGGGGTAAAAATTACTATTCCCACTCCAATGAGTGCAACAGTAGGGAAAGTGTTGGATAGCAGAGGAGTAAAAATAACTATTCCCACTCCAGTGAGTGCAACAGCAGGGAAAGTGTTGGATAGCGGAGGGATAAAAATTACTATTCCCACTCCAATTACTGCAACAGTAGGGAAAGTGTTGGATAGCGGACAGGTAAAAATTACTATTCCCACTCCAGTGAGTGCAACAGTAGAAAAAGTGTTGGATAGCGGAGAGGTAAAAATGACTATTCCCATTCCAGTGATTGCAACAGTAGGGAAAGTGTTGGATAGCGGAGGGGAAAAATTACTATTCCCACTGAAGTCAATTCAAAATTAAAAACAAACAAAATATCAACTACAATACAAAAGATGTTAAAAAAACAAAAAAGAAAACATATATAAAAATATTAAAAATGACAAAAGATAGAAACATATAGGGGCCGATTCCGATGTCGTCCGGAAGCACACCTAACACTATTCGTCCGGAAAAAAACCAAGCCGAACGCGTGTTTTCCGACCGATTGGAATACCCCACCGAACGAACAAGTATGATGCGCACAACAGCCCAGATTCCGAGCGAGCCGTACTTACCCAATCCAGCTCCTGTTCCCCGCCCGAGCCGGATCCGCAAACGCCGATTTGAGCCGCACGGAAGCAAATACACAGCACCTTCCGGCCGGACTAGTACGATGCGCACACCGTACGCGCCGAACCAGTCGCTACGTCCGGCACGTTTCAGCATCCGGGAGAGCCGCACATAAGCTCCGATTCGCGCCACAAGAAGATTCACGGCTACGAGACGAACAAGTCAGCGACGAGTACGAGTCGAAGACACGCGAAACCCGAACGAGACGACCCAACCATGAATCCCATCGCGCAGGTCCTACCTATACTCTACATCTATTACCGGGACCGGTTCGGACGCGTACGGCGCAGACGGTAAGTCAAACACCCACAACACAAACAAACGACACGTACCCGAAATATGTCACACACACATAGGGATGCACAAATGACGTACACTAGCAACAGCACAATCATAGGGGTGGGATGGGCATCACCAATGCCATACACACCCATAGGGGCCTGGATGCCTGCCACCACCACCACCCCTACTCAGGGGGCCTGGATGCCTATCACTACTACCATCCCCACTCATGGGGGGCTGGATGCCTATCACTACTACCATCCCCACTCATGGGGGCCTGGATGCCTATCACTACTACCATCCCCACTCATGGAGGCCTGGATGCCTATCACTACTACCATCCCCACTCATGGGGGGCTGGATGCCTATCACTACTACCATCCCCACTCATGGGGGGCTGGATGCCTATCACTACTACCATCCCCACTCATGGGGGCCTGGATGCCTATCACTACTACCATCCTCACTCATGGGGGCTGGATGCCTATCAGTACTACCATCCCCACTCATGGGGGGCTGGATGCCTATCACTACTACCATCCCCACTCATGGGGGCTGGATGCCTATCACTACTACCATCCCCACTCATGGGGTGCTGGATGCCTGCCACTACTACCATCCCCACCCTTGGTGTGATGGATGCCTGCCACCACCACTACCCCTACTCATGGGGGCCTGGATGCCCATCACTACTACCATCCCCACTCATGGGGGGCTGGATGCCTATCACTACTACCATCCCCACTCATGGGGTGCTGGATGCCTGCCACTACTACCATCCCCACCCTTGGTGTGATGGATGCCTGCCACCACCACTACCCCTACTCATGGGGGCCTGGATGCCCATCACTACTACCATCCCCACTCATGGAGGGCAGGATGCCTGCCACCACTACCATCCCCACTCATGGGGGGCAGGATGCCTATCACTACTACCATCCCCACTCATGGGGGCCTGGATGCCTATCACTACTACCATCCTCACTCATGGGGGCTGGATGCCTATCACTACTACCATCCCCACTCCTGGGGGCTGGATGCCTATCACTACTACCATCCCCACTCATGGGGGGCTGGATGCCTATCACTACTACCATCCCCACTCATGGGGGCCTGGATGCCTATCACTACTACCATCCTCACTCATGGGGGCTGGATGCCTATCACTACTACCATCCCCACTCATGGGGGCTGGATGCCTATCACTACTACCATCCCCACTCATGGGGGGCTGGATGCCTATCACTACTACCATCCCCACCCATGGGGGGCTGGATGCCTGCCACTACTACCATCCCCACTCATGGGGTGCTGGATGCCTATCACTACTACCATCCCCACTCATGGGGGGCTGGATGCCTGCCACTACCACCACTCCTACTCATAGGACGGGTAATGCATGACACAACCAGCATACTCCCACATAAAGAATCACAGAAAATTACATCCACCCAAACAACATGACAAGCGTGTGTAGTCCATGTCAAATGCCAACAACACAAAACATGACAATGAACATACAATGTGACCCACTATCACATGTGTGACACATAAAAGTGTGTGGCCTCCACAATACAAGCCGACCATGGCCACTGTGGCAATGGGGCCCAAAGCCCCATCACCACAGTCACCAAAAGGTAAGTGTGGGGTCCATGGCTGATGCACCTTTGATCAGTGTGGCAATGGGGCCCAAAGCCCCATCACCACAGTCACCAAAAGGGAAGTGTGGGGTCCAAGGCTGATGCACCTTTTGATCAGTGTGGCAATGGGGCCTAAAGCACCATCACCACAGTCACCAAAAGGTAAGTGTGGGGTCCAAGGCTGATGCACCTTTTGATCAGTGTGGCAATGGGGCCCAAAGCCCCATCACCACAGTCACCAAAAGGGAAGTGTGGGGTCCAAGGCTGATGCACCTTTTGATCAGTGTGGCAATGGGGCCCAAAGCACCATCACCACGGTGATCATAAGGTAAGTGTAGGCATGGTAAAAGCTGCCAAAGACAAACTGTATGGATGAATCCTGGTCACACAACAACTAAAATATCTGTGGCATATTAGTGCTTGTGTCCCATTGCAACATAGATTGGGCGAGGCTAACAGTGCAGTGACACAGAAACATCGTTTTGGCCATGTGCATACAAACATCACACATGGGGGACCACATTGCCAACAATCAGCCAATTACACAATGACAGAAGTGACCATCATGATGCTGACCCACATATCTGCACCTATGGACACACAAATGTATATAACCTGTGGAGACTGTCGATGTCAGGTGAACAAATACCATACCATGGCAGCAATGGGACATACAAACCATGATCATTGTGCTGACTGATGACCCAGGAGTCCCAGGGAGAGCAGGGGAAAATCACCAAACAACATACAGCCAATGGCACACTACAGAAATGCCAATGCAGTGATGCAAATGCACTAACACAAACAGGCAGACTCACACTGCATATCAAACACAACAGGTGATGGGGGTGTGTGCCAGTGTCCCCAGGCAACCACACAACACATGAGGAGGCCTGAATCCCAATTACACAGATGTGTATACAGTGCCACACACAAGTAACTCATGGATTGGATTCCCCTTATGTGGGCAATCTGGCATTGTTAGATGAGAGGGAGCCCAAATTACACATGTCACACAAGCTTGTAGGAACAGCAACTAACACCGCAAGAGACACACCCACCAAAGCACTACCCCCAGGGACCCCACATTGTGCAGACACTAGCCTGCATGACAATTCCACTGTGATGACAAAGGTAGATGTTGATCACACTGTGAACCACAGCCATGTGTCCTCAGCTACAAACTACCATCACACCTACACAAGCTCCAATCAATCAGCAGGGCCTGCCAGCCAAGGCCAATATGGAGGTAGTGGTCTAGCCGTGCAACAACTCACATTTGCACACTCAACATCACACACCCTGATCTCCACCAATGTGCAGCAGTGAAACTCACATGGACTGGTGACATTGCACATGCACCCATGACAATCCCAGGGGTGGTGGGGGGAACTAAGGTGCAGAAACCCATCACACATGCCCACTCAACATGACTTGTCTATGTATGACACACAGCACAGTACGCCGTACATGCGCATGATGTGAAATCCACCACAAACAATGGGATCCTGGCCATAGTCACACACCAACGAAGAAGCCAAGGTGAGACACAAAGAACACACGTACACAACTTCCAACATTGCAGCTCTGACCCTGAGGAGTGGCAGCAGTCACACACACAACGCGTCACAATCACTGAAAGCTACCACAAACTCAAAATCACATTACTTGTGTAAACAACAAGTGCCAAGGGAATCCTGAATGTGTCCCATCAGCGTTTGCCCACATCCCCAGCCCTGACAACAAAGACAACCTGGGATGACAACCTCATGAACATCAGTTTGCCATGCACCCACATCACGGAGAAACCAGGTCCAAGATGCTGGATGAACACATACCAACTCTGCAAGCATCACAAACAGGAACATCCCTAGGGACACAGCCTGTGTATGAAAAGGGAAGGGAACATGCACAGACATGCTCACACAACACACAACACAGGCGCACGCAATGTCACCAGATTACACACAGCCATGAGGGCACTCCACTCCTGTGGAAGGTCCACTGTGCCAAACCTTGTCTGTGCACGACTCAAACATATCAGCAGGACACTCCGTCAGTGAGTCAACAACTACAACACACAGAAGCCTCTGCTCACATCAGCCTGGGTACGGGAGTGTCACGTCAGTCATCTGCATACACCCAAAACACTTGGCAATCCAGTTGTACTGTATACACAGATGAGTCCTCCAAAATTGATGTGCAAAACTGCATGTCCAGTGGAGACGGGCACACAGTCAGGGTACTAGGAACATTGGACAGTGGTAAGCCCAACAGATGTGCAACAGTGTAGGACAAAGATGGTAATCTACAAATGCTAAACGTACATCCCTGTGTCAAATGCTGAACATTACACCCTCAGACTGCAGCAAGGGATGCTATAGATCCAGACTAGATTAGGACACATATCCCATGGATCACATGGAGCCCATCACAGCAAAACTTCATTTACCTGATCTGAACACAATTACAACAGCAAATGCATGATTCTACACATCTACATCATGTACCACCAAAGATTAACCACAAGTAAACAAAAAGAGGCTTTATTCAGCAAGTGTGCAACTGAAATCAAAAGTCCAAAATTAACTACGGCCAATGTCCAGTCCAAATACACAGTCCCAACAGGGTGATGTGTGACAACTTGTCACCAATTGCTTGCCTGCACAGGTACCGACAGGGGACATCCCCCTTGGAGGGGCATACGAGGGGCAGGCCAGGCACCGCAGGGACAGGATCAGGGGATGCCAGAAGGAGGCAGGGAAGGTGAGGTGGGTGCAGGAGTGTCACCGGCAACTGCAGTGGAGGTGTCTGACTCAGGGGGGGCCGGCACCACCGCAGGGTTCAAGTCCGATGGGATTGGTGCTGCAACCACTGCAGTGGGCTGGTCAAATGGAGTGGACTGGGTCCCCAATGCAGTGCCCGAGTCAGACGGGGTTGTTGTGGACTCCACCGCAGTGCATGACTCCAAGGGAGTGGAAGGGGGGCAGAAGAGCTGGGCAGGACAGAGGGGGGGGACACGGTCTCCACACCTGTGGCACACTCAGGCAGAGCGTCTGGTTTGGGGGTGGAAGAGCAAGTGGCATGGGGGGAGGGCCTGAGCAGTTTGGGGATGCGGTATCGGTGTGTGGGGGAACCTGGGGCAGGGTGTGGCGGTGGAACCTGTGGAGTGGTGGCCTGGGGGATGGAGGTGAGAGACTGGGTGGGTGACTTGCAGGGCGGTGGCGGGGTCTTGCTCTTCCGGGTCCGGGGGGACTTGCGGGTGGGGGCTCACTCTGCCTGCACCTGGGGGAGGGTGTCCGGGGGCGAGGGGCACTCCCCTCTCTGTGTGTGGACTTCCTCTTCCCCCGGTATGCTGGATCAGCGGGATTGGAGTGGAAGAGGCCGAGGTCAGAGAGGAAGAGCTGCTGTGTATGTGGGGTTGCAGGTGAGGCAAGGGAAGGGGTCTTGGAGGGAGAGGATCTTGAGGATTGCGGAGTGACTGTGGTTGCCTGTGTGTGTGTCAGTTCCCCATCCCCTGTGTGTGTGGAATCAGTCCCCTGAGGATGCTTGTGTGCACGTCTTGCCTTGGTTTTGGGTGTGTGTGTGCTGCTCGTGTCTGTGTGTTTGGGTGATTGTGCAGGTGTGCATGTGCTTTGGACAGGTAGGGTGGTAGGAAGTGTGGATGGGGCAGAGGTGGGAGGGGTGAGGGACTGTTGGAGGAGGGACACTGCTGCCGTCAGGGAGGAGTCCATGGACCTATTGCTCCTCTGTAGGGCAGACATATCCGTTGAGATGCCCTCCATGAACGACACCAGCTGTGTCAACAGAGTGGTGTGTGCATGGAGGACAGTCAGCATTGCTGTCTGCCCTTCATGGAGCTGCCGAAGGAGGTACACAGACTCCTCACTCAGGGCAGCAGGGGACACAGGGGCAGGGGGTGCGGTGCCTGGCTTGAAGGAGACACGCTCCCGAGCACGGGAGCCTCCACGGACCTCAGGAATGGGAGCCAATGGGAGGGCGGTGGTGGTGGTGGCGGGGTCAGACAGACTAGCTGGGGTGTTGTGGCTGCTGACACCCGCATCCACAAGGGAGTCATCCTCCGAGCTGCTGTGGTCTCCAGCTGAGGTGGATGGTGCTGAGGACTCCTCGGTGTGGCTCCCCTCGCCCTCCGTGCCACTGGGTCCCTCTGACCACTCGTCGGACGCTGACCCAGTCTGGCTCCGCTGCTCCTCCTGGTCCGTGGAGCTGTCCCCTCCTGTGGCTGTGGATGTATCTGCAAACAATAAGGGAAACAGACAAACATCAGTCACCTGCACTGACCGCACACACCACAGTAAGTACAGCACATCACAGAGCAAGCACTGGCATCTCTAGTAGAACATTGCCAAAAGTCATCACACAGATTAGGAGAAGCCAATTGTCAGTCTGATGGTCAACCATGGAACAGACACCCCTCCTGCCCTTGCACCCATCTGTCTGGTGCCTGTCTGATGGTAAGACCCCAGTGTGGACACATGCACCACCTACACAGTAGTTGGACATTGCTGAGAACACGGTGAAGTATGTGAACATGCCCACGTCACATCTCTTGCCACTGAGTCAGTGCAGGTGTCTGTATAAATGGACGGCCAGAGTCTAAATAGAAATGCATGTGATGCATACCAGCACCAGACCCCATGAAGCACCCATGTCCGGATAGTCAATGCCACAATGGGGTGCATGTTGCACATGTCACTCCCCTGCAGGATCACTCTTAGGAAGTTTAATGCCATGACACAGGCATGCCTGCAAAGTCATACATCACTGTCTCCAGTCACATGGCCATGGCAGCCAGCCAACAACAGTCTGCACTGTGTCACAATCCTAGGACATGGGGAAGGCAAGTAATGTAACTGACAAGTGCACATGTCCATCCCCCAAAAACCACATCATCTGAACTACTATTTGTCCACGTCATACCAATTGGACATATGGGGGACATGAAACACAACTCTCTGAACATGAGCACCTCACAGTGTGCTGAGAATGAAAAACAGCTGCCTGAAAGTCACAGTGGCATACACCTGTCTGCACAGTCATGTGATCAAACACCTATAAGTCACAGAAGTCTTGTCTCACATGGTCCAATAGCAGATGGCATGCTGACCCCTAACCGATAAACATCACAGGAGTCCCGACAACGTAGTCACAGCACAACGACACAGAGGCAGACACCTGAGGGAACATTTCACTGAGCACAGCATGTCAGCTGATACACGGGAGTGGGAGTACAGAGTGTATTGTATGCCCTGGAGTAGGCATGACTGTCCGGCTCCACCTGCAAGATGGATGAGCCCTGGTCAGTAGGCAGGTGGCTAGGCATGTGTGACACACTTGACATACATACTCCTGAGGCCCAAACATTTTACCCACCCGCAGCATGGGGGTGTGGCAAATACCCCAGGGACATGTGGTGATTCTGATCTGCAAGTGGATCACATATCAAAGTTACACCCAGACTACATTGCACGACTCAGGCATTGTGTGAGCAATTGACCCACCCATGAAGGCTAACACAATATCACGGGAACAAAAGCTGTCACCCACCTTGAGCAAAGCAAAATGCAAGGACCCTGTACCCGAGTGACACAATTATCCTGAGCGTAAGGAGCACACCGGCCTATCAGATGGGTAGTGGCCATGTCACAATAGAGGGACATGGGTACTGGACAACAAGACTGATGTACTGGGGAAGTTTAACCACGCCACAGGAGGGCACATAGAATGTCAGACAGAGTTCACAGTGCAGTCTTTGACTCACCCCTCCTTGCTGCTGTCTGCCCTTCAGCTGCCCATCCAGCTCCGGGAAGACCACCGGCAGGATCTGGAGCATGTGGGGGGTCAGGGTCCGGTGTCCGCCCCTCCTGCGAGGAGGCGACAGCTTCAGCTGGACCCTTGCAATCCTCCGGGTCCAGCCCCGAAGGTCCTGCCACCTCTTCTGGCAGTTGCGGATCCGGCGCTTGTAGACCCCCACGGATCTGACTGCCCGGACGATGGCCAGCCAGATATCCTGCTTCTGATGGGCATCAACCTGTGAGGATGACAAAGTGAAAAGGCCATTACTACACATGCAACATATCCGTGCATCACACAGTTGGAAATACATGTCTCAATCACAGGGGCATATGATGTACACAGGCAGTGCAACGAGGGCTATGGACAGTTTGCCAGCAGTTACTACATGGTATCATTGCATGGGAAGTGAACCTTGTTTGAATGCACTGTTACTCCACTGTACCTGTTCAGTGCATGTGACTACACACTTTGGGGGGTGAGTACTACTCAGTGAGCATGCTAGCCAGTGGTGTGCACACTGTAAATCCTGCTAGTCAGACAACATGCACAATTAGTAAGGCAGTGGACAGCACACTCACCTGCTCCCCTGGTGTCCCATACAGCTTGCTGTACTGTGGAAGGAGGTTGTCCAGCAGGGCCTGGTTCTCCTCATGGGTGAAGGCTGGGGCTCTCTCCACAGTACGTGCCATTGCAGTAGCCAGAGGATGCAGAGACAGCAGCAGTGTAGTGGCAGATGTCGTCCTGGAGCATGTAGTGCAGGCAAGTGAGCCCTCAGGGGAACAGCCAGCATTATATGTGTGCTGCAGAGGCAGATACTGTGCCATGTGTCCAAAGTGATAGGTCCAAGTCGTATGCATCTTATGAATCTGACCAATCCATGGAATTGCAGCACCAAGACACGCCCACAGCATCCTTCAAAAATTTCAACTTCATGACACCCATGAATTTGCAACATTGTTGTGGCTGGCCAACTGAATTCACTGCATCAGACTCGTTGAAGCTTCAAAAACGCGTCCGTTGCCATGCCAGGCCCCAGCCAATGCGTGCGCACCGATCGGACCATTGCTGTACAACGCGTACCCACGATACAACGCGTACCCGCTCACATTCAATGCAATGGTCCGTGCGGGCACACCGATCGGTCCATTGCTGTGCAACGCGTACCAGGCATACAACGCGTACCCGCTCACATTCAATGCAATGGGCCGGCCGGGCACACCGATCGGTCCATTGCTGTACAACGCGTACCCGCTCACATTCAATACAATGGTCCGTGCGGGCACACCGATCGGACCATTGCTGTACAACGCGTACCCGCTCACATTCAATGCAATGGTCCGTGCGGGCACACCGATCGGACCATTGCTGTACAACGCGTACCCGCTCACATTCAATGCAATGGGCCGGCCGGGCACACCGATCGGACCATTGCTGTGCAACGCGTACCAGGCATACAACGCGTACCCGCTCACATTCAATGCAATGGGCCGGCCGGGCACACCGATCGGACCATTGCTGTGCAACGCGTACCAGGCATACAACGCGTACCCGCTCACATTCAATGCAATGGTCCGTGCGGGCACACCGATCGGACCATTGCTGTACAACGCGTACCCGCTCACATTCAATGCAATGGGCCGGCCGGGCACACCGATCGGTCCATTGCTGTGCAACGCGTACCAGGCATACAACGCGTACCCGCTCACATTCAATGCAATGGGCCGGCCGGGCACACCGATCGGTCCATTGCTGTGCAACGCGTACCAGGCATACAACGCGTACCCGCTCACATTCAATGCAATGGGCCGGCCGGGCACACCGATCGGTCCATTGCTGTACAACGCGTACCCGCTCACATTCAATGCAATGGGCCGGCCGGGCACACCGATCGGACCATTGCTGTGCAACGCGTACCAGGCATACAACGCGTACCCGCTCACATTCAATGCAATGGTCCGTGCGGGCACACCGATCGGACCATTGCTGTGCAACGCGTACCAGGCATACAACGCGTACCCGATCACATTCAATGCAATGGTCCGTGCGGGCACACCGATCGGTCCATTGCTCTACAACGCGTACCAGGACAGGTCACACGCATATGTCACCATGCTGGTCACTGGTGAACCTATGCCAGCCACATTTACTTTCCAGGGACTCAGGGGCACACCTACAACACCACACCCAGTCCACACTGTCTATGAGGCATGTGTGGCAGCATAACCTTATCTGTGTATGGGGGTGAACATGTGGATTTTGGGGTGGCACTTGGGGGCAGACACACCCAGGCTGTGCACGTGTTAATGGGGACAGGGTCCTTTGTGTGTTGTGCACATGACCACTGTGGTGTGCAACTTTTCATTTCTGAGCATGTGTCATGGTCACATTTCCAGGTTGTGTATGTGTATGACATGTCACATACCCCCAGGCTCACATGTGGGAAGGCATGTACGTCACAGGGTGGCCCATTCCAACAATAGTGATGTCCCTCCACAGTCTGTGTGCATGTTGTGTATCACATGTCTCTGACTCCATGTGCACAATGGGAGACAGTCTCCACATCCACGTGGTTTGTGCATGAACTTTGATGGTGTGTGTGTGTGTGTCACAGACGTCCATGTCTGTCCTGCAGAGGCTACAGGGGCCACCACCTGTGGGTGTCATGTTTGTTTTTCTGACGTGTACATGATACGCCATGTCATGCCAGTGTCCATGTGGCAAGACAGGCTCCATGGGAATCTACCTGTCAATGAGCTGTGATGCCTGTGGAGCATCTGTCCAGACATGTCACTGTGGTATGTGTGTGGAACGTGAGAGCAGTTAATGTGTACTGTGACACAGCCTAATGGTGTCCCATAGCACACCCTGGAACCAGTTGTCAACACTTGTTGAACAGAGAGATGTTAGATGATGTCCATGTAGGTGCCATATATGTCCAAACGGGACGACACACACATCAAGTACTTGTGTATGTTGATGATGTGTCATGTGAAATTGAGTATGGTGAACGGCACATTGGTGGGGTGACTGACAATCTTGCTTTCTTCACCTATGCACTGCAGGGCTCCTGCTGTCCATCGACCATTCCCAGACCTGGCAACGATGGTGGAACGTGACAGCATCCGACGGTACCGCTTCACCAGGCAGCTGATTGAGGATTTGGCAGTGCGGTTGGCCCCACATTTGCAGCCTGGCCGGCCGTATCCTACAGCGCTGACCCCCAAGGTGAAGGTGATGGCAGCCCTACACTTCTTTGCCACCGGTACCTTTCAACACACTGTGGCAACTACTGGTGGGATGTCACAGACTATGTTCAGCCGTGTGCTACGCGATGTTTTGGGGGCAATGTTGAGATACCTCAACCAGTACATCTATTTCCCAACACGTCAACGACTCACTGACGTCAAGAGTGACTTCTATGCCCTGGGGAGGATGCCACATGTAATTGGCTCCATTGATGGGACACATGTGTCTTTGATACCACCACAGGCACATGAGCAGGCATACCGCAACCGTAAACATTACCATTCGATCAATGCTCTGGTGGTATGTCTTGCAGATATGACCATCTCACATGTGTGTGCCCGTTTCCCCGGTTCTGCACACGATGCCTACGTGATGAGGAGTAGTCGCATCCCGAGGATGATGTCACAGATGCCGAACCAGCGTGCCTGGCTTGTTGGTGTGTACTGACTTTGTACCATTGTGTGTGTTCTGCTATGTTGTTTTCCGCACACATTTTCAAATCGGCTAATGTGCAATTGTCTGTCTGTAGGTGACTCGGGATACCCCAACATGCCGTGGTTGCTGACACCCCTCAGGAACCCTGTGACACCAGCCCAGATGCGCTACAATGAGGCACATGGTCGGACGAGGAGGGTGATTGAGCGGACCTTTGGTCTCCTGAAGAGCCGCTTCCGCTGCCTGGACAAGACAGGAGGGGCCCTCCCATATGCCCCAGCAAAGGTGTGCAAGATTGTCATCGTCTGCTGCATGCTACACAACCTGGCAGTGCGGAAGGAGTTGCCTCTCATCCTGGATGACGATGACCAACGTCCGCCACCTGTGGAAGATCCTGGCCTGGGTCACGATGCCAGTGAAGATGATGATGATGATGATGGTGATGTCCGCACACAGCTCATCACCAACTTCTTCAGCTGAATGTGAGTCTCCAGAGGGTTGTAATGTCAATGATTTGAGTTTGCATGATATGTGTGTGTGGTGCTCTGGTGCTGTTTGAGTGTGGCCATGTGCTACTTGACTGGATGCGTGCAGCGATGTGTCCTTGCAGGTGGTCTGTACTGCCCAACAGTGTTGACATGCTAACTTGGTTTTGTGTAGTTATCTCGTGACATGTATTAGACATGAGTATTGCCGTTCTGTGCTGTTCTTCAGTGGTTTTGACTGTGTGTCATGTCTGTCCTTCACAGGGTGCTGCTGGAGTTGTCTGATCAACTTGGATCCCCCGAATCCATGATTCAACTTCCAAGGTGGAAGCAGTCGTTTCCCTACAGGTGATGTGCCACACACCCCTGGACTTTCTATCTTCTGCACTTTTTGACTTTGTGGCCACAGCCAGGTTGGATTAGCTTGCATTTGTAGTGGAAACTACATGTTGGAAATGTGTAATAAACCTGTGCTTGACTTTGGGATGTGCGTTGTCTGTAGTCACACATCTGACTGACATTTGCTTACTGCACCTGTTGTCTAGTTGACAGTGACTGTGAATAGGTGGCGTGTCTGTACATTCCACTGTACTTCGTTGCAACATCAGTATAGGTGATGAGTCTGATGGCCCTGGTGTGTATGTGTTTTGTGGCCCTAGTGGTGTGTCTCCCTCATATGTGTCACGTCGCCATGACTGACATGACAGTGTTGGACTTGCTGTAGCAGTTAGCATGCACAGTGTAATTTAGAAGATCAACATCTACATGACAAAAACCACGTTGGAATCACAACAGAGGCAGATATGGTGTATTGGTGAGTTTATTTACATACAGGTGTGAGGATGGTGCACAGGATGGTGGGTGCTGTACATAGAAATTTGGATCCAAAGTTCCCATGTGAATTGGAAGTCTTGGTAGCTGAAAAGTCCAGAGTAAAGTCCACAGTCATCTGATACATTTGGTCAACTAGAGCTCCCCATGTCATGTGGGAGAGTTGGCTTGGCTTCAACAGGGCGTGCAGTATGCACACAGAGGAAAAGTTCCAGAACAGGTGTTGGCTTCCTGGGGGATGTAGATGGCCATCGGCCTCTCAGTTTGGCCTCCTCGGACGGCCCCTCTTCTTGGGGGGGACCCTCAGGTGCAGGCTGCGGCGGTGCAGGGGACTCTCTGCCAGAGTCCTCCTCCCTCCCTGTGGCATTTGCAGTTGTTTCAGCAGCAGATGTTGTGGGCACACAGGGAGGTGAGGCCATGTTGGTGCTGATCTGGCGGAGGCATGTCAGTATGTCCCTATGCACCGCTGTCAGTTGTTCCAATGTGTCCCACTTGGACTCCATGCCACACATGTGTGTCTCGACACGTGACATGTGTGTCTCGACACGGGACATGTGGGAGTCCAAGCGGGCATGATGGGCAGCCTGCTGCTGTTGTATGTCCTTGAGGATCCCCACTACCTGGCTGACCTCTCCGGTGCTAGTCTGGTACGCATCCGCGATGCGTGCCAGTTGTGGGTCATCATACAGTCCAGACCCCTCTGCAAGGAGAGACCTATGTCTCCCACCCCTCACACCACCCCTGGCGACACGTGCAGGACCTGCAGTGGCACGCACAGGTGACCGTGGGCCCACTTGGGTGTTGTTCCTGGGCTCGTTGTCAGCAGCTCCAGTTTGGGCCTGGGTCCGTGCGCTGTTGTCATCTGTGGTCCTTGGTGTGTCCGTGTTGGCAGGGGTGGCCTGTGTGTTGGCAGTTGTTGGAGGGGTGGGTGCAGGGGGTGCAGATGTTGGTCCTGCTGGTGCTGCATGATGACTCACACCGGAGGGTCCAGCTGGTTCTTCGCCATCCGAGGAGTGCAGAGGCTGATCCACACCAGTGAGCTCAGTGTTCCCCGGAGCCTGGGACAGGGAGTCCTCCTGGTCTGCTGCTGTGTCCCCATCATCTCCTGTTTTGGGGAGAGACACAGATTGTATGTTATGTTTCTACTGGCATCAATTGTTCAAACACCTGACAGTTGTGACTGTACCTCTGGATGTGGGCCAGGACATTGCATTCTCCTAAATAGTGACAGTCAGTGAGTGATATTGGTGTAGCACATTGTCCTGCCAACCTGTGGCATGTCAATGTGAATGTTGAGGTGTGTGCATGACCAGCATTGGTGGTATTTGGTTACCATCCAGGCCTCCTTCTCCCCCAGCCCAGTTATCCCACCATGCAACGTGCTTGCATTGCAGGGAGTGCAAGTTGGCTTTCAGGATGTCAGGCAGTGGTGTCCTGCTGTTTGTTGTTGCACAGTTCCCAGCAGGGCCTTGTGCTCCCCACAGCAGTACCCAGTGTCAGCCATCTTGTGAGTCCTTATCCACTCCCTGTGATGTGAGCATGGTTGAGAGTGGTGTTGATGGGCCAATTGTGAGGGTGAGCAATATCTGTGCCTACAACTCCCATCATGCTATTGCCTCCACCCCCTTCCCAGCATGGCCATCCTTCCTTCCTTTTGACTCTGCTTCCCTGTGGGGTGGGGTGCCTGTGCTGACAGGATGGCTGGGAGTGTTGTCCTGGCAGTTGTTTGGCTACAAGTCCCAAGAGTGTCCCTGTGCTTCACACAGCATAACCCAGGGTGGTGGTTCTTTGTGGGATCTTCAGTTAGGCTGTGAGGCATTGCATTCTCCCAGGTGGGTTATGTGGAGTTAGTGTTGAGGGGGTGTGTGAGGAGAGCTGCTTGTAACTATGGTCAGTGCTGTGAGTCCTCCTTCCCACCCAGCCAGATATCCCACCATGCAACGTGCTTGCATTGCAGGGAGTGCAAGTTGGCTTTCAGGATGTCAGGCAGTGGTGTTGTGCTGTTTGTTGGTGCACAGTTCCCAGCAGGGCCTTGTGCTCCCCACAGCAGTACCCAGTGTCAGCCATCTTGTGAGTCCTTATCCACTCCCTGTGATGTGAGCATGGTTGAGAGTGGTGTTGATGGGCCAATTGTGAGGGTGAGCAATATCTGTGCCTACAACTCCCATCATGCTATTGCCTCCACCCCCTTCCCAGCATGCCCATCCTTCCTTCCTTTTGACTCTGCTTCCCTGTGGGGTGGGGTGCCTGTGCTGACAGGATGGCTGGGAGTGTTGTCCTGGCAGTTGTTTGGCTACAAGTCCCAAGAGTGTCCCTGTGCTTCACACAGCATAACCCAGGGTGGTGGTTCTTTGTGGGATCTTCAGTTAGGCTGTGAGGCATTGCATTCTCCCAGGTGGGTTATGTGGAGTTAGTGTTGAGGGGGTGTGTGAGGAGAGCTGCTTGTAACTATGGTCAGTGCTGTGAGTCCTCCTTCCCACCCAGCCAGATATCCCACCATGCAACGTGCTTGCATTGCAGGGAGTGCAAGTTGGCTTTCAGGATGTCAGGCAGTGGTGTTGTGCTGTTTGTTGGTGCACAGTTCCCAGCAGGGCCTTGTGCTCCCCACAGCAGTACCCAGTGTCAGCCATCTTGTGAGTCCTTATCCACTCCCTGTGATGTGAGCATGGTTGAGAGTGGTGTTGATGGGCCAATTGTGGGTGTGACCAATATCTGTGACTACCACTCCCATCATGCTATTGGCTACACTGACTTGACCAGCATACACAGAATTCCTTCCTTTGAGTGAGCTTCCCTGTGAGGTGGTGTTCTAGTGGTGGGTAAATATCTGTGAGTGTTTGTTGGTTCTATTTGTGCCACTGCCTTGCTGTATTTGTTGTTAGGTTTGTAGATCTCATGACACAGTTACATATCACTATGAGATGGCAGGTATTGTGTTTGTCTGACTAGCATTCACATCTTGGGATGAATATCTTTTGGTTGCTGTGTATTTGCTAAGTGTGCATGGTTTGCCTATCCCCTTGACTGTGATGTGTGTGTGTTGTCACACCATATTGTATATATTAGTTGTGTACTCACCAGGCTCTGGGATGTCTGTTAGTCCGTATACGCTCACTGGTGGTAGGATGGCCCGCACCTTCTCCTCCCAGGGCCTGAGGTATACTGGTTTTGCAGGAGGGCCACTGCCGGTGTGCTGGCTGAGGAGGTAGTCCTTTTTGAGTAGTTCCCGGACCCTCCTGCGCACATCATACCACCTGTTCTGGATGTCTTCCTTTGTGCGCAAACATGGTGATTGTGCGTTCACCCTGTCGACAATCCTCGCCCACATCTTGGTTTTCTGCGACATGGGGGTCTGTTGTACCAATGTACCAAACAACTGTGGCTCTACCCTGAGTATCTCGTCTACCAGGACTTCCAATTCACAATCTAGGAACTTATGGTTCTTCTTTGGGGGCATGGTGATGGGTGGTGGTGGTGATTGAGTGTGTGTGTGTGTGTGCAGGTGGGGGGTGTGAGTGTAGGTTTAGCTGGGTGTGTGTGAGGGTGCTATTTGTAGGTGTGGTAATGGTGTGTGGTTTGTGTGATGTATGAGCTGTGAGTGTGTCTGTGGTTGCTGTGTGATGGTGTTGTGTGCTGGCAGGTCAGTGGAATTTGCAAAGGATCATGGTAGGGATTTGTGGCCTTTATGTAGGTGGAGTTGGAGGTGTGTCCTTGTTCCATTTTTTTTCCCTCCCTGTATTTATTGGCTTAGTGGTTGCTTGTTTGGCCCTTTTTTTTCTAATTTTTCCTTGGTGTTTTTGGTGCATGTACGAGTCGTTCTTGTGTCCGAGTAGGACGCTGCAGTTGTCTGGTGCGATCTTGTCCGACTCGTTCCCGCTGTGTGTCAGCTAGGTTTCATATGCGGCGTACGAGTCGGTCGCGTAGTATTGGGTTGCTTCGGCTGGGTTTTGTATGCGTGTCGGTCGTACGGCTTGTGCTCCGGGCGAGTCGGTCGTGTTTTGCACGCACAGCATCGTACTACGCGGGTCGGAGTTCGCGGGTACGTTTCGTTCGGGTTCAATCCGAGTGCGTGTCGGTCGGTTCGTTTCGCGTGATTTCCCGGCCGGATGGCTTGTTTCCGTCCGGCTCGGTCGGTCAATTTGTATTCCGTCCGAGTCTGTCGGATTTCACATTCATTTCATCGTACTACCCGGGTCGTGCGGCGCCGGTCCGAGTCGGTCGGACTAAATTCCCGTACTGAGTCGGTCGGTACGTTTTCCGGCCCGAATCGGAATCGGCCCCATAATGTTAAAAAAAATCTAAAAATTACCTATAAAGATTATTTTATAAGAATTTAAAAATAATTTACAAACAAATAACTATTTTTAATAGGAATTAATTATAATCAAAAACATTAATTGTTACATAAATTTAATCTTTTTTATTTCCTACCCTATAACACCACACAATTCACAACACACATCTACATTTTTTTAAAAAGTGTACCTCCATAATTATCATAATTAATTATCAATGAAACAAATATTATTAATTAAAAAACAAATTAAAACAGATAAAAATTAATTTACTCACCAAACGTTAACCCTATAAAACAAAATCCACACACAAAATAAAAAACAATTACCATAAATATTTATCAATTAATGAATGAATATTAATGATCAACTAATTATTAATTAATTAAACCTAAATTACTTTCCACCCTCTACCCCAATAAACACCACAACACACACCTAAAAATCATTACACACATTCCATAACTAATTTTACATTAATAAATTAATATCAATTAACAACAACTTATTAATTAATTTAAAATAATTTACTTCCCACCCTTTACCACTATAAACCCCACAACTCACATTTCAAATTAATTACACAATTGCAATATTTAAATTTGATGATATTGTGGCAGTGAATGTGGGGAGACAGGATCAAAGCCAGGGCACTCAGAACTGTGGGGGGCTGAATGACAGTACCTCGCTTAATTATATGACTAGCCTTGAACCCGAAACGGCACTGCTCGTTAGCGTGGGACATGGTTCGCTGGACCCTCAACAACACGACAGTGACCTCTGCATAGGTATTAAAAATGCTGGTTTAAAGAAAGGGGCCCTCTTCCCCCAGGGGTAAGCATTTTGCACGTAAAATCCACAGCGACAAGGAGGCCGACACCGAGATGTCGGAGTATTTTTATTCTTTATCGGATGATACTGAATCAGTGGAAGGCTCTTTATCTACGACTAGTATAAGTGAAACTGAAAATGAGGGTCTGCAGGACACAACGGGTGGGAATTCCATTGCAACATTACGTAGGGTCAAGAAAGCCACCAATGTATCGACCCAAGAACTCAACTGGGATTACTCACCAGTAAATCAATTTATTGGCGATAAAGTTCATGTGAACATGGGCTCAGAAGAAGCTCCCTCCACCACATTGGATGCTATACTGCAATCAGTTATGGCTCATCGAGAAGAGGCCCGCCAGGACAGTAGGCGCTCTCAAGCAGCTATACGAAAGGTGCAGGGCTCGGTCCGTAAGATCGTGAAAGTGTGTACAGATATTGCCGATCGTATAACAGAACTTGAGACTCGAACTGTGAATATGGAAGCGGATGTGGCCTCGATACAGGAGCAGACGACAGCCCCCGAGGCTAGACTCTCTGATGTGCAATGGAAACTGGAGGAGCAGGAAAATCGTCAGCGGAGGAACAACCTGCGATTTCTTGGCATATCAGAAGATAAGGGGGGTACCGATGTTCGTTTGTATATGATCGATCTTTTAGCAAAGTCTTTTCCCGAAGTAGTTGGCTGGAACTGGGCTCACGAAGTCCAAAGAGCACATCGAGTGCCCATGACAATCAAACAGCCATTAGGAGGAGATAGCAGACCCCGAGCAGTGCTTGTATATTTTGGGAACTTTCTCCTTCGACAGATCATTGCGGAGAAGGCTAGGCCTGATCGTAAACGTAAATTTGAGGAAGTTGAATTCTTTACACGCCCTGACTTCTGTCATGTCACGGTTGAACGCCGCTGGCGACTCAGACAGATGATTAACCTCTTCCAGGCAATAGGGGCACAGGCATACCTTTTGTATCCGGCAAAACTGAAAATTGTATATGGGGAGAGTACTCGCTTTTTCTCATCGGAAATTAAGGCCAAAGAATTCTTGGAGGAATTAAGGGGGAGGAAGTAGGAGCGGTTATTAAAGTACAAGACTAGAAGCAAGGGGGTAAACTTAATCTTATGAGGCAATGATTTAATTGTATCTGAATCTGGGGATATTTTGGTGTATGGGGGTGTGTGTTCGGGATCACGGTGCCACGCTGCTTCATCGCCTTCTAGACCTTGGGTCTAGTTGCTTTCAAGGGGTGGGGGGTAGGGGGGAAGGAGGGGGGAGATGCAGGGCGCGGGAGGTAGGGAGGAGAGAGGGAGGACACGGAGGGGGGGTGGCGGGGGTGGGGGGGGGAAAAAAGCCAGATAAGATGTATAAAGCACGCAAAAGGTAAAAAAAAGAATGATAGACTTAGGATTATAGAACGATATAGTCGGTTACTTCAAGTAGGTGGGTATGGATAAGTTAACAATATGTACAGTTAATGTGGTGGGGTTAAATGACAGGGCTAAGAGAGATAAGATCTATGAAATATTGCGTTATATTAGCCCAGGAGTAATCTGTTTACAAGAAACCCATATTTCATGGAATAACCGGGCAGTCTTACAAATTCGGGGCTGTGATCTGGCGGTCTGCTCTTCACAGACATCCTTGACAAGAGGAGTGGCGATATTTATCAAACAATATCTTGGGGTTGGGAAACGCATCTTAGCAGATAAATGGGGTCGATGGGCAATTGTTTCATTAAGTGCGGGATTAACAATTGGGACTATTTATGCCTCCAATCAAGATGACCCAGAAATCTGGGAAGAACTTGAGATAGAGTTAGCTACATGGCCGGCCCCATTAATCCTCTGCGGAGATTTTAATATTCACACTGGGACCCTATCCGGGGCAGACATAAGCTACAGGGGAGGAAACCAAAGGTTAATAGAGCTATAAATACATTAAAAAGTACCCATGGGCTAGTGGATGTCTGGCAGGCTAAGAAGGGGAAGGACCCGGGTTATACATATTTTTCATACCCCCACCAGAAGAGTGTGCGCCTGGATTACTTTTTGGCTTCGACTCATATTCTCGGGGAGGCAGAGATTGCTAAATTGCCTAGAATTTTTTCGGATCATAATCCGTTAATGTTGGGAATTGTATATCAAGGCAGCAAGCAGAGACCCTGCCCATGGACGTTTGATAGGAAGTTAACTGTTGATGAGGATTTTTTGAAATTTCTTAAGCACTGGGCTGAGGAATACTGGGATGCTAATCGCTTTAGTGCTTCACGCGCAGTTGTGTGGGATGCATTTAAAGCTACTCTTCGGGGTCAAGTGATAGGTTATGTAGGTCAACTGCGGAAAAAGCATAAAGAGCATATCGAGGCTCTTCTGATGAAACTATCACAGCAAGAGATCGAACAGATGGAAAGGTTAGGGCAGGGGGAGCCGGACAGAGTAAAGAAGATCAGTGAGGAAATAGCCATAACTAAAGCTGAAGTTAATAGTATATTTCAGGTACAAGCTGCCCAGGCTTATCAGGCTCATCTAAAGGAGAGGTATGAGTATGGGGAAAAATCTGGCAGACTCTTAGCCCATAGGATTAGGCAGCGGGACTCACAGAAACGTATAGGGGAAATAAAGAACCCCGAAGGGCAATTGGTTAACACCGCGGCAGAGATTATGGGGGTATTCGAGCAGTTTTATAGGAATTTATATCAGATGGATGATAGTGGAACAACAAACGGGGGAAATATGTGGAATTATTTAGGATCTAATAGGTTGGAACCAGAAATTTGTTTGGAATTGGAAAAGGAAATCTCAATTGAATAAACCGTGACTGCTCTAAATAGCTTGGTTTTGGGGAAAGCATCCGGCCCCGATAAGATCCCAGTAGAAATCTATATGGCACTCCAATCCATCCTAGCCCCAATATTGCAAGATCTATTCCTCGATGTACAATATCATGGGATTCCGCCAAAATCGTGGCAAGACACTGAGATAGTAATATTCCCCAAAAAAGGGAAACCTCCGGAGTTACCGGGGTCATATCGGCCTATCTCATTAATAAATTCGGACGCGAAATTTATTCAAAGATTCTTGCGAATCGACTCCGGGGGATCATAGCCAGATTAGTCTCTCCTTGGCAACACGGCTTTATACCCGGTAGGGGTACTACGGATCATATCCGGCGTGTGATTTCTTTGATTGATATAGCAGAAGTCAGGGAGATGATCTGGCTGTGATCCTCTTGGATGCCGAAAAGGCATTTGATCGGGTGGTATGGCAGTCCTTATGGGAAATCCTGGCGGCACGAGGGTTTGGCCCACGGCTAATCACGGCAATACGGGCAATGTACTGTAATCCAACTGCAAGGGTTCGAGTGATGGGGGATATATCCGGGATAATACAGGTAGCACGGGGCACCAGGCAGGGCTGTCCTTGTTCCCCGATTCTCTTTGCATTATATATCGATCCTCTGGTTGCCCAGCTAATTTTAAACCCGGCAATAGAACCATATCGAATTAACGGCTACGAGACAAAGGTTTTGGCCTATGCGGACGATATCGCGGTGATTACATCTAAACCAGAATCAGCAATTAGAGAGATCGAGGAGGTGGCAGAGAGGTTTGGGAGCTGGGCCGGATATCGTTTAAATAAGGGTAAGACTCAGATAATCTGCTCAGGACAATGTTCATTTCAAGATCAGCGGAAGATGGATATTGCCGTCTATTTGGGAGTTAAAATTAGCTTTAATCTGGCTCAACTATGGGCTATTAATCTTGATCCTATGTTGAAAGATATTAGTATGGAGCTTCGGCGGATTGATCGGCTACAACTAACTATTGTGGGCAGGGTTAATGTTCTAAAAATGAAGTTTTTCCCCAGAATTTTGTATTTATTTCGCTCAGTCCCCTTAGAGCTCACGTATGATATAATCCAGAGGATGGATACTATGTTTTCAAACTTTATTTGGAATTATCATAAAGTGAGACGTGCTTTGAAAACATTAACCCTCCCACGGGAGAGGGGAGGCTGGGCTGCCCCGAATCTGCTTTTTTATTATTGCGCAGCCTCCCTACAACAGATGGGCACCTTGTTAGCAGAGGACGGGGTGGGACGCGAGGACTCTCTGCCTTCTATATATCAGCTGTCTATGGGGAGGGAAGCAATAGGAATCTTCCTTAGGCAGTGGGAGTCTAGGTATTATAAGAACATACGATTTCTTAGTATTAAAGTAGCAAGATCAGTCTGGGTTAAGGCAAACAAGATTTTGAGAATCCCCAAACTTAGGGGTCGATTACGATGTCGGGCGGATCGCCACCGCCCGCATGGCAGTGGCGATCCGCCCGCCATTTTCGTCCGTCCGCCACCAAATTCCCCCCGCCATATTACCATGGCGGAGGGGACCCCGGCGGACGGAAAGACCGTCCGCATGTTTTCCGCCCGGCCGATCAGTCGACCGGGCGGAAAAGGGATTAATATGGTGGCGGTGTCTGCAAGACACCGCCATCCACATTATGATGCCGGCGGTGATGAGCCTTTCCATGGCGGCGGCGCCGCCATGGAAAGGCTCGCGGTCCCTGACATTGGGGGCCCGTAGCGGGCCCCCAGGTATTTTGGGGGGTGGGGGTGCACATGGGGGTACCTATGGTACCCCCTGCATTTGCATATACAACATGGCAGGCACCGCGCGGTGCCTGTCACGTTGTGCATACAGATGCACAACATGCATTTCCAGCACTGTGGCGGGCGGTGTTGTGAGCACCGCCCGCCACAATGCTGGAAATGGGGATGCCACCGCCACCGTGGCGGTGGCATCCTAATCACATGTGCGGGACCGCCGCACACATAGCGAGCGGTCCCATTTACCGGGCGATGGCGGGCGGACAAAGTCCGCCCGCCATCATAATCGGCCCCTTAATATTCTCCACTATGGGGGTCATCACTGTTTCCCGCCGAAATAATGGATGGTATGGCCAGGGACTGGGAACAGGCAGGTATATTACATGCTGCCTGTCTGTATAACAATGGAGGTCAGATAGTTATTTTCCCGGACTTGGTTGAGAAATTTGGAATTGCGGAAAGGACTTATTTTAAATATATACAGGTTAAAGGATGCCTTAAAAATTTGGAAAGGGGTCATTTGATCTAGGACCTATAGTAATGTTGGATAAAATATATCATGGAGGTGCCCGGATTGGGGATATTTATAATATATTAATGGAGACTTTACCGGATGATCTCGGTAAAGTAGAGACTAGATGGGCGGAAAAATTAGGCGATGCAGAGGTTGATCTAGATATGTCTTTGGAATTGGGCGTAAACATCTTTCTGGCATCCAACTTAAAGGCGCAGCATTATAAAACTTTGTTTATTTTGTATTTTACCCCAGCTAAGTTGTTTAAATGGGGGAAAAGAGAGTCGGATGAATGTCCAAGGTGCGGTTTGGGCCCGGCAGATAGCATACATATGTTTTTTTCATGTAATTCTCTTAGTTTGTTAAAAAGTGGGATTGAGGAATTTTGGCAAGAAGTAACCAATCAAGCGATTATTATTACCGCACCCATGATGCTATTTGGATATGACAATCGAGCTAAGCTGTCAAGACCCCATCGGGATTTTATATTTATTACAACAGCAGTCGCCAGGCTTTTAATAGCTACAAGGTGGAAGGATAATGAACCTCCGTCATATATGGTCTGGCTCCATAGGCTATTATCTATCCATATGCAGGAGCTGGCTTTATATAAATGTAAGGGGTGGCGGGCGAAGAGAAAGGTCATCAGATCTGGGGGCTAATGACCAGTTGGATTAATAAAGATCGTAGGGTTATCGCCAACAGGCTGGGAATCGGTTAATAATTCTTTTGATTTCAGTTTTGTAGGATCTCTTGTTGTTTCCTCCCATGCTTTAACCTATTAGCTAATAATATAAAGGGGCCCACGACGATAGCTCAGCCGCTGCGGCAACTGTAACTGTAATAATTGCTGTCAAGTTGAAGGGGGTTTGAAAGAAGTTGAATTATAGATGTTTCTTCTTTGTTGCGTGCTCTTAATGTATCTTGTTTTTCTTTTGTGGCTGAAAAAAAAAAAAAAAAAAATTAAAACAAAAAACAAAAGATGTTAAAAAAACAAAAAAAGAAAATATATATAAAAATATTAAAAATTACAAAAGATAGAAACATATAATGTTAAAAAAATCTAAAAATTACCTATAAAGATTATTTTATAAGAATTTAAAAATAATTTACAAACAAATAACTATTTTTAATAGAAATTAATTATAATCAAAAACATTAATTGTTACATAAATTGAATCTTTTTATTTCCTACCCTATAACACCACACAATTCACAACACACCTACATTTTTTTAAAAAGTGTACCTCCATAATTATCATAATTATCAATTAAACAAATATTATTAATTAAAAAACAAATTAAAACAGATACAAATTAATTTACTCACCAAACGTTAACCGTATAAAACAAAAATCCACACACAAAAAAAAAAACAATTACCATAAATATTTATCAATTAATGAATGAATATTAATGATCAACTAATTATTAATTAATTAAACCTAAATTACTTTCCACCCTCTACCCCAATAAACACCACAACACACACCTAAAAATCATTACACACATTCCATAACTAATTTTACATTAATAAATTAATATCAATTAACAACAACTTATTAATTAATTTAAAATAATTTACTTCCCACCCTTTACCACTATAAACCCCACAACTCACATTTCAAATTAATTACACAATTGCAATATTTAAATTTTAATTAATTAATTTCCATTAATTAACAAATAATGATTAATTAATTATAAATAGTTTACTTCCCACCCTATTCCCCTATAAACCCCACCACCTGTTCCTAAAAAATGACACAATTAACATAATTTCCAACTAATTAATTAATAATAATTAACAAGCAATTGATAAATAATTATTAATAAATTAATTGCCACAATTAACACTATAAAATATAAATTAAATAAATATTAATATATAAAACATATTAATACATTTATTAAAATTAAATTACTTTCCACCCTATTCCCCTATAAACCCACAACCCGCTCCTAAAAAATGACACAATTAACATGATTACCAATTAATGAATAATAATTAACAACCAATTAATAAATAATTAATAATAAATTAATTCCCACAATTAACAGTATAAAAAGTAAATTAAATACATATTAATAAATAAAAAATATTAATAAGTTGATTATAATTAAATTACTTCCCACCCTATTCCCCTATAAACCTACAACCCACTCCTAAAAAAATGACACAATTAACATAATTACCAATTAATTAATTAATATAAATAAACAACCAATTAATAATTAATTAATAATTAATTAATTAATTAATTCCCACAGTTAACACTATAAAATCTAAATTAAATAAATACTAATAAATAAAAAAAACAAGTAATTTATTATAATTAAATGACTTCCCACCCTATTCCCCTATAAACCCACAACCCGCTACAGAACTAAAAAACGCAAAATGTAACATAAAATAATAACTACTACAAATTTTACACATATATTTAAAAACGAAAGCAATACTTATACAAAAAAATAGATCAGATACTTTTAAAATACATCCTAAAATACATAACACTAATTAAAAAATCGACATTTTAAACAAGGCACATTACGATACCCGGCGTAAAAAAATCCGCCACGCATGAAAGCGGCAAAAATCCGCCCGCACACACCGTCTGAACACCGACCACGCCATTACGATGACACAAACAGAAAACCGCCATCGGCGGAAAAATCACACAAGATACCGCCCGCCCTCGTCCGAGTCGGAGTCAAACCGCCCGCCACGGACGGAAACACGCACGACAACACAAAACCGCCCGCCCTCACGGCCGACACACCGCACGTGAAATTACGATCGCACCGCCATGAGCGCGGGAAAACTACAAATATACCGCCCGCCAGCGCAAACAACGCCGATGAAAATTGACACGGCAGAAGCCATGGCGGCCACGTCCCTGCACAGAAACCATCCGCTGACAAAAACAATCGCACACAACATGGCCAACAAGTCCACACAGCAAGGCACGCACAAATACACAAGCACAGTACACATCCCGAAAACACCCCCTGGACAAACAAAAACTACAAAGGCCAGAACACCAGACACAACACACCTGAAAACAACAGACCATGAGGACACACCCACATAGGTAAGTACAAAAGCAGCACTCCCACAGACCACAACCCCTTGCAACATTGCAAAGCAGAGAGGAGAGGAGAGGACACAGTGACACAGCAAGGACAGCAGCACACCACAGAAACGCACACATCACAACCAGCACCACCACCACCAAACACCGGCACCACAAACCCCTGCACATTACACAACACACACCGCACCAGCACCACAAACACCATGGCACCACAAAGAATGCCCAAGTTCACGCCCATTGAGCTGACGGTCATGGTCGACGAGATCATCAAGGTGCACCCACAAATCTATGGAAACCTGGTCCAGCACACACCACTAGCCACCAGAAACAGAATGTGGAACCGGATCGTAGACCAGGTCAATGCAGTCGGGACCCTGCCCAGGAACAGAGGAGAAATAAACAAACGGTGGAATGACGTCAAAAGCCTGGTCAAGAAGAAGGAGAGCAAAAACAGAGAGCTGGCTGCCGTCACTGGCGGAGGGAATCCCGCGCTTTTCAAGACCTTCAAAGCGTGGGAGGAGAAGGTGCGAGTCATCATCCATCCGGAGATCTTCACCGGATTACCAGGGGGAGTGGAGGCTGGTAAGTACAAACTAATGTATACCAGCACACCGCTATGTACTCACATTCCCTACCACCATGCCACAGCTCCCAGGGACAAACACCCCCATGTCCAGCACACAATACACAACACATCACACACACATGCAACAGACACCACCACACACAGCCCAAACCTAACAACTGAAAGATACGTGGGGGCATGTGTACACTCAGCCAGCCACGTAACCACCAACAGGTCCCCAAGTATGCCAGAAGCGCCACAACGAGCACCCACCACACCCATGTGTCCGCCATAGCTGCACTAACCGACAAGTAACAGGTAAGTGGCAGGAACACAAAGTGCAGTGGGTGGGAGGGTGGACAGCTCAAGTACAACACACACCAGGCCCCTAGTCCCACAGCACAGCAAGGAGGAGCATCCCCCACACCCCACAGCCACGTGTCAGCCACCGCAGTGCACACCGACAGCCGACAGGTAGACATCACGGTCCACAACAATCGGTGTCAGTGGGTGTCCAGCCATCACCACGACCCACAACACCGCCCCCACCCCCACAGACCTGCAACATGGAGCACCCCACGCTCAGAACCATGTGGCATCCAGTACAGTGCACGCCCGAACAACCTGCAGGTGGGAAACTGGACAGGGCTGGATTACTGGAGGCATGAGGACCGTAACACGACCAACACATGGGACATGTCACGTAGCAGACGAACACGCAGCACCGCCCACTGTCACGAACAAGTGAACAATGTGCACACGGACATGAACCACAGACTCACACCCCACATGACCCATCACAGACACAGCAACACCCAAGGAGCCACGTCTGCATGCACAAGCCACACTGAATATAGTACCACACGGCAGCCACTGTGCAACCCATCACACACAACCGAAACACCATTGAAGTCCTGTCCATGTAGCCCCTACTGCCTGTCAACCACACACCCCACAACTACGCCTATGTAAGACAAACAACACTAGACGCAACAGAGCGGAACAACATAAATGCACACGAACACCACTGAACCCATCAAACACACAGACACACCATGCACATACAACATACCATCCATCCCATCCGTCAGCCCCAGTCTCATGAAAGGCATGTCATCCGAACAGCTGCCACACATACAGCAGTCACGCTAAGATACATGCCCATGACCAACCATGTGCCAGAAGTCAATGAAGCGCACGCCACACTGTGAGCAACAACACACAACATGGGCCACACCCCCCGAGCACTGCAGTGATGCACATGGCACAGGGCAGCACGCACACCAAGGAGATGGGACAACTGCAATACGTCGGGTGGCACACAACCATCACACACTCATAACGATGCGTCCAATGCCATGTCCAGTAATCACAACAGACAGCAAATATGCAGGGTATGTCAGGCATGCACACACCTCAGACCATGCACTGTCATGCTGCCACAACACATGTCACGTTCGGCACCCATGGCTCACAGCATGTAGCCCAAAAGCATATTCCATCCCAAATGCGTTTCTGGGGCATGGCCCCCATGTTGCCATATGCGTTCCTAAGCGTCCCATTTGAACCCCAAAAGCAAAGTACAAACCAGACCCAGGATGGGCCAGGAGCCCGCATACACCAGAGTCACAATAAGTAGGAGCACAGCAACACACCCATCGGCATGGCCAATCCGTCCCATGCCACATGTGCACAGCACACAGTCCCATTGCCAAGCACACACAACTACAAATGGTACAGCCACACACACGCCTCCGGGAAACCCATGTACGAGATTGCACGAACTGTGAATGTCAGACGACAAATACATACTTCGCCAGGTGCAACACATTAACAAATCTCATTCTCCCCACAGGTGACGAACTGCTGGATGCTGGGGATGGAGACAGCAGCCAGCACAGCCAGCCTGCAAGCCCCCAACAAGGACACACGGATGTGGAGGATCTGTCCTCCTCCTCGGACACGGACCACCCAGCAGGCCCATCCGGTGTGGCAGGGCCCAGCCGCTCCCCAGGCCCCCACCTACCCACCAACCCATCATCCAGGGCTGTTGTACATTCACAGCCCCCTGCAGCCACTGTCGTTGCAGCCACACCCACGGTCATTGCGGACACACCCACTGTCATTGCGGACACACCCACGGTCATTGCGGCCACACCCACGGTCATTGCGGCCACTACCACTGCCGCAACCGCTACCACGTCTTCGCTGGCCCCAGCACCAGCGCAGGTGGTGGCCCGGCCCACTGGATCCACCCTGGGAGCCAGGGCGAGGACCGTGGTGAGCAATGTGGATAGTGGGCAGGCCGGTGGCAGCAGGACTGGTAGGAGGAGCAGGGTCAGGGAAACGCCAGTCTCCCCTGGGAACCATGCCCTGCCTCAAATTGCCAGGGTCCTTGGGGCCTATGAAGAGGCCCAAGGACAATGGGCCAGGTCTGCTACAGACACGCGTGAGGTGCTGGGGGTGCTGAGGTCCATGGACGCCCGTATGGGCCAACTCGTGGACCTCATGGGCCAGCTGGTGGTGGCGGTGAGGTCACAGCCAGGGACAGCAGCTCCCCTCCGCCACCACCTGCCGGGGCGCAGGGTCGAGCAGCAGTGTCCAGTTCCCCTGCGTCCACAGCCAGTGAGCACACCTCAACCACCAGCAGGTCGCAAGCAGGCACCCCCCTCGCAAACGTGGAAGGGGCCGTCCGAAGTGGAAACAGATCTCCCGGGAGGACTTCGCACGCTCCAGACGCAAGTGAGGCAGCCAGCCAGCCTTCCTTGACCACCCACTGCATTGACTTGGACTACGATCCCACTCCACACAGCCATCTGGATGGCTTGTGTGTGTTGGACTATGGACATAGAACCAGTGGGTACACCCTGAGCATCACGCAGCCATGACCGACAGCTCATTGTCACTGCACGCACCACTTTTGTCATCACCTTACACACAATCACATGTCACAGTTTGAAATAAATGCACCTCTTCCACAAACTGCTGTCTGTGCCCTGTGTTTTAATTGTACGGAATACAACGGCCACCTTGAGCGGAACGGCACCTGATGCGTGGCATGGCAATGGAACCGGCGGGCCTGTAGGGACCTAGGGGTGGGAGACAGAACAGGAGCACATTCAATGAGTGTGTCACACACCCATCACACAGTACATGTCAACAACTACAAGCAATGTACACACATCGCACAGAGCAATAGGGCACAATGCCACAGCCACCAACAGTGGCATACTAACCTGGCCATGGAGCGTTGACACACAGCACGCAGTGAACAAAAGGCCACCCTGACACAGCACACACACACCTGCACAGATACAGCCACATCAGCCGTCGTACATGGACACTCACCGTCAAGTGAAGTAGCGGGCGATGAGCTGCTGACGCACATTCCCAGCTTCATCCTCTCCGCTGTCCTCCTCACTCGAGCTGTCCTGGTCTGCGGGCTGGGGCCCTGGTTGATCTCCGTCATCCACGATGAGGGGGATCTGCTTCCGAATGGCCAGATTGTGCAGCATGCAGCACGCCACCACTATCTGGCACACCTTCTGTGGGGAGTACGCCAGCGCACCCTCGGTGCGGTCCAGGCACCTGAACCTGGACTTGAGGAGGCCAAAGGTACGCTCGACCACACGTCTGGTCCTCCCATGTGCCTCATTGTAGCGAACGTCTGCTGGGGTGCGAGGATTTCTCAATGGACTGAGCAGCCATGCCCCATTCGGGTACGCAGAGTCACCTGGGTGTGAGGGACACAGAGAACCGTTGCTATTCCAACTGGACAGGGGACAGCATCGCACAGCCAGCACGCTACACCACTCCACATACTCACCGACAATACAGCCACGATCCTGTTGCAGATTGGACATCAGTCGTGGCAAGATGCTGTTGCGCATTATGTGTGCGTCATGGGCCGAGCCTGGGAACTTTGCACACACGTGGGTTATCACCATGTCCGCAAGGCACACCACTTGCACATTCAGGGAGTGCGTGTGCTTCCTGTTGCGGTACAGGTGCTCAGTGGCCTGTGGTGGAACAAGGCCAACATGTGTGCAATCAATGGCACCAACGACGTGTGGGATCCTGCCAAGGGCATAGAATGCACCATTCACTGCCGCCAATTCACGAGCCCTGGGGAATCTGATGTACCTGTTTCGGTACAGCATCATGGCTGCCAGTACATCCCTCAGCACCTTGCTGAACATGGGCTGGGACATCCCTCCTCCACTGCCCACTGTGTGCTGGAATGACCCAGTGGCGAAGAAATGCATGGCGGCCATCACCTTAGCCGTGGGGGTGAATGCTGTCGGATACACCCTGCGGGGACGGAGATGGGGTTCCAACATGGCACACAGTCGATGCAGGGTTGGCCTGTCCAGCCGAAACTTCCTTATGACCTCAGTATCGTCCATGTCCGCCAGCAATTGGTATGGGCGGTCAATGTTCGGTCTCCGCCTAGGGAAGATGGCAGTGGACACATGTCAAAGCAACACAACACATAGCAATTTCGCATTCACATCACTGACATGACTGAGCAAGCACATGAGTCACAGCCCAGCTGTCAAGCAGGGACGGCACGGCAACAATACACTTACACAGGTCTCCCACCAATGGCAATGGCTAGTGATACAAACCACTGCCATGAGCATGCACATGGGGATCTAGGCCCCAATGACTTGCGGGGCGTGCTGATGGGGACTGACTGCATATTCGTCAAGCGGCAACGCCACGGCAACATGAATGTCTGCTGAGCATGGCACTGCTTCCGAGGCTGGATGAGTATGGCACACGATGACGACGATGTGGGCACAGGCTGAGCGGCCAAAACAAGTGGGACCTGTGGCACGAGGGATATGAGACAGTAGTAGGTGTCAGCACTGCACCCTATGTACAGCACTGTACGGATCACACCTCCCGAAACATTGACAGGTGTCCACATTGACAGCCCCATGCCAAAACGGCTGTGTGCTTGCAGACACACGTCACAGGTGAGAGGTTACATTGCACGTGCCAGGTGGCAGACGTACATAGTGGGAGCTGGCATGTGTGTGCATGTGTCTCCTGTTCAGGATCCACCAGATGGGCGCTGACTCTGTACTGACCATTGGACACAGCATGTTTCGTGGAAGGCTTGTGTGTGTGGGATGGTGGCACTGGATGTGCCTCCGTTGGGTGGGGGGCCATGCACAGGGCGGGTACGTCGATGATTGCGCATTGTTGGTCACGGTGGGTGCACCCACTCAGATGTGTTGCCCTGTGTTCAATTCCTATGTCCGCATGATGATGGACTGTAGATGTGGGCAGACTACACATTGGTCGATGTGCTGTCTATATGCATGTGCCTTCACACCAGGCACAGCTGCCCCTGCACATGTGACCCCTGCTGGACTCGCTGCTGGGTCTGTGGAGCTGATGCACCTTCTGTGCGTGGGGCGGACAGCTCTCCTCACTTCCCTCATTGCGCATGTCATGACTTTGCCGCAGGTGACATGGATCATGGAGGGCCCACATGTACGCGTGGGTAGGCTACACATGATTGTTCACTGGTCGCCACCCCCAGTCAGTGTTTCGAATGTGAAGGTTGTTGTGCTGGTGGTATATTCGATGTGGCGGATGGGCGGGCCTAGGTGCGGGCTTACATTCCGGACATGGGGGGTAGTTGGATTGGCGACTAGTTGCAGTACACACGGGACACGTCTCTTCCTGTCCACATCTGGGTCATCCCTTGTACTCACTGACAGTGATACAGTCATCTTCGCCCCAGCCCTCATGTCCTCCCCTCGCTCCCCCAATATGCATGTGCACCTGCGAGGCTAGCGCTTGCACAGGCAGCCCCGAGCTCGCACCAGTGAGGGCAAGGAGTGTATGTGTGGGTCCAGTTGCACGAGTGGGCTGTCTCAGGGTATGATGTGTGGCGGGACGCCGTCCACCTGCGTGGTGCCCCAAATGGAGACCCGGCCTGCATGGACTATGCATCACAGTCTTCGCCTTCCGGATCCGCCACCTGCGACACCCAGAGGCTGTGGCTGCCCTTGCGGCCAGGCCGCGTCCGTCTGTAGCTGATGGCCCACACATTCACTCTTTGGCCTCTCTGGGGAGGGCTCGGGGGTGGTGGCGCACGCGCTTGCACTTTGTCGCAATGGCATGTGGCGTGGTTGGAATAATGGGCAATGGATGGGATGGTGCGAGCCACCTCCCGTGACGTCAGTGCTGCTCGTGCTGTGGTGCGTCCCCCTACACTTCCATTTGACTTGTGCCATGCTACACGTTGAGGTCCTATTGCCTGCGTGATATGACCAGGAGGAGCGCGAGGAGACCTCTCACACACCATGCTCCACTGCCATCCCGTGCCCTGTATCGCCTGTGCGGATTGACTATGTTGGGGTTACACCTGGTCGACTGGGGCTGTGTGTGCCTTGTCAAGGGGCATGGCGGGCGCACAACAGGATCCAGCTTGTCCACAGAGGGTGGGCTGACGTGTGCGCCTGGTACCGCATTGTTCGTGTGCCCGGCTGCTGTGCACACACGTGTTCACTTCCCCCCCGACAGGTGTCCTCTCACAATGCCCAGGGAAGCGGTGGTGTACTGTTCATGACCCCTCCCAACACGGCGTGCTCCAACTTGGCATGTGCGCATCTACCCGTTACACCCACCCACCTGAGCACTGCGTCCATACGACTTCACACGACACATGTGTGTCTTCCACAGTTGTGCTACTCATTTGCGTTGCCATCCAATGCCAGTGGACTACATGGTCATGTCACGACTGCCGTGTACTTCACATACTCTCATCCTCTCTCATTCGTACTTGTGTATTGAATCAACGGAGACAGTTTTGGTTTCAAACATTATATTGAGTCTTCTGTCCTCTGTGATGCAGTATAGTGGACACTACTGGCAGCGGAATACATGTTGAGGATATACTGAGCATGATTACAAATGGGATAGGGTGTAGGGTTACATGTGATTAGCTGTTGCATGTGGGATGTGGGCTTCAGAGTTACATCTGCTTGGCCAAGGCTGTGCTAATGTACATTTACGTATAGCTGCGGAGCTGCGGACTTTGACACAGACGGTATACAAGTAGCCTACCAGACCGCTTGGCATCATGGGCACAGTCCATCTCAGTTCCATGTGACAGGTTTGCTGCGGTTGTTCCTCATGCACGCGTGCATGTGAGATGACATCAGGGCATGGGCTTGCGTGCATGCAGCGGCGTGCCACTTGTTGTTGCAATGTGGTGGTTACTGGACATGTCACAGTCACTGGGGTCGTGTTGTTGTTGTATGCACTTGTCGTCCATGCAAAGGTCCTGGTATGGGATTCCCGGGGCGGGGTGGGAGGGGTGCAGCACCCACAGACTCCAGGCGACCTATTCATGTCCACTGAGCGGTGTGTGTGTCCATGGGCGCTGGATCCATGTCGTGTCCTGGTTGTTCGTGCAGTTCCGTCCATGTGGGTGCGATACACAGACCCCATGCCACTGCCTCCCACGATGCATGCGGTGTTCCTGGATGTGATGGGGAACAGTGTGCATGTCCCGGTCATATCCGATGTCATGGCGATGTCGTTGATGGTGTGGTAACAGTTGCCGGTCGTTTGGTATGGCTGTTGTGGTGGTGACTGGCCAGTCCGTGCGGAAGCTAAGCATGGGTGCGGGGTTGGACATCATAGGTCAATTGGGGGACTTGCGTCGGGGTCCGACGAATTGACAGGTTGTCAGGTATGCGATGCCGTCCAGCAGGGCTTCCATGTCATTGGTGGTATACATGTTTGCCAGCCAATGTAGCGGATGGTGGCTGTCAAGGTGTTGTTCGTAAGTTGTCCCTTGGAGGAGCATGATGGGGCATGCTGGGTGACATTCGATGTAGCTGTGCTCGATGATCCGTCGTGTGGAGGCACAGTGGTCCCATTGCAGTGCGGGTCCGATGTTCGCCACACACGCCATGCCCCCATAGGCTGAACAGGCCCTGTCGTGTGCGTCCAGAGGGAGGAATAGTTGTAGCAGGTCCGCCTTTAGACATGCCGCGTTGGAGAGACACAACTCCCCAGGATGGTGGAAGGGACACCTCCGACAGTAGAAGACGGGTATGACGCAGCTGAACAATGTGATGCGGTAAGTCAGTCGGTAACTTACGTTCAGCAGGGACAGGGGTTCGCATCCCAATATCTGTGTCAGGTTGTGTTTGTACACTTGACCTGTCCGGCGTAGTTGGGTAGGTGTGTTGAGAGTGCCATTTTGCAGCGGTGCGTTGTGGTGGCGTGCTCCGGCTGTGTGTGCAGTCTGCAATGTGCACGCTCCGAGGTTGCTGTGAGCTCTGTGTAGTCGTAGGGAGACAGGACTTGTGTTCTGTTGGCTTGTGCGGAGGACACGGGCCCTCATCCCACATGCTTCTCAGACTGTTCAAGGTCAGTGATGTGTGACTCCTTCCAGATAACTTGCATGGGGCCGACATGGGGGAGTGTTTTCTTTTTTCTTTCCCGTCCGTAGTGTTCTTCGGTGATATGCGCTATCTGCCCTGTGGTCGGTCTCCTCTGCATGCCTGTGTTGGTCTTTTTTGGACAATGGCTGTATTCACCGGCTTCTTTCGTAGGGCTGTGGTTTCGGAGTTGGAATGGAAGGTCATTCAGTGCTGTCTGCTCTCCCTTGTGTGGGCGGCAGGCTGCCTTTCCGCTCTGCGTTGGGCCTTGTGTGTGGATGTTATTCTTGGGCCACCTGTTGTCGGTCCCCGGGCTCTTTGGTGTTCCGTTTTGTATGTCTTGTTCATGTGTGCAGGGTGGTATGGGTGTTTCAGTGTGGTACTGGCGTTCCTCTTCCCGAAGGGGCCCTGCTTCTCCTGGTTGGTGTTGCCGCCGCTGTGTGCTTCGCCATGTTTGTTACACTGGGGTGTGTCCTGCTGTTGCGTGACTTCACTGACATGTGTGCGTCGGTTGTGTGACGTTGGGTGTTGACCGTGAATTGGGCGTTGGGGACATGTCTGTGGCAGGCCTGTCACGTGTCATGTGCGTTCGGGGTGGGGCTGGTGTGTGTGCTGCTTGGTTGTGTCCCTGTGTCTGTGTGCGACGCATGCATGTCGCTGCGGTTGGCCTCTGCGTTGTGCGCATGTGTGGCAGCGTCATCGCCGCTTTGGGGCCGTGACGGGGTCGTTGGTTCCTAGTCCCAGGTGGTGTGTACACATGTGTTACGAGATGTTACAATTTGGCCTGTGTGTCATATGTGGATGCAATGGTGGATGTGTCGTGTACACGCGGGGGTGGGGGGTTGTCCGCTTTTTCCGCCCTTGCACTGTGTGCGCTGTTTGCGTGCACTTGTTGTGTGTGTGCCTACCTGCGTCTTCGCGGTACGTTGCGTCCTTGGTGGTGCATCAGATAGAGCATAGGGAGGGCCTGCAGTGCTGGATTCATGCTCGGGGAGCCGCTTCTTCGGTGTCCGTGCTCGGCGTTCGTGTTACCGCTTCGGTTTGACGTACGGTGTCTCTTAGCCATGGGATCCGTTTGTTTGCGGCATCGTAATTTGTACGCCGGGCGGTACGTGTTTCGTCGGACGGTGTGTGTCAATTGGGCTGCGCCGCTACGTGTACGGGCGCACTTTGATGGCGGACGGTGTCGCTGGCTTGCCGGCGGTGTTTGGCTGACTTTTCGCATCGTAATCGGGCGGGCGTGTGGACTGCTGCGTGCGGACGGTAACTGGTGGTTTTTGCATCCGCCAGCACGGCGGTAGTGCTTCCGCCCGACATCGTAATGGGCCCCTATATTTTTGCAAACGTTATTAATAACTTCGATATTTTCAAAAACGATATTTCTTACCTTAAAGTTGATATTCTTGACCACGATATTCTTGCTGTCGTTATTTCTGTATCACGATATTTCCAAATCGATATTTGTGTATGTTGACATTTAAAACTTGATATTCTGTCTGTGCATCGTATTGAACAATGATATTCTAAACATTTGTTAAAGTGTACATGTAAGCAACTGCAGAGCAGAATACGTGGATGTAAAATCTGAAGTGATAGTTTTTTGATTAACTTTATTTAACTTTTTTAGAGCCGTACATAGCATAATGACAAATATGCAATTGGCATGGCATAGATCAGATAAAATCATGGCATACATCATTTGAGTTGTGAAATAAAGAAAAACGGATTTTTCAAGGCTGTCAATGGATTAACAGGTTCAGAGCAGTTCACACATTCTATGCAATTTGATTACATCTGCAACTGGGTCAGCACATACCCCCTGGCTTGAAGACACCCCAGTTTCTCCTTTGAAACGGTCTACCTGTAGCGACTACCACTTCCCTTCCATTTCTCACGTTGCCTCCCCACTTTTTCACATATTTCTTACTTTACTATCTATAAGATCCACTCAGCACTCCCTGCTGTCAGCTGGTCACAAGTTCACTCTCCCCTTCGCTAAACACTGCATCTGCCCTAGTGAGAGCCAAGAAAGCCTGATAAGGACCACAAATGTCTTTGGAACGACTGCACATCCATAATTATTCTCGGCAAGTATCAGATTGTGTATTGCAGTACGTCATGTCTACATGCCATTCCTTCAGTGTCAGAAGTGGTACTTGTGCCCATCTTAGTGCTATTCTATGCCTTGCGAGCAGCAAGTCGATGGCTACCAGTCGCTGCACAGCAGTCGAGACGTCCTTATCATAGCCTAGCACAGCAAGCAAAGGCATCATTTCCATACGCTCACCAATTATCTCCTCAACTTCTGCTTGCTCTGCCTGCCAGAGCCTATGTATATCTGGGCAAAACCACGCCACATGTGCAAACCCTGCTTCGTCCGCCTCACAAAGGGTGCAGCTCGCGCTGACTCGCAACCTGTAACAAAACAAACAAGCTAGTGTATAATACACTTTGATATATTTAAAATGGATTAACTAGTGCCTACTATTTAATGATATAGATTTTACCACTGAGCCGCAATATACCCACTGCTTGTCACCGAGAGTGACATCTAGTTCCCTTTGCCATTCCAGCCTGACCTTTGTGATCCTTGGCCTGCGTGCTTCTTGTGCATAATTATGCATAGAGCTTTGCTATAAGTCGCTGCGGCGTGTTTATTTGTATCAAGTATGTTAACGCCGGCAATTCTGGGTGCTCAAGTAGATCCTCCCCAAGTAGGGCATGCATCGTGTGGTGGACTTCAAAATACTGGAATTGAGCAAGTATAGAGGGTTAAGTGCCCTGCTCGCTATCTTGGTCCCATTCACACATTACAACTTCCAGAAAAAAGTCACCCATGGTAGTCAGCCCCACCTCAAGTAGCGCACTCGTCGCCCCCCTTTCCTGCCCCGGGGTAAACCATGTGCAACACACTAGTGAGACATGTGGTCAATAAAGGAGGAGCAGGCCTGTTGCTCCAGCCCTCGATGCCAAGAGTAGACCATTGTATTTAGTGGGTCAAGCACATTGTAACACCGATTAGGCTTCTCAAACAGCGTCTTGGGAAGCGACAGCGGAGAAGCAGCACCTCGTTCAAGCCAGAGATGAGGCAGGTCTCCTGGACCATTAACCCAGTTAAGTAGTGGGCATATATGCACTGCATGGCTTGGTAGCAAGCCTCCAGGTCTGGGGCATTCAGTCCTCCCGTATCATATGGCAAGGTGAGTGTATCCCAGTTCACCTGAGGCTGATTCCCAGCCCAGGCTAGTCGAGTCAAAATAGTTTGCAAATTGCAAAATACCTGCTGCTGTAACCAGACTGGGATATTCGCAAATAAAAATAAAAACCGTGGCAAAATCACTAATTTCATAATTGCTATATGGCTGGTAAGCAATAGTGGGAGCTGTAGCCAGTGTTCTACTACTTCCAAGAGTTTCTGCACCGCCTTGCCATAGTTTTCCAGTATGACCACCATCAAGTCAGTATGCACCTGTATTCCCAAACAGCACACTGGACCTGTGGTCCATTGAAGCAGATATTCTAATTGTACCGATCTCGTAGCCGCTGTAAGCGGGAATATTAAGAACTTATCCCAGTTAATGTACACACGTGAATGTCCACTGAGCAGCACTACCTCTTGGAGAATCAGCGTCATCCGCATAAGCTGAGATAATTAGGCCAGTGGTTCCACCACCAGAGTGTACAGCAACGGTGTCAGGGGACATCCCTGCCTGGTCCCCCTGGTAACATCTATAGGGTCTGTGACTTTACCATTAATCAGTATGCGCGCCGTTGGTCTTGTGTAGAGTGCTTGGACTAGACATACGAAATACTTCTCCAGCCCAATATGCCTAAATCTGAAGTAAAAAATAATAAAACTGAAACCTGTCTTCTTTTTCTTGGGAAACCTACAGTAGGTTCTAGTTAATTACACACTAGACGTGGGTATCAAATCCTTTGAAATGGAATTACCTATATGGTGAATTGTTGTGAACCAAGAGAAAAACTGGAGCATGAAGGAAGATTTTGAAACACAGAAAAAGAAGATGTTATAACATTCCAGATACAGGGGTTATCCAGAGAGAGTATTGAGCTAAGCATTACACACGAACAAAGGGATCACACAGTCTTAGATGCCAATAAATAATGCATCAAAGGACAAGGAAACTACCTGTAACCTTTGTGTCATATACATCACAACCTACAATGAAAAGACTAGTAGATTGAGAAAATGTTTGTGAAAAAATTGAATATTCTTTAAAGTGATAGTCATTGAGAAAGTTGTAGCTGATTTCAACAAATCACTTTCAGAAAGACTTGAGCATTAAAAGACCATTTAATCAGGAGTCATCTAGAGGTTGAAACATAGAAATTATCTTAAAATTAAGAAACAGTTTGTTATCTGCAACAATTGCAAGCCTTGCAATAACAGTGTCAGTAAAAGGGAATATAAGGTGAAAGGTTAAGAAATAATAGGGAAACATTTACATTTTACTTCAGAGTTTACTATACATGCATTTATCTGCACTTGCAATAAGCCATGCATAGCAAATACAACACAACCTGTCTAGAAAAGAATTCTTGAACTTTTTAGAATACCATGAAAGTAAAACTGTGTTATTACAATTCTAACAAATTCATAGAGTTGAATGTCATCCAAGAGGTGGTGATTGTGTGACAGAATTAATGAAACTGGATTTGTGGTATATAATTGATCTTCAGACAAAAACTCTTACAAGTCTTAACATTGATAAAGTGTTAGTGTTGCATCTGTAAGTTTTGGACTCTAGAATTATATTGCTGCTGTCATGGAAGAAAAATATGTATTCCTCAGTTTTTTTTTAGATGTTAATAGTTTTTTATAACGTTTAGCGTTACAAAGTGTTTTATTTCAGGGTGGATTCATTTTTTTCTTTAATATTTTTATTTTATTTGCATTTAATCAAACAGAACATACTAGTCTATGTAACACAGTGGAGTATCGCATACAGCAGAGTAACAAGCAATAACCGCTCATTCAGCACTGCTGCGACTGGTGACATTGCCGCCAATAAACCAGTACCGTATTAGAGGGTCAGCAGTGAAGTTCTGTTAAACAGATCCCAACTATGGAATTAGAGTGTAAAGACATCCCCATGACCACAGTCTGAACTCCCACATCCCCATTATTGGATCCATACTCATCTGGCAGCCCAGAGTCATTCACACCATCGCACTCCAAACCATTCAAGGAGACGCTGCCAGAGCTGGACTCAATCCCTGCATCTTGGGAGCTGGGGAGGAAACCCCTGGGAGGGGTTCCTCCTCCATGATTTGCCCTCCAGGACCCAGCCTGGGGCATGCTGCCAGAACAATATCTAAAGTGGGCAAGACCGCCACCTTAAGTACACCCCTATTCTCTTCCTATCGAATCGCTTCCGTATTGCACTCCGCTCATTTCACCAGCTCCAACCCCCAACTATACACATCAGGGCCACAGGCAGATTTCCAACTCATCGTCGGCTGTCTGCGAGCAAGTATAAGCACCAAATCTGTAATTCTATCACTCACCTTCCGGGCTGCACTACGAGCATGAAGGCCTAATAAACACGACTGGGGAGTGAGCTCAAAGCTCCGATCTGTAGCCCAACAAATTACCCGGAGGACAGTGGCCCAGTACGGAGTGAATGTCGGGCAAGAGCACACCATTGTGAAAAAGTTGCATCATCCGCATGGCATTGAGGGCAGGCTGGCACCACACCAGGGAACATGGCATGCAGGCATAGGGGGTGAGGTACGCCCTGTGTAAGTAGTAGAACTGAATAAGCTTGAAGTGTGAGTTTCTGGACACCATGGGGGTAGGTTCTAGTGCCCTCTTCCAAGCTGCGTCGGACACTCAGGGTGGATTAATTGATACTGAATTGAACATGAATAGATTACATGAATTACATTTTGGATGAACTCATTAGGGTATTTGCCCACTTGGACTAAATTGGTCCTTTAGTAATGATTACTGAGTGAGCCTGACATGGACATTAGTTGCCCACTTGGACCATATTTTAAGGAGTTATTTTTCATCAAACATCATATTGTATGTATTGTTTTTCAGTTGTCTTCAAATATGACCCCTTATGAGTATGCTTTCTAACATTTGGCACTGTTAAAGTCTGTTTTTCAAATCTGTAATCAATATGCACTATAAACAAATGGCACAACATGGACTTTCTCTCTATGTGGCTGCCGAATCACTGACAGAATATCGACTACAGAAAAATCGACGACAAAAATATCGGAGCCGAAATATCGATGTCCACAATATCAAAGTCCTATCTACATTATGGTAAGTACAAAAATATCGTAAAAAATGTATCGTCGTCAAAAATATCGTTGTTAAAAATATTGTTTTTTTAATGTTTAAAAAATAATATAAAATAAAGTAAATAATACATATAATTAAAAGAAACATAGTTAAAATTATTTTAAAATGTTTAAAATTATAACTAATACATATAATGTAAAAATAAATTAAACATATATACGTATAAAATATAATATATATACTTAATAATATTTATAAATAATTATTTTAATAGCTTATAAATTGTTAAAAAACATTAAAAGAATGATAAATACATATATACAAAAAACAAATATAAATAAAATGATAAAAAATATATATAACAAATTAAAAAATTACAATATTTTTTATCTTTTTAACATAAATTATACACTACATTAACTAAAACAGTAGAGAAAATATTGGATAGCGGAGGGGATAAAATTACCATTCCCACTCCAGAGAGTGTAACAGTAGGGAAAGTGCTGGATAGCGTAGGGGTAAAAATTACTATTCCCACTCCAGAGAGTGCAACAGTAGGGAAAGTGTTGGACAGCGTAGGGGTAAAAATTACTATTCCCACTCCAGAGAGTGCAACAGTAGGAAAAGTTTTGGATAGCGTCGGGGTAAAAATTACTATTCCCACTCCACTGAGTGCAACAGTAGGGAAAGTGTTGGATAGCGAAGGGGTAAAAATTACTATTCCCACTCCAGAGAGTGCAACAGTAGGAAACGTTTTGGATAGCGTAGAGGTAAAAATTACTATTCCCACTCCAGAGAGTGCAACAGTAGGAAAAGTTTTGGATAGCGTAGAGGTAAAAATTACTATTCCCACTCCAGAGAGTGCAACAGTAGGGAAAGTGTTGGATAGCGTAGGGGCTAAAATCACTATTCCCACTCCAGAGAGTGCAACAGTAGGGAAAGTGTTAGATAGCGTAGGGGTAAAAATTACTATTCCCACTCCAATAAGTGCAACAGTAGGGAAAGTGTTGGATAGCGTAGGGGTAAAAATTACTATTCCCACTCCAGAGAGTGCAACAGTAGGGAAAGTGTTGGATAGTGAAGGGGTTAAAATTACTATTCCCACTCCAGAGAATGCAACAGTAGGGAAAGTGTTGGATAGCGTAGGGTAAAAATTACTATTCCAACTCCAGAGAGTGCAACAGTAGAGAAAGTGTTGGATAGCGTAGGGGTGAAAATTACTATTCCCACTCCAGAGAGTGCAACAGTAGGGAAAATGTTGGAAAGCGTTGGGGTAAAAATTACTATTCCCACTCCACTGAGTGCAACAGTAGGGAAAGTTTTGGATAGCGTAGAGGTAAAAATTACTATTCCCACTCCAGTGAGTGCAACAGTAGGGGAAGTGTTGGATAGCGTAGGGGTAAAAATTACTATTCCCACTCCAGAGAGTGCAACAGTAGGGAAAGTGTTCGATAGCGTAGGGGTTAAAATTACTATTCCCACTCCAGAGAGTGCAGCAGTAGGGAAAGTGTTAGATAGCGTAGGGGTAAAAATTACTATTCCCACTCCAATAAGTGCAACAGTAGGGAAAGTGTTGGATAGCGTAGGGGTAAAAATTACTATTCCCACTCCAGAGAGTGCAACAGTAGGGAAAGTGTTGGATAGCGTAGGGGCTAAAATTACTATTCCCACTCCAGAGAGTGCAAAAGTAGGGAAAGTGTTAGATAGCGTAGGGGTAAAAATTACAATTCCCACTCCAATAAGTGCAACAGTAGGGAAAGTGTTGGATAGCGTAGGGGTAAAAATTACTATTCCCACTCCAGAGAGTGCAACAGTAGGGAAAGTGTTGGATAGTGAAGGGGTTAAAATTACTATTCCCACTCCAGAGAATGCAACAGTAGGGAAAGTGTTGGATAGCGTAGGGGTAAAATTACTATTCCAACTCCAGAGAGTGCAACAGTAGAGAAAGTGTTGGATAGCGTAGGGGTAAAAATTACTATTCCCACTCCAGAGAGTGCAACAGTAGGGAAAGTGTTGGATAGCGTAGGGGTAAAAATTACTTTTCCCACTCCAATAAGTGCAACAGTAGGGAAAGTGTTGGATAGCGTAGGGGTAAAAATTACTATTCCCACTCCAGAGAGTGCAACAGTAGGGAAAGTGTTGGATAGTGAAGGGGTTAAAATTACTATTCCCACTCCAGAGAATGCAACAGTAGGGAAAGTGTTGGATAGCGTAGGGGTAAAAATTACTATTCCAACTCCAGAGAGTGCAACAGTAGAGAAAGTGTTGTATAGCGTAGGGGTGAAAATTACTATTCCCACTCCAGAGAGTGCAACAGTAGGGAAAATGTTGGAAAGCGTTGGGGTAAAAATTACTATTCCCACTCCACTGAGTGCAACAGTAGGGAAAGTGTTGGATAGCGAAGGGGTAAAAATTACTATTCCCACTCCAGAGAGTGCAACAGTAGGAAAAGTTTTGGATAGCGTAGGGGTTAAAATTACTATTCCCACTCCAGAGAGTGCAGCAGTAGGGAAAGTGTTAGATAGCGTAGGGGTAAAAATTACTATTCCCACTCCAATAAGTGCAACAGTAGGGAAAGTGTTGGATAGCGTAGGGGCTAAAATTACTATTCCCACTCCAGAGAGTGCAAAAGTAGGGAAAGTGTTAGATAGCGTAGGGGTAAAAATTACAATTCCCACTCCAATAAGTGCAACAGTAGGGAAAGTGTTGGATAGCGTAGGGGTAAAAATTACTATTCCCACTCCAGAGAGTGCAACAGTAGGGAAAGTGTTGGATAGCAAAGGGGTTAAAATTACTATTCCCACTCCAGAGAATGCAACAGTAGGGAAAGTGTTGGATAGCGTAGGGGTAAAAATTACTATTCCAACTCCAGAGAGTGCAACAGTAGAGAAAGTGTTGGATAGCGTAGGGGTAAACATTACTATTCCCACTCCAGAGAGTGCAACAGTAGGGAAAGTGTTGGATAGCGTAGGGGTAAAAATTACTTTTCCCACTCCAATAAGTGCAACAGTAGGGAAAGTGTTGGGTAGCGTAGGGGTAAAAATTACTATTCCCACTCCAGATAGTGCAACAATAGGAAAAGTGTTGGATAGCGAAGGGGTTAAAATTACTATTCCCACTCCAGAGAGTGCAACAGTAGGGAACGTGTTGGATAGCGTAGGGGTAAAAATTACTATTCCAACTCCTTTTTTTTTTTTTTACTGATTCAGAGATATTATACATATAATCATATTCAAAACTTCTTCATTCATTATACAATATCAATTATTGTCACATAATCCAAATTAATACTTATCACATATAAGAATTCCAAGAAAGATGGCAATTTCCAAAATGTATATATAGTTCATTAGAGAGAAAATAAACCAAGAGAGAGAAGAGCAAAATAATACATCAAAACGTTTACACAAACTTAATCTATATGCATTACCCAACCCCCATTAGCCACTTCGCTATTGGGGCCCATAATTTCATGCCCCATTTTTTAGCCTGGTGCCCCTTACAGGTATATAGGGCCTGTTCGAGTTTATATACAGCTATAAAACGGGCCAAATATTCATGGAAGCATGGGGGCATTGGATCCTTCCATCTAGTTGCAATAAGTAGCCTAATTATGGTAACTGAGATGAATATAATATTAATCTGGACGTGATCCAGCCCAGCACTGCTGTCATATCCCACCATCATAAGCGAAGGGGTTAATACCACAGTTTTGCCAAAAATCCCCTCCCAAAACTTTACCAGTTCTATTTTTTGCAGATCAAGCTGTGGACAACCACAGAACATGTGAATCTCCTCTGCTGGTCCTACCCCACATCTAGGGCATTTGTCATCCTCCCTTGTACCCCATTTAAATAATTTGGCCGGGGTAAAGTATAAGTTGTAGATCGTTTTATAGTGCTGTGCCTTTAGATTGGCTGATAAGAGCGTTTTCTTTGCTAACCGCAATGACATATCGATATCTAAATCGTTGTGCTCTAATCTGCTGGCCCATTTAGTTTCTATTTTTTCGATATCGTCCGGAACTTGCTCCATCATCATACCATATAGATGTTTAATTTTACAGATGGGCCTCCCCATAGTCTTGAATAGTAAGATTTTGGCACTTTGGATTGCCTGCCTCCATTTACCAAATAACCCTTTATTTGCAAATATTTAATATAGTGCCCATCCGGGATTCCATACTCTCTTTGTAACTCAGCAAATAAATATAGTTGGCCTTTTGATTGGATATCCCCAACTGTCCTTAAACCAAGTTGCTCCCATTGTTTCCCTATAGCGTCATAAAACCCGGGGGGACATAATGATGATCTCCAAATGGGTGTATACTTTGTAAATTTCTCGATATTCATGTTTTTGAATTTTACCCCATACTTTCCATGCATTTATGATGATCTTAAATCGAACTTTTTTATAGTAGCTGGGTTCCTCCTGGCGGAGCAACAATGCTCTTGCCCTTTCCCCAAGTGCCAGCTCGTAGATTGTTGGGAGACCCTCAGCCGGTGCCCCACTAGCTCTGCCAACATTTTCGAAGAAGAGTATGTTCATATGTTGCAATAAAGCTGCCCAATAATAAAAAGTAAGATTAGGAGCAGCCCATCCTCCCCGTGCTTGTGGTAGAGTAAGAAACTTTAGGGATCTCCTGACCTTACCATATTGCCAGATGAATTTACTAAATATGGAGTCTAGAGTTTTAATTATAGACCCTTCAATTTCTATCGGGAGCGCCCTGAACAGATACAATATCTTGGGGAGCATTACCATTTTAAGAACATTAACTCTTCCTATGATGGTCAGATACAATGAGCTCATCCGCCTGAGGTCAGTAGCTATTTTATTAATCATGGGGTTGAAGTTGATTTGAGCAATCTGATCCATATCCGGACTAACCCTGACCCCGAAGTAAGTAGCCGTAAGTACTCGCCGGCTGTCCTGAAAGATGACATTTTCAGTACAGATTATTTGAGTCTTGGATTTATTCAGTAAATACCCTGACTCCTTTCCAAATATGGTAGCCATGGCTTCTATTTCCTTCATTGCTCCCTCAGGGTTAGGTGTTAGTACCGCGATGTCATCCGCGTAGGCTAATACTTTTGTAGTGAACCCTTGGGTTGTCACTGGAGGAATTGCCTGATTCTCAATTATCAATTGAATGAACGGATCAATATATAGGGTGAATACAATTGGGGAGCAGGGACATCCCTGCCTTGTACCCCTTGACACCTTTATAGTGTCTGATTCTCTACCCATCAACTGTAACTTCGCATATGGGGCCCTATACATTGCTTTGATTGCAGTGACAACCCGAGGGCCAAATCCCTTGGCTGCCAAGATTCCCCATAGGTACTCCCATGCCACCCGGTCGAATGCTTTTTCCGCATCCAGGAGGATCATAGCCAGATTGCCATAAGTCTCCATGGCAATATCGAACAGGGCCACGGCTCGTCTTACATGGTCAGTTGTATCTCTACCAGGTACGAAGCCATGTTGCCAGGGTGACACAAGACTGGCTATGACCCCCTGGAGGCGATTAGCCAAGATTTTGGAATACATTTTTGCATCTGCATTAATTAGAGAGATGGGCCTATATGAAGTAGGCTTGTCCGGTGGTTTATCTATCTTAGGGAAAATAACGATGTTGGTACCCTTCCAGGAATCTGGTGGGTTTCCAGAATATTGTACCCCCAGAAACAAATCCCAAAGCAGGGGGCTAGCTCTTCTTGGAATATTTTATAAAATTCTGATGGGATCTTGTCAGGGCCTGCTGCCTTGCCCGAGGCCAGCTGCTGTATCGCTGTTTGTATCTCCTCAAATACGAATTCAGACTCCAGCCTATCTCTCGCATCCCCCCCAGCCTCCTATGCTCTTTACTGGTCCTCACAAATAGCTTTCCGTGGGGGCCCTGTTTCTCCTCCATATAGAGGTCTTGATAAAACCTATGGAATACTTCAACTATATCCCCCGGATCTGTATATGAGGTCCTCCCCCCACTTGTTATTGAGGATATCTGGCTCTTCATTGTTTTTTGTCTTGTCTTTAAGGCAAGAAGTCTCCCAACTGTTTCCCCATACTCGTAACTCTCCGCCCTATGAGTCTGATATCCTGCTGCTGCCTTTTGAGAATAGTGTGACCCTATCTCAACTTTAGTCAGAGTGATGTCCAGCTGAGTTGTGGCTGCTTCTATCCCCCGCACTATCTTACCCTGATGCTCTCTCTCTAAATCCCGGAGCCTAGCGCGCAATTGCTTAATCTTGTTCTCTTGTTGCTGTTTTTTATTAGAAACAAAACTTACCATCTCCCCCCTTAATCCTGCCTTGAACGCATCCCAAACTGTATTGCGCGAGGCACTATATCTATTCATATTGAAGAATTCTGTTATCCACGTTTTAAAATGACAAACATATTCCTGATCCACCAGCAGTTTCCGGTCGAACGTCCATTGTGATTGCTGCATATGTATTTGCTGCAATCTTAGCCCTAAAATCAAGGGATTGTGATCAGACATTAATTTTGGTAGCATTTCTATCTCTGCCCCTCCCAAAATCTGCTTCGAGATAAAAAAATAATCCAGCTTGACGTATTTCTGGTGAGGGTGGGAGAAATATGTATATCCAGGATCGGAGGGAAACTTGGATTCCCATATATCTATTAACCCGTGGCTTTTAATGAATGATGTTAATGCTCTATGTACTTTAGGCTTCCGTCCTTGATACCTACTAGGCATCATGCCACCAACTCCTAAATGTATATTAAGATCCCCACACATAATTAGAGGGGTAGGCCAGGTTGCCAACTCCATTTCCAGATCTTCGAATAACTTAGGCTCATCTTGATTTGAGCCATATACCGTTACTATTGTTATTCCAAGCTCTAGCTCCACCAAGGCCCATCTCCCTCCTGCATCGCCCAATGTCCGCCTAGCTAGTCCTATTCGATTCTTGGTTAAAATGGCCACCCCTCTGATATTAGAAGTTTGCGTAGAATAGGCCATTAGGGAATAGCCCTTTATCGTAATTAAACCCCTCTTTTCCCATGGTATATGTGTCTCTTGGAGAGAGACAATGTCCGAGCTAGTAGATTTCAGCATTTCCATAGTCCGATTTCGCTTATTCCTAACCCCTACACCCCCTATGTTAACCGAACAAATAGTCATCTTACCCATTTACACTAAGTGGATCGACCTTCTTTATTTCACTGATAGTCCTTTCGCCCCTCTGACCCTGGTAAAAACAATTTATTCCAAATTATGTCATTATTCTTAGTACTTTACAGTTTTGTTTGAAAATTTTACTAGTTATCTCTCTGAATTTTTTCACCCCGTTTTGTCCCCACCACCCAGAACCCCTTGACCCCCCAAGCTGTCCCTCCCCCCTCCCCCTCCCCTGATCCCTTCCCTACCCCCCTCCCCTATCCGCCCCCTCCCTCCCTCTCTCCCATCTTCGGGAAGTACCCAGACCGCACATCGGTCTGTTTGGGAGATGGAGAGCGGTTTGCCAACACCGTGAATTACCATAAACACCACACTATCCTTATAGGGGAAGACCCTACCAAGGAGGATAAAAATTTGAAAAAAAGACAGCAGGAAGAGGAAATTAGAAAAAGATATCTGTGTTCCTGACAACACAGGATCGGAATACCAATGTCATCAGGGAACACACAAAAAAGAAAAAAGGCCTATCCCAATGTTTCCCCCCCCGGTCTACTATTCACTCTTTCCCCCAGTCCATTAGGATACTAAGGGGCCGATTCCGATCTGGGTCGGACAGCTCTCCGACCGATCCGGATCCGGATTGTTTTCCGACCGAGCCGGACCCCTGCAGTCCAACCGAACGAGTACGATGCGGCCGTATGCTGCCGGACTCGGTTCGGTCGGACTACCATTGAAGTCAATGGGAGCCAGTCGTGCGACGCGTACATGGGCTCCCATTGACTCAATGGGTACGTTGCGCACAAGGGGGCCCCCTGTAGTGGGTACGCGTTGGTGCCATCCGCACCGTACACACATGTATAGGGGGGACCCATGGGTCCCCCCTGTGTCCGACTCGTACGGCTACGGGTGAAGGGGGGTCCGGCACTGACCCCCGAAGTCCGCGTCCGGGAGCTTTTTCGTGTCGGAGGCTCCGATTCGATCCGGCTGTCCGGATCGTGCATCGTACTGGCTCGGTCGGGAATCGACTCCATTGCGTGCCACGAATCGAGTGCGAACGAGTCGGACTGAGCGGTTCAGACCCGGAAACGAGTCGGTCGGCGATTTCGCGTTCACTCGCATCGTACTTGCTCGCTCGGATGACTGTACGAATCAGTCGGAAACAAAGCCTCCGACTCGGATCCGGTAAAGCCGAATCCGATTCGGAGCCCTACCGACCGAGATCGGAATCGACCCCTAAGACTTCAACCCTGCCAGAAACTCTTTAGCCTTTATTTCGGATGTAAAAAACTTTGTTGAGTCTTGCCAGACTACCTTCAGGGAGGCAGGATTGTTCAAAAAAGCATTTGCGCCTTTGTCCTGAAAAGGTTTTATCAACTGTCGTAATCGCCACCTTCTCTCAACGGTAACGTGACAAAAATCTGGTCTGACAAAAAAAGAAACATCGCCGACACTTCTCCTAGCCTCTGGCCTGGCTCTTTCAAACACCGCCTGTCTCAGCAGAAAATTACCAAAAAATACCAAGATAGCTCTTTGCCTTGACCCTTCCCTAGCTGGATTTCTCAGGGTAAAGGGTGTCCTATGTACTCGCTGGACCACTTGCTGCCAGTTCCAGTCCGAAAGTTCCGGAAATGCTTGCCGGAAAAGATCCAGCACATAGGTCCGGATATCTGATCCCTCCTTCCCTTCAGGAACTCCCAAGACCCTCAAGTTATTACGTCGCTGGCGATTCTCACTGTCCTCCAATTTCCATTGGATATCAGCGATCCGTTTCTCCTGGTCATTGGATTGTGTAAGCTTTCGGCGACCTCCGTCTCAACATTACTGACTCTAGTTTCAAGCTCTGTAAGACGTTCACCTATGGTATTACAGGTCCTTGTTAACTTCCTTACTGCACCCTGGACTTTCCGTGCTGCACTCTGGGCTTTGCGGGCATCTGCCCGTGTCTCTTCCCGGTGCTGTATGATAGTCTGCAGGACAGTTTCCAATGTCGGGACTTGCGAGCCAGGAATGTCCTGGGGTACTACGTTTTGAGTGGTGTTAATCGAGTCAGCTAATTAATAGTCCCATTTCAGGCTAGCTGCCTTTTGTAAATGGTGCCTAGTTTTCTTACACCCAACCCGACGGGCAGTCATGAAGAGAGAATCTCCTGCCTTTTCTAGGTCGCTTTCATTTTCGCTAGATATGATTGAGGATCCTGAGTCATCAACCGACCATTCAGGGCCATCAGGCAGAGAAAAAAAACAGTCATTGGGTTCTATCTCAGCCTCAGTGCTTCCAGGCAATATTTCTTGCCCCTGGATTTGGGAATGAGGCTGTTCTGTAGGGTCCACTTGCAGAACTGTCTCTATTATTGAGGGCCTGTTACCCGCTGTAGCACCACCTATCTCCCCTTCACTTATCGTCTGTTTTTCTTCATTTTCCCCATCTTGGCTTAAAAATGGCCCACTATGCATCAGTTCGTCTGCCTTTACAAGCTCAGATACATTCCCCTTTGTTTGTAGCTCAGTACTTACGATCTGGCTCCCAGAAAGCAACCTTTCAGTCGGATGAGTGTGGAAACTGGCCTTTCCAGCCGCCACTGAGCCATTGCCCCATCCAGATCCGTGAGGAAGAACCTCCTCCTCAGCCTCAGTTGCACCTGTAGCTATGGATATACTTGCATACTGCTTTCCACTGGGAGCGCGCAGCATCTCCAGAACTGAGCCCCCCTGCACACGGCGTCTGGATGAGGTCCCGCCTCTTCCTCTTTCTGAAGCCGGCTCCCTCTCCTTCTCCGGCGCTGGTGGCGTTGTTTGCGGCATCCGCCTACCGCCATGTCTCCCCTTGGTGCCAGCAGGATCCGCTGTCAGGGGCACACCAGACTTCCCCCTTGCTGAGCCGGCAACTTTAGGGGCCATCCGCGTGATTACTCTTTCCCGGCAGCGCCGGCAACCGACAGAAGCGAGGACTCGCTCTACCAGCAGCTTCAATGCCGCGCGGTGCTCCTGCGGCTGCTCTCCCCCTGAACAGCCGTCGAGTCCCGGACGACCGCCAGCAACAATGCCGATGATCCCAGTGTCGAAGAACATCAGACAGGTATGTGCCGTATATTTTCTTTAGTCGTCTCCCTGTTCAGTCGGGGACATTTTCACGGTGCTAGTTTGGCAAGCCCGCTCCTACGACCTTAAGCGGCTGCCATCTTGCTTCCCCCACTATTCCAACTCCAGAGAGTGCAACAGTAGGGAAAGTGTTGGATAGCGTAGGGGCAAAAATTACTATTCCCACTCCAGAGAGTGCAACAGTAGGGAAAGTGTTGGATAGCGTAGGGGTAAAAATTATTATTCCCACTCCAGAGAGTGCAACAGTAGGGAAAGTGTTGGATAGCGAAGGGGTTAAAATTACTATTCCCACTCCAGAGACTGTAACTGTAGGGAAAGTGTTGGATAGCAGAGGGTTAAAATTAACATGCTTATCAATTTAATATTTTTTTTAATTAAATAACCAATTAATAATTAATTAACAATAAATTAATTATGAATACCAATAAATTAAAATTAATAATTACTTTAATAAAATAAAATTATTTCCCACCCTATTCCCCTATAAACCCACAACCCGCTCCTAAAATAAATTAACACAATTAATATAATTATCAATTAATCAATTAATAAAAATTAATTACCAATTAATAATTAATTAACAATAAATTAATTATCAATACCAATAAATAAAAATTAATAATTACTTTATTATAATTAATTTACTTCCCACCCTATTCCCCTATACACCCACAACCCGCTCCTATTTTTTTACCACAATTAATATAATTATCAATTAATAAATTAATAAAAATTAATTACCAATTAATAATTAATTAACAATACATTAATTATCAATACCAAAAAATAAAAATTAATAATTACTTTATTATAATTAAATTACTTCCCACCCAGTTCCCCTATAAACCCACAACCCCCTACGGAACTAAAACGCAAAATGTAATTAAAAATAATTAATTAATAATTTCTAAAAATTATTATTTAATTTACTATAATTAAATTACTTCCCACCCTATTCCCCTATAAACCCACAACCCGCTACGGTACTAAAACGCAAAATTTACTTTAAAAGAATTACTAACTTCTAAAAATGTAATACATATATTTAAAAAAAATACAATACTTAACAAAAATAGAGAACACATACATATAAAATACATACTAAAATACATAACACTAATATAAACATCGATATTATTAACAACGATATTTTTGCAAACGATATTACTGACTTCGATATTAACAAAAACGATATTTCTTACCTTCAGGTCGATATTCTGGTCACCGATATTCTTGATGTCGATATTCTGTCCCTTCGATATTTCCAACTCGATATTTCTGTAGTTCGAAAAAAAAACCTCGATATTATGTCTGTGCACCGTGGCTGCCATTCATATACCTTGATACTGCAGTTCCCGCTTTGGGTGGGACTGGTACACCCACAAAAAAAGAAAAGGAAAAAAAAAAGAGAATTAGGGACTGAATAATAAATAAGCGTCCAGGGCCGCTTGTTTATTATTCAGTGCTCCTGGGAAGGAGCACACCATAATGCCCTTCATGGGCTAATTTAGATATATTTTGCAGCATGGTGGTGACCCAATCTCGGCAGGGGCACCACCAGCATATTTTGTAAGTGTTGTGGGGGGCTGCAGAGAGTGTACCAGTTCCCCTTAAATACTTAAAAAACATAACCCTAAGTTTCCTGGGGTCTGTAGAATATGGCTCAAGGAAAATGTGATGAGATTTGTAAGCATTCAAGAGCTGGAGCTTTTGCTCTTCAGCTTGGGAATGCAGGGACCCTTTGTGGCTGGTCTTATGGTTTAATGTTGCTTTAATTACAAATACTTTATTGAAATATTTATTGACAGACATTGCAATGATTTCTTAACAAAACCAACAGGCCTGCCTTTTATATATTGACAGTGACTTACACAGAAAAACATAGAAAATTACTGAAAAAAACAAAGGCTAAAGTCATGTTTTAGTTAGGTAACAATGTCAGTTGCAACATGACATTTTAAACCAAAAAGCACACTGAAATTCACCAATTATATTTAACTAAGATCGCACCCTTGCCATGCACTGGTTATGACCTCACATATTACATCACTCACTCACTCATGACATGTTCCATGTCATCATTCATGATAACACTGTGCATAGCCGGGGCTTGAGTTATAGTTACTTCAAGTTACGTCAGGGCTTGTGTTATAGTTACTTCAGTTAACTATAAGTGGCGACTTTCAGTGGTTTATTTAATTTGTGTGCATATATATATACATATATATGTCGACTAACTCCTAACTCGTACCAATTGTGGTCAAGAAGAAGCCTCTCCCGTTGGGTTTGCTTCATGGAAGTTTTAATTCGGCAAAAGATATATATATATATCCATCAACAAGGTTGCCCTCAAAGGATTCGCCTTCCAGGTAGGTATAGCACTTATTTGATGGGGATAACAGCGAAAAACAGCCAGAACAAAAGTCAGTAATACATGGCCTGACGCGTTTCGGGCTACCACGCCCTTGTTCACAGGCCTGGCGTAGAGTCGCACATCAAAATTGCAATCACCCGTCAAAGTTTTTTAAATGGGAATGTCCCGCCCTCACTTCCTACGAAGCGCGGGGCTTTATGGTACTTGTGGTGTTGCTAGTCTCTTGCCTCAGTGGGCTTTGATGTTTGCTTGTGTACAGCCTCAAAATTTCACCCCAGTGGGTTGGCTTGTATGTCCTGTGCTTGAGTCCGCGGCCGTTACAAATTCACTCATTATGGCCCCACCAGTCCGAATGTGACAATCACTCACAGTCACTTCGGATCCGCTACTTTTCTGCGGCGGGCGTCTCCACGGCTGGACCAGCTGTACAATCCATCAACAAGGTTGCCCCCAAAGGATTCGCCTTTCAGGTAGGTATAGCACTTATTTAATGGGGATAACAGCGGAAAACATACATATGTATATGTGATCAAGACCTCGATGTGGTCGAAAAGCGTTATTTTGTTGTCTGCCCGAATAAAAAAATATTGCTTAAACCATCGCTTATCTGGAGTGGCTCGTCCTTTTACCAGGAATCAGGTGAGAATTTGCTGTGCGTATATATATATATATATATATCCGGTTTAGAATGCTTAATAATTATTTATTCGGCAGAAAAACAAGACGCGTTTCGACCTCACACGGGGTCTTGGTCACATGACCTTCTGCTACAGCTGTGGTCTTTTAAACCTGTCTAACATGACGGAATGATCAATAGACATAGAAAAAAAGTGCAATTTTGTACAGGTGATAAAGTGCAGTAGTGAAAAAAGTGAAAATTCATTTTTTACATTTTTCAGAGTAAAAAGGTTCTCAATTAAATTTGTAGTGGCCATCCATTGTATATTTATAATCAGTTGTGAACATTTAGGGGCCGATTCCGATCTCGGTCGGAGGCGCACCCAATACCATTCGGTCGGGAAAAAAGCCATGCGAATGCCTGTTTCCCGACCGATCCGTACAGCACACCGAACGAGTAAGTACGATGCGCACAACAGCACAGAATCCGGCCGAGCCGTACTCACCCAATCCAGGTCCTGTGCTCCGACCGAGGCGAATCCGGAAACGCAGAATCGAGTCGCACGGAAGGGAAAATGCAGCTCCGTCCGGCCGAACAAGTACGATGCGCTTCCCGTACGCGCCGAACCCGTCGCTACGCACGGCACGTCAAAGCATCCGGGAGAGGCGCACATAAGCTCCGATTCGCGCCACAACACAATCCACGGCTACGAGACGAACACGCCAGCGACGAGGACGACGCGAGCGACGAGGACGACACGAAGCAACGAGAAGGACGAACGACACGAACCAACCATGAATCCCTTCGTCCCGATCATACCAATATTCTACATTTACTACCGGAACAGGCACGGACGCGTACGGCGCAGAAGGTAAGTCAGACATCAACCACAAAACACATACAACATGTACACGACACATCACACACACACAGAGGGATACAGAATATACTCACACCAGCAACAGCAGCACCATAGGGGCGGGATGCCCATCACCAATGCCACATATGCACACAGGGGCCTGAATGCGCACCACCACCCCTACCCAGGGGGCCGGATGCCAACCACCACAACCACCCTTAGCCAGGGGGTGCCAGATGCCCACCACCACTACCACCCTTACCCAGGGGGCTGGATGCCTACCACTACTACCACCCTTAGCCAGGGGGTGCCAGATGCCTACCACTACTACCACCCTTACCCAGGGGGGCTGGATGCCTACCACTACTACCACCCTTAGCCAGGGGGTGCCAGATGCCTACCACTACTACCACCCTTACCCAGGGGGCTGGATGCCTACCACTACTACCACCCTTAGCCAGGGGGCTGGACGCCTACTACTACTACCACCCTCACCCAGGGGGGCTGGATGCCTACCACTACTAACACCCTCACCCAGGGGGGCTGGATGCCTACCACTACTACCACCCTCACCCAGGGGGGCTGGATGCCTACCACTACTACCACCCTTAGCCTGGGGGGGCTGGATGCCTACCACTACTACCACCCTCACCCAGGGGGGGCTGGATGCCTACCACTACTACCACCCTTAGCCAGGGTGGTGCCAGATGCTCACCACCACTACCACCCTTAGCCATGGGGGTGCCAGATGCCTACCACTACTATCACCCTCACCCAGGGGGGGCTGGATGCCTACCACTACTACCACCCTCTCCCTGGGGGGCTGGATGCCTACCACTACTACCACCCTTAGCAAGGGGGGCTGGATGCCTACCACTACTACCACCCTTAGCCAGGGGGCTGGATGCCTACCACTACTACCACCCTCACCCAGGGGGGCTGGATGCCTACCACTACTACCACCCTTAGCCAGGGTGGTGCCAGATGCTCACCACCACTACCACCCTTAGCCATGGGGGTGCCAGATGCCTACCACTACTACCACCCTCACCCAGGGGGCTGGATGCCTACCACTACTACCACCCTCACCCAGGGGGGCTGGATGCCTACTACTACTACCACCCTTAGCCAGGGGGCTGGATGCCTACCACTACTACCACCCTTAGCCAGGGGGTGCCAGATGCCTACCACTACTACCACCCTCACCCAGGGGGGCTGGATGCCTACCACTACTACCACCCTTAGCCAGGGGGCTGGATGCCTACCACTACTACCACCCTCACCCAGGGGGGCTGGATGCCTACCACAACTACCACCCTTAGCCAGGGGGGCTGGATGCCTACCACTACTACCACCCTCACCCAGGGGGGCTGGATGCCTACCACTACTACCACCCTCACCCAGGGGGGCTGGATGCCTACCACTACTACCACCCTCAGCCAGGGTGGTGCCAGATGCTCACCACCACTACCACCCTTAGCCATGGGGGTGCCAGATGCCTACCACTACTACCACCCTCACCCAGGGGGGGCTGAATGCCTACCACTACTACCACCCTCACCCAGGGGGGGCTGGATGCCTACCACTACTACCACCCTTAGCCAGGGGGGGCTGGATGCCTACCACTACTACCACCCTTAGCCAGGGGGGTGCCAGATGCCTACCACTACTACCACCCTCACCCAGGGGGGGCTGGATGCCTACCACTACCACCACCCTTAGCCAGGGGGGCTGGATGCCTACCACTACTACCACCCTCACCCAGGGGGCTGGATGCCTACCACTACTACCACCCTCACCCAGGGGGGCTGGATGCCTACCACTACTACCACCCTTAGCCAGGGGGTGCCAGATGCCTACCACTACTACCACCCTCACCCAGGGGGGCTGGATGCCTACCACTACTACCACACTTAGCCAGGGGGGCTGGATGCCTACCACCCTCACCCAGGGGGGGCTGGATGCCTACCACAACTACCACCCTTAGCCAGAGGGGGCTGGATGCCTACCACTACTACCACCCTCACCCAGGGGGCTGGATGCCTACCACTACTACCACCCTCACCCAGGGGGCTGGATGCCTACCACTACTACCACCCTCACCCAGGGGGGCTGGATGCCTACCACTACTACCACCCTTAGCCAGGGTGGTGCCAGATGCCCACCACCACTACCACCCTTAGCCATGGGGGCTGGATGCCTACCACTACTACCACCCTTACCCAGGGGGGCTGGATGCCTACCACTACTACCACCCTTAGCCAGGGGGTGCCAGATGCCTACCACTACTACCACCCTCAACCAGGGGGGCTGGATGCCTACCACTACTACCACCCTCACCCAGGGGGGCTGGATGCCTACCACTACTACCACCCTTAGCCAGGGGGTGCCAGATGCCTACCACTACTACCACCCTTACCCAGGGGGGCTGGATGCCTACCACTACTACCACCCTCACCCAGGGGGGCTGGATGCCTACCACTACTACCACCCTTAGCCAGGGTGGTGCCAGATGCCCACCACCACTACCACCCTTAGCCATGGGGGTGACAGATGCCTACCACTACTACCACCCTCACCCAGGGGGGGCTGGATGCCTACCTCTACTACCACCCACACCCAGGGGGGGCTGGATGCCTACCACCACTACCACCCCCACTAATAGGATGGACAATGCATGACACAACCAGCACACCACAACCTAGGGAATGCAAGAAAAAGACATCCCCCCAACACCATGACAAGCGTGTGTAGACTGTGTCAAATGCCTACAACACTGAACATGACTTTGAACATACAATGTGACCCCCTAGCACATGTGCCACACATATATGTGTGTGGCCCCCACAATGCAAGCAGGCCATGACCATTGTGGCAATGAGGTCCAAACCCCCATCATCACAGTGACCAAAAGGTAAGTGTGGGGTCCATAGCTGAAGCACATTCTGAACATTGTGGCAATGGGGTCTAACGCCCCATCACCACAGTGACCAAAATGTAAGTGTGGGGTCCATAGCTGAAGCACATATTGAACATTGTGGCAATGGGGTCTAACGCCCCATCACCACAGTGACCAAAATGTAAGTGTGGGGTCCATAGCTGAAGCACATATTGAACATCGTGGCAATGGGGTCTAACGCCCCATCACCACAGTGACCAAAAGGTAAGTGTGGGGTCCATAGCTGAAGCACATTTTGAACATTGTGGCAATGGGGTCCAAACCCCCATCATCACAGTGACCAAAAGGTAAGTGTTGACAAAGAAAGAGCTGCAACTGCCAAACTGCATGGATGATTCCTGGTCACAGAACAAAAAACACATCAGTGGCAAAGTAGTGCATGTGTCCCATTGCAACATAAATTGGGGGAGCCAAATACTGCAGTGCAAATAAGACATACCTTTGGCCATGTGCAGACAAACAACACCCATGGGGGCTGACACTGTCAACATTCATCAATGACACAATGACAGAAGTGACCATCAGAATGCAGACCCACATATTTGCACCAATGGGCACACAAATGCAGATACCCTGTGGAGACTGTAGATGTGAGGTGAACAGATACCATACCATGGCAGCAATGGGACACACTAACCATGATCATTGTGCTGACCGATGACCTAGGAGTCCCAGGGACAGCAGGGGAAACCCACCAAACTACATACAGCCAATGGCACACCCAAGATATGCCAATGCAGTGGTGCAGATGCACAAACACAAACAGGCAGACCCACACTGCACATCATACACAACAGGTGAGGGGGGTGCCAGTGTCCCCAGGCAACCACACAACACATGAGGAGACCTGAATACCAATCATACAGATGTGCATACAGTGCCACACAAAGGTAACTCATGGATCCAAATCCCCTATGTGGGCAAGCAGGCATTGTCAGATGAGAGGGAGCACAAATCACACATGTCACACAGGCACGTAGGAACAGCAACTGACACAGCAAGACACAGACACACCACAGCACTACCCCCAGGGCCCCCACAATGTGGTGACCCTGGGCTGCATTACAATCCCACTGTGATGACAAAGCTAAATGTCGTTCACACTGTGAACCACAGTCATGTGTCCTGAGCAACAAACTACCATCACACCTACACAAGCACAAATCAATCAGCATGGCCAGTAAGCCAAGGCCAACATGGAGGCAGGGGCCTAGCCGGGCAACAACTCTCATCTGCACACACTCAACACCACACCCCTCGACCTCCAACAATGTGCAGCAGTGAAGCACACATGCACTGGTGACATTGCACATGCACCCATGACTATTCCAGGGTGGTGGGTGGGAACCAAGGTGCAGAAACACATCACACATGGCCACTCAACAAGACTCCTGAATGTCTGACACACTGCACACTACGCTGTACATGGACATGACGGCAATACCACACCAACCAATGGGATCCCAGCCACAGTCACACACCAATGAAGAAGCCAAGGTCACCCACAAAGAACACACATAGACAACAACCAACATTGCAGCCCGGACCCTGAGGAGTGCCAGCAGTCACACACACAACGTGTCACAATCACTGAAAGATAACACAAACTGGAAATCACATGACAGGGGCAAACAACAAGTGCCAAGGGGAAACCTGACTGTGACCCATCTGCGTCTGCACACAAACTCAGCCCTGACAGCAAACACACCTATGGGTGACACCCTGATGACCAGTAATGTGCCATGCACCCACATCACAGAGAAGCCAGGGAGAAGACTTTGGGGGAACATAGGTCAACTCAGCAAGCATCACAAACAGGTACAACACTAGGGATCACAGCATGCACAGCTAAACGGAAGTGAACACACAGACATGCACATACAACACACACCTTGGGCGCAGGCAATGTCACAGGAGTACACACTGCCATGAGGGGACTCCACTCCTGTGTGAGGAAAGCTGTGCCATATGTTGCCTCAGTAGGGCCCCATCATGTCAGCTGAGCACTTGGTCACACAATCAACAATTAGCACCAAATGAGGGCTCCCGTCACATCAGCCTGGTCATGGAAGTGCCAACGTAATCATCAGCACAGATCCAACACACTTGTATAGCAATGTTGCACTGACAACACGGATGAGTCCTTCCCCATTGATGCCCAAACCTGCATGTCCAGTGGAGATGGCCACACGGTCAGGGAAGTAGACGAATTGAACAATGGCAGGCACAACAGATGTGCAGGGGTGGAAGCCACAGATGTGAAATAGCTAATCTAAGTAGGAAATCCCATTGCCAAATACTGAACACATGACACCCTCAGATGCTGCTATGGATGACATGGATACACCACAGGATAGGACACATTCCCCCTGGACCACATGGGTTCCTGCACAGTAACACTTCATTATCATGAGACCAAATATCACCATCACTGCAGCAAGGGCATGGTTAGCATCATCAACAACATGTACATCAGAAGCATAAGCACTAGAGAACAGAAAGTTGCTTTATTCAGCATATGTGTGTGATGAAAACAAAGTCCAGAAAAAACACAAAGGCCAATGGCCAGTCCATTGTCAAAGTCCAAACTGGGTGACAGTGGCAGATGTCACCCTACGCATGCCTGCACAAAACCAGGGACAATCCACTAGGAGGGGCAACCGGGGGGCAGGCCAGGCACCGCAGGGACAGGATCAGGGCTCACCAGGAGGAAGCAGGGAAGGGGTGGTGGGTGCTGGAGAGCCACTGACAACTGCAGTGGAGGTGTCTGACATGGTGTGTGCCGGCACAACTGGGGGGCATGACTCAGATGTAGTGGGTGCCGGCACGACTGCAGTGGACCCTGCAGATGGAGTGGACAGGTCCGCCACTGCAGTGCCCAAGTCAGACAGGGTGGTAGTGGACTCCACTGCAGTGCCTACCACCAGGGGAGGAGAATGGGGAACAGGCAAGGTGGGCTGGACAGAGGGGGAGGACACCCTCACCACATCAGTGGCACAGACAAGCGCAGCGGGGGTGTGGTGCCGGGAGAGCAAGTGGCAGGGGGAGAAGGCCGGATCCTCTTGGGGATGGTATATCTGTGGGTGGGGGAACCTGGGGCAGGGTGTGGTGGGGGCACCTGTGGAGTGGGGGCCTGAGGGATGGAGGAAGGAGACCTGGTGCCTGAGCTGCAGGGCGGCGGCGGGGTCTTGCTCTTACGACTCCGGGGGACTTGCGGGTGGGGGCCTCAGTCTGTCTGCGCCTGGGGGAGGGTGTCCGGGGGCGAGGGGCACTCTGCTCCGTGTGGGTGGGCTTCCTCTTCCCCCTGAATGCTGTATCAGCTGGATCGGAGGGGAAGAGGCCGAGGTCACTGAGGAAGAGCCACTGGGTCTTTGGGGTTGCAGGTGAGGCAAGGGAGGGTGTTTTGGAGGGAGAGGCAACTGAGGACTGCACAGTGCTCGTGGATGCGTGTGTGTGTTCCAGGGCCCCATCCCCTGTGAGTCTGGTTTCAGTCCCCTGACTGTGCGTGCATGTGCGTTTTGTTTGTGGCGTGTGTGTCTGTGTGCTGGATGTGTGTGTGCTGGTGTGTGCCTGTGCCGGTGTGTGTGTGCTTGGGACGGGTAAGGTGCTGGGGAGTGTGGCTGGAGCAGAGGCAGGAGGGGTGAGGGACTGTCTGAGGAGGGACACTGCTGCCATCAGGGAGGAGTCCATGGACCTATTGCCCCTCTGTAGGTCAGACATGCCCGATGAGATGCCCTCCATGAACGACACCAGCTGAGTCAACAGAGCGGTGTGCGCATGGAGGACACTCAGCATGGCTGTCTGCCCTACATGGAGCTGGCGAAGGAGGTACACAGACTCCTCACTCAGGGCAGCAGGGGACACAGGGGCAGGGGTGCGGTGCCTGGCCCAAAGGAGACACGCTCCCGAACATGGGAGCCTCCACGGACCTGGGGAATGGGAGCCGATGGGAGGGCGGTGGTGGTGCTGGTGGTGGCGGGGACAGCAACACTAGCTGGGGTGTGGTGGCTGCTGACACCCGCCTCCATAAGGGAGTCATCCTCCGAGTTGCTCTGGTCCTCAGCTGAGGTGGATGGTGCTGAGGACTCCTCGGTGTGGCTCCCCTCGCCCTCCGTGCCACTGGGTCCCTCCGACCACTCCTCGGCTGCTGACCCAGTCTGGCTCTCCGGCTCCTCCTGGTCCGTGGAGCTGTCCCCTTCCGTGGCCGTGGATGTATCTGCAAACAATGGGGAAACAGACAGACATCAGTCACCTGCACCAAACGCACACACCACTGTGAGCACAGCACATTACAGAGCAAGCCCTGGCATCATTAGTTGTACATTGCTAAAAGTGCCCTAACTGAACAGGAGAAGCCAATTGTCAGTCTGATGCCAACCATGGCACTCACATCCCACATGGCCTTGCACCCATCTGTCTGGTGTCTGTTGGATAGCAACACCCCAGTTTGGACACATGCACCAACTACACAGTAGTTGGACAGTGCAGAGGACACGGTGTAGCATGTGGACATGCACACATCACAACTCTTGCCACTGAGTCAGTACAGGTTTCCGGATGAAAGGGACGCCCAGAGTCAAATAGGATATGCATGTGATGCATACCAGCGACAGACACCATGATGCACCCATGTCCTGATAGCCATCGCCACAATGGTGTGCATGTAGCACATGTCACTCCCCTGCAGGATCACCAATAAGTAGACACATGCCATGGCGGAGGCACGACTGCTAAGTCATACATCACTGTCTCAGTGATGTATGACTTGGCAGCCAGACAACAACACTCTGCACTGTGTCACAATAGTAGGTCATGGGGAATGCAAGTCCTGGAGCTGCACAAGTGCACTTGTACATCCCCCACACAACACATCATCTTAACCCTCATCTGTCCAGGTCATACCGATTGGACATATGGGAGACCTGTGACACTACCCTCTGAACCTGAGCCCCTCACAATCTGCTGTGAATGGGGAACAGCTGCCTGAACTTCACATTCGCATACCCCAGTCTGCACGGGCAGCTGATCAAACACCTATGTGACACACAAGTATCGTCTCCTATGGTCACATCTCCAGTGGCATGCTGAGCCCCTACCGAGAAACACCCCAGCAGTCCTGGCAACTAATCCACAGCACACTGACACAGAGGCAGACACCTGAGGGGTCAAATCACTGCGCACAATGTGTCAGCTGATACACGGGAGTGGGAGTACAGAGTGCATTGCATGGCCTGGAGTAGGCATGACTGTCCTGCCCCACATGAATGAGGGATGAGCCCTGGACAGTGGATAGCTGGCTATGTATGTGTGACACACGTAATCTGCACACTCCTGGGGCCCAAACATTGTTCCCACCCGCTGCATGGGCGTGTGCCACATACCCCAGGCACATGTGGTGGCTCAGCTCAGCAAGTGGACCGCATATCAAAGCAACAAGCAGATTACATGTCCGAACACAGGCGTTGTGTGAACAATGGACCCACCCATGATGCCCACAACAGAGTTAGGGAAACAGATGCTGTCCCCCACCTTTAGTGAAGCAAACTGCAAGGACACAGTCCCAAGTGACACAATTCCCTGAATGTAAGGGCCACACCTGGGTATCAGATGAGGAGTGGCAGTGTACAATAGAGGGACATGGCTCCTGGACAACATGACTGCTGTACTGTGGCAGTTGAACCAGGCCAGAGGAGGGCACAAAGCATGTAATACAGAGTTCACAGTGCAGTCTTTGACTCACCCCCTCCTTGCTGCTGTCTGGCCTTCAGCTGCCCATCCAGGTCTGGAAACACCACCGCCAGGATCTGGAGCATGTGGGGGTCAGGGTCCGTGTTCCGCCCCTCCTGCGAGGAGGCGACAGCTTCAGCTGGACCCGTGCAATCCTCCGGGTCCAGCCCCGAAGGTCCTGCCACCTCTTCTGGCAGTTGCGGATCCGGCGCTTGTAGACCCCCACGGACCGGACAGCCCGGACGATGTCCTTCCAGATCTCCTGCTTCCGATGGGCATTAACCTGTGAGGATGACAAAGTGAAAAGGCCATTACTACACATGCAACATATCCGTGCATGACACAGTTGTATATACATGTCTCATTCACAGGGGCACATGATGTACACAGGCAGTGCAACGCTGCCCATGGACAGTTTGCCAGACGTCACTACATGGTATCATTGCATGGGAAGTAAAACCTTGTTCAAATGCACTGTCACTGCACCATACCTGTCCAGTGCATGTCACTACACACTATGGGGGGTGACAACTACTCAGTGAGCCTGCTAGCCAGTGGCGTGCAGACTTTCAGCCTTGCTAGTCAGACAAAATGCACATTCAGAAAGGCAGTGCACAGAACACTCACCTGCTCCCCTGGTGTCCCATACAGCTTGCTGTACTGTGGAAGTAGGCTGTCCAGCAGGGCCTGGTTCTCCTCAAGGCTGAAGGCTGGGGCTCTCTCCACAGTACGTGCCATTGCAGGGTCCAGAGGGGCAGAGACAGCAGCAGTGCAGTGGCAGATGTCGTCCTGGAGCATGTAGTGCAGGCAAGTGAGCTCTCAGGGGAACAGCCAGCAATATATATGTGCTGGAGAGGCAGATACTGTCCCTTGTGTCCAAAGTGATAGGTCCAAGTCATTTGCATCTTCTGAATCTGGCCAATCCATGGAATAGCAGCACCAATACACGCCCACGGCATCCTTCAAATCTTCAACTTCATGACATACATGATTTTGCAACATTGTTGTGGGTGACCAACTGAATTTCCAGCAACCGACTCGTTCGAATTTCGAAAACGCGTCCGTTGCCAGGCAAGGCCATTGTCAATGGGTGCGCACCGATCGGTCCATTGCGGTACAACGTGTACAGGGGCACAACGTGTACCCGCACACATTGAATGCAATGGGCCGGCCGGGGGCACCGATCGGTCCATTGCGGTACAACGCGTACAGGGGCACAACGCATACCCGCACACATTGAATGCAATGGGCCGGCCGAGGGCACCGATCGGTCCATTGCGGTACAACGCGTACAGGGGCACAACGCGTACCCGCACACATTGAATGCAATGGGCCGGCCGGGGGCACCGATCGGTCCATTGCTGATCAACGCATACAGGGGTACAACGCTGCACTCGACACATTGAATGCAATGGGCCGGCCGGGGCACCGATCGGTCCATTGCGGTACAACGCATACAGGGGCACAACGCGTACCCGCACACATTGAATGCAATGGGCCGGCCGGGGCACCGATCGGTCCATTGCGGTACAACGCGTACAGGGGCACAACGCCGTACTCGCACACATTGAATGCAATGGGCCGGCCGGGGCACCGATCGGTCCATTGCGGTACAACGCGTACAGGGGCACAACGCTGTACTCGCGCACATTGAATGCAATGGGCCGGCCGGGGCACCGATCGGTCCATTGCGGTACAACGCTGTACAGGGGCTACAACGCGTACCGCGACACATTGAATGCAATGGGCCGGCCGGAGGCACCGATCGGTCCATTGCGGATACACGCGTACAGGGGCACAACGCGTACCCGCACACATTGAATGCAATGGGCCGGCCGGGGGCACCGATCGGTCCATTGCGGTACAACGCGTACAGGGGCACTAATGCGTATCCGCACACATTGAATGCAATGGGCCGGCCGGGGGCACCGATCGGTCCATTGCTGTACAACGCGTACAGGGGCACAACGCGTACCCGCACACATTGAATGCAATGGGCCGGCCGGGGGCACCGATCGGTCCATTGCGGTACATCGCGTACAGGGGCACAACGCGTACCCGCACACATTGAATGCAATGGGCCGGCCGGGGGCACCGATCGGTCCATTGCTGATCAACGCGTACAGGGGTACAACGCGTACCCGCACACATTGAATGCAATGGGCCGGCCGGGGGCACCGATCGGTCCATTGCGGTACAACGCGTACAGGGGCACAACGCGTACCTGCACACATTGAATGCAATGGGCCGGCCGGGTGCACCGATCGGTCCATTGCGGTACAACGCGTACAGGGGTACAACGCGTACCCGCACACATTGAATGCAATGGGCCGGCCGGGGGCACCGATCGGTCCATTGCTGATCAACGCGTACAGGGGTACAACGCGTACCTGCACACATTGAATGCAATGGGCCGGCCGGGTGCACCGATCGGTCCATTGCTGTTCAACGCATCCCTGTACAAGTGACTGGCATATGTCACCATGCCTGTCTCAGATGGACATATGCCAGCCACAGATAGCTCCCAGGGAGTGAGGGGCACACCTACAACACGACAGCCTGTCCAAACTGTATGATAAGGCATGTAAGGCTGCATTTCCTATTGTGTGTATGTTGGTGTACATGTTGTCCTGTGGGTGTCACCTGGGGGCAGCCACCCCCAGGCTGTGCACGTGTTCATGGGGACAGGATCCTGGGTGTTACGTGTACATGACCACTGTGATGTGCAACTGTTCATATCTGTGCATGTGCCATGGTCACATTTCACGGTGGTGTATGTGTATGTCATGTCACATACCCCGTGAGTCCCATGTGGGACGGTATGTTTGAGCCAGGGTGTCCCAGTGGCACAATAGTGATGGTCCTCCACAGTCTGTGTGCATGTAGTGTTTACAATGTCTCTGATTTCATGTGCACAATGGGAGACAGTCTCCACATCCACGTTGTGTGGGCATGGACTTTGATGTTGTGCGTGTGTGTGTCACAGACGTCCATGTCTGTCCTGCAGTGGCAAGTGGGACCACTACCTGTGGGGGTCATAGTTGTTTTGCTGTGGTGTATACATGATACTCCATGTAATGCCAGTGTCCATGTGGCAATACAGGGTCCCTGGGAATGTACCTGTCGTTGAGCTGTGATGCCTGGGGCACATCTGTCCTCACATGTCACTGTGGGGGTGATTGTGACACGGCAGCAGGAGATGGGAACTGTGACACGGCCTCATGATATCCAATGGGCCAACCTGGGACTTATTGATGCCACTTGTTGGACCGTGATGACAGATGTTGGCCATGTATGTACCATACATGTCCTTACGGAACTGCACACTTCATGTAGTTGTGCCTCATAATGATGTATGTTGGGATATTGAGTGTGTTCAATGCCGCATATGTGGGCTGACTGACAATCTTGCTTACTTCTCCTCTGCACTGCAGGGCTCCTGCTGTCCATCGACCATTCCCAGACCTGGCAACAATGGTGGAACGGGACAGCATCCGACGGTACCGCTTCACCAGGCAGCTGATTGAGGATTTGGCAGTGCAGTTGGCCCCACATTTGCAGCCAGGCCGACCATATCCTACAGCGCTGACCCCAAGGTGAAGGTGATGGCAGCCCTACACTTCTTTGCCACCGGTACCTTCCAACATACTGTGGCGACTGCTGGTGGGATGTCACAGACCATGTTGAGCCGTGTGCTCCGCGATGTTTTGGCGGCAATGTTGCTATTCCTGAACCGGTACATCTATTTCCCTAGACTGCGACGACTCACTGACGTGAAGAGTGACTTCTATGCCCTGGGGAGGATGCTGCATGTCATTGGCTCCATTGATGGGACACATGTGGCTTTGGTACCACCACAGGCCCAGGAGCAGGCCTACAGGAACCGCAAGCACTACCACTCGGTCAATGCACTGGTGGTGTGTCTTGCAGATATGACCATCACACACGTGTGTGCCTGTTTCCCTGGTTCAGCACACGATGCCTTTGTGATGAGGAGTAGTCGCATCCCCAGGATGATGGCACAGATGCAGAACCAGCGTGCCTGGCTTGTCGGTGTGTACTGACTTTGTGCCATTGTGTGTGATCTGATCTGTAGTATTCCGCCCACTTTTCAAATTGTCAGCTAATGTGCACTTGTCTGTCCGTAGGTGACTCGGGATACCCCAACATGCCGTGGTTGCTGACACCCCTCAGGAACCCTGTGACACCAGCCCAGATGCGCTACAATGAGGCACATGGTCGGACCAGGAGAGTGATTGAGCGGACATTTGGTCTCCTGAAGAGCCGCTTCCGCTGCCTGGACAAGACCGGAGGGTCCCTCCCATATGCCCCTGCGAAAGTGTGCAAGATTATCATCGTCAGCGGCATGCTCCACAACCTGGCAGTGCGGAAGGAGTTGCCTCTCATCCAGGATGACAATGACCAACATCCGCCACCTGTGGAGGATCCTGGCCTGGACCACGATGCCAGTGATGATGATGATGATGATGAGGGTGATGTCCGCACACAGCTCATCACCAACTTCTTTAGCTGAATGTGAGTATCCTGAGGTGTCATGTCAATGATGTGAGTTGGCATGATATGTGTAGGTGGTGCTCTGGTGCTGTTGGAGTGTGTCCATGGGCTACTTGACTGGATGTGTGTTGCGATGTGTGCTTACAGGTGGGCTGTACTCCCCAACAGTGTTGACATGCTAACTTGGTTCTGGGTGGGTATCTTGTAACATGTATTGTGCATGAGTTTTGCTGTTCTGTCCTGTTCTCCATTGCTTTTGACTGTGTGTCATTTCTGTCCTTCACAGGGTACTTTCAGATTCGTTTGGTCAACTGTGTCCACCGACGACGTGATTGCACTTCCAGGGTGGTAGCTGTTGTGCCCCTACAGGTGATGTGCGCCACACCCATGGACTTCCTTCCGTCTACAGTTGTTGACTGTGTGCCCGCTGCCAGGTGGGATTACCTTGCATCTGTAGTGGTTACGACATGTTGCAACTGTGTAATAAACCTGTGCTTCACTTTGTGATGTGCGTTGTCTGTGGTCACACATTTGACTGCCATTTGCTTACTGCACCTGTGGGCTACTTGACTACAACTGGGAATGGGTGTGGTGTCTGTGCATTGCACTGTCTTCCCTGGCAACATCAGTGTAGGTAATGAGTCAGATGGCCTAGGTGTGTATGTGTTGTGTAGCCCTGGTGGTGTGTCTCCCTCATATGTGTCACGTTGCCTTTACTCACATGCCTGTGTGGTACTTGCTGTTGCAGTTCGCATACACAGTGTAATTTTGCAGTTCATCATCCCCATAACAGCACCCACGTTGGAATCACAACAGAGGCAAGTATGGTGTATTAGTGTGTTTATTGTGATACATTTGTGTGAATAGTGCATAGGATGGGTAGTGCTGTACATAAATCTTGCAATCAGAAGTTCCTAGGTGAATTGAAAGTCCTGGTAGACAAAATCCCCAGTATTGGGGCCACAGTTGTCTGAGACATTGGTCCAACTTGTACTCCCCATGCAATGTGTGGGAGTAGTGTTGCCGTCAACAGGGTGAACAGTCTGTGCACAAAGGTGAACATCCAGAACAGGTTCAGGCTTCCTGGGAGTTGCGCTTGGCCATCGGCCTCTCACTTGCCCCTCCTCGGACGACCCCTCTTCTTTGGGGGGGCCCCTCAAGTACAGGCTGCTGCGGTGCAGGGGACTCTCCGCCAGAGTCATCCTCCCTCCCTGTGGCAGTTGCAGTTTGTTCAGCACCAGATGTTGTTGGCACACAGGGAGGTGTGGATTGGTTGCTGTTCATCTGGCGGAGGCATTGTAAAATGTCCCTGTGCACCGCCGTCATCTCATGCAGTGCATCCCACTTGGACTCCACGCGGGACATGTGTGAGTCCACGCGGGACATGTGTGACTCCACGTGGGACATGTGAGAGTCCAAGCGGGCATGATGGGCAGCCTGCTGCTGTTTCATGTCTCTGAGGAGCCCCACTACCTGGCTGAGATCTCCGGTGCTGGACTGGTACGCATCAGCTATGCGTACCAGTTGTGGGTCATCATGCACACCAGCAACCTCTGCAAGCAGCGACCTCTGTCTCCCACCCCTCCCACCACCCCTGCTGACATGTGCAGTGCGTGCAGTGGCACGCACAGATGACCCTGGTCCACCTTGGGGGTTGGTGGTGGTGGTGGTGTCCATGGCCCCAGGTTGGTCCAGGGTCCCTGTGCTGGTGTTGCTCCTTGTTCTGTCCATGTCGGCAGGGATGGTATTTGTGGTGACAGTCGTTGGAGGGGTGGGTGCAGGGGGTGCAGCTGGTGGTCCTGCTGGTGCTGCAGCTGGTGGTCCTGCTGGTGCTGCATGTAGACTTGCACCGGATGTGCCAGGTTGGTCTTCTTCGTCCGAGGAGGGCAGAGGCTGTACGACACCAGTGAGCTCCGCATCCTCTTGAGCCTGGGACTGGGACTCCTCAGCGTCTGCTGCTGTGTCCCCATCATCACCTGTTTTTGGGAGACACACACAATGTATGTTATGTTTCTGCAGGCATCAATGGTTGACACACCTGACAGTTGTGACTGTGCCTCTGGGTGCGGGCCTGTACATTGCATTGTCCTAAGTCGTCACAGTCAGGGGTTGATATTGGTGTGGCACATTGTCCTGCATTATTTGGGCATTTCTATGTATTTGTTGGGGTGTGAACATGGTCTGCATTGGTTGTATTTGGTTGACAGCCGGCCCTCCTTCCCACCCAGCCAGTCAGTTATCCCACCATGGACTGTGCTTGCATTGCAGGGAGTGGAAGTTGTCTCTCAGGATGTCAGTCAGTGGTGTCCTGCTGTTTGTTGGTGCACAGTTGCCAGCAGGGCCTTGTGCTCCCCACAGCAGTAGCCAGTGTCAGCCATCTTGTGAGTCCTTCTCCACTCCCTGTGATGTGAGCATGGTTCAGGGTGGTGTTGATGGGACAGTTGTGGGGGTGAGCTATGTCTGTGACTGTGACTCCCATCATGCTATTGCCTCCACCCCACTTCCCAGCATTCCCATACTTACTTGCTTTTGTGGGGAGTTCAGTGTGTGTGGGTGTGAGGGCAATGGCAAGATGGCTGACAGTGGTGTCCTGCTGTTGGTTGGTGTGCAGTTCCCAGCATGCCCTTGTGCTCCCCACAGCAGTAGCCAGTGTCAGCCATCTTGTGTGTCCTTATCCACTCCCTGTGATGTGAGCATGGTTCAGGGTGGTGTTGATGGGCCAGTTGTGAGGCTGAGCAATATCTGTGACTACCACTCCCATCATGCTATTGCCTCCACCCCCCTTCCCAGCATGCCCATGCTTCCTTCCTTTTGACTCTGCTTCCCTGTGGGGTGGGCTGGCTGTGCTGACAGGATGGCTGGGAGTGTTGTCCTGGCAGTTGTTTGGCTAAAAGTCCCAAGAGTGTCCCTGTGCTTCACACAACATAACCCAGGGTGGTGGTTCTTTGTGGGATCTTGAGTTAGGATGGGAGGCATTGCATTCTACCAGGTGGGTTCTGTGGAGTTTGTGTTGAGGGGGGTGTGAGGGGAGATGCTTGTGACTATGGTCAGTGCTGCAAGTCCTCCTTCCCACCCAGCCAGCCAGATATCCCACCATGGTACGTGCTTGCATTGCAGGGAGTGGAAGTTGTCTCTCAGGATGTCAGTCAGTGGTGTCCTGCTGTTTGTTGGTGCACAGTTGCCAGCAGGGCCTTGTGCTCCCCACAGCAGTAGCCAGTGTCAGCCATCTTGTGTGTCCTTATCCACTCCCTGTGATGTGAGCATGGTTCAGGGTGGTGTTGATGGGCCAGTTGTGAGGCTGAGCAATATCTGTGACTACTACTCCCATCATGCTATTGCCTCCACCCCCCTTCCCAGCATGCCCATGCTTCCTTCCTTTTGACTCTGCTTCCCTGTGGGGTGGGCTGGCTGTGCTGACAGGATGGCTGGGAGTGTTGTCCTGGCAGTTGTTTGGCTAAAAGTCCCAAGAGTGTCCCTGTGCTTCACACAACATAACCCAGGGTGGTGGTTCTTTGTGGGATCTTGAGTTAGGATGGGAGGCATTGCATTCTACCAGGTGGGTTCTGTGGAGTTTGTGTTGAGGGGGGTGTGAGGGGAGGTGCTTGTGACTATGGTCAGTGCTGCAAGTCCTCCTTCCCACCCAGCCAGCCAGATATCCCACCATGGTACGTGCTTGCATTGCAGGGAGTGGAAGTTGTCTCTCAGGATGTCAGTCAGTGGTGTCCTGCTGTTTGTTGGTGCACAGTTGCCAGCAGGGCCTTGTGCTCCCCACAGCAGTAGCCAGTGTCAGCCATCTTGTGAGTCCTTCTCCACTCCCTGTGATGTGAGCATGGTTCAGGGTGGTGTTGATGGGACAGTTGTGGGGGTGAGCTATGTCTGTGACTGTGACTCCCATCATGCTATTGCCTCCACCCCACTTCCCAGCATTCCCATACTTACTTGCTTTTGTGGGGAGTTCAGTGTGTGTGGGTGTGAGGGCAATGGCAAGATGGCTGACAGTGGTGTCCTGCTGTTGGTTGGTGTGCAGTTCCCAGCATGCCCTTGTGCTCCCCACAGCAGTAGCCAGTGTCAGCCATCTTGTGTGTCCTTATCCACTCCCTGTGATGTGAGCATGGTTCAGGGTGGTGTTGATGGGCCAGTTGTGAGGCTGAGCAATATCTGTGACTACCACTCCCATCATGCTATTGCCTCCACCCCCTTCCCAGCGTGCCCATGCTTCCTTCCTTTTGACTCTGCTTCCCTGTGGGGTGGGGTGGCTGTGCTGACAGGATGGCTGGGAGTGTTGTCCTGGCAGTTGTTTGGCTAAAAGTTCCAAGAGTGTCCCTGTGCTTCACACAACATAACCCAGGGTGGTGGTTCTTTGTGGGATCTTGAGTTAGGATGGGAGGCATTGCATTCTACCAGGTGGGTTCTGTGGAGTTTGTGTTGAGGGGGGTGTGAGGGGAGGTGCTTGTGACTATGGTCAGTGCTGCAAGTCCTCCTTCCCACCCAGCCAGCCAGATATCCCACCATGGAACGTGCTTGCATTGCAGGGAGTGGAAGTTGTCTCTCAGGATGTCAGTCAGTGGTGTCCTGCTGTTTGTTGGTGCACAGTTGCCAGCAGGGCCTTGTGCTCCCCACAGCAGTTGCCAGTGTCAGCCATCTTGTCAGTTGTTTTCCACTCCCTGTGATGTGCGCATGGTTCAGGGTGGTGTTGATGGGACAGTTGTGGGGGTGACCAATATCTGTGACTACCACTCCCATCATGCTATTGCCTCCACCCCACTTCCCAGCATTCCCATACTTACTTGGTTTTGTGGGGAGTTCAGTGTATGTGGGTGTGAGAGCAATGGCAAGATGGCTGACAGTGGTGTCCTGCTGTTGGTTGGTGTGCAGTTCCCAGCATGCCCCTGTGCTCCCCACGACACAGCAACAGTGTCAGACATCTTTGATGGGCCTTTCCACTCTCTGTGGGATGTGCATGCGTGAGTGTGAGCTTGCTGGGCCATGTGGTGGGGGATGTAGAGCTGTGCCTACGACTCCCATCATGCTATTGCCTCCACCCCCCTTCCCAGCATGCCCATGCTTCCTTCCTTTTGACTCTGCGTCCCTGTGGGGTGGGCTGCCTGTGCTGACAGGATGGCTGGGAGTGTTGTCCTGGCAGTTGTTTGGCTGAAAGTCCTATGAGTGTCCCTGTGCTTCACACGACATAACCCAGGGTGGAGGTTCTTTGTGGGACCTTGAGTTAGGATGTGTGGCATTGCATTCTCCCAGGTGGGTTATGTGGAGTATGTGTTGAGGGTGTGTGTGAGGGGAGGTGCTTGTGACTATGGTCAGTGGTGCGAGTCCTCCTTCCCACCCAGCCAGCCAGATATCCCACCATGGAACGTGCTTCCATTGCAGGGAGTGGAAGTTGTCTCTCAGGATGTCAGTCAGTGGTGTCCTGCTGTTTGTTGGTGCACAGTTGCCAGCAGGGCCTTGTGCTCCCCACAGCAGTTGCCAGTGTCAGCCATCTTGTGAGTCCTTCTCCACTCCCTGTGATGTGCGCATGGTTCATGGTGGTGTTGATGGGACAGTTGTGGGGGGGCAATATGTGTGACTACGACTCCCATGATGCTATTGGCTACACTGACTTGGCCAGCATACACAGAATTCCTTCCTTTCAGTGGTCTTCACTGTGTGTTGGTGTTGTTGTGGTGGCTACATGTCTGGATGTGTTTGTTAGTTCTATTTGTGCCACTGCCTAGCTGTAGTTGTAGTTGTGTTTGTACATGTGATGGCACGGTTGAGTGTAACTTTGAGATGGCATGTGTTGTGTTTCTCTGACTGACATACACATTTTGGGATGATTCTGTTCTGGTTGCTGTGTAATTGCTATGAGTGCATGGTTTGACTCTCCCCTTGACAGTGATGTGTGTGTGTATTGTGGCAGAATATTGTGTACATTTGTTGTGTACTCACCAGGCTCTGGGATGTTCTTTAGTCCATATACGCTCACTGGCGGAAGGATGGCCCGCACCTTCTCCTCCCAGGGCCTGAGGTATACTGGCTTGGCAGGAGGGCCACTGCCGGTGTATTGGCTCAGGAGGTAGTCTTTATTGAGCAGGTCCCATACCCTCCTGCGCACGTCATACCACCTGTTCTGGATGTCGGTCTTTGTGCGCAGACATGGTGATTGTGCGTTCACCCTGTTGATGATCCTCTCCCACATCTTGGTTTTCTGGGAGATGGGGGTCTGTTGGACCAGTGTGCCAAACAGCTGTGGCTCTACCCTGAGGATCTCGTCTACCATGACTTCCAATTCACAATCTAGGAACTTGTGATTCTTCTTGGGGGGCATGGTGATGGGTGGTGATGGTGAGTGATGTGTGTGTTGGTGTGCAGGTGAGGGTGTGTGAGTGTGTGTTTTGCTGGGTGTATGTGAGGTAGGTATTTGTTGGTGTGCTGATGGTGTGTGGCTTGTGTGAGGGATGAGCTGTGGGTGTGTGGTTGCTGTCTGTTGGGTGCTGGCAGTGGAATGGCATTTGCAAAGGATCATGGTTGGGATTTGTGTCCTTTATATGGGTGGAGTTGTGGGTGTGTCTTTGTTCTCTGTCCCCACCCCCCACAGTATTTATTGGCTTTGTAATTGCTTGTTTGGCCTTTTTTTGTGTCATTTTTCCTTTGTACTGTCTGTGCATGTTGGAAACGTTCTTGTGACCGAGTCGGACCCTGCATTTGTCTCGTACGGTGTTCTCCGTTTCGTTCACGCTGTGTTTGTGCAGTTTTCTATGCTGCGTACGCGTCGGTCGCGGTGTTTTGTGTTACTTCGGCTCGGTTTTGTATGCGTGTCGGTCGTACGGCTTGTCCTCCGTCCGACTCGGTCGTGGTTTTCGCGCCTTGCATCGTACTTTGCGGTTTGGAGTTCGCGTGTACGTTTCGGTCGGATTTGTTCCGGGTGCGTGTCGGTCGGTTCGATTCGCGTGTTTTTCCGGCCGTATTGCTGTTTTCCGTGCGGCTCGGTCGTTCGGCTTGGGTTCGGTACGTGTCGGTCGGATTTTGCACGCTTTGCATCGTACTTGGCGTGTCGGGCGCCACAGGTACGTGTCGGTCGGAATAAATTCCGGCTCCGACTCGGTCGGTGCTTTTCCGGCCCGAATCGGAATTGACCCCTTAGTATGATGATTTTTAGTACAGTTTTTTTTTGCTGACAATTGCGTACTCAATAATTAATTACATTACAACCGGTCACATAAGTGCATTCACATGAATTTTAGAATTGAAAAGAAAAGGTGTGCAGTTATTGAATAAAGGCAATTTATAGAGTATCATGTACAAGATTAAATAATCGTTTGCAGGCAGTCTAGGTATAGTACCTTTTAAAGAAAACTTTAGTGTCTTGGCTTGATTCTGATGGTGAGACGTATACAGATTTAACAAAATTGCATACATGGGAATCACGAATGTGTGTGTAACCGCAATAGAACTGAATTTATTACATCAAAAAATACAAAATAATTTTATATATATATCCATACCACCACCGGGTCCTCTGGAGATACCGGACACCGACACTGCTGACTCAGGTTACTGCAATTTTATTTCATTTAAACTTTTGTGCTGTTTGTAACGCGTTTCGACAGGATCCCCTGCCTTGCTCACACCTATATATATATATACACCAACTCCTCTGATGGTAGCCAGACAATAAATGATTGTGGAAGCTAACACACGGCGTTGTCATCCTTGGTACTCAGAGGAGTTGGTGTACAATAACTGACTGTGCTGATTCCGTTGAGATGACGCACCTTTTGTTCAGGTGAGCGGCGGCAGACAGCGAAAAGTGGAGAAGGAGTATATATAAACCAAGTCTGTTTTTAGTGCCCATGAATTTTCAAATAGGCACACATCACTTTAAATACATTTGTTTTACAACGCAGCGACGTCATGTGATCAAGGCCGCTTTGAGGCCGAAACGCGTAATGATGGACTATCCTGAATAAATAATATTTGCACATAATAGTGGTCCGTGCCTGTGGTTTTCCAAACGAGTGGAAAGTACGAGCGGAGAACTTGCTGATACATTGGCCGATTTGGTTTCCCTCGGTCGTACACGGACCCCCTCTCGATTTTGGGTCAAGAGGAGGTGAAACCGAAACCGAAGTGGCAGACACTGATGCCGGTAATCGAAGTACTCTGCAAGAAGGATTGACCGCTAGACCCCCAGACAGTACTACTATCTTCCTATCGTAGGCCGGCGTGGTTTGAGTCGAAGGACCCAGAGAACGCTGGCAACACAGAGGTAAGGGTATTGCTGAGAGTCGGGTGATGAGGTGTGCGTTAGAGATGGGAGTGCGTATTAAACATCAGCTCTGATTCCTCTAACCGAAAGCATTCAGACAGGTAAGTATAATGTCTGCCAACGCACTGCGGGACCGGGAGGCAGCTGCCATAGAAATGTTCAACATTGCTCCTAGCACAAATTCGGAGGTTCAAGTGACTGAGGGAGCACAAGGTAAAAATGAAAGGAATCTAAAAGAAATGATGAAAAGACTTGGGACAAGAGCAATCTAAGTGGTGGGAGCATAGATCGTTACAGCATTAGTTGGATGTGGGGAGAATCCCTAGAGGATTGAGAATTCTTATCGCCCCCACCTATGAAAACCCCAATCCCACCATGATGAAGGAATGGGCAGAATGCAATCTAGAGTCTTCACGAAAGCTGGTCCAAATTCTGGTTAAATATGCAGAATCGGACCGCATTGATCTACAAAAACAGATAGACGGGCTTAATGAAGAACTGGGCAATATAGGACCAACTGAAACTATTTCGAAAATGCAAGAGGAAATGACCAACAGACTACGCAAGGAAGAGGATAAAATTAAGGACAGAAAGGCCTACAAATTTCAGCGAGATAAAGCTGATTATGAAAATGGACGGATTTTCACTTTTGCCAAAAGGTATGATTCACACAAAGGGGCCGATTCCGATCTCGGCCGGTAGGGCACTGAATCGGATTCGGCTTAACCGGATCCGATTCGGAGCCCTCTTTCCCGACCGATTCGTACGTGCGTCCAGCCGAGCGAGTACGATGCGAGCGCACGCGAAATCGCCGACCGACTTGTTCGCGGGTCCGAAGCGCTCCGACCGACTCGCACGGACACGACTTGCACCGCGCGATGGAGACGTTCCCCGGCCGGGCAAGTACGATGCACGACGCGAGCAGTCCGACCGACTCGCGCCGTCCGGCTCGAAAGAGCAGTCGGAGCCGCACTTTGGGGGTCCGTGTCGGACCCACCTGTACGCGTAGCCGCGCGAGTTGCACATAGGGGGGACCCATGGGTCCCCCCTACCTGTGCATGTACGCCGCGAGTCGCTTCGAGGCGTACCCACTGTAGGGGGCACCCTTGTTTGCCTCGCACCCATTGGGTCAATGGGAGCCCGCGTACGCGTTGTACGTCCGGCTCCCATTGACTCACTGGGAGTCCGACCGACTCGAGTACGATTGCATGCGTGCGCATCGTACTCGTTCGGTCGGACTGCCAGAGTCCGATTCGGTCGGAAATCTCTCCGGGTCCGGCTCGGTCGGAGAGATTTCCGGCCTGAATCGGAATCGGCCCCAAAGTGTCAAAATTTAAGGGGACAAGTGAACAAAGACAGACGGTACCAAACAAAAGAGATCAGCAAGCAACAACGTCTAATTCTGATCTGAGTCCAGCAATGGAGAGTGAATCAGAACCAGAAACAAGTCAATCAAGATTAGGTTTACCAACACAGAAACTCTCACTAGCTGAAGAGTTGGATTTTTTACGCCAGGACAGGGGACAAACAATACGCCCAAGAACGACGAAAAAAGGAAAAGAAGAAATACAAAACAGCGAGAAAGGAGAAAAGTGAGGCGGCAACGAACAATCCAACAAACGACAGCCGGGAGGCAGATGGAGACGCAAATGATTCACAACTGTAACCAAAAGAAAAAGACAACAGACAACAAAACTATCATAAATCTGTCATCAATTAATTTAAATGAAGCAGAAAGACAACAACTATCCTTAGGTCTCTCCTATTGTCCGGAGAGTAGCTTCAACTATGCTCAAACAAGGATGAATGTGTAATAATTTGTCCCCAAATTAAAGTTGAAAAAATTTCATCTTCAACGCAATTCCAATATGAAGGATGATAAAAGCAAATTGGGAAATGAGCATGCATATGAGACCAATCTGACAATTGAGACATACCATTGTTGAGAGAACTACAAGAACTTCAGAATGAGAATTAAATATCAGGTACTCAAAAAGAGTCCAGTACTCGACCAGTGATAGAAGGTTGCTTAAGCCCAAACCTCAATTTGAATGCACAGATATTGACTCCATTCAAACCAAAATAATCATTTACACCAATTATGATTCGGGACTCCATTGACATTTTCAATGAACAAGTAGTAAAGCAAATTAAGAATCTGAATCATCAAACTCAGAGGATCAAACCAAGATTTAGAAAACGAAATTATCAATACCAGCAGCTCATGAACAAACTAAAGAAGGATGACCAAATAGTCATTCGCAACTTTGATAAAGGAGGAAATATTGCAATTTGGCCTAAACAGGACTACAAGCAGGAGGCTTTAGGTCATCTAAGTGACAACGAGTGTTACAGAAAAAGCAATGGTCCACCTAGGGTGTTTAAAATGACTCTCCCAGTGATGGGGAGGGATTTTCTCTCCCTGATTAATCAATCCCTGACAACTGGGAGGGTCCCACTCAACGTCAAGGAAGCTAGGGTAACCCCGCTGCTGAAAAAACAGGGGCAGACGTCAATAACCTGAAGAATTATCGACCTATATCTAAGCTCCCCTTCTTGGCCAAAGTAGTGGAACAACATGTACTTAGAACCCTCTCACTATTCATCGAGAAACACCAGCTACTTCAGGTGCGGCAGGTGGGCTTTAGGGCCCACCACAGTACAGAGTTGGTGATGCTATCGGTGCTGTGTGAGCTCAGGCTTACAGCTGACAAAAAGAAGCCTTGTGCTATGATTCTGCTAGACCTAACAGCCGCATTTGACACAGTGAATCATGGCCAACTGCTGGCTCGTATTCAGAATATGGGAATCTGTGGTGTGGTGCATCAATGGATCTCCTCCTTTCTGAAGGACCGGACACAAAGGATTCAGCTAGAGGACCGCGTGTCCAGTAAAGGTGCACTGGCTTGCGGAGTTCCACAGGGCTCTGCACTATCCCCACTTCTTTTTAACATTTATCTCCAGCCATTGGTGGCAGCCTTGGCTCAAATGGACTGCCGAATGTTTAATAATGCGGATGACACCCAATTGATCCTTCGGATCGACAGCTCCCTTCAAGCCCAATCCTGTGTACAAAACATCCTTAGGTATACAGTTAACTGGATGACTGCCAACTCGCTCAAAGTGAACCCTGACAAAACAGAGGTACTAGCTATCACCACGGGAGGCAGTCCCTGGTCTAATCTCTTCTAGCCACAAGAGTTAGGTACTACACCCACACCGGTATCGGCCGTGATCAAGTGTCCACCGTGGTAGGGACCTGTGTGGGTCTGCTGAGACAACTTAGGAAACTGGCATCCCTCCTATCATTTTCAACTCTGCGCACGGTGGTGTCGGCACTGATTGTGTCACGATTGGACTTCGGCAATTCTCTATACATTGGGCTACCAGATAAGCTGTTAGGTAAGCTGCAAGTAGTAATGAATGACGCTGCAAGACTGATTTTTAAACTCCGAAGACGTTCACGTGCAACACCACTGCTGCAGCAGCTGCACTGGCTCCCAATCAAGCAGCGAGCCAGGTTTAAGGGCCTTTGCATTGCTCATAAAGCTCTCTATGGGCAGGCACAGGAATACATCAAGGACCGACTAAGGAGCTACGAGCCAGGACGTAACCTCCGCTCGTCCGAGGCAGGCCTGCTGTCCTGCCCTCGGTTTGATAAAACCACCATGGGCAGACGATCTTCCTCAGTTCTGATCCCCCACCTATGGAACAAGCTACCAGAAAGTCTACGTAGGGAAACCTCTCTTCTTCCATTCAGAAAAAAGCTTAAGACCCTGTTGTTCACACAGGCCTGGGGATAAGACTTGCTCTGACCAGGCACACTGACAGATAACCGCTGGTAGGGTTTAGCTATTCTCTCATAAACGCTAAGAGACGGTTGGAGATTACGCGCTATACAAATATCAATTAACATAACATAACAGCTTGTGCAATATACAATGGCTATTATGCCAAACTATTAGCTTGGAAAAATGCAGGTCTCATCACTACAGAAGGACATACATTTCTTAAAAATGATAACCCAGTAATACCAGTGATGTATTTTATCCCAAAAGTTCATAAAAATCTGGCTAAACCACTGGGGAGACCAATTATATCAGCATGTAGTAGTCTACTAGAAAACACCTCTAAATATATAGACTACTTTCTGCAGGAACACGTACAAAGGTTGCCCTAATTTATCCAGGACACCAGAGATTTTCTACGGAAGTTAAGTGAATTTACGTGGCAAACAGATTATCTCCTTATGACCATGGACGTAACCTCACTTAATACGAGCATACAGCATAAGGATGGAACCAGAGCACTTGAACATTTCCTCAGTAATAGACCGATTTGGCTGGCGCAACACAGCAAAATGTTAATTAACATGGTGAACTTTGTCTTACTAACAATCTGTTTATGTTCCAGAACCAAATATACCAACAAATACGCGGAGTTGCTATGGGAGCCAGCTTCTCCCCCAGCTATGCCTGTTTCCATATGGGCTGGTGGGAGGAGCTGGTTCTCAAACAGAGTCATCATTTATTATTCAAGGAGCATGTGAGGATCTGGTTAAGATTTATAGATGATCTTTTTGTGGTGTGAGAGGGTACTAAGCAGGGTGCTTTGGACTTTGTAGCAACAATCAACAACAATGATATGAATTTGAGGTTTACTGCCACACTGAGTAAGGTCACAGTCAATTTTTGGGACGTTGAGGTGTACATAACAAACAATAGAATTGAAACCAAGTTACACTGTAAAGAAACAGCTGGCAATTCCCTGTTGCATGCCACAAGCATCCACCCTAAGCACTTAATAGAAAGCATACCCTATGGGGAAATGCTTAGGCTCAAGAGAATTTGCAGTAATAATACGGACCTTCAAGTGGCACAAAAGGAAAGTAAACTGAGATTCTTATCACGAGGCTACTCAGAAAAGACCTTAGATCAGGCCATCAGGAAAACAAGAGTAGTGAATAGGTCTATCTTTTGATAAATAACAAAGCTAGAATACACAGCAAAAAGAACCTCAACAATGATCTAATCCCTAGTGTTACTCAGAATGATGAAATTGAAGCAAAGAAAGATCAAATTAGACTGATACTCACATTTAATAAACAGGACAAACTATTAAGAAGTATCATGAGACGCAATTGGCCAATAGTATTAAATGATCCGATTATTGGCCACTTACTTCCCAGTAGTCCAGCGATCACCTATAGAAAAGCCCCATCCATGAACAATGCTCTGGTAAAGAGTAGACCCGAGAGAACAGAGGTTAACACCTGGCTCTCACCAAGAAAAGGCGTTTTCAAGTGTTCAACCTGTCGAGTGTGTAGATTTGGGATCAATAGGACCACATACACAACACCCTTCAGTGACAAGGACTACGAGATTAAAAAATTCTTGACATGTAAAACAGACATGCGGTGTATGTGTTGGAGTGTCCTTGTGGACTACGCTATATTGGTAGTACTAAGTTGCCGGCACACAAACGAATACTCCAACACATTCGAGCAATTACCAACTCAGACCCTACATATCCGGTTGCCCGGCACTTCAAAGAATGGCACAACAATAAACTGGAACAATTCAGGTATTATTTACTGGACTCGGTCCCAAGCCGTAGAAGAGGGGGCAACAGAGAATCAGCATTAAGGAAATTGGAGACAAAATATATTTTGGAGTTGGACACCAAAACTCCAGGGGTCTCAATGCTACAGAGGATCTATATACATGTCTTTAAATCCCGATAGGACCAAGCCCCAATATATTCTTATCAAATTACTAAGTTAGTACAGGTCACCCATAATAACATTACTTGATACAGCTCAGCTCAAGTAGAAACAGCAGCTATGAGAACTTGATTACAGAGACACTTGCAGTTAGCCTCCCCTAATATGAATTTGTGAAGCGATATTTTAACATCAAAATGAACTTAAAATTATACATGTTTACAAATAAGGCTTAGTCATTATGTGTAGCCAACCCGTCACAACTAGAAATTTTACATTCTATGCACTTTAATAACACTAAGGAGGGATAAATGGTATATCGCACTTTATTTACAGCACTTTTGCACAATGGCACTTTAAAATAGGGGCAAAAACCCAATGACAGACTCCAAAGATAAGATATTTAAATACTATGACTATTATGAAGGGCAGATGTAGGAATAACTGACCAACCAGAAAAACAAACATGCGGAGAAATGCAATAAATACTGCTATTTACAGTGTTATTTTGGGTACATGCTTAGTATTATATATAGGTGGAGTTTCATCAGACAGTTCTATGAAATATATATAATATAATTCAAATAGGCATGGTTGTTTTTAGTCAAGTCAACTACATGGTTTAAAAAAGGTCTTAAATGTGCACAAATGAAAAATTGCATTCATGCATGTTATATTGATGGTATTTTACATGTATTTATATGCCGCGTTTAAGCTTTTAAAAAAAAATGCTCTTCAGATTGTATTTATACACCAAGTCTGGTTATAGTGCCCATGAATTTTCAAATATGCACGCATCTCTTTAAATACGTTTGTTTTACAATGCAGCGACGTCATGTGATCAAGGCCGCTTTGAGGCTGAAACGCGTAATAGTGGACTATCCTGAATAAATAATATTTTCACATAATAGTGGTCCGTGCTTTTCCGAGCGAGTGGAAAGTAGGAGCGGAGAACTTGCTGATATATATATATATGTATATACACATATCTCTCTCTCTCTCTCTCTCTCTCTCTCTCTCTCTCTCTCTCTATATATATATATATATATATATATATATATACATATCACGATCGCCGTCGTTGCTCTCAATCCTCTCCAAAACACACGGACACGGACCACTTGTATGTGAGGTTTACTGCTTTATTCTGCCGCCATTACGCGTTTCGACTCCTCAAGAGCCTTGATCACATGACATGATTTAGCGGTAAGTTTTTTTCGCCTTTTAAAGTGACATAGTGCATTGTGGAAAGTGCAAAGTTCAACGTAAATCATGGACATATACAAAATATATACAATGTATCATGACTTGGAATATTATTTAGACTTACAATGATTATTTTCAATAATGGTTAAATAAGTATCATTAGCTACGCTTGGTTTATAATTATCACATGCCAATTACCATTCGGATATAATGTATATCCACATATATATTTGTCATTAAAACCTATAGATATATATATCAGGATAAAAGCATAGAAAAAAAGTCCTAGCTAAGATTTACAAATATAAAACCACATGTAAAAAATTGATGTTATATAAAATTACATTATATACATAAAATATGGTTTCATACTAAAAATGTATAGCGCGCCCACGTGTTCTGTTTACATTGATGAATTTACAAATTTTTAAGATTATTTTAAAATGCATTGGATAAATCCTTGTAAATACATTGTCCCTGTAAACATGTTTGCGGTCATATTGAATTTGTCATTGTGTCTCATGATTGGTATATATATCATTGATATATGTGGATGTCCAGGGAAGTTTAAAAAGTGCCTAAAGTGCTCAAAGTGCTGTATGTGCTACCTTGCGTGTCTATAATCAGGATAATATATTTCACTTAAATCTAATTAAAATAACATTATTAGCTGCCTGATGTTTCATTTATATATCACACTAATTTATGTCATCTATCTTACGTGTCTGCCATACATCTTGGTATGAATACCTTGTGTTACCCCTTTATCCTGAGGTTAATAGTTTGCATGGGGGTGGCTATGTCCATAACCACCCAGTTAGTAAAGGTGATGTAAGTCAGATATCACTCATGTTTTTGTTCGCCGGAATAGTCAAAGGGTAATACAATGATAAACATTGAGTAATGGAATTTGAACATTGAACACTAAATATTACTCATGAAGTACAAAACATAAAATATCAAATATCAAATATAACATATCATAAATATACATCTCATAAAATATTAAATATTAAATATTGGTCTCTATATGCATAAATAGATATTAAATATGCAATATAAAACGTGAAACACACAATATGAAATATAATACATAAAATATAGAGTATCCTTGCGGCTCATTGAGTGATTCAATTGATGCCTGTTACTCGGTGTATATTTTGTATATTATTTGTTTGATATAATCATAGTTCTATCTCATCAATTCAAAGGCAAGTGTGTAAGTCCTCCGTTACATTTAACCCTCCTGGATGTTTGGAGTTCATCTCAAGGATGTATCTGGTTTCTAGTTTACGTAGTTTTGCTTCCCTGTTACCACCTCTTCTACTTAGGGGTACTGAGTCAATGAGAAAGTATCTTAGTTCATGACTCCTAGATCCATGATACTCCTTGAAATGTCTCGCCACTGGATACGTGTTGTCTTGATTGGTAATAGCCCTCTAATGTTGAAGAACCCGTTTGTGTGCCTGCAGCTTTGTGCTGCCTATGTATTGTAGGCCACATGGGCATAACAACACATAGACCACGTATTCAGTTTTACATGTCAACAATTTGTTAATATCATGTTGTTTTGGGCTAAAGGGGGTAGTATATTTGGTTTTGTTGATCCCCTGTTGGCATGCCTTACACGTTTTACATTTAAAAAAGCCTTTATGAGTCTGAAGCCAATTACAACTCGCAATGATTTCAGGACTAGTTTTAACCAATTTATCCCTCATGCAGGGAGCCCTGCTATGAGTGATAGAGACTTTGGAAGGTAATGTTTTCCCAATTATTGGATCACTCAAAAGTAGTGGCCAGTTATGGGTAATAATACCCCGTAGTTCCTTGTCTTGACTGCTGAATTCCATAATAACTCTAAATTCGTTAGTAGACGAGTTAATGGGAGGTGGAACTGACTGGTCTGTTGCTATCTCCAGTTTATCTTTAATCAGTTCTGTTCTACTATGTGTCATAGACTTTGTTATGGCCCCCTCAATGGTTTTTAGTGAATAACCCCTCTCACGGAACCTTGCTTTGCTTTCATTTTGGGCTTTCTTGAGAGTGTCCTCAGTGCTATTTACCCTCCTGAGTCTAAGCATTTCCCCGTAGGGAATGCTATTGATCAGGTGTCTTGGGTGAGCACTGCTGGCATTTAACGTGGAGTTGCCAGCTGTTTCCTTCCTGTATAGTTGTGTCTCAATCTGTTGATTTTTAATGTACACCTTTGTATCTAAGAAATTAACAGTTGTTTCACTTATAGTGGCAGTAAAGTGTAAATTCAGTGCATTGTCATTGATAGAGTTAATGAATCCTTCTGCTTCTTGGTGTGTGCCTCTCCAAATGACAAACAAATCATCAATATACCGTAACCATAGTCTAATGTTCTTAGTTTTGTAACTGCTATGTTCGGTAGCTAGTACCAACTCCTCCCACCAGCCCATGTGTAAACATGCATAGCTGGGGAGAAGCTGGCACCCATAGCTACTCCCCTGATTTGTTGGAAGAGCATGTTGTTAAACATAAATACATTGTGATTCAAGCAGAAGTCAACCATCTCAATTAACATTGCACTGTGTTGCTTAAATTGATCTGATCTCTTAGACATATAGTATCTTAGTGCTGTCAAACCATCACTGTGTCTAATGCTTGTATACAAAGATGTAACATCAAGCGCTATCATTAAGTAACCATCCTGCCAAATGAAATCCTGCAATTTGTTCAAAAAGTCACTTGTATCCCTTACATAGGAGTCCAAGGATTGAACGTACCCTTGTAGAAAGTAGTCAATGTATTGTGACGTATGTTCCAGAAGTCCATCACGTGCCGATATAATCGGTCTGCCCGGTGGATTGCATCGGTCCTTGTGGATTTTGGGAATAAAGTAAATAGATGGTGTAATCGGGTAATCATTTTTTAGAAATTTAAGTTCATCCATTGTTATTAGGCCCTGAGCTCTCCATGCTGATAGTTGAGAATAATAACATTTATACATTGCTTTGAGGTCGGTCCCTCTGCTCTTAGTGTAACAGGTTTGGTCGTTCAGTTGTAATAGGGCCTCCTTTGTGTAGTCTTCCTTTCCCCAGATAACAATGTTACCACCTTTGTCCGAATTTCTAATGACAATAGTGGGATCTTTTCCAAGTTTGTTCATCAATGTATGATACTGGGTGTTGACTCTGTTCCTTTTGTTTTTGTTATTCATGATTTTGAAATTCAATTGTTTTATTTGTGTAGTCACCTGCTCATTGAAGACATCAATAGCATCTCGTGGACTAATCGGGACAAATGTAGATTTTTTTCTGAAAGGAGTTGGCATCTTAGGTTCCCATTGCATTGGTGTACTGGGGGTGACCATCATGGATTGTCCAGATATATCCTCCTGTGTACTGGACACCGATCCTTCATTCCATAGTTCCAGCAGTTCTGTCGTCAAGGGAATATCACCTATCCCTACATCAGCAGGGTGCATTGGCCCTTCATAGTTGTTCTGAGATGTTTGTGCTGCTGGTGTTTCCTTGGTGAGCATCATATGATATTTCATTAATTTCAATTTTCGTATGCAACGGTAAATGTCCAGCCGTGTTTTGGCATAATTGAAATCGGTTTTTGGGCAATAGGTAAGTCCCAGATTCAGTATTTGTTCCTCAGCTTTTGTTAAATTAATTTTTGCCAGATTGATTATGGTTTTATTGGTATCCAGGTTGGTGTTTATCTCTGCTTCCATCTTCCCGTTGTCTGTCTTTTTGCATTGGTGGCGTTTCCTGCTTGCCTTCCGCCTCTGCCTACGTTTGTAGTTTCTGTCACTTGAGTTCTGTTTTGTTGGTTTCTTGGGCGGAGTGTTTGCCTTCTGTCCATGCATAAAAAATTAACCTCTTGGCCTGGGGAAGGTACCTGCTGAGTAGTGCTATTGTCCCTTAGTTCTGAATCGGAGCCACTATCTGGTACTGAACTGAGGTCTGAATTAGACGCCTGTTTTGCTGTATAATTGGCTCGAGATGTGCTGGGTGTCTGTCCATCCTTTTTGTTGGTCTCTGCTCTCCTCAAGGCATCATATTTTTTAGAAAAAGTGAAAATCTGACCCATTTCATAGTCCGTTTTGTCCCTTATGAATTTGTACGTTTTTCTTTCTTTGATTTTTTCTTCCTCCTTTTTTATACGTACTAACATATCTTTGCGCAATTTGCTTATATCTTCTGTTTGCCCACTGGCTCCAATCTCTTCATTTAGTTTGTCTATTTGCTCAAGCAGGGTAGTTCGGTCAGAGTCAGCATATTTGATCAGAATTAAGATTAATTTCCGTGAAGACTCTAAATTGCAATTGGCCCATTCCTGCATCATTTGGGGATTTGGATTTTCGTAGCTGGGCGCTATGAAAATCCGCAAGCCTCTAGGAATCCTTCCCACATCTATATACCTTTGTAAGGACCGGGACTCCCACCATTTGCTCTGTTCTTGGCGCATGAGTTTTTCTAATAGTCTGAACTTGTCCTTTATTGTGCTATTCACGCTATTGCTTGCCTCGTTGCCCGGTCTCGTTACTGGGGTTGTTGTAGGCAGATCACTAAACATTTCAAGGGCCGCTGCTTCGCGGTCCCGCAACATGTCGGCCGACATCGTATTGTTTTAAATTTTGCTTTGCTTGATGTGCGGGTCTCCTCGGTAAATGCGGCAGCCCGCCCCGCAAATCACACCGCTCACCCCACGCTGCCACTCGCGCCTACCTTGACTGTAGTCAGTGTACTCCGGGTCCTCCGACACGGCTTCACCGAACTTTGTGAAGGCTTTACGGCATTTACTGGCGCTGGGGGGTCAGACGCTCCAAACCCTTCCGGGTTGCTTGCTTGAATCCCTTCGCCGAGGCTCAGGATGTTGGTTTCTTTTGCGGCATCGACCAACGAATACTCCAACACATTCGAGCAATTACCAACTCAGACCCTACATATCCGGTTGCCCGGCACTTCAAAGAATGGCACAACAATAAACTGGAACAATTCAGGTATTATTTACTGGACTCGGTCCCAAGCCGTAGAAGAGGGGGCAACAGAGAATCAGCATTAAGGAAATTGGAGACAAAATATATTTTGGAGTTGGACACCAAAACTCCGGGGGTCTCAATGCTACAGAGGATCTATATACATGTCTTTAAATCCCGATAGGACCAAGCCCCAATATATTCTTATCAAATTACTAAGTTAGTACAGGTCACCCATAATAACATTACTTGATACAGCTCAGCTCAAGTAGAAACAGCAGCTATGAGAACTTGATTACAGAGACACTTGCAGTTAGCCTCCCCTAATATGAATTTGTGAAGCGATATTTTAACATCAAAATGAACTTAAAATTATACATGTTTACAAATAAGGCTTAGTCATTATGTGTAGCCAACCCGTCACAACTAGAAATTTTACATTCTATGCACTTTAATAACACTAAGGAGGGGATAAATGGTATATCGCACTTTATTTACAGCACTTTTACACAATTGCACTTTAAAATAGGGGCAAAAACCCAATGACAGACTCCAAAGATAAGATATTTAAATACTATGACTATTATGAAGGGCAGATGTAGGAATAACTGACCAACCAGAAAAACAAACATGCGGAGAAACGCAATAAATACTGCTATTTACAGTGTTATTTTGGGTACATGCTTAGTATTATATATAGGTGGAGTTTCATCAGACAGTTCTATGAAATATATATAATATAATTCAAATAGGCATGGTTGTTTTTAGTCAAGTCAACTACATGGTTTAAAAAAAGGTCTTAAATGTGCACAAATGAAAAATTGCATTCATGCATGTTATATTGATGGTATTTTACATGTATTTATATGCCGCGTTTAAGCTTTTAAAAAAAAAATGCTCTTCAGATTGCATTTATACACCAAGTCTGGTTATAGTGCCCATGAATTTTCAAATATGCACGCATCTCTTTAAATACGTTTGTTTTACAATGCAGCGACGTCATGTGATCAAGGCCGCTTTGAGGCTGAAACGCGTAATAGTGGACTATCCTGAATAAATAATATTTTCACATAATAGTGGTCCGTGCTTTTCCGAGCGAGTGGAAAGTAGGAGCGGAGAACTTGCTGATATATATATATATGTATATACACATATCTCTCTCTCTCTCTCTCTCTCTCTCTATATATATATTCACTGAAAAAACCATAGGTTTCAGGCACGTTATAGTTAGAAATTAGCATTTAAAAAACCTTAGAAATTCACTGAAAAAACCATAGGTTTCAGGGGCATTATAGTTAGTTGGACATTTCACTCGTACAAAACCATAGAAATTCCCCCGTTATAGTTAGTTCAGCTAACTATAACTCGCGCGCCCGCAATGCACTGCTGATGACGTCACATATTACATCACTCATGACATGGTCAGTGACATCACTCATGACATCACTGATGACATCTCAAATGACATCACTGATGACATCACTGATGACATCATCCTTGTGATAGAGTGGCAGACCTCCTCTCACCCTAATATAACCTTTGATACACACACTCAAAAATACAAACTAACATTTTCAAAACAATGGACATACCAATACCAGTTACAACACACCTATTCAGTAATTCCAAGATCTACACACACATCCACTCATTCACCAACAGTCCCTATACAGTCACTCATACATGTACTCACTCATCATATGTACTCATACACCTATACATCCTGTTACACACCGCCACTCATCCATAGAGTTACTCACACACATAGTCACACATGCAAACAAAGTATCAAACATCCATTTACTTGCATATACAGTTATACACACACTACCACACTTACTTCTACCGAAACTTACACATACTTACTCTCTTAAACAATCACATATAGAAACACCTACTTATTTGTACAGGAACTCTTCCAATCTCTCACTCTCACATATACTCACTTATATACACCAATACTCACATATACTAGTTTAAAACATATGTAGTTACTCATAAAGACACTATTGAGACAGTCATTCACTCACTAACACACCCATACACATACTCATCCACCTATACAGTCCTGCACACATGCTGTCTTCAACACATACAAACAGTGAGTCACTCATTCATGCATCTATGCACTAAGTAATACCCCCCACCGAACCATACAGACACTCAGACACTCATACTGATACTCAAAAAACCAACTAATAACCCATATAGACACTCATGTAGCTACTCACCAACCCATGCAGCCACTTATACACAAAGTGAGAGACTGATACAGATATTTTCATATTTAAACATTACTCACTAACCCATGTATTCACTAAGATACACTTAGTCAGTTATACAATCAATTTTACAAAACAAAATCATCCATTTAGACACTTATATACCCATTTATTCTTCCATCGACCTTGAGATATACATATATAAAACATATTTAATTTTCAGAAAAACACACATTCACTGGATGATGTCATCAGTGATGTCATCAGTGATGTCATTTGAGATGTCATCAGTGATGTCATGAGTGATGTCACTGACCATGTCATGAGTGATGTAATATGTGACGTCATCAGCAGTGCATTGCGGGCGCGTGAGTTATAGTTAGCTGAACTAACTTTAACGGGGGAATTTCTATGGTTTTGTACAAGTGAAATGTCCAACTGACTATAACGCCCCTGAAACCTATGGTTTTTTCTGTGAATTTCTAAGGTTTTTTAAATGCTAATTTCTAACTATAACGTGCCTGAAACCTATGGTTTTTTCAGTGAATTTCTAAGGTTTTTTAAATGCTCATTTCTAACTATAACGTGCCTGAAACCTATGGTTTTTTCAGTGAATATATATACATTTATTATACTATGTATACATGTGAAAATGTCTCGGTCCCCTGTTTGCCTCGGTGGCACGGAAAATATGGGTGGAACTGACGTCAGCACGCCGACGAGGTTCTCTTATGGCTCCGATGACGTCATACGGTGTCGCGAGCGGAGCCGTGCTATTATGACGTCCTCGTTGACGTGGGAGAGCTAGGAAAGAATTTCCGTGGAATGCTGGTGCAGGGGATTTTCACCTAAGTGTTCAGGCTAGTCCTTTGGGAGCAACTGTTTATGTTGCCACTCCAGAAACCGAAACCAGTGATCCGAGGGCAGAGGCCCTGCAGATGGCACACGAGGTGGGGTGCCCAGTCGTGTGCACCGGCGGGGCAGCGAAGTGACAAGCACCACAACCCACAAAAAAGGTAACGAGGGCACTGAATAACACAGGATCTTCTCTTTGTATCTGGCAGGAACAACGAAGTTAAAATGCCCTAGTACCAAAATGTAGAATTAGTGCTACAACGGTCTTCAAGAGGACCTGCGATGCCGCTTCTGCCTCCCGTACCCTGGAGGTGGCACATGGGTCACGCGGTACGGTCATACTGCGGTGGGACGCACACTCGTTGACCTCTCATGGCACTGCTCCACACTTCAGGGAGGACGCTTTCCATTAGCTATGTTTTCTGATGACATGTCGCACCGGCCCCGTCCAACAACAGAACTCCTTTAGATCCAAACAGACTCTTCCACTCTCTCACCGGAAGTGAAACCAGGCCACGCGGACACTTTCACAATACAACAGCCGGGAATGCACTTTTCGGTAAAAAAACACATTCCTTCCTCCTAATTAATCAAATAAACGTCTCACTGAAGAACAGGGGCCAGCTTCGATCGGTAAACAGCCGTTACAACGACTTTTTACTTTGCGATACCATTACAACGCATGCATTACCATGCATGCGTTGTACATCACAAAGTCATTACTACGCATTTTTAGAACGCATGGTCATTTACCACGCATGCCTTTACAACGAATTTTGTTGTAAAGGTATGTATGGTAAATGACCATGCGTTCTAAAAAACATGTATACGATCCATGTCGTTGTAAGGAAACAGAGGCTGTTCCATTTCCTCACAACGACGTGCACCGCCCCTCAGAGACGACGTGAAGCAGGAACCACGAGGAGAGAGGAACCACGAGGAGTGAGAGGTAAGGGGAATTGGGCATGGGGTGGGGGTTTCTTTTCTAGGGTTTAGGGTAGTGCAGTGGTGTTTGGGTGGTGTAGGGGGTCGTGCTGGGGGTAGTGTTTTAGGGTTTAGGGTAGTGCAGTGGTGTTTGGGTAGTGTAGGGGGTCGTGCTGGGGTAGTGTTTTAGGGTTTAGGGTAGTGCAGTAGTGTAGGGGGTCGTGCTGGGGGTAGTGTTTTAGGCTTTAGGGTAGTGCAGTGGTGTATGGGTAGTGTAGGGGGTTGTGCTGGGTTAGTGTTTTAGGGTTTAGGGTAGTGCAGTGGTGTTTGAGTAGTGTAGGGGGTCATGCTGGTGGTAGTGTTTTAGGGTTTAGGGTAGTGCAGTGGTGTTTGTGTAGTGTAGGGGGTCATGCTGGGGGTAGTGTTTTATGGTTTAGGGTAGTGCAGTGGTGTTTGGGTAGTGTAGGGGGTCATGCTGGGGGTAGATTTAGGGTTTAGGGTAGTGCAGTGGTGTTTGGGTAGTGTAGGGAGTCGTGCTGGGGGTAGTGTTTTAGGGTTTAGGGTAGTGCTGAGGTGTTTGTGTAGTGTAGGGGGTTGTGCTGGGGGTAGTGTTTTAGGGTTTATGTTAGTGCAGTGGTGTTTGGGTAGTGTAGGGGGTAGTGCTGGGGAAGTGTTTTAGGGTTTAGGGTAGTGCAGTGGTGTTTGTGTAGTGTAGGGGGTAGTGCTGGGGGTAGTGTTTTAAGGTTTAGGGTAGTGCAGTGGTGTTTGGGTAGTGTAGGGGTTCATGCTGGGGGTAGTGTTTTAGGGTTTAGGGTATGGCAGTGGTGTTTGGGTAGTGTAGGGGGTCGTGCTGGGGGTCGATTTAGGGTTTAGGGTAGTGCAGTGGTGTTTGTGTTGTGAGGGGGTCGTGCTGGGGGTAGTGTTTTAGGGTTTAGAGTAATGCAGTGGTGTTTGTATAGTGTAGGGGGTTTAGGGTAGTGCAGTGGTGTTTGTGTAGTGTAGGGGGTCATGCTGGGGGTTGTGTTTTAGGGTTTAGGGTAGGGCAGTGGTGTTTGTGTAGTGTAGGGGGTAGTGTTTTAGGGTTTAGGGTAGTGCAGTGGTGTTTGTGTAGTGTAGGGGGTCATGCTGTGGGTAGTGTTTTAGGGTTTAGGGTAGTGCAGTTGTGTTTGTGTAGTGTACGGGGTCGTGTTTTAGGGTATAGGTAGTGCAGTGGTGTTTGGGTAGTGTAGGGGGTCATGCTGGGGTTAGTGTTTTAGGGTTTAGGGTAGTGCAGTGGTGTTTGGGTAGTGTAAGGGGTAGTGTTTTAGGGTTTAGGGTAGTGCAGTGGTGTTTGTGTAGTGTGGGAGGTCATTCTGGGGGTAGATTTAGGGTTTAGTGTAGTGCAGTGGTGTTTAGGTAGTGTAGGGAGTCGTGCTGGGGGTAGTGTTTTAGGGTTTAGGGTAGTCCAGTGGTGTTTGTGTAGTGTAGGGAGTCGTGCTGGGGGTAGTGTTTTAGGGTTTAGGGTAGTGCAGTGGTGTTTGGGTAGTGTAGGGGGTCGTGCTGGGGTAGTGTTTTAGGGTTTAGGGTAGTGCAGTGGTGTTTGTGTAGTGTAGGGGGTCATGCTGGGGATAGTGTTTTAGGGTTTAGGGTAGTGCAATGGTGTTTGTGTAGTGTAGGGGGTAGTGTTTTAGGGTTTAGGGTAGTGCAGTGGTGTTTGTGTACTGTAGGGGGTCGTGCTGGGTTCTAGTGTTTTAGGGTTTAGGGTAGTGCAGTGGTATTTGTGTAGTGTAGGGGGTAGATTTACGGTTTAGGGTAGTGCAGTGGTGTTTGGGTAGTGTAGGGGGTTATGCTGGGGGTAGTGTTTTTGAGTTTAGGGTAGTGCAGTTGTGTTTGGGTAGTGAAGGGGGTCGTGCTGGGGGTAGTGTTTTAGGGTTTAGGGTAGTGCAGTGGTGTTTGGGTAGTGTAGGGTCAACCAACATGAATTTGTCCTTGTGTGATGTAACCAATGCTCATGTAAAGCACTCCAATACCTGACCAGTCTGCACTATATAAAACTGCAAAAAAACAACAACAAAAAAGTGTTTTGCACATTTCTGTCATTGGGCTATACGTGGGCTACCTCTGGGTGATATTTGTGCTACATTTGGGCTCTTTTTTCTCTGGTGGCCTTGGGAGACTTATTTGTTATGAAGTTTCCTAATTTCCTCATTTACTACAGTCTCCTCAGTAGGAAATGCCTTCAGTTTTTTACTTTGATTCCATCAAGAAGGCATTCAGATGTGTCACACATTTGCCATAAATTCAGAATGTTAGCACTCTAGTTGTTCATTACATCACTGTAGTAAAGCTACTGCTCACCAAGGAGTTAACTGGAAGTCTACTGCTGGTATTGAAAGTGATTGTTTCAGTCTGCATGTCAGAATTTTCTAATGAAATAGAAGAGGATTTGAGATCTCACTTAAAACATGCCCTAAATTTTCTTTTTGCAGCACTAACCATCATTTCTATGGCAAAATGAACCCCCTCATTTTGTTCCTTTTTAAATTAAATGTTTTAAGTGTTACCAGTTTATTCCAATCAAGATGGCTTCAGGTGTGCCATACTTTTGTCATAAGTAAGGCTGTTAGCACTCTAGTTGTTCTTTAGAACACTCTGGGAAGCTGCAGTAGAACACAAAGGCATCAACTGACAGGCTGCTCCTGTTGAAATATAACAGGAAGATATTTGAGATCTCACTTAAAACATGTCCTAATTTTTCTTTCTACAGCACTAACCATAATTTCTATGGCAAAATGAACCCCCTCATTTTGTTCCTTTTTAAATTAAATGTTTTAAATGTTACCAGTTTATTCCAATCAAGATGGCTTCAGGTGTGCCATACTTTTGTCATAAGTAAGGCTGTTAGCACTCTAGTTGTTCTTTAGAACACTCTGGGAAGCTGCAGTAGAACACAAAGGAATCAACTGACAGTCTCTGCCATTGTTGGATGTACATCTTTTACTGAGAATGTCAGACTTCATTCTCACATGACTGAGAAAGATAATGTGAATTTACAGAAAATATGCTCTCATTTTAGCTTCTGGAGCACCTTCCAAAACTGTATGGGACAAGCATGTGAAAATAGTTTTCTCTCAAACATGATTCATGATATCCCAGCAGAAGGTTTTTCACAGGGTAAAATCACCTTAGAACACACCACAATTCCTGAAATTAGTATGGTACCATCAACAAATGAATTCTAATGTAACTAAAGTCTGTTATCACCCTTTATAGTTCTCCTTTTGGTAACCCTCAAAATCTTCGATTCACTACAATGCATTTCAATGGGGTACTATCATTTATATTGGTCCCAAGATGGCTGCCAGCAATTCCAGGATGAAGTGCTGACAGCCAATCAGATCTCACGATGACATGTGTGGTTAGGCTCCGCCCAGATATATATGTGTTTTTACTTTTGATTTTCTCAGCAACTACTGAACGGATTTACACCATTTAACAAAAGGGTTCTTTCTGAACCAAGAACTACCTCTTTGCCAAATTTGGTGTAATTCCGTTCAGCAGTTCGGGCTGTAGCCTTGCATAAAGTTTCCTATGGGAAATTGATTTTTTGACTCTTATTTTTTTAATTTCTCCGCAACTACTGAACGGATTTACACCATTTAACAAAAGGGTTCTTTCTGAACCAAGAACTACCTCTTTGCCAAATTTTGTGTAATTCCGTTCAGCAGTTCGGGCTGTAGCCGTGGCTAAAGTTTCCTATGGGAAAATGAATGGGGAAAACACGTTTTGGGACCCCCTTTTTTCTCGGCCCCGCTTGACGAATCACCCCGAAACTTTCAGGGTAGGAGCGGACCGGAGCGGGCCATAAAGTTTGAAAATTTCGCGAAGATTCGTCAACCGACGCAAGAGTTATTTCAAATAGAATGTTGCGGATATCCTATGGAAAATAGGTCCTAACTATAACTATCTACTGGCGACCGCCAGTAGATAATATATATATATATATATGACAGCCACAGTCCTGAAATGATCACACTCCTGATCCAAAAAGCAGGTACGGACCACAAATGCGGTAAAAAGTTTCTTCTTTTATTTAATGCAGATTATCAAAGTGCCAGTGCATGTTTCATCCAAAAGCAAGTGCCCAGCATGACGCGTTTCGACTGCCCAACGGCAGTCTTGATCACATATATATATATGCCGGATGAAATAAAGAAGCTTTAAGTCTGATAGCTTCGTGTGCGTGCTCTCTTTCCGTTTGGTGTGGGAGTTGTTTTTACACACATATATATATATATATATATATATATATATATATATATATATATATATATTCACTGAAAAAAACCATAAGGTTTTAGGGACAGTTATAGTTAGTTGGACATTGCACTCGTACAAAACCCGTGAAATTCCCCGTTATAGTTAGTTCAGGTAACTATAACTCGCGCCCCGCAATGCACTGCTGATGACGTCACATATTACATCACTCATGACATGGTCAGTGACATCACTGATGACATCACTGATGACATCTCAAATGACATCACTGATGACATCATCCAGTGACTGTGTGTTTCTGTAAAGTTTAAATATTTTTAATATATATAGGGAAAGGCGTATTGAAGAATGAGTGGGTGTATAAGTGTCTGTATGGATGATTTAGTAGGTGCGTGACTAACTCGATAAGTGAGTGATTAAACGTATCTTACTGAATGCATGGGTTAGTGACTAAACTGGGTGAATGTCTGTATCCGTCTGTCTGTTGCTGTGTAAGTGGTGCATGGGTTTGTGAATAGCTACATGAGTGTCTATATGAGTTATTGATTGGTTGTCTGAGTATCTGTATGGGTGCCTGAGTGTTTGTGTGGGTGGGGTGTGTGCGACTCTGTGCATAGATGTGTGAGTGGGTGATTCACTGGGTGGATGGTTTCAAGAGTGCATCTGTGATAGACTGTATGGGTGGGTAAGTGTGTGTAAGAGTGTGTTAGTGAGTGAATGTATGTCCCAGTGGTACATGTGTGAGTAACTACATATGTGAAAGGCAGTATATATGTGTGTTGGAGTATATAAATAGCTATAAGCGAGAGTGTGTGATTCTGAGAGTGACTGTATGGATGAGTGTGTGCTTGTATCAGTGATTGTATAAGAGCGTAAGAATGTGCTAGTATTTGTATGAATAAGTGAGCTGGTGTGTGTATAACTGTATAGGTGAGTAAATGGCAGTGTGTTTAATTATTTGCATGACTGACTAGGTGTGTGAGTACCTCTATGGATGAGTGGCGGTATTTGAGTGTCTATATAGGAGTATGAGTGCATATGATAGTCCTGTACTGAGTGACCATAAGTATGAGTGACTGTACGGGTGAGTGAGTGGATGTGTGTGTGTAGACCTAAGAATCAGCGAGTGGGTATGTAGTTATTGGTGTTGGAGTGTCTATGGTTTTGAGAATGGCAGTCTGTAATTTAGAGTGGGTGTATCAAAGGTTATATTAGGGTGTGAGGAGGTGCATTAAATTCTCACATGGATGATGTCATCAGTGATGTCATTTGGGATGTCATCAGTGATGTCATCAGTGATGTCACTGACCATGTCATGAGTGATGTAATATGTGACGTCATCAGCAGTGCATTGCGGGGGCGCGAGTTATAGTTACCTGAACTAACTATAACGGGGGAATTTCACGGGTTTTGTACGAGTGCAATGTCCAACTAACTATAACTGTCCCTAAAACCTTATGGTTTTTTCAGTGAATTTCTAAGGTTTTTTAAATGCTAATTTCTAACTATAACGTGCCTGAAACCTATGGTTTTTTCAGTGAATTTCAAAGGTTTTTAAATGCTAATTCCTAACTATAACGTGTCTGAAACCTATGGTTTTTTCAGTGAATTTCAAAGGTTTTTTAAATGCTAATTCCTAACTATAACGTGTCTGAAACCTATGGTTTTTTCAGTGAATTTCAAAGGTTTTGTAAGTGTCAATTTTTAAATGTATTAATTGTTATATTTATTTTTTTGATACTGATTTACAACATTTTTTTAACTATTTATTTTTAGATATTTTATTTTTTAAATTACATTGTAATTACATTATACATTACATTACAAAATATACTTTCTCAGAATGAATTACTTTAGTTTAAATACTTTGCAAATAGGCAATAGACTTTTAAGTACAGTAGTTACAGTTGTTGCAATGGGCAACACAATTTCAAAAACAAAGCAACATTGAGCTCAATGTGAATTTCTAGTTAAATGCAATTAGTTACTTTATGGATTACTTTTCTAACCACAGGACTGGATCCTAGATTCAGTCCTGGGACATCTCCTGTAAACAGTTGAGTAAAAGCGTTTTGGTTACAGTAGTGATTTTTAAGGAATATTATTGTATTTTAAAAGTTGACACTTAGAAACTTTTTCATATAGAATCACCAATGTTATCCTATGGGAGGAAATTCACTTAGCAGGTAAGTAGTGTTATCGTTACTTTTTCTTACTCAGTGGTGGATCCTAGAACCAGCACTGGTGCATCTCCTGTAAACAGTTGAAAGAATGCGTTTAAGTCACACATGCGATTTTTAAGGAATATTTGTAGTTTGTGAAAATCGACACTTTGAAACTTTTCTGCTGAAAACCAGACAATGGATTCCTATGGAAGGAAATTCAAGTTACTGGTAAGTACGGTTAGAATTACTTTTCAGGGTCAGTGCTGGGCTAAAAGATGCAGCACTGGGTTCTCTCCTGATAACAGGTGAGTAAATCGGAATTCATAGTTCGGCTGATTTTAGAGAAATATTATAAAGTTCCAAAACTCCACACTTAGAAGAATTTCCAAGTGAAACCAGTCAATGTTAGCCTATGGAAGGAAATTCAAGTTACTGTTAAGTACGGTTAGAATTACTTTTAGGGCGCAGTGCTGGGCTAAAAGATGCAGCACTGGGTTCTCTCCTGATAACAGGTGAGTAAATCGGAATTCGTATTTCGTCTGATTTTAGAGGAATATTTGTATGTTTCAAAAATCGACACTTAGAAACTTTTTCAGCAAAAAGCAGGCAATGATATCCTATGGAAGGAAATTCAAGTTACTGGTAAGTACGGTTAAAATTACTTTTCAGGATCAGTACTGGGCTGAAAGATGCAGCACTGAGGTCTCTCCTGATAACAGGTGAGTAAATCGGAATTCGTAGTTCGGCTGATTTTAGAGGAATATTTGCACAATGGTGAAGGAAGGGGGTGGGGCCTAAGGTGACATGTCTGCAAACACGCCCTGTGGCGCGTTTTAAGTTGGACAATTAATTCCTCCTCAATCCCGAGGGTCCCTAGGGGCCAACTAGCCCACCAGGTACCTCCAGTATGCGCCAGGGGCTGCGTTGCAGAGAGGTGTTCAGAGGCCACGCCCCTTTTACAACACTCTGCAACGCAGCTCCGTGGCGCTTACTGGAGGTACCTGGTGGGCTAGTTGGCCCCTAGGGACCCTCAGGATTGAAAAGGAATTTATTCCCCAGCTTAAAACGCGCCACGGGGCCTGTTTGCACACATGTCACCTGAAGCCCCGCCCCCTCCCTTCACCACTGTGCAAACGCGCCCCTTGAATCCTGAGGGTCCCTGGAGTCCAACTAGCCCACCATATACCTCCAAAAAGCGCCACAGAGCTGCGTTGCAGAGAGGTGTAAAAAGGGGCGTGGCCTCTGTACACGTCTCTGCAACACAGCCCCCTGGCGCATACTGGAGGTTCCTGGTGGGCTAGTTGGCCCCCAGGGACCCCCAGTATTCAAGGGGAATTCGTTCCCCCTCTGCAAATGCGCCAGGGGGCGCGTTTGCAGAGTACTGCTGGGAGGGGGGCGGGGCCTCCGGCACGATGCCGGTCGTTTTTTTTTTCTATTGTTTTTTTAATGGGAGGGGGGCTGCGTGCCACGTGGCTGCGTGCCCCCTTCCCTTGCCCACTTTTGGCCCCGGGGACCCCATCCCCCAGGGCCTGAGGATTTTATTTATTTTTTTTAATTAAAAAAAAAAAAAAAAAAACGGGAAGGGGGCCGCGTGGCCCCCCTTCCCTGGGCCTGTATTGGCCCCGGGGACCCCATCCCCCGGGGCATGGCCTCAATTTTTTTATTTTTTTATTTGGAGGGGGGCTGCGTGGCCCCCCTCCTCAGGCCATTTAAGGCCCCGGGGACCCCATCCCCCGGGGCCGGCCTTGCACTTTTTTTTCTTTTTTTTTAAATTTGGGGAGGGGGGCTGCGTGGCCCCCCTCCCTGGCCACTTATGGCCCCGGGGACCCCATCCCCCGGGGCCTGGCCTCTGGTTGGGGACTGTGGGGGGGTCCCCAATCCCCCCACAGTCCCAGCCGGCTCCCCGCCTCCTGCGCGAGCCGGCATTGCTTTTCCACATGTGGAGCAGCCAACATGCTGCTCCCCATGTGGAAAAGCAATCAGCTTTGGATATTGGAAGCGAGAGCAGGTTTCCTGCTCTCTCTTCCAATATCCAAAGCAAGTTTGCAATGACAGGACGGGAGCCGCGAGGCTCCCGTCCTGTCATTGCAAACAGCAGTGTCCCGGGGGTAGGCACCCCGGGACACTGCAGGAGCCGGCCCTGGGGGGTGGCGGTCCCCAGGGCCATCACTGGCTCCAGGAGGGGGGCCGCGCGGCCCCCCTCCCCACATTTTCAAAGCCCCGGGGAGGTGGTGGTCCCCGGGGCTTCGGGGGTCCAAAACGGACCCCCATTTTTAATTTTTTAGTGCCCCGGGGAGGTGGCGGTCCCCGGGGCGTGTGGGGGGGCTGGAGCCCCCCCACACAGGTAAAAAAAAAAAAACAGAAGCCCCGGGAGGTGCCGGTCCTCGGGGCAGCGGGAGGGCAAAGAGCCCTCCCGCACCATTTTTTGTTAAAGCCCCGGGGGGTGGCGGTCCCCGGGCTTGGGGGCCCTTAGAGGCCCCCATACATAAATTTAACCCCCCACCATGCCCCCGGGACTTAGCCCACCCGGGGGCAATTAACATCGAGCGCGGAGACCGCGCTTCGATTTTTTTTTCCGGCAGGATCCGCGCACCCTGAGCGCATCCTGCTGATTTTTAAAAAAAAAATGCTTTTTTGCCCAGGGGGTCCTTGTGGGACCCCTGAGCAGGCCTAGGGGGTTAGGGTGTTTCTACCCTGCCCCCTTTGTGCGCTTTGCGCACTTGTTTCTGTCCCTCGGTTCTACCGAGGGACAAAATGGCTGCCAACACTTCCTGAATCGGAATGTTGACAGCCAGCTGACAGCCAATTAGCATGCAGCTCGTGATCGGGAGGGTACGCGGACCCTACTCGGCCATAGATATATATGAGACTTTACTTGTGAATTTCTCAGGAACTACTGAACGGATTTACACCATTTAAGCAAAAGGCACCAGTCTGAACCAAGGGCTACCTCTTTGCCAAATTTGGTGTAATTCCGTTCAGCAGTTCGGGCTGTAGCTGCGACTAAAGGTTCCTATGGAAAAATGAATGGGGAAAACGCGTTTTGGGACCCCCCTTTTTTCTCGGCCCCCGCTTGACGAATCAACCCGAGACTTTCAGGGTAGGAGCGGAGCGCCCCAACAAGTTGGAAACGTTCGCGAAGATTCGTCAACCGGCGCCAACGTTATTTCAAATAGAATGTCGCGGATTTCCTATGGATAATAGGTCCTAACTATAACTATCTACTGGCGACCGCCAGTAGATAATATATATATATATAAGCCCGAACCTAAACTCGAATGAACTCTGGGAAATCGTTTCAAGAATCATAAAACGCGCAAATCAAATAATAGGAAGCAGTAAATCAGACCTAGACATTTCAAACCGCCAATTTTGGAGTCTAAAAGAATTTGTAAATCTTTCTTGATATATAATTTTTTTTTTTAATATTCAACACTCATGCACTTTTTTTTAGCACTTAGCACTTTGGGTTTTAGTATCATATGCATTAGTTGGTCGATTTATATGAACAGATAAAGTTAAGGATGTAACCTAGAGGATTTATCCCACGATGTTTTGTTATATTGAAGAGTTGCACGAAGATCAGACAAATCATGGTATTATACCTATATTCAATGGATGTGCAGACTGAGAGTAACTCTATCAGATAACGTAAATTATTATACTGTATTTATGTTTTTAAACTGCATGCTGATGATATTAATTCATCTTAAAAAATTACAATGTGAGAAAATATTAGATTAAGCATAAATCATTAAAATGTATAAATTTACAGATACATATATATATATATATATTTTTTCTATGTTCATGACGACCAAATCACATGATACAATTTGGATGAGGCACTATGACTTTAAATATTGCACATTCTGAACTTGCCACCGTCATGTGATCAAGGCTCGGACGAGCCGAAACGCGTTATGGCGACTAAAAAGGAATAAAACAATCTTGCACCAAACCTGGGTCCGTGTCCGTTCTTGGAGATATCCTGTGGTTCGACGGAGTAACCTGTAATATATATAAATATATATATATATATATATATACTATGTGGATACTATGTGCCGCATATATATATACATATATATTACTCCAGAAAGGCTCGGTTTTCGCTGCATTTAGAGGCGCCTCTTTGATGCGGTGCAACTCCACGGCTGAGCCCAGCCGTAATTTATTTCCACACGAATCCTCCCGCTTGGAAAGGACACACGGAGCGCACTCACGAAAAGGTTCTCACAGCATTTTTAATCCTTATAATTCATTCCACGGGTCAATCCACAGTTGCAAACCAACGCGTTTCGGTCTCCATGAGACCTTGGTCACGGTTGAATTTTCCGATATTACCCGTCATACTTATTTTTGAAAAGGGTCACATGACTTCCTGTCAGATCAAACCATTTTTTTCAAACTAAAAAGGCACTTGGCATTCTGGTACCTGTAGTTCAAATTCAAAAACATTACGTGCTTTCGTTTTTAAAGTGTTAAATAGAATTCCAACAATTAGTACACTGAGCTCTATTTACTCAAACATTATTATAGATGTATCTCCCCTCTAGTGGGGTTTGATACTTGATTCTCCCATTATAATGTTGAGGCTAACACAATCTTGTGATATTCCCTCTAGTGGGAAAACAAATAACTATTTACATCACTCAAAAACTGATACTGCCATAACGTGAAAAAAAAAATTAAAATAAACAATAAAAAAATGTGACTTTAAAATTTGGGCTGTATCCCAAATGCAGGGTAAGCGAAAACACATTAATTCCTAATTTACAAATGTACATAAAGTTCTTCATCCTGGTTAAGACCGTGTGGCATATATGTTCGTAGTGCAAGTATTTGTCGAGATTCCTTTTGCCGCAATTTTCTTTCACGGTTTCCCCTCTCACATGTTGTTCCACAGATTCAATACCATAAAATCTCAACTGTTTCCAGTCACTGTTATGTGCTTGCTCCATATGTTTGGCCACAGCATTGCTTCGGTCTTTAGCTATGGTGGCTCTCACATGTTCAAGAATTCTTTTTTTCAGTTCGCAGATTGTGCTACCCACGTATTTTAAGTGACATGGGCACTCTATAACATAAACTACAAACTGTGTTTTGCAAGTAATTAATTTCTGTATTTTCCATATCTTTTTGTTTGCCCAAACAATCTCTTTGGTGTTGCGTGCAATTTGGCAAACTTTACAGTTGTGGCATTTGTTAAAACCAGTTGTCTGTAGCCATTGAGATGATTTGTTTTTCTTCTTCCAAAAATGACTGTGGACAAGAGTGTCTTTAAGGTTTTTGGCTCTCCTAAATGTTACATTGGGATGGTCACCAATGAGAGGAGTTAATGTTGGATCCAGTTGTAAAATTCTCCAATTCTTTTTGAGAATATTTTTTATTTGCTTAGCTTCTTGCGACAATGTTGTAATCAGTCGAATCTCATTTGTTTCTTTCGTTGGCAATTTTTCTTTGATTATTTCATCTCTAGATTTTGATTCTGCTCTCTTTCGGCATCTTGTTATTATTTCCTCCTTATACCCCCTGCATCTAAATCTTTGTGATGTTTGATCTCTATGTTTTAGCCATTCTTCTTTCTCAGAGCATATCCTTTTGATGTGCAAAATTTCTCCATATGGGATATTCTGTTTTAGCGAATTTTGGTGAAAGCTCTGTGCATGTAAAACTGCATTAGTAGCTGTTTTTTTTGCGATGTAAAGTCGTATGTATTCTTCCACCTTTCACATAAATTTCAGTATCTAGAAAGATCACTCTTTCCCAGTTAATCTCATAGGTGAATCGTAGATTTGCCTCTGTATTATTAAGTATTTCAAAATATTGTTTGAACTCAGACTCAGTGCCGTCCCAAATTATAAAGAGATCGTCAATGAATCTGAGCCAACTCACAATCTTATTGACATGCTCATCATCGGATGCCAGGCAAGGTGCTGCTCCCACCAGCCTATTGCCAGGCAGGCATAACTAGGACTAAAAGAAAATCCCATGGCCGTTCCTTTTGATTGCATATATATTTCATCTCCAAATAGGAATACATTTTTAGTAAGGCAGTTTTCAATCATTTGTAATAACATTTGATTATGTTTTTCATATTGTATATTACGTTTGCCCAAGAAATATTTACAAGCTGTTAATCCTATATGATTTTCAATGTTCGAATAGAGTGAAACTACGTCCATTGTTATCAGTTTATAGGAACTTTGCCATGGGATGTCTTGTATATGCCTCAAAAAGTCACTTGTATCTTTGATGTAAGATGTCAAATTTTGAACAAAAGGTAACAGAAAGAAATCTACATAGTTCACGGCTGGTTCTAATAGTGAGCCGTTTGCTGCAATTATCGGTCGCCCTGGGGGTTTTGTGGCATGTTTATGAATTTTGGGCAGAAAATAAATTGTCGCCGTGATTGGAGATTCCGTTTTTAAATACTTGATCTCATCTTCATCAAGGAGGTTCATATTGTGCCAAATGTCCAGTTGGTCATCCCAAGTCTTTTTGAATTCAAGTGTGGGATTTGTTTTAAGTTTAGCATAATACTCAAGATTATTCAGTTGAGAATGTGCTTCTTTGATGTAGTCTTGTTTATCCCAAATAATAATATTGCCGCCCTTGTCTGTGATTTTTATTACTATTTGGTCATTTTGTGTCAAATCCCATATTGCTGTTCTCTCTTCTTTAGTCAATTTATCTTTGTATTTAGATGGTTTAATTTTATAAATATCTTGTATCACTGCTTCTTGGAATATATCAATTTTATTTCCCGGAGGTAGTTGGGGATAAAATTTAGATTTTGGTTTCATACCACTTAAACTTGAACCAATTTGTTCACACACTGTGGTCAATTCAATTTCATTATCACGATTGGTGTTATCCAAGTTTATTAGGGTGAGTAGAGGTTCAGCATCTCTCACTGTAAATATCTCAGTGGGCGTTGATACTGGCTTTTTATATTCACGCATTTTCTTGTTCTCGGCAAAGATTTTTGCTAACTTTATTTTTCTGACATATTGATATATATCAATACGAGTCTGTGCTAAATCCATTCGTTTCAGGGGGCAGAAATTTAAGCCATGCTTCAGTACTTTAATTTCAGTTTGTGTCATGGTCCGATTGGATAAGTTTACTATTTGCAATTCATCCATTACAGCCTCCTCTGTCTCATGCTGCGTGTCAGAGTTCCCACATGTTCTTGTTCGTCTGCTCCTTTTTCCTCTCCTGGCCTGTTTCCCTTTTGTCTGCGTTGGCCTCGTATTGGGCCTTTTCCTCTTCCTCTGTAGTTTTGCGGTTGATTGCTCATATTTTGCTCCCATTGTCTTTGTTGCAGCACCAACCGCATGTCCCCCAAAAAAGATATTTTGGATTTTTCCATGCCACTTTGTTCGAGTTCACCCTCACTTGCATCTGTTGACGTTAAGGATGATTGACTGGTAGAAGCCACAGTGGTGTCCCCTGTTTTTCCTATTTGGCTCAACATATCAAATTTCTTTGCATATGTGAAGATTCTTCCACTCAAGTAATCATTTTTATCCCTTTGGAATTTGGATTGTTTGCGTTGTTGCACGCTTTCTTCATGTTTATCGATTTGCTGTTCCAAATCCTCCTTGAATTTTGTCAAGTCTGGGTTTAAATCCAATTTTGAGATTTCCATTTCCAATGTTTTTACTTGATCTTTGATTTTTTCCAGTGCAATTTCAAGATGCTTAACTAAAATTGTCATTAATCCCAAAGATGAGTTTAAAATGTATTCGCCCCATTCTTGAAGCAGATCATTACTAGTATCTTGATGACTTGGCATTAGATGTATTCGCAAGCCTCTGGGCACTCGTCGCACCTCCAGATATTTTTTCAGTGATACCACTTCCCACCACTTATTTATTTCTTTTTTAGAAAGCTTTTCCCATGTTCTTATTTTGCTCTTTGCATCCGATTTGTGGAGGGGGGCCTTTTTGCCAGATTCCACATTACTCTCATTTGTCTGTTCAAAAAACGCAGAGTCCATCAACTCTGTGCGTTTCGCTTCTCGTTTTTCCATAACTGTGGCTATTTCTACTCCGTAGTGTATAAGAAAATATAATTGTCACTGGCTTTTCGTCTGCTTTGCAGCCTGAATTATAAATAGTCCCCTTTGCTTTCAGCCTTCAGACAATGCTGAATATTAATGGCAGATTTAACTGGGTTTATAACAGGTTGTCACGCAGACATAACCGGCAAACAAGATTGTTAATATAAACGCTTCTTACCTCCGATGTTTTCTTTATCAATGTTGTAGCCATCCGGTTAAGCGGCGCCTCTTTGATGCGGTGCAACTCCACGGCTGAGCCCAGCCGTAATTTATTTCCACACGAATCCTCCCGCTTGGAAAGGACACACGGAGCGCACTCACGAAAAGGTTCTCACAGCATTTTTAATCCTTATAATTCATTCCACGGGTCAATCCACAGTTGCAAACCAACGCATTTCGGTCTCCATGAGACCTTGGTCACGGTTGAATTTTCCGATATTACCCGACATACTTATTTTTGAAAAGGGTCACATGACTTCCTGTCAGATCAAACCATTTTTTTCAAACTAAAAAGGCACTTGGCATTCTGGTACCTGTAGTTCAAATTCAAAAAACATTACGTGCTTTCGTTTTTAAAGTGTTAAATAGAATTCCAACAATTAGTACACTGAGCTCTCTTTACTCAAACATTATTATAGATGTATGTATAATAATGCCAAGTGCCTTCTTAGTTTGAAAAAAATGGTTTGATCTGGAGGATTCGTGTGGAAATATACATATATATATACATATATATATATATATATATATAGCACATAGTATCCATAGTCAAAGATAGGCTATATATATATATATATATATATATTCACTGAAAAACCATAGGTTTCAGATATGTTATAGTTACAAATTAGCATTTAAAAAACCTTTGAAATTCACTGAAAAACCATAGGTTTTAGGGACAGTTATAGTTAGTTGGACATTTCACTCGTACAAAACCCGTGAAATTCCCCCATTATAGTTAGTTCAGCTAACTATAACTCGCGCCCCGCAATGCACTGCTGATGACGTCACATATTACATCACTCATGACATGGTCAGTGACATCACTGATGACATCACTGATGACATCTCAAATGACATCACTGATGACATCATCCAGTGACTGTGTGTTTCTGTAAAGTTTAAATATTTTTAATATATATAGGAAAAGACGTATTGAAGAATGAGTGGGTGTGTAAGTGTCTGTATGGATGATTTAGTAGGTGCGTGACTGACTCTATAAGTGAGTGATTTAACGTATCTTACTGAATGCATGGGTTAGTGACTAAAATGGGTGAATGTCTGTATCCATCTGTCTGTTGCTGTGTAAGTGGCTGCATGGGTTTGTGAATAGCTACATGAGTGTCTATATGAGTTATTGATTGGTTGTCTGAGTATCTGTATGGGTGCCTGAGTGTTTGTGTGGGTGGGGTGTGTGCGACTCTGTGCATAGATGTGTGAGTGGGTGATTCACTGGGTGGATGGTTTCAAGAGTGCATCTGTGATAGACTGTATGGGTGGGTAAGTGTGTGTAAGAGTGTGTTAGTGAGTGAATGTATGTCCCAGTGGTACATGTGTGAGTAACTACATATGTGAAAGCCAGTATATATGTGTGTTGGAGTATATAAATAGCTATAAGCGAGAGTGAGTGATTGTGATAGTGGCTGTATGGATGAGTGTGTGCTTGTATCAGTGATTGTATAAGAGCGTAACAATGTGCTAGTATTTGTATGATTAAGTGAGCTGGTGTGTGTATAACTGTATAGGTGAGTAAATGGCAGTGTGTTTAATTATTTGCATGACTGACTAGATGTGTGAGTACCTCTATGGATGAGTGGTGGTGTTTGAGTGTCTATATAGGAGTAAGAGTGCATATGATAGTCCTGTACTGAGTGACCGTAAGTATGAGTGACTGTACGGGTGAGTGAGTGGATGTGTGTGTGTAGACCTAAGAATCAGTGAGTGGGTATGTAGTTATTGGTGTTGGAGTGTCTATAGTTTTGCGAATGGCAGTCTGTAATTTAGATTGGGTGTATCAAAGGTTATATTAGGGTGTGAGGAGCTGCATCAGATTATCACGTGGATGATGTCATCAGTGATGTCATTTGAGATGTCATCAGTGATGTCATCAGTGATGTCACTGACCATGTCATGAGTGATGTAATATGTGACGTCATCAGCAGTGCATTGCGGGCGCGAGTTATAGTTAGCTGAACTAACTATAACGGGGGAATTTCACGGGTTTTGTACGAGTGAAATGTCCAACTAACTATAACTGTCCCTAAAACCTATGGTTTTTTCAGTGAATTTCAAAGGTTTTTTAAATGCTAATTTGTAACTATAACATATCTGAAACCTATGGTTTTTTCAGTGAATTTCAAAGGTTTTTTAAATGCTAATTTGTAACTATAACTGTCCCTAAAACCTATGGTTTTTTCAGTGAATTTCAAAGGTTTTTTAAATGCTAATTTCTAACTATAACGTGTCTGAAACCTATGGTTTTTTCAGTGAATTTCAAAGGTTTTTTAAATGCTAATTTGTAACTATAACGTGCCTGAAACCTACGGTTTTTTCAGTGAATTTCAAAGGTTTTTTAAATGACATTTTTTAAATGTATTAATTTTTATATTAATTTTTTTCATACTGATTTACTACATTTTTAGAAACAATTTCTTTTACATATTTTATTTTTTAAATTACATTGTAATTACATTATACATTACATTTCAAAAAATACTTTCTCAGAATGAATTACTTTAGTTTAAATACCTTGCACATAGGCAATAGACTTTTAAGTACAGTAGTTACAGTTGTTGCAATGGGCAACACATTTTCAAACACAATGCAACATTCAGCTCAATGTGAATTTCTAGTTAAATGCAATTAGTTACTTTATGGATTACTTTTTCTAACCACAGGACTGGATCCTAGATTCAGTCCTGATACATCTCCTGTAAACAGTTGAGTAAAAGCGTTTTGGTTACAGTCGTGATTTTTAAGGAATATTATTGTATTTTAAAAGTTGACACTTAAAAACTTTTTCTCATAGAATCACCAATGTTATCCTATGGAAGGAAATTCACTTAGCAGGTAAAAACTGTTATCATTACTTTTTCTTACTCAGTGTTGGATCCTGGTTCCAGCACTGGTGCATCTCCTGTAAACAGTTGAAAGAATGCGTTTAAGTCATACAGGCGATTTTTAAGGAATATTTGTAGTTTGTGAAAATCGACACTTTGAAACTTTTCTGCTGAAAACCAGACAATGGATTCCTATGGAAGAAAATATAAGTTACTGGTAAGTACGGTTAAAATTACTTTTCAGGACCAGTACTGGGCTGAAAGATACAGCACTGAGGTCTCTCCTTATAGCAGGTGAGTAAATCGGAATTCGTATTTCGGCTGATTTTAGAGGAATATTTGTATGTTTCAAAAATCGACACTTAGAAACTTTTTCAGCAAAAAGCAGGCAATGATATCCTATGGAAGGAAATTCAAGTTACTGGTAAGTACGGTTAAAATTACTTTTGAGGATCAGTACTGGGCTGAAAGATGCAGCACTGAGGTCTCTCCTGATAACAGGTGAGTAAATCGGAATTCGTATTTCGGCTGATTTTAGAGGAATATTATAAAGTTCCAAAACTCCACACTTAGAAGAATTTCCAAGTGAAACCAGTCAATGTTAGCCTATGGAAGGAAATTCAAGTTACTGGTAAGTACGGTTAAAATTACTTTTCAGGACCAGTACTGGGCTGAAAGATACAGCACTGAGGTCTCTCCTTATAACAGGTGAGTAAATCGGAATTCGTATTTCGGCTGATTTTAGAGGAATATTTGTATGTTTCAAAAATCAACACTTAGAAACTTTTTCAGCAAAAAGCAGGCAATGATATCCTATGGAAGGAAATTCAAGTTACTGGTAAGTACGGTTAAAATTACTTTTGAGGATCAGTACTGGGCTGAAAGATGCAGCACTGAGGTCTCTCCTGATAACAGGTGAGTAAATCGGAATTCGTATTTCGGCTGATTTTAGAGGAATATTTTAAAGTTCCAAAACTCCACACTTAGAAGAATTTCCAAGTGAAACCAGTCAATGTTAGCCTATGGAAGGAAATTCAAGTTACTGGTAAGTACGGTTAAAATTACTTTTCAGGACCAGTACTGGGCTGAAAGATACAGCACTGAGGTCTCTCCTGATAACAGGTGAGTAAATCGGAATTCGTAGTTCGGCAGATTTTAGAGGAATATTTGCACAATGGTGAAGGGAGGGGGCGGGTCCTGAGGTGACATCTGTGCAAACGCGCCCATGGCGCGTTTTAGGTTGGGGATTAAGTCCCCTTGAATCATGAGGGTCCCTACGGGCCAACTAGCCCACCAGGAACCTCCAGTATGCGCTAGGGGCTGCGTTGCAGAGACATGTACAGAGGCCACACCCCTTTTACACCTCTCTGCAACGCAGCTCTGTGGCGCTTTCTGGACGTACCTGTTGGGCTAGTTGGCCCCCAGGGACCCTCAGGATTGAAGAGGATTTAATTCCCCATCTTAAAACGCGCCACGGGGCCTGTTTGCACACATGTCACCTGAAGCCCCGCCCCTCCCTTCACCACTGTGCAAACGCGCCCCGTGGCGCGTTTTAAGTCGGGGATTAACTCCCTTGAATCCTGAGGGTCCCTGGGGTGCAACTAGCATACCAGCTACCTCCATTAGCGCCACAGAGCTGCGTTGCAGAGAGGTGTAAAAGGGGCGTGGCCTCTGTACACCTCTCTGCAACGCAGCCCCTGGCGCATACTGGAGGTTCCTGGTGGGCTAGTTGGCCCCCAGGGACCCCCAGTATTGAAGGGGAATTACTTCCCATCTGCAAACGCGCCAGGGGGCGCGTTTGCAGAGTGGTGAAGGAAGGGGGCGGGGCCTGCGGGCCCGATCGTTTTTTTTTGTTTTTTTTTAACTTTGGGGAGGGGGGCTGCGTGGCCCCCCTCCCGGGCCACTTATGGCCCCGGGGACCCCATCCCCCGGGGCCTGGCCTCACGTTGGAGACTGTGGGGGTCCCCAATCCCCCCACAGTCCCAGGCTTTTCCACATGGGGAGCAGCTAACATGCTGCTCCCCATGTGGAAAGCATTGGTTTGCATTTTGAAAGAGAGAGCAGGTTTCCTGCTCTCTCTTTCAAAATGCAAACTAAGTTTGCTATGACAGGACGGGAGCCGCGAGGCTCCCGTCCTGTCATTGCAAACAGCAGTGTCCCGGGGGTAGGCACCCCAGGACACTGCAGGAGCCGGCCCTGGGGGTGGCGGTCCCCAGGGCCATCAAGGGCTCCAGGAGGGGGCCGCGCGGCCCCCTCCCTACATTTTGAAAGCCCCGGGAGGTGGTGGTCCTCGGGGCTTGGGGTCCAAAACGGACCCCCATTTTAATTTTCTTAGTGCCCCGGGGAGGTGGTGGTCCCCGGGCGTGTGAGGGGCTGGAGCCCCCACACAGTTTTTTAATTTAAATAAAAGAAGCCCCGGGGAGGTGGTGGTCCTCGGGGCTGCGGGAGGGCTCAGAGCCCTCCCGCACCATTTGAAAAATAAAGCCCGGGGGGTGGCGGTCCTCGGGCTTGGGGGCCCTTTGAGGCCCCCATACATAAATTGAACACCCCCACCATGCCCCCGGGACTTGGGCCACCCGGGGCAAATGCAATCGAAGCGCGGAGACCGCGCTCGATTTTTTCCGGCAGGATTCGCGCACCCTGAGCGCATCCTGCCGATTTAAAAAAAAAAAAAAAAATTTTTTGCCCAGGGGGTCCTTGTGGGACCCCTGAGCAGACCTAGGGGTCAGGGTGTTTCTACCCTGCCCCCTTTGTGCGCTTTGCGCACTTAGTTTCTGTCCCTCGGTTCTACCGAGGGATAAAATGGCTGCCAACATTTCCTGAATCGGAATGTTGACAGCCAGCTGACAGCCAATTAACATGCAGCTCGTGATCGGGACGGTGCGCGCAGGGTGCGCTCAGGGTGCGCGAATCCTCCGTGCCCATAGATATATATGTACTTTTACTTTTGATTTTCTCAGCAACTACTGAACGGATTTACACCATTTAACAAAAAGGGTTCTTTCTGAACCAAGAACTACCTCTTTGCCAAATTTGGTGTAATTCCGTTCAGCAGTTCGGGCTGTAGCCGTGTCTAAAGTTTCCTATGGAAAAATGAATGGGGAAAACGCGTTTTGGGACCCCCCTTTTTTCTCGGCCCCCGCTTGACGAATCCCCCCGAGACTTTCAGGGTAGGAGCGGACCGGAGCGCCCCACAAAGTTTGAAAATTTTGCGAAGATACGTCAACCGGCAAGAGAGTTATTTCAAATAGAATGTCGCGGATTTCCTATGGATAATAGGTTGTAACTATAACTATCTACTGGCGACCGCCAGTAGATAATATATATATATACATATATATATATATATATATATATATATATATATATATATATATATAACCTACTGGCGGTTGCCAGTAGGTAGTTATAGTATATATATAATGTTGACAGATACATTTCTGAATTATATGTATTAGTATCGATTACAAGTGGCATAGACCTTTAGAAACTTTTCGATTACTCAGTCGGTTTCAGAAGATTTAAGAACATATCATTATTGTGTATTGTTGGCATCTTATTTTATGTCAACTTTATATTTAATTGCATTTGGCATCACTATTTTCAATTGTGTGGCTTTTTGGATTTTCCTCATTAGAGGGCGTCTGGCCTCTAACATGATATGTACAATATGGTTTTCTTTTTAGTTGAGTCCGCTACAGACTTTCTCTTTTTCTTTCTTTTCTTATAAAAAATTTTTTTTTCACATATTTATAGTAGTACCTCTGGGCCTAACTATGACTTTAATAGCGGCTAAGAAATAAGTGGGGTAAAACCCCGTTTTATGTTTATTATTTAATATTATTTTCAGCATTGTCACTTCATTTTGTGGTGTTTATTGTAATTAGCCTCCAGTGCTGTCAGTCACAATAACACACTATATTATTAAGATCAGGAATTTTTTGCATTAACTATAAACCACTGTGGTAAACGTTTATAATATGCGCAATATGTTTACATAATTTCATTTGTAAAAGAATGTTTTTTCCTGATTCTAGTAGTATGTTGTTTAGTTTCATTGTGGGTTGTCATTGGCCGAGCAGGGAGGAGGGTACTTTTTGTGACTATTTAAAGAAATAATCAATTCTAGCGTGTCATGTGATCAAGGTCGTGGTAACACAGCCGAAACGCGTCATGCCAATTTGCACGGAATAAATCAGCACTAATTATTACAACCAGCAGCACGTTGTGGTCTGTACCTGTGTGTCTTCTCCAATTTGGAAGTTGGGACTGTGTTTAGTCGTCTATTCCTGGCAAAGTACGGCTGTCTTTGCCTCTACGGACCCTCCCTGTGCTTTGCGGCAGGCTTGCTCACGGCCAACATCGCGGACGCGATACTTCTGTGACCCGGAAGGAGTTTTTTTGCAAGCCAGCCCCCCGCAGTCGGAAGTTTTCTGCATTACGAGTCCCGGCGGCACCAACGAGGATGGAAGGCTCGAGGGGAGTCGGAGGACGCCAACGGACCGACCTTTTCCTTTGAGGGTAAGCCTGGACTATCACGGATTTGTGGCATATGCGGGCAGCAGGGATAGTGCTGTTAATACAAGGGAACGTGCTTCAGTACAGAAGTTAGTAACCCTAGTGCGGCAGTATAACATTTTACTCCGGCAAACATGTCTACTCTGGCAGACGCGCTACGGAATCGAGAGGCTGTAGCGGACTCACTATTTGATAATTTACCTGAAATTGACGAGACTCCTGGGGGCAGTAAAGAAAACAATCCTAAATCCTCGAGTGAGGTGAAAACGCACCTCAAGACGTTAGAGAAACTTCTCAGCACCGAGTTGACTAAATGGTGGGAAAAGCGGTCACTAGAGAAATATAAAGAGGTGGGACGAGTACCACGCGGGTTAAGGATCTTAATTGCTCCTTCATTTGAAAACCCCAATCCGCTAATGCTAAAAGAATGGGCCACAAACAATTTTGAAGCCTCCATGAATATGGTTTCAATACTAATAAAATATGCTGCGATTGACAGGGAGGAAATATTAAAACAGATTGATTCCCTTAATTTAATACTGGCAGCCCATGATCAACAAGAGCTCATTAAAAAGAGTAAAGCGGAGATTGATTTGCGACTTCAAAAATATGAGGAAACAATCAAAGCCCGTAAAATATTTAAATTCGCAAGGGATAAAAAAGATTATGAATCTGGCAGAATATTTACCTTTGCACGTAAATTTGACATAGCTAAAAGGCAAGCAATGGGCTCTAAAAATTCTTCAGTCTCTATCACTAGTCTGCGCAACACTGAAATATGTGAGACAGATCTCAGTTCAGCCGCCAGCAGTACGGGATCAGAGGATAGTGGACTTAACAATATACCATCCCTAACACCAAGCAGTTTTTCACCATCTGAGGAACTTGGTTTTTTAGTGGAGGATCGCCGCCAAACATTGCGGCAGAGCACCCGGGAGAAGAGAGGTGCAGACGGAGGAACAGATGCAGAAAGCAAAGGCGCCAAAGCAAAATCAGGAAACAACAGGGGCAGATGGCGAAATGCAAAGAAGAAAAATTGAGCACTGAGCACAAAACGACTGTGGACAATACTGTCATCAACTTAACCACCATCAATCTCACTGTAGCAGAAATCCAACTATTGACACTAGGTTTGTCGTTTTGCCCGCCTAATCGATTTAAGTATGTTCAAACCAGAATCGATATTTTCAAATTTATACGGAAGCTCAAACTTTTAAAACATTTCAATTTAAATAAAGCTACCACCACTGCTTCCAATATTTTGGCAAGTGATAAACCCAGTACGCAGCTACTAGTAGGTGACATTACTAATCTCAAAACCATACATGCTCTTGTGAATATTGCCGATGACATTGTCTGGTCCACGCAAGATCAGCTGGTAAATCTTGGCACCTCTGGTAATCTGCCTGCCCCAAGTCCATTTCGTCCACCTTCTACTTTTATCCCTCTTATGCCCAAAGATGCCATCGATACATTTAGTGATTGTGTCATTAACGACCTGAAGGCTCTCAATCGTAAAGTATTGGCTAGGATGAAACATCGTTCCTACAGGGATAAACAGTATTCAACATTAATGAAGAAATTAAAAGAAAATGACGACATAATTGTAACCAAGGCTGATAAAGGGGGCAACATTGTGCTGTGGCCCAAAACACAGTATTTACAAGAGGCATACCGTCATCTTAATGATGTCTCATGCTATAGAAAAGCCACGTTCAACGATATGAAACAATTGAAAGACTTGGTTCACAAAGTACTTGGACAATGGAAAAGGGATGGTTTGTTGAATAAAAATGAATACAGTTTTTTAAAGGTTGATTTTCCCATCACAGCGGTCCTATATTTCATCCCTAAGGTACATAAACAATTGATGCCCACTCCTGGTAGACCTATTATATCAGCTCAGAGGAGTTTATTTGAAGCTATATCCAAATACGTGGATTATTTCCTACATGAATTTGTTGAGGAGTTGCCTTCTTTCATAAAAGATACTGGGCATTTTTTATCTACTATACAAACGGTTAACTGGCATGAAGAATATCAGTTCATTGTGATGGACATTTGTTCACTTTACACCAGTATACGACATACTGATGGACTAAATGCTATTAAATTCTATTTGGATAAAAGAAACATCAATTTTTATCAGCACAATACTATGTTATTGCACATGGTTGAACTATGTTTGAATAATAACTACTTCATGTTTAATAATGAGGTCTTCCAGCAGCTGCGAGGTGTGGCTATGGGGGCTTGCTTCTCCCCCAGTTATGCGTGTTTACACGTTGGCTGGTGGGAGGAGCATGTCCTCAGGCAGACCCACAGCGGGCTGTATGAAGCCCATGTTATTCGATGGTGGCGATTTATTGACGATATTTGTATTATCTGGAAAGGGTCAAAGGAATCAGCCAATGAGTTTGTGAAATGTATTAATGACAACAGATTAAACCTGGAATTTACTGCTCAGATTAGCTCGGAAAAGGTTCAATTCCTGGATGTAGAACTATACATTGAGATGAACACACTACAAACTAAACTCCATAGAAAAGTTACAGCAGGTAATTCAATACTGCATGCCCAGAGCTCTCACCCCCGTCACCTTTTGAAAAGTATACCATATGGGGAATTTCTACGTATAAGGCGAATTTGTAGTTCCAATAGTGACCTTGTGAGTTGCCAGAATGACTCTTTTCAAAGATTTTTAGCCCGTGGGTATAAAAATAAGGACTTGAAGCATGCACTATTAAAAGCTAACAGTTTAAATCGTAGTGAATATTTGGGAACAGTTTCCAATAAAACTACACATAAAGCTGCTTTGAGCACCAGTACTACTTCCCAAGATCCAGTTTCTGCTCGATTTATTACCACTTTTTGCAGTCAGGACAAGGAAATAAGAAAGGTTATTTATAAAAACTGGCCTATTGTCCAAACTGATCTTACCATGTCCCAACTGGTACCTAATCTACCTCAAATTACTTTCAGGCGGGCCCCCTCCATGAGGGATGCCCTGGTTAGAACTAGTCCTGAGATAACCAAGACAGGTACTTGGCTGTCTAAACGCACAGGGTTCTTTAAATGTAGTACCTGTAGGGCCTGTAAATTTGGCACCACTACGTTTGAGTTCACTAATGCCTTTGAATCTAATCCCACTAAAATAAAAGGTTTTTTCACTTGCAAAACGGATCATGCAGTATATATACTTGAATGTTCCTGCAAGCTGAAATATGTTGGCAGTACTAAGTTACAGGTATTTACTCGCATTTTACAACACTTGCGAGCTATCGTGAACTCTGACCCTAGTTACCCTGTGGCGCGACATTTTAAACTAGTTCACCACAATAACTTAAATGAATTAAGATATTTTGTCATTGATGCGGTACCCAAACTGCCAAGAGGTGGGAACAGGGAAAAAAGATTAAGGCAACTGGAATCACACTACATATTGCTGCTGGATACTAAGATGCCCAATGGGCTCAATACAGGAGAGGATTTACATAATTTTTTATGAGGATTCTCTGAGGTCTTGCGTCAGTGTATTTAGTATTGGTTTTAGCTACTTTTTTACAGATGATTTTTATTGTAAGTATTAGTTTAACCGATCCTTTATCCAGTCCGTGCTCTGGTTTTTAACCTGATTTTAACCTTTGCGGTTGTTTTTAGGTTTTTATCGGGCCTTGTTTCTGGATTTTTAGACGGTTTTATGATACAGTAAGGTTATTTCACTCACTTTTTTCATCATCTGGGTCTATTGAAGTATGTTATCTTCTGCTGTAACAGTTATGAAATGCTATGTAGTAATTGTTCCCCTTATGCTGCTATCTTCCTGCTTTTTTGCACATTTTTTGCACTTACTTCAATCGATAGTTTTAATTGTTGGAACTGCTCTCCTAGTGCTGTTTATAAACTGCCTTTCCACACTATGCTAAATTTGCACATATACTATTTTATAGTATTTATTTTGAGTCTATATGCTGCTATAATTTATCGGTGCTAGTGCACTTGCACTTTATATAATGTTGACAGATACATTTCTGAATTATATGTATTAGTATCGATTACAAGTGGCATAGACCTTTAGAAACTTTTCGATTACTCAGTCGGTTTCAGAAGATTTAAGAACATATCATTATTGTGTATTGTTGGCATCTTATTTTATGTCAACTTTATATTTAATTGCATTTGGCATCACTATTTTCAATTGTGTGGCTTTTTGGATTTTCCTCATTAGAGGGCGTCTGGCCTCTAACATGATATGTACAATATGGTTTTCTTTTTAGTTGAGTCCGCTACAGACTTTCTCTTTTTCTTTCTTTTCTTATAAAAATTTTTTTTTTCACATATTTATAGTAGTACCTCTGGGCCTAACTATGACTTTAATAGCGGCTAAGAAATAAGTGGGGTAAAACCCCGTTTTATGTTTATTATTTAATATTATTTTCAGCATTGTCACTTCATTTTGTGGTGTTTATTGTAATTAGCCTCCAGTGCTGTCAGTCACAATAACACACTATATTATTAAGATCAGGAATTTTTTGCATTAACTATAAACCACTGTGGTAAACGTTTATAATATGCGCAATATGTTTACATAATTTCATTTGTAAAAGAATGTTTTTTCCTGATTCTAGTAGTATGTTGTTTAGTTTCATTGTGGGTTGTCATTGGCCGAGCAGGGAGGAGGGTACTTTTTGTGACTATTTAAAGAAATAATCAATTCTAGCGTGTCATGTGATCAAGGTCGTGGTAACACGGCCGAAACGCGTCATGCCAATTTGCACGGAATAAATCAGCACTAATTATTACAACCAGCAGCACGTTGTGGTCTGTACCTGTGTGTCTTCTCCAATTTGGAAGTTGGGACTGTTTTTAGTCATATATAAATATATATATATATATGTTGGTTAAACCTGCATCGCAGGTATCACCACAGCACAGCAGGTACGGACCACTTGTTCCTTTCCAATGTTTAAAAGGCAATACCAGGAAACGTCAGGTTACAGCTCCATAGCTTTTATTTAATGCTTCACCAAAATCGTGTGGACAAGTGTCCGCCCCAGACGCGTTTCGATCGCAAAGCGATCTTGATCACCTGACGCGCTGGTGACGGGCTACCATTTTATTTGAAAGTGCAACCAATCAGTTCAAAACAACAATTAAATAGACATAGAAAAAATACTTAAATAAGTCAAATTCATTAAAAACACCTGCACCAAAAAAGGGAAATTTACATGTCTTGTAGGCATATGGGTATCGCGAGTCTCATCAATCAGTATTTCAAACAATTATTCCATATAAACAATATCAAGTCGATGATGTTAATATATAAGGTATTAAACATTAAAAGCCTCATAAAAATCATTAAGTTTCTTATTTTTGCCGAATAAAAATTGCAAACCACATCAAAACCGGCACAGTATGCTATCCCTAATGTCAGCATCAAAGGCTCAAGGGGGTCCCTAATGTTACCCCATTGCAAATATAAAAAGTGGAATGAAGTGGAACAATGGAATATAAATGGAACAACAATCCGGGGCAAGTGCCCACAGAACAGCTTATCAATCCTTAAGCTGCTATTCTCCATACTTCCAACATAGCATATATGTTATCACACTAGTTGACACAGGGATAAGATAAATAAAGTGCAAGTGCATGTTAAAACCATTACATAAACCGATTGTAGTTTGTTAGCTATATACTTGGCATTTACTATTCATTGGCTTTAAACCTCTCTATATGGCTGACTCACTACAATACTCGCCGATGTGACTCACTACCATATCACATCATAAATTAGTGCATGGTGATATAAAAAAGTGCAAAGTGAAAAATAGATAAAAACAACACTCCAAAAGATGACACTGGAGCAGGGAACTATAATTCTTTGTGTGTGTCGCCCCTAGTATGAGAATAGTGTGAGATCATTTAGTGTTCTAGATGATGATTGTGCGAGTTCTGCTGGCATGAGTATGGCCCAATTATTCAAGCATTGTGCAACTAATGTAAACATAGAGGATTTTTCTAAAACAGCATCTAGAAGCAGTGACTCAGAACTCTTTGGCTTAGTGACACTATAGAAAATTGTATAGGTCCTCGCTGGTATTCAACCCGTTCGGGATGCGGGTATCGAGCATCAATATAAAAGAGGACTCAAGCTGCCTCAACTTTTTCTCCCTGTTGCCGCCCCGAAAATAGGCGGGAACTGCTCCTATTACAGAGTAGGTCAGGTCACCCAGATTGTTTTTATGTACGGCTTTGAAATGCCGTGCCACAGGATAACTCTCATCTGAATTGACTATGGCACGTAAGTGTTGTAGAATTCGCTGGAACACTGGAAGTTTGGTGCTGCCGATGTATTTCAAGTGACAAGTGCACTCTAATTGGTAAACTGCAAAGTCCGTTCTACAGGTATAGTGGTCTTTGATCTGTATAGGACTATCACTGAAAGCAGTATAATATTCAGACAGATTGAGGCCAAACTTGCATGCCCTGCATGACAAACACTTAAAAAAGCCAGATTTGGATAACCAATTAGTTTTCATAACAACCTCGGGCCAGCTTTTAACCAAGGCATCCCTCATAGAGGGTGCCCTTCTAAAAGTTATTTCAGGAAGTTTGGGCAACAAAAACTGTAGTGTCAAATCCGTCAATACGACTGGCCAATGTTTGTATATCATTTTTCTGATATTGCTCTCTTGTTTGCTGTAGGTGGTAATGAGCCTTATTATTTGCAGTTCCTCTACTGTGGAGTAATTAAGAGAAGTGCTAGGGAGACTTGTTTTAGGTATAAGACACAGATCACATGGTCGGGAATTGGCCTTGTCCAAGGCTGTCCTGAGTGTAGATTGTTCATATCCCGAGCCAAGAATCGTGCAAAAGCCTCACTTTGACATTTGTGCAAATCAGAATCCAAGCTGCAAATACGCCGTATCCGGAGAAATTCTCCGTACGGTATGCTGCTGATCAAATGTCGAGGATGTGCACTGCTGGCATGTAGTGTGGAATTGCCAGCAGTGCTTTTCCGATGCAGACATGTTTGGATCTGATTGTCAGTAATAAAGACCTCCACATCTAAAAACTCTACTTTCTCTTGACTGATAGTGGAAGTGAATTGCAGATTTAAAGAATTCTCATTAATGGCAGTGACAAATTGATTTGCCTCGGATTCAGTACCATTCCATATATTACACAGTGGCGGTAGCGACTCTGAAGTTATAGTTAGGATTACCAGAGATAGGAATTCCTCGGATTTTTACTCGCAGATAACTTTGCACCCGTTTGACGTATCTCCGCAAAACATTCCAGACCTACTCCTTTTTCTACATTAGTGGATGATGGAAAGTTTCATGTAGACTCATCAAGGGGGTGCAAACAGAAACGGGTTGTCCTAAAATGCATTTAGCCGCCAATGCATTTTCCATAGACTTTGTACTCACCCATAACGGCCAAAGACCTGAATGGATTTCCATGAAATTTGGCAGGATTATACATTATGGTGTGCAGATGATCCTTTTGGGTAGTAGAGATAAGTAGGGCAAGTATTTTTAAAGTATTAAGGAATTTAAACTTAGTGATATTTGTGACTGTGGAAATTTCATGAAATTTTGCGGAAGTTACACGGTACACGCCAATGACAAGTCATTATATGATTGGCTAATGACTGCTTTATAAACGTTAAAGACACACAATTGATGGACGGAATGCACAACAAATCAAAACATTCACCCCCAGTCAAGAGATCTGGGTTAAATCCATCATTCTTTTGCTCACCATGCCACCCCAGTTTAGACCTGGACATATGCAAATCAGTCTTGACCCTGTGCCTCATGGGAACAGTCCAGCCCGAACTGCCAAGCCAGGTCCTCCCTGGACCGGAAACAAGCATCCTAGGACCGGTTTCGGGGTTTCACCCCTCTTCAGCCAGGATAGCTTGATTCCAGTGGCACAGTGAGCCTGGGACCCACGTCTGGGCATACCCGGTGCACTTAGGGCGAGGAAGCAAAAGACACACAATTGATGGACGGAATGCAGAACAAATCAAAACATTCACCCCCAGTCAAGAGATCTGGGTTAAATCCATCATTCTTTTGCTCAGCATGCCACCCCAGTTTAGACCTGGCCATATGCAAATCAGTCTTGACCCTGTCCCTCATGGGAACAGTCCAGCCCGAACTGCCAAGCCAGGTCCTCCCTGGACCGGAAACAAGCATCCTAGGACCGGTTTCATTTGTTTGCTGTAACACTTATAAACGTTAAAGGCAGCCATGTTGCTTTACGACCACTTTCCCTCCACTCTATGCAATTCCACTGTACCTCACTCCATTGTACGCCACTCCAGGCTAGGCCACTCCACTATACACCAGTACACTGTCACTTTGCTGTATGTTACTTCACTCTAAGTAATTCCACTGTACGCCAGTCCCATCCACGCTATTCCACTGTATGCCATTCCACTCTACCCCACTTAATTCTACGCTATTACACTGTATGCCACTCCACTGTACTCTACTCTACGCGACTCCACTGTATGTCACTCCAGTCTATGCCTCTACACTGTACGCCACTACACTCTACAGTACTCCACTCTATGCTATTCCACTGTACGCCACTCCACTCTACAACATCCACTCTATGCTATTCCACTGTACGCTACTCCACTGTACGCTACTCCACTGTGCACTACTCCACTCTATGCCAATCCACTCTACGCTATTCCATTGTATGCAACTCCAACCTACACCACTCCATTCCACTCTATGCTGTTGCACTCTACCCGACTCTATGCCACTTCTCTATATACTATTCCACTGTATGCCACTCCACACTTCGGCACTCCACTCTACGTCGCTCTACTCTACACCACTTTATAGTACAGTACTCCACTCAATGTTATTCCATTCTACGCCACTGCACTGTACCCCACTCCACTCTATGCTATTCCACTGTATGCCACTCCACTCTATGCCACTCCACTGTACCCTATTCCACTGTATGCCACTCCACTGTACGCTACTCCACTATACCCCACTCCACTCTATGCTATTCCAGTCTGCCCCAATACACTTTACGCCACTCTAGTCTAGGACACTCCACTATACACCACTCCACTGTACACTACTCTTCTCTATGCTATTCCACTCTACGCTACTCCACTGTACACCATTTCACTCTATGCTTTTTCACTATATGCCACTCTAATGTACAACACTCTGCTATTCCACTATATGCAACTCCACTATACGGTACTCCACTCTATGCCACTCTAGTGTACGACATTCCACTCTATAGCTCTTAACTGTACACTATTCTATTGGGGGCCACTCCACTCTACGCCATGACACTGTACGCCATGATGCTCTACAATACAACGCTCTACGAAACACACTGTATGAAACTGCACGATACGCCTTTCCAGTCTATGCCACTCGAGTCTACCCTGCTCTATGAACCTCTACTCTACTCTATAACACTCTACTCCCCTTCACTGTACCAAAATCTACTGCACTCTATTCTACTCCACTGTACAACACTATACTCCAGTCTATATCACTATGCTACACTGTAGTACACTCTATGCCACGCTACCACACCCTACTCTATTCTATCTCACTCCACTCTACAACACTGTACTCTACTCTATGCCATTCCACTCTACTCTACGACAGTTTACGACATTCTACGACACTGCATATCACTCAACTGGCGACCTGCTACTCCACTCTATGACACTTTACTGCACTCTGTGCTACGCCACTACAATGTACTCCTCTCCACGGCACTGTACTATACGAAACGCCATTCCACTGTATGACATATTACTCACTCTATGCTACGCCACTCTACTCGATTCCACTGTATGATAATTTATCCCATTCTACGCTACACTACTGTGCGACACTCCACTCTATGCCGCTGCACTCTATAACACTTTACTCTATAAAAGTCCACTCTTCTGCACTGTATGCCACTGTAGGACCCCCTCTCTCTCTCCCTCCCTCTCTCTCTCTAAGTTGATACTTTAGATAAGTCATTGGAAAACAATACTTGATGCAATAATCCATTTACCAATGGCAACAGGAAAAACAGTATGTGAATGAGATCAAAACATAACAGGAGAGTTAGGCAATGAATGAGGTAAAAAGAAAAAAAATCCCTAACCTGAAGGGAAAACACACCATTGTTAAACAAATATGGCCTTGTTAAATTCCGACACCCATGCAAACCTATCTTTGCATGGGTACCAGAATTATGAGATACTATATAGTCGTTCTTTACCCCAAATAAATTTCGGCAGGTGAAGCCTGATAAAATTTACCAGGTGAAAAAGGCTTAGTACATTCAGGGTCATGGGGATTGTGGTGAAGTATCCACCTGTCCCCGTATTTACCAGGAGTTTTTCAGCCGGCAAATTTTGGCAGGTGTTCAGCAGCAAGCACAAATCTGCATGTTATATCCTATTTTCACTGGGAAACCCGTAATTGTTGTCATTTATCAAATCCAATAAGTAATGATCCTCAAGATATTGCTATTTATCAGGTGCGATAAATAATGAACCAATAATGAAGGTCTCGAAGCCTTAGGATCGAAATGTGGCCAAACCTGTAGGATTTTGCATTGCAGTGGTCCACTGCTATGCCCATAGATGGCGATCACATAGCAGATTTTTGTTTATAAATCATAGATTTGTGATATCTTAGACACTGGTGATTTTCGAAATGGGATTAGACAAGCTGTGTATGTCTTATAGTGTACTTCATTTTTTATATTTTCATTTTTAAGCCGTTGTAACTGTATTTTGTTAATATTATCTTTCAGTGACACATACCGCAAGCTGTGCTGTTAGTCCTTTATAATGATTGTGCTGATATAGAGTGCTACAAAGGAAATTCTGTAGGACAAAAACAAATGAATGTCTTGAAAAAGCAGTAACTTGGTGACCTAGTTTGTGCTGGAGCAGTATTTAGTGTGGGGTTGCCACAATTCGGAGTTTAATTGATGAAACATGAATATGCAATCACACCCCTTAGGTACTGTGAGAAATAAGACACCGCAGGACATGCACTCCCTAGTCCTAGCTCCTATGAGACAGAAGCCTGATAGCAGGCTGATCTTTATATAAACATAGCATGTGTTTTTCCTTCAACAAATGACAGCATGGACATTGTGCTTAATTTACTAACATTTATGGCTGGTTTAAGACAGTCTTACGCTTCAGTTAAACAAGAGAAGAGGTAGTTATTAAGGTTTCCCCCTGGTTTAAGGCAATCTTAAGGCACTGACTGCACCTCACTGATGAAGTTTAACCAGGCTGAAATCCATGTGGGGTTGCTTTTCTAGCCATTATTGTAATTCTCTTTATCTAGGCCTATCCAAGCACCAACTCCTGAGATTACAGATGATGCAGAATCAGGCAGCGCGTATCGTGCAAGCCTCCTGCTATACCTCAGCCAAGCCTCTCTTGTCCAAGTTCTATTGGCTCCCAATTCAAAAAAGAATTATGTTCAAATCTATGTGTCTCATACACAACTAGTTTTCATTCAGCTCCTACTTTTCTTAAGGCCCGTATCCAACAATACTGTCCTGCTCTTCTACACTCTTCCTACATTAACTGCATTTTGGTTCAGAGTTTCAAGAACACTCTTTCCATGAGAAAATCCTTTTCTGTTCCTACATCTAAAAACTGGAATCAGCATCCTCCAGAGTTAGGAACTCATATTTCCTTCAGGAAAACCCAAGACTTTTTGTTCTCCCTGTTGTCTTCCTTCTTTTTTGCCTCTCTGAGACATTTAGCACCTAGAGACGTTTGGGAGGTAGCAGCGCTCTATGAATTTTCCTTTACCTAACATAACATCACATTCAAGTCAACGTTGCCTGACTGTTTGGCTTAGACCGTTTGTGTTAGAGAAGGACGAAGCTTGATTTTCATGAGGTTGTTACCTGACTTTATTGGATTGGTGACTAAAATCAGTCAAATCACGTGTGGCATAGAGCAATTACCACTGGCTACCATTCATTCAGTCAACACTTTGCAGGGCCAGAGCCAATGTGTTACAAAGAGAGACAGCAGCAATCAAAAAGGTTCTATGGCCAGTGGGGGCTTAAGGAGGCAAATAAGGCACAGTTAGGCAGGGAGTCAATTTATCCAAAATGAAAAGGTACCATTTGATAAAATATGTGTATTTTCAAAAGCTGTTAAGCTAACACTTTTGATCAAAATGATTGCATACACAAAATATATTTAAAGTTGATATTGGAGAGATAATTTGTGCTGATTTTGGGGAAAATATTGCTGATCTTGGTTCCTCTGTGCCAGGTAGTACTTGCTGCTAGGGTATCATTATTATTGTCAAGGCATTTCATCATCTATATTGATACAATTTTGTATGTCGGTATCATTATTGCTGTCCAAGTCATGAGTCTGTAAGACTGGTGTACCAAATCTGGTTCTGAATAAATTCCAAACCATAAGATAGCTTTGGACTCTACACTTGAAAATAGATGTTGTATACATTTTCAACAAGGGTAGGCAATGCCAAGGTACATACTCACATTTTTTGAACTGAAGAAAATAAATATGGTGTTTAGTCAAAGGTTTAGAAGAAGTATGTTGAAAATGCACAATTTTTGTCACAATGATTTCAAAGATTTCATGATGAGGGTATTTCCCCAACACTCCCAAAGGGTGAGATGTGTTTAGCACACTATGACAGCACTGGACATTTTTATGAGGCCCTCCAAAACCTAAGGCCTTTTAACATGTGTGATAAATCTGTGTTGTAAAATGTATATTGGCCCCATTTTTAGATCTGTCCTGAAGACAGCTTTAGCTGTTTCACCAACATGCACATATAACTAAGATACATAGCGGGGCTAAACCCTCTTCATCCAATGATCTGCTCAACTGTCATTCACATTTTGTTTCCGCCCATCACAACATACAGCCTGAGCCAATGGGTCAGCCCACTTCAGCCATTGGCTCTCATACACTCTGAGTGATGGAATTTCACCAGATCACATGTGCAAATCCAGCTAAAACGAAGTACATTTGAATGTCAAGACTGGTGAACAATACTTTACGTTGCCAATACTTTGTCTTTCCATTTCTTATCCATTTTATTTTTTAGTCATCCTTTTATGTTTATGCTATGTCATTATGTTAAGTAATTCAGAGCCAATTGTACCTTTCTTTGCACTAATAAGAATCATATATTCCTGTGATGTGCATTAAAACTGAAAAGGGTTTCTTTAGCTGTTTAAAGTACACCTTCCTGCTGGGAAACACCCATACTGTTTTATTAAAATTATATGCAATAGTTATTTTTGTTATTTTCGCATTTTTATTGCAAGCATATAGCCACCACATTTAGGTGACACCATGTGTTTTTTTCCATGTTCGTTTTGTGGCATACGCTTGCAATAAAAAATTAAAATAACCATCACATAAGCTAGCCAAAACCAGACCTATTAGCTTTGCCAATGTGTTTTTCTTCAAAGAAAGATTACTACTTGTTCAATTTTTTCTACTGAATCAATACATATTTTAATATGCCATCACGTTCAAAGTTCACCGGTCACCACAAATAGGTTCTGGTATGTATGATGTGCTGCCTGTATATGGGAACTACAACTACTTTGCATGTAGGCCCCGATCCCGGCATGCATTGCCTTGTCAACGCTTTTCAATGAGTCACTAGGGGATAATGTTTTATGCAGTATGTCTTTCGTTGTGCTATTTTTATTGGCGATTGTGAAGCGAGGAGGAACACCAAATCTCTGCACATACTTGGGTTGATTGCAAATTTAGAACCATTGAGCAACCTCGGTATGAGTAAGACTTCCTGTTTTTAAACACATGATGGTGGACAGATGAAGATAGAAACCTGCTTGCGGCTTGGCTTCTCTCTGAGGCTCAGGCTTGTGCCAGAACTATGCAGGCTTGTCCAGATGAAGCGACAATTCACAGGTTTCCAGTCGTCAGCAGTTCAATCACAGCCACTCATGCAGGCCTGGAGATGCCTGCTTCCTCTGGCTGCCGAGAACCCGTGCTCCAACAAGCCGCACTGCAGATCACTGCAGGAAGTTATTCTTACGGGCGGCTTTCCACTCATTTTTATCAGCAGAACAAGAAGGTCGGAACAATATTCATCAAGTTGTTTTGCTTCCTTTCCACGAAACCAAGGGTGGAAAACAGATGAAAATGCTGGGACACGTCCGAAATAGCCGTCTAAATAACTTGCTGCAGGAGGATACAAGGAAATTCGTTTTTAACACGAAGCATTTAAGGGAAGTAAGGAAAAAGGAAGGTGCTTTCTGAAGAAACTTGTACTTTCTTTCGAAACACTTACCCTGCGCCTGGCGCTTCAACTCTAGCTGTGATCAAAGGCAGACAGACGATTGTTTTAAGGCCATTGTAATATTTGCTATTTAAAATACGAAGGTAATTCTAACTCAAAGAAACATTGGCAAAGCCAATAGGTCTCGCCTTCGAGATTATTGGCTCTGGTATTTCCTTTTGTTCCTGTGGAGTGGAATAATTTGGCGTGGAGGGAAATTATGTGGTGTGAGGTGGAATTGAGTGGTGTGGTGTTAAAATGTGCTGCGTGGAATTGTGTGGTGTGGAACTGTGTGGTGTGGAATTGTGTGATGTGGAATTGTGTGGCATTGAGTGGAATTATGGGGAGTGGAATTATGTTGCATGGAGCAGAGTGGAATTATGTGAAGTGTAATTATGTTGTATGGTGTGGAGTGAAATTATGTGGACAGTAATTATGTGGCATGCAGTGAAATTATGTGGAGTGACATTGGGGTGTGGAACTGTGAGATGTTGAAATGTGTTGTGTGGAGTAAGGAAAAATAACAATAAAAAAAATCAAGAAAAGAGATGATTGGAACGATTCAAACAAACGTGTAGTTGACATGGGGAGAAGCAATAGCCTAATGGCTAACAATGTAGACTGTGGTCTTGGGACCAGGTTAGAGTCTCAACACCTGCTCAACATCCTGTGACTCTGGACAAATCACTTAATCTTCTCCTACCTACACAAAATGAATGTGTGCTTGTGTAAAGTGCTCCAACACCTTCAGGTCGAGTTTGCACTCGATAAAAGCTGCAACAAAAACAAAAGTCAGAGGACGGGACAACGGCTTCTGGCCTCCCGGCTCATTTATTGTGCTGTGAGGGGGCACAGCAATTGGAGGGACGGGGAACAAGCAAACACAGAAAATGGGAGGGAGCAGACGACAGAACCAGCTACAAAAGAAGCACTCTCTAGAGTGGCTCAACAAAAAGAAAAATAGGTCCCATAAGCACAAGCAGTGTAAGGACACACATACTTAGGCCATGCTCCAGGAGAGGGTCACATGCAAGAAGAGGGAAGTGGCTACCGCAGAGCTGACCAGCAGGAAGCAAGCAATTGAGAGTAGCTTTGAAGCCATCCAATGGTAAGTAATGGGCAGCCTCAGAGCTCACCAACAGTTAACAACATGTTTAGAAGAGACAGCACATGAGCTGTCTAGCTAAGACCAACAAATTGCAGCCAGGTCTGCTGCACTGAGCTCCTACTGCTTAACTCTGTTTTGTGTTTGTAGGCGCTAATATCCCATCCCTGGCACACAGTGCAAACCTGCAGAGCAGTAAGGTTCCCAGTTCAGATTCAGTAGCACACTCCCAAAGCCCACCCATACCACTGCGTCACCCAGCCAGCCACTGACTAAGGTCACCAGATTACTCCATGCCACTAAGAATGTGGCACTCCAATCCAGGGGTATCATTTAACAAACAAATGCATGCTGGGACTTAGAGTTCTTGTTGACTTCAGTTGATCTGCTGAAACTAACACACCCAAAAGCATAAGATTGAAAACAGGGGCGCAGTTATCAATGGCGCAGCAGCAAGTGCAGTGGCACGGGGGCCCAGAGGCTGGAGGGGCATATTAAACCCTGATTATTGGTGTACTTTAGTGTCCATTTAATAGGTGCTAGCTCTCGAGCCAATGGCATTTTTTGTTGCACCACTGTGTGCAAATGAAAAGTACAGTCCCGGAGCACTGCATCCTTGGTGACAAGGAGTCATGTGGCTACCTTCCCATTGGTGGTTCATTGTCTAGTTGCATTGCTGCAACTAGTGTTATCTGGAGTTAAGCTGTGCATTTGCTGCTGCACCATTGATAACTACGCCCCTGCTTGCAATTTTTTGCTTTTGGGTGTTAGTTTCAGCAGATCAACTGAAGTCAACAAGAACTCTAAGTCCCAGCATGCATTTGACTACTTCTAGTGTTCAATGACAGCCACCTATTCCTCTATCTCTGCCGTCACTCACAGTCAATGCACAGCCACTCCACACTCCAGAATCCCGTATTTCACACACACCCTCCCTGTACTGCACTAATTTGTTAATAAATGTTTGAGTGTATAAAAAATGCTAAGGAGACACAGAGTGATACCCAACTTTTCCCGAAGTAGGCCCCTGTATTGTGAATTTGCTTTCACCATAAGCTGAAGCATCTAATTTGGGGTTTTCCCAGAAGTCTAGAATCACTTGCGAAAAGCTTCTTCCCAGCTCAAGGGGCGAACTTCCTTTCATACATATCTGGGGGAGGGTGAGTTCCTTGAAGATATACAGTGATAATGTTTAGGACCATAGGCCTGATTCTTTCTGTGACCTAGAGCAAGTAGAGAAGTTTCTTTACATTCTTAACTTTGCTGAATTTGCACTATGTCCAACTGGGGAATTACCTACTCTTAGTAGCTTTCAGAACTCTTTTTTGGGAATTCACTACATATATGGTGTTATAGTAATCAAACCAGGAAGTGATGACTGCACCAACTGCTACAGGTCAATGTCCTTTGGAGTCAAGGGGTTTACTCTCCTCATCTATTAAATTAGGAAGGCACGTATATTTCCCATTTAGTTGATTTGCTATAATGTTAGATTAGCAGCAAAGATGTCCCAAGAAGTTTATGGCCCCAAGAAAGAAAATAAATGCAAATATGATAGCCGTACTTAGGGGTCTATTACGATGGCGTACTGTGTCCGCCCGCCACCGCAACGGCAAACGTGACTGCTCGCAAGAGGTGCGGCGGTCCCGCAATGGCAATTAGGATGCCACGGCCACGGTGGCGGTGGCATCCCGCATGTATTGCATTGCGGCGGGCAGTGCTGTAAGCAGCACCCGCCACAATGCAATATATGCATGTTGTGCATTGGCATGCACAACGTGAAAGGCACCGCGCGGTGCCTGCCACCTTGTCCATGCCAATGTTACCCCCCAAGTGCAGCCTTTCCATGGCGAACTCTCCGCCATGGAAAGGCATTGAAAATGCCACATGCTAATATGGATCCCTGTGCTATTAAAATGACGCAGCTCGGTATAGCAAAAAGGGTTGCGGCGCAGCGCTGCGTCATTTTGTTGTAAATGAAGCCCTATATCTTCAATTTTCCCTTGGCTGCACATACGGTCTTGCGAGCCTTAGGTGAGGGGGAGCTCCCAATACTTTTCCACACATTCCTTACTTCTTCTTGGTGAAAAAGCACACATACTTCTCCCTTTTTTCCGACAGATATTCTTTTAATTTAACTTTTGAGGACTACAGTGTTTACTCCAGGAAAGACCGCTCCTTTTCCCTGACCGCTTGGAAAATAAATAGACACCTCTAGTGATTTTTAGGTATTCTTTTATCCCGGTATATTCATTTTTGTATTTACTCATTGAATTACTTTTCTTACTCACCACATGTTTCCTTGGTATGCGGGCACCTTTTCTTAGATTTAATGCATGTTAATGCATTGGATAAACAATGGAAAATTATTCTAACATAAGTGAGGCATTTTCTTGGGCACTTTGGGGCTTATTTACAAGTCCCTTGCGCCGCCGGTGCGTCACTTTTAGTATCAGAAAAAGTGATGTACCGGCGGCGCAAGGGGCTTGTAAATAGGCCCCTTTGTTTCTTTCTATTACGGGCACTGTTCTTTCTAGCGGTATTTTATTGACATGGGACATACTTATCATTTAACTTAAGTCACAGGCTCGTTGATGTGGTTCTTGGGCCAGTGCACTTTATTAGTTGCTATTGATTTTAATTTATATGTGGCATTATGTGGCCATATGGCTGATGTAACATTTTAATCAAACAATTTTAAGGATGCTATAATATGTGGCAAAATGCATATTTTTTTATATATTACAGCTCTGAAGAGGTCTAGATAGACAAAACACAGATCGGATGCCAGATGTATTAGTCAGAATTATTGGCAAGAGTCAAAGTGGTGCAAATAAAGGAAACATAACTGCGTATATGTGGAGTGGCTCTTGGCAACGTTTGTTTTGTAATTCACAGTACTACGAGTGCTCCGATGACATACAATTAATAGACGTTTATGGCCCCATTCGCAAATCCATTCGCGCCTATATACTGCTAGGAATTCTCATAAGGGAGCCTTTATACATGCGCAAAATTACAGCACAGATGTGATATTACGCAGGAGTAAAATCATGGACGTCATTTAGGGGTCACTGCTTTGACCCCTGGCATGCCCCTTGTGACCCCGTCAGCAGTGGCAAAATCAGTGGCAGGAACAGAAGCAGCTCATTCTTACGGACGTGGGTGGGGCTTTACAACGCATGTTGATAGACATACATAAAAAGTGCCGTTACAACGCATACCATTACAACTCATACCAATATAACGAATATAACAACGCATAATAATTAAACTATGTTAAACGTAGACAGATGTTACTGGTAAAAAAGAGGAGAATTTTTTTTGCTAAATTAATACTTCGCAATATTCTTTTAAAAACATAAAATTTTCAGGGTTGCATTTCACATTTTATAAAAAAAAACTGTGTGCAATCATTGTAAAAACAAGCATATACATACAAAAAATAAAAAAAACTGGTGCCCTTCCACTATTTCCACTACAACAACCCAGCCATCATCTACAAAATGGCTACCATTCTGAAACGGAACGTTAAAACCAACATTTTGCAGACAACATAGTAAATATACCTTCTGTCAGGTTCTGAATCATGTGGAAAAATCGTTTCAAAAACATATGTTCTTTTAAATTTTTGTTAGCCCCAAACAAACGTATAAATTCAGCCGACCACCATTTTGTGCTCAGTGGTACACTGACTTCCCTGGTGACCACACCCATCTGGAGTAGGAGGAGAATTATGAGAGCTTCAACTTCAAGCACTGCCATCTATTGACTGAAGTAAGTGTAAGTTTTAAACAAAGCACATTTAGAGAAAAAACAATTATTTGGGAACCCTAAAAATAAATTTTAAATTATATTAAATTCACAGATCTTGAACATAGATATAGTAAAACAGTACTCATCTCTGTCAAAAGTAAGTGAATGTTTAACATAAGTGAGATTTAAATTTAAGCTAAAAAAAAACCCAAACTAAAAATACAATTTAATTTATCTAATACAGTCGCAGACTTTGAAGAGAGACATACAGCTACCAAATGTGATTTAAATCTCCAAATAAATCCATCTGTAAGTTTAAGCTAAAGTATTTTTATAACCCCCCCCCAAAAAAATTGTTGTTTAAATAAATAATATATCTTGCTGGTCAGTAGTCTGAGGCAAAATTACTATTTTAACTCCGCAGGGTGCTTACCTCAGGGAAGGTGCTGGTCAGTGTTGGGTGGCAAAATTACTATTCTAACTCAGCCGGGTGCTTACCTCTGGGAAGGGACTGGTCAGTGGTAGAGGGGTGCAAAATTACTATTCTAACTCCACTGGGTGTTTGCCTCAGGGAAGGTGCTGGACAGTGATGAGGGCTAAAATGAGGGGCCAATAAGGATGGCGGTCGGACTTACGTCCGAACGCCATCCTTTCATAAATGGGACAGCCGGACTACAAGTCGGAGCTCCTGTTGGGCACATTATGTCTATATTTTGTATTGCGGTGGGTGCTGGGGGCTGCAGCACATGCTGCAATACAAAATATGGACATAACACATATCCCTGCACTATGTGGCAGGCATCATGCGGTGCCTGCCACATGGTGCACGGATATGTAGTGGGGCACAATAAGTGCCTCCCAAAACCCAAAAGTGAGGCCCAGGGGGAATGGGGGCCTGCTACAGGCCCCCAATGTCCCTTTCCACCTGCTTTTTCATGACAGGTTCACCTCCATGAATGGGCTGGCAGAAAGGAACATTGTAATATCTACGGTGGTACCTGGCAAGCACTGCCAACATTGTAGGTATTGCTGCTCCTCAGATGGAGCCCGTCGGATCTGTGGCGGTCGGTCTCTCCGACCGCCATCCATCCGCCCACCATCCTAATGTGGTGGGTGGAAAACCCAATTACGATGGAGGTGGGACAGCCACCCGCGTGTTGTCGGTGGTGGTCCTACCATCATCGTAATCAGTCCCTTATTATTCAAACTCTGCTGGTTGTTTGCCTCAGGGAAGGTGCTGGTCAGTGGTGGGGGGCAAAATTACTGTCCTAACTCTGGTGGGTGTTTGCCTCAGGGAAGGTGCTGGTCAGTGGTGGGGAGCAAAAGTGCTATTCTAACTCCGTTGGGTGTTTGCCTCAGGGAAGGTGCTGGTCAGGGGTTGGAGGCAAATATACTATTATAACTCTGCCGGGTGAAGGTGTTGGTCAGTGGTGGGGGCAAAAGTACTATTCTAACTCCGCAGCATGTTTTCCTGAGAGAAGTTGTTGGTCAGTGGTGGGGGGCAAAATTACTTTTCTAACTCCGCTAGGTGATTGCCTCAGGGAGGGTGCTGGACAGTGGTGGGGTAAACATTACTAGTCTAACTCCTCTGTCTGCTTACTTCAGGGAAGGTGCTGGTCACTGCTTGTGTTAAAAATTACTATTCTAACTCCGGCAGGTGGTTGGTTCAGAAACGTGGTGGCCACTTCTTATTGTAATAAATGAAATCAATAACAAGTTAATCATACAATCCTTATATTTTTTTACGCAGGTCCAATAAAATAAATATTAATAGAAATAGAATCAAAAGCCTCAAATGGACTGCAAAGCAACATCACAAGCAGTAGTTTAACAACCAGAAGGCCTTTCACAGGTAAAATAATTAAAAATCCTAATGTTGCAACCAAAACTATCCAAAAGATTTCTTACTTTAAAGCAAAAAGCAAAACAAACAACAATCCGTAAAAATCCACATTTCCTTTTAGACCAATCTAACATCACCCAGAAGGAAGAACCCGAAAAGAGCAAAAACAATGGAAAAAAATCTATACCAGCAATACGACAGAGTAGCAAACAAAGAAACCTAACTAAGGTGAGTCAAACTACTGTAACTACTTGAAATGCCTATTTTTCTTTTCACAGGAAAGAACTTGAAACCATAATAGAAACAACATGGTTTTTGAAAAGTCGATATACAAACAAATAACTATTAACCTGTTTTTTACAGGGTATAATAAATAAACACTATCAAATGGCAAAAGCACATGATAACAGGATGAAACTTGAAAACATGTTTTTAGAAATGTCAATTTTCAAACATGTAAAAATAACAAAGTTTTCATTGCAGATTAAACATTCATTAAAAAACATATAACACAAAAACTCTTTTTCTCTCCTCTTTTACAAACATATAAAAAATGCCATCAGGAAGACAAGCCACCTATGTGAAATCCCAAAGAGGAAATCGACTCCTAAAGTACGGCGGCTAGCTTTATTGTAAGGAGAGAGTAACTGAGCCAAGGAGTCACTGGAGGTGTGTGCAGTATTACTCATCCCATTGCACAGGCAGAGCAGTTACTCTTGGTGACCCTTTTGAAAGGACCACAGAGCATAACCACTCTGCCTCTGCAATGGAGATCGAAGTTAGAGAAAGCATAAACCAAAGGAAAGAACTTGCATCCACCTCTAATGAACCCTGTGGTGCAGTTTTGAGGGAGGTATCACAAGACATTCCTATGCAAGTAGCAAGTTGTATGCCCACAATTCCAAATTTACACCGAGTTCCCCAAAGGAAAAAAACAGGCAAGTAACCCCCAACGTATAACACCCCAAACATACTCTGATATTAACATTCCTCCTGAAATAACTGTTACCGCTACTAATGGAACCTTTCTTTTGCATGATAACAAAAACCCTCAGAAAAGGATACTAATCTTTAGCACACTCCATACCCTTGTAAAATTGGAGACTAGTGATATTTGGATGATGGATGGGGCGTTTAAATTCACAACCCATCCATTCACCCAAATATACACTATTCGCGCCTACATTAATAACATTCCAGTCCCCTTAGTGTACAGTTTACTCCGTGATAAGCAAACCTCAACTTACACTGAATTTGTAACAGTGATAAAAATCTAAAACATAGAATATAAGTCCTAGAAAAGTGATAATTGACTTTGAATTACCCATGATTAACACCATTACCAAAATGTATCCTGATACCCAAATTCAAGGATTTTTTTTTCACTTTTCACAGGCCTATTGTAGAAACATTAAAAAAACATCCTTAGTAGAGGTTTCATATCAGACAGTAAACTGCAACTCGAGTTAAAGAAACTAACAGAGTTATGCTTTGTTCCTCCTGACTGTGAGAATGAATACTACACATCAATTACGGAATCTGAGTATTTTATATCGACCAAAGACAAATTGGCTCCCTTACTAAATTACTTTGAAGTAACATGGATTGGCCATCTAAGCAGGTAGAATTGCAGGAGGAATCCAAGGTTTCCAGTGAAGTGGTGGAACTGTTACACGAACTGCTTAGAGGGAGGAGCAAAGACTAATAATGCCATAGAGCACAACCCTTTCAACAAATCAAACCGGAAACCTCACCCAAACTTTTATCATTTCTTGGAAATTTTGAAGAAGTTGCAAAGTTTTCAAGAAATAAGAAGAGCGCAATCATTGACTGGTAGTCTGAACCCACGAATTTCCAAAAGAACAAAAGAAATGTCCAAGCGACTATAGGGACAAATTCAACAGTTTTTGTTGATGGTGGCTTCAGACTACCTAGACAATATTGCACACATACTACATTTCTATCTATCACTAACACCTATTCTATCCTACTTGCTTGTTTTGCAATTCTTTTTTAATAATTAGATTGCCATTTTTCAAATCATTTTTCAAAATTTTAAAAAATGCCGGGTTTCCTACCTTCAGTTGTCTTCTTTCTTCGACTCTTGGGGGCCGATTCCGATCTCGGTCGGAGGCGCACCCAATACCATTCGGTCGGGAAAAAAGCCATGCGAAAGCCTGTTTCCCGACCGATTTGTACAGTACACCGAACGAGCAAGTACGATGCGCACAACAGCAAAAAATCCGGCCGAGCCGTACTCACCCAAACCAGGTCCTGTTCTCCGACCGAGGCGAATCCGGAAACGCCGAATCGAGTCGCACGGAAGGAAAAATGCAGCCCCGTCTGGCCGGACAAGTACGATGCGCTTTCCGTACGCTCCGAACCCGTCGCTACGCACGGCACGTCAAAGCATCCGGGAGAGGCGCACATAAGCTCCGATTCGAGCCACAACACGATCCACGGCTCCGAGACGAACACGGCACCGACGAGGACGACGCGACGCGACGAGGACGAGGCGAAGCGACGAGGACGACGCCAAGCAACGAGAAGGACGAACGACACGAACCAACCATGAATCCCTTCGTCCCGATCATACCAATATTCTACATTTACTACCGGAACAGGCACGGACGCGTACGGCGCAGAAGGTAAGCCAGACACCAACCACAAAACACATACAACACGTACACGACACATCACACACACACACGGGGATGCTGAATATACTTACACCAGCAACAGCAGCACCATAGGGGCGGGATGCCCATCACCAATGCCACATATGCACACAGGAGCCTGAATGCGCACCACCACCCCTACCCAGGGGGGGCTGGATGCCTACCACTACTACAACCCTTAGCCAGGGGGGGCTGGATGCCTACCACTACTACCACCCTTAGCCAGAGGGGGCTGGATGCCTACCACTACTACCACCCTCACCCAGGGGGGGCAAGATGCCTACCACTACTACCACCCTTAGCCAGGGGGGCTGGATGCCTACCACTACTACCACCCTTAGCCAGGGGGGCTGGATGCCTACCACTACTACCACCCTCACCCAGGGGGGCTGGATGCCTACCACTACTACCACCCTTAGCCAGGGGGGCTGGATGCCTACCACTACTACCACCCTTAGCCAGGGGGGCTGGATGCCTACCACTACTACCACCCTCACCCAGGGGGGCTGGATGCCTACCACCACTACCACCCTCACCCAGGGGGGCAGGATGCCTACCACTACTACCACCCTCACCCAGGGGGGCTGGATGCCTACCACTACTACCACCCTTAGCCAGGGGGGCTGGATGCCTACCACTACTACCACCCTCACCCAGGGGGGCTGGATGCCTACCACCACTACCACCCTCACCCAGGGGGGCAGGATGCCTACCACTACTACCACCCTTAGCCAGGGGGCTGGATGCCTACCACTACTACCACCCTCACCCAGGGGGGCTGGATGCCTACCACCACTACCACCCTCACCCAGGGGGGCAGGATGCCTACCACTCCTACCACCCTTAGCCAGGGGGCTGGATGCCTACCACTACTACCACCCTCACCCAGGGGGGCAGGATGCCTACCACTACTACCACCCTTAGCCAGGGGGGCTGGATGCCTACCACTACTACCACCCTTAGCCAGGGGGCTGGATGCCTACCACTACTACCACCCTTAGCCAGGGGGGCTGGATGCCTACCACCACTACCACCCTCACCCAGGGGGGCAGGATGCCTACCACTACTACCACCCTTAGCCAGGGGGGCTGGATGCCTACCACTACTACCACCCTTAGCCAGGGGGGCTGGATGCCTACCACTACTACCACCCTTAGCCAGGGGGGCTGGATGCCTACCACTACTACCACCCTCACCCAGGGGGGCTGGATGCCTACCACCACTACCACCCTCACCCAGGGGGGCAGGATGCCTACCACTACTACCACCCTTAGCCAGGGGGGCTGGATGCCTACCACTACTACCACCCTCACCCAGGGGGGCTGGATGCCTACCACCACTACCACCCTCACCCAGGGGGGCAGGATGCCTACCACTACTACCACCCTTAGCCAGGGGGCTGGATGCCTACCACTACTACCACCCTCACCCAGGGGGGCAGGATGCCTACCACTACTACCACCCTTAGCCAGGGGGGCTGGATGCCTACCACTACTACCACCCTTAGCCAGGGGGGCTGGATGCCTACCACTACTACCACCCTTAGCCAGGGGGGCTGGATGCCTACCACTACTAGCACCCTCACCCAGGGGGGCTGGATGCCTACCACTACTACCACCCCCACTCATAGGATGGACAATGCATGACACAACCAGCACACCACAACCTAGGGAATGCAAGATAAAGACATCCCCCCACCACCATGACAAGCGTGTGTAGGCTGTGTCAAATGCCTACAACACCGAACATGACTTTGAACATACAATGTGACCCCCTAGCACATGTGCCACACATATATGTGTGTGGCACCCACAATGCAAGCAGCCCATGACCATTGTGGCAATGGGGCCTAAACCCCCATCATCACAGTGACCAAAAGGTAAGTGTGGGGTCCATAGCTGAAGCACATTTTGACCATTGTGGCAATGGGGTCTAAACCCCCATCATCACAGTGACCAAAAGGCAAGTGTGGGGTCCATAGCTGAAGCACATTTTGACCATTGTGGCAATGGGGTCTAAACCCCCATCATCACAGTGACCAAAAGGCAAGTGTGGGGTCCATAGCTGAAGCACATTTTGACCATTGTGGCAATGGGGTCTAAACCCCCATCATCACAGTGACCAAAAGGCAAGTGTGGGGTCCATAGCTGAAGCACATTTTGACCATTGTGGCAATGGGGTCTAAACCCCCATCATCACAGTGACCAAAAGGCAAGTGTGGGGTCCATAGCTGAAGCACATTTTGACCATTGTGGCAATGGGGTCTACACCCCCATCATCACAGTGACCAAAAGGTAAGTGTTGACAAAGAAAGAGCTGCAACTGCCAAACTGCATGGATCATTCCTGGTCACAGAACCAAAAACTCATCTGTGGCAAAGTAGTGTATGTGTCCCATTGCAACATAAATTGGGTGAGCCAAATACTGCAGTGCAAATGAGACATTCCTTTGGCCATGTGCAGACAAACAACACCCATGGGGGCTGACACCGTCAACATTCATCAATGACACAATGACAGAAGTGACCATCAGAATGCAGAACCACATATTTGCACCAATGGGCACACAAATGCAGATATCCTGTGGAGACAGCAGATGTGAGGTGAACAGATACCATACCATGGCAGCAATGGGACACACAAACCATGATCACTGTGCTGACCGATGACCTAGGAGTCCCAGGGACAGCAGGGGAAACACACCAAACAACATACAGCCAATGGCACACCCAAGATATGCCAATGCAGTGGTGCAGATGCACAAACACAAACAGGCAGACCAACACTGTCATCATACACAGCAGGTGAGGGGGGGTGCCAGTGTCCCCAGGCAACCACACAACACATGAGGAGAGCTGAATACCAATCATACAGATGTGCATACACTGCCACACTAAGGTAACTCATGGATCCAAATCCCCTATGTGGGCAAGCAGGCATTGTCAGATGAGAGGGAGCACAAAACACACATGTCACACAGGCACGTAGGAACAACAACTGACACAGCAAGACACAGACACACCACAGCACCACCCCCAGGGCCCCCACAATGTGGTGACCCTTGGCTGCATAAAAATCCCACTCTGATGACAAAGCTGAATGTGGTTCACACTGTGAACCACAGTCATGTGTCCTGAGCAACAAACTACCATCACACCGACACAAGCACAAATCAATCAGCATGGCCAGTAAGCCAAGGCCAACATGGAGGCAGGGGTCTAGCTGGGCAACAACTCCCATCTGCACACACTCAAGACCACACCCCTCGACCTCCAACAATGTGCAGCAGTGAAGTACACATGCACTGGTGACATTGCACATGCACCCATGACTATTCCAGGGTGGTGGGTGGGAACCAAGGTGCAGAAACACATCACACATGGCCACTCAACAAGACTCCTGAATGTCTGACACACTGCACACTACGCTGTACATGGACATGACGGCGATACCACACCAACCAATGGGATCCCAGCCACAGTCACACACCAATGAAGAAGCCAAGGTCACCCACAAAGAACACACATAGACAACAACCAACATCGCAGCCCGGACCCTGAGGAGTGCCAGCAGTCACACACACAACGTGTCACAATAACTTAAAGATAACACGAACTGAAAATCACATGACAGGGGCAAACAACAAGTGCCAAGGGGAAACCTGACTGTGACCCATCTGCGTCTGCACACAAACTCAGCCCTGACAGCAAACACACCTATGGGTGACACCCTGATGACCAGTAATGTGCCATGCACCCACATCACAGAGAACACAGGGAGAAGACTTTGGGGGAACATAGCTCAAGTCAGCAAGCATCACAAACAGGTACAACACTAGGGATCACAGCATGCGCAGATAAATGGAAGTGAACACACAGACATGCACATACAACACACACCTTGGGCGCAGGCAATGTCACACGTGTACACACTGCCATGAGGGGACTCCACTCCTGTGTGAGGAAAGCTGTGCCATATGTTGCCTCAGTAGGGCCCCATCATGTCAGCTGAGCACTTGGTCACACAATCAACAATTAGCACCAAATGAGGGCTCCCGTCACATCAGCCTGGTCATGGATGTGCCAACGGAATCATCAGCACAGATCCAACACACTTGTATAGCAATGTTGCACTGACTACACGGATGAGTCCTTCCCCATTGATGCCCAAACCTGCATGTCCAGTGGAGATGGCAACACGGTCAGGGAAGCAGACAAATCCAACAATGGCAGGCACAACAGATGTGCAGGGGTGGAAGCCACAGATATGAAATTGCTAATGTAAGTAGGAAATCCCATTGCCAAATACTGAACACATGACACCCTCAGATGCTGCTATGGATGACATGGATACACCACATGATAGGACACATTCCCCCTGGACCACATGGGTTCCTGCACAGTAACACTTCATAATCATGAGACCAGATATCACCATCACTGCAGCAAGGGCATGGTTAGCAGCACCAACAACATGTACATCTGAAGCATGAGCACTAGAGAAAAGAAAGTTGCTTTATTCAGCATATGTGTTGAATGAAAACGACGTCCAGAAAAAAAGAGCAAAGGCCAATGGCCAGTCCATTGTCAAAGTTCAAACAGGGTGACACTGGCAGATGTCACCCTACGCATGCCTGCACAAAACCAGGGACAATCCACTAAGAGGGGCAACCGGGGGCAGGCCAGGCACCGCAGGGACAGGATCAGGGCTCACCAGGGGGAGTCAGGGAAGGGGTGGTGGGTGCTGGAGAGCCACTGACAACTGCAGTGGAGGTGTCTGACATGGTGTGTGCCGGCACAACTGGGGGCATGACTCAGATGTCGTGGGTGCCGGCACAACTGCAGTGGACCCTGCAGATGGAGTGGACAGGTCCGCCACTGCAGTGCCCAAGTCAGACAGGGCGGTAGTGGACTCCACTGCAGTGCCTACCTCCAGGGGAGGAGAATGGGGAACAGGCAAGGTGGGTTGGACAGAGGGGGAGGACACCCTCACCACATCAGTGGCACAGACAAGCGCAGCGGGGGGTGTGGTGCTGGGAGAGCAAGTGGCAGGGGGAGAAGGCCTGATCCTCTTGGGGATGGTATATCTGTGGGTGGGGGAACCTGGGGCAGGGTGTGGTGGGGGCACCTGTGCAGTGGGGGCCTGAGGGATGGAGGACGGAGACCTTGTGCCTGAGCTGCAGGGCGGTGGCGGGGTCTTGCTCTTAGGACTCCGGGGGACTTGCGGGTGGGGGCCTCAGTCCGTCTGCGCCTGGGGGAGGGTGTCCGGGGGCGAGGGGCACTCTGCTCCGTGTGGGTGGGCTTCCTCTTCCCCCGGGATGCTGGAGCAGCTTCATCGGTGGGGAAGAGGCCGAGGTCACAGAGGAAGAGCTGCTGTGACTTTGGGGTTGCAGGTGAGGCAAGGGAGGGTGCTTTGGAGGGAGAGGGAACTGAGGACTGCGCAGTGCATGTGGATGCGTGTGTGTGTTCCAGGGCCCCATCCCCTGTGAGTCTGGCTTCAGTCCCCTGAATGTGCGTGCGTGTGCGTTTTGTCATTGGCGTGTGTGTCAGTGTGCTGGATGTGTGTGTGCTGGTGTGTGCCTGTGCCGGTGTGTGTGTGCTTGGGATGGGTAAGGTGCTGGGGAGTGTGGATGGAGCAGAGGCAGGAGGGGTGAGGGACCGTTTGAGGAGGGACACTGCTGCCGTCAGGGAGGAGTCCATGGACCTATTGCCCCTCTGTAGGTCAGACATGCCCGATGAGATGCCCTCCATGAACGACACCAGCTGAGTCAACAGCGCGGTGTGCGCATGGAGGACACTCAGCATGGCTGTCTGGCCTACATGGAGCTGGCGAAGGAGGTACACAGACTCCTCACTCAGGGCAGCAGGGGACACAGGGGCAGGGGCTGCGGTGCCTGGCCCAAAGGAGACACGCTCCCGGACATGGGAGCCTCCACGGACCTGGGGAATGGGAGCCGATGGGAGGGCGGTGGTGGTGCTGGTGGTGGCGGGGACAGCAACACTAGCTGGGGTGTGGTGGCTGCTGACACCCGCCTCCACAAGGGAGTCATCCTCCGAGTTGCTCTGGTCCTCAGCTGAGGTGGATGCTGCTGAGGACTCCTCGGTGTGGCTCCCCTCGCCCTCCGTGCCACTGGGTCCCTCCGACCACTCCTCGGCTGCTGACCCAGTCTGGCTCTCTGGCTCCTCCTGGTCCGTGGAGCTGTCCCCTTCCGTGGCCGTGGATGTATCTGCAAACAATGGGGAAACAGACAGACATCAGTCACCTGCACAAAACGCACACACCACTGTGAGCACAGCACATCACAGAGCAAGCCCTGGCATCATTAGTTGTACATTGCTAAAAGTGCCCTAACTGAACAGGAGAAGCCAATTGTCAGTCTGATGCCAAGCATGGCACTCACATCCCACATGGCCTTGCACCCATCTGTCTGGTGTCTGTTGGATTGCAACACCCCAGTGTGGACACATGCACCAAGTACACAGTAGTTGGACAGTGCAGAGGACACGGTGTGGCATGTGGACATGCACACATCACAGCTCTTGCCACTGAGTCAGTACAGGTTTCCGGATGAAAGGGATGCCCAGAGTCAAATAGGAAATGCATGTGATGCATACCAGCGACAGACACCATGATGCACCCATGTCCTGATAGCCAGCGCCACTATGGTGTGCATGTAGCACATGTCACTCCCCTGCAGGCTCACCAATCAGTAGACACATGCCATGGCGGAGGCATGACTGCAAAGTCATACATCACTGTCTCAGTGATGTATGACTTTGCAGCCAGACAACAACACTCTGCACTGTGTCACAATAGTAGGTCATGGGGAATGCAAGTCCTGGAGCTGCACAAGTGCACATGTACATCCCCCCCACAACACATCCTCTTAACCCTCATCTGTCCAGGTCATACCTATTGGACATATGGGAGACCTGTGACACTACCCTCTGAACCTGAGCCCCTCACACTCTGCTGTGAATGGGGAACAGCTGCCTGAACTTCACATTCACATGCCCCAGTCTGCATGGGCAGCTGATCAGACACCTATGTGACACACAAGTATCGTCTCCTATGGTCACATCTCCAGTGGCATGCTGAGCCCCTACCAAGAAACTCCACAGCAGTCCTGGCGACTAATCCACAGCACACTGACACAGAGGCAGACACCTGAGGGGTCAAATCACTGCGCACAATGTGTCAGCTGATACACGGGAGTGGGAGTACAGAGTGTATTGTATGGCCTGGAGTAGGCATGACTGTCCAGCCCCACATGAATGAGGGATGAGCCCTGGACTGTAGGCAGCTGGCTAAGTATGTGTGACACACGTCATATACATACTCCTGGGGCCCAAACATTGTTCCCACCCGCAGCATGGGTGTGTGCCAGATACCCCAGCCACATGTGGTGGATCAGCTCAGCAATTGGACCACAGATCAAAGTAACACGCTGAATACATGTCAGAATACAGGCATTGTGTAAGCAATGGACCCACCCATGATGCCCACCACAGAGTCAGGGAAACAGATGCTGTCTCCCACCTTGAGTCAAGCAAACTGCAAGGACACAGTCCTAAGTGACAGAATTCCCTGCATGTAAGGGCCACACCTGGGTATCAGATGAGGAGTGGGCAGTGCACAATAGAGGGACATGGCTCCTGGACAACATGACTGCTGTACTGTGGCAGTTTAACCAGGCCCGAGGAGGGCACATAGCATGTTAGACAGAGTTCACAGTGCAGTCTTTGACTCACCCCCTCCTTGCTGCTCTCTGGCCTTCAGCTGCCCATCCAGGTCTGGAAAGACCACCGCCAGGATCCTGAGCATGTGGGGGTCAGGGTCCGTGTTCCGCCCCTCCTGCGAGGAGGCGACAGCTTCAGCTGGACCCGTGCAATCCTCCGGGTCCAGCCCCGAAGGTCCTGCCACCTCTTTTGGCAGTTGCGGATCCGGCGCTTGTAGACCCCCACGGACCGGACAGCCCGGACGATGTCCTTCCAGATCTCCTGCTTCCGATGGGCAGAAGCCTGTCAGGATGACAAAGTGATAAGGCCATTACTACACATGCAACATATCCGTGCATGACACAGTTGCATATACATGTCGCAATCACAGGGGCACATGGTGTACACAGGCAGTGCACGGCTGCCCATGGACAGTTTTCCAGAAGTCACTACATGGTATCATTGCATGGGGAGTAAAACCCTGTTCAGAAGCACTGTCACTGCACCATACCTGTCCAGTGCAAGTCACTACACACTATGGGGGGTGACAACTACTCAGTGAGCCTGCTAGCCAGTGGCGTGCAGACTCTCAGCCTTGCTAGTCAGACAAAATGCACATTCAGAAAGGCAGTGCACAGGACACTCACCTGCTCCCCTGGTGTCCCATACAGCTTGCTGTACTGTGGAAGTAGGCTGTCCAGCAGGGCCTGGTTCTCTTCAAGGCTGAAGGCTGGGGCTCTCTCCACAGTACGTGCCATTGCAGGGTCCAGAGGGGCAGAGACAGCAGCAGTGCAGTGGCAGATGTCGTCTTGGAGCATGTAGTGCAGGCAAGTGGGCTCTCAGGGGAACAGCCAGCAATATATATGTGCTGGAGAGGCAGATACTGTCCCTTGTGTCCAAAGTGATAGGTCCAAGTCGTTTGCATCTTCTGAATCTGGCCAATCCATGGAATAGCAGCACCAAAACACGCCCACAGCATCCTTCAAATCTTCAACTTCATGACATACATGATTTTGCAACATTGTTGTGGGTGACCAACTGATTTTCCAGCAACCGACTCGTTCGAAATTCGAAAACGCGTCCGTTGCCAGGCAAGCCCATTGTCAATGGGTGCGCACCGATCGGTCCATTGCAGTTCAACGCGCACAGGGGTACAACGCGTACCCGCACACATTGAAAGCAATGGGCCGGCCGGAGGCACCGATCGGTCCATTGCAGTTCAACGCGCACAGGGGTACAACGCGTACCCGCACACATTGAAAGCAATGGGCCGGCCGGAGGCACCGATCGGTCCATTGCAGTTCAACGCGCACAGGGGTACAACGCGTACCCGCACACATTGAAAGCAATGGGCCGGCCGGAGGCACCGATCGGTCCATTGCAGTTCAACGCGCACAGGGGTACAACGCGTACCCGCACACATTGAAAGCAATGGGCCGGCCGGAGGCACCGATCGGTCCATTGCAGTTCAACGCGCACAGGGGTACAACGCGTACCCCACACATTGAAAGCAATGGGCCGGCCGGAGGCACCGATCGGTCCATTGCAGTACAACGCATCACTGTACATGTGACTGGCATATGTCAGCATGCCTGTCTCAGATGGACATATGCCAGCCACAGATAGCTCCCAGGGAGTGAGGGGCACACCTACATCACGACAGCCTGTCCAAACCTTATCATAAGGCATGTAAGGCTGCATTTCCTATTGTGTGTATGTTGGTGTACATGTTGTCCTGTGGGTGTCACCTGTGGGCAGCCACCCCCAGGCTGTGCACGTGTTCATGGGGACAGGATCCTGGGTGTTACGTGTACGTGACCACTGTGATGTGCAACTGTTCATATCTGTGCATGTGCCATGGTCACATTTCACAGTGGTGTTTGTGTATGTCATGTCACATACCCCGTGAGTCCCATGTGGGACGGTATGTTTGAGCCAGGGTGTCCCAGTGGCACAATAGTGATGGACCTCCACAGTCTTTGTGCATGTAGTGTTTACAATGTCTCTGATTTCATGTGCACAATGGGAGACAGTCTCCACATCCACGTTGTGTGTGCATGGACTCTGATGTTGTGCGTGTGTGTCACAGACGTCCATGTCTGTCCTGCCGTGGCAAGTGGGGCCACTACCTGTGGGGGTCATGTTTGTTTTGCTGTGGTGTACACATGATACTCCATGTGATGCCAGTGTCCATGTGGCATTACAGGGTCCCTGGGAATGTACCTGTCGTTGAGCTGTGGTGCCTGGGGCACATCTGTCCTCACATGTCACTGTGGGGGTGATTGTGACACGGCAGCAGGAGATGGGAACTGTGACACGGCATCATGATATCCAATGGGCCAACCTGGGACAAATTGATGCCACCTGTAGGACCGTGTTGACAGATGTTGGCCATGTATGTACCATACATGTCCTTCCGGTACTGCACACTTCATGTAGTTGTGCCTCATAATGATGTATGTTGGGATCTTGAGTGTGTTCAATGCCGCATATGTGGGGTGACTGACAATCTTGCTTACTTCTCCTCTGCACTGCAGGGCTCCTGCTGTCCATCGGCCATTCCCAGACCTGGCAACGATGGTGGAACGGGACAGCATCCGACGGTACCGCTTCACCAGGCAGCTGATTGAGGATTTGGCAGTGCAGTTGTCCCCACATTTGCAGCCTGGCCGGCCGTATCCTACAGCGCTGACCCCCAAGGTGAAGGTGATGGCAGCCCTACACTTCTTTGCCACCGGTACCTTCCAACATACTGTGGCGACTGCTGGTGGGATGTCACAGACCATGTTCAGCCGTGTGCTCCGCGATGTTTTGGCGGCAATGTTGCTCTTCCTGAACCGGTACATCTATTTCCCTAGACTGCGACGACTCACTGACGTGAAGAGTGACTTTTATGCCCTGGGGAGGATGCCGCATGTCATTGGCTCCATTGATGGGACACATGTGGCTTTGGTACCACCACAGGCCCAGGAGCAGGCCTACAGGAACCGCAAGCACTACCACTCGGTCAATGCACTGGTGGTGTGTCTTGCAGACATGACCATCACACACGTGTGTGCCCGTTTCCCTGGTTCAGCACACGATGCCTTTGTGATGAGGAGTAGTCGCATCCCCAGGATGATGGCACAGATGCAGAACCAGCGTGCCTGGCTTGTCGGTGTGTACTGACTTTGTGCCATTGTGTGTGATCTGATCTGTAGTATTCCGCCCACTTTTCCAAGTCAGCTAATGTGCACTTGTCTGTCCGTAGGTGACTCGGGATACCCCAACATGCCGTGGTTGCTGACACCCCTCAGGAACCCTGTGACACCTGCCCAGATGCGCTACAATGAGGCACATGGTCGGACCAGGAGAGTGATTGAGCGGACCTTTGGTCTCCTGAAGAGCCGCTTCCGCTGCCTGGACAAGACCGGAGGGTCCCTCCCATATGCCCCTGCGAAAGTGTGCAAGATTATCATCGTCTGCTGCATGCTCCACAACCTGGCAGTGCGGAAGGAGTTGCCTCTCATCCAGGATGACAATGACCAACATCCGCCACCTGTGGAGGATCCTGGCCTGGACCACGATGCCAGTGACGATGATGATGATGATGATGGTGATGGTGATGTCCGCACACAGCTCATCACCAACTTCTTTAGCTGAATGTGAGTATCCTGAGGTGTCATGTCAATGATGTGAGTTGGCATGATGTGTGGGTGGTGCTCTGGTGCTGTTGGAGTGTGTCCATGGGCTACTTGACTGGATGTGTGTTGCGATGTGTGGTGACAGGTGGGCTGTACTCCCCAACAGTGTTGACATGCTAACTTGGTTCTGGGTGGGTATCTTGTAACATGTATTGTGCATGAGTTTTGCTGTTCTGTCCTGTACTCCATTGCTTTTGACTGTGTGTCATTTCTGTCCTTCACAGGGTACTTTCAGATTCGTTTGGTCAACTGTGTCCACCGACGACGTGATTGCACATCCAGGCTGGTAGCTGTTGTGTCCCTACAGGTGATGTGCGCCACACCCATGGACTTCCTTCCGTCTACAGTTGTTGACTGTGTGCCCGCTACCAGGTGGGGTTACCTTGCATCTGTAGTGGTTACGGCATGTTGCAACTGTGTAATAAACCTGTGCTTCACTTTGTGATGTGCGTTGTCTGTGGTCACACATTTGACTGCCATTTGCTTACTGCACCTGTGGGCTACTTGACTACAACTGGGAATGGGTGTGGTGTCTGTGCATTGCACCGTCTTCCCTGGCAACATCAGTGTAGGCAATGAGTCAGATGGCCTAGGTGTGTATGTGTCGTGTAGCCCTGGTGGTGTGTCTCCCTCATGTGTGTCACGTTGCCTGTACTCACATGCCTGTGTTGTCCTTGCTGTTGCAGTTCGCATACACAGTGTAATTTTGCAGTTCATCATCCCCATAACAGCACCCACGTTGGAATCACGACAGAGGCAAGTATGGTGTATTAGTGTGTTTATTGTGATACATTTGTGTTAATAGTGCATAGGATGGGTTGTGCTGTACATGAATCTTGCAATCCCAAGTTCCTAGGTGAATTGAAAGTCCGGGTAGACAGGATCCCCAGTATCGGGGCCACAGTTGTCTGACACATTGGTCCAACTTGTACTCCCCATGCAATGTGTGGGAGTAGTGTTGCCGTCAACAGGGTGAACAGTCTGTGCACAAAGGCGAACATCCAGAACAGGTTCAGGCTTCCTGGGAGTTGCGCTTGGCCATCGGCCTCTCACTTTTCCCTCCTCGGACGACCCCTCTTCTTGGGGGGGCCCTCAAGTGCAGGCTGCTGCGGTGCAGGGGACTCTCCGCCAGAGTCCTCCTCCCTCCCTGTGGCAGTTGCAGTTTGTTCGGCACCAGATGTTGTTGGCACACAGGGAGGTGTGGACTGGTTGCTGTTCATCTGGCGGAGGCATTGTAAAATGTCCCTGTGCACCGCCGTCATCTCATGCAGTGCATCCCACTTGGACTCCACGCGGGACATGTGTGAGTCCACACGGGACATGTGTGACTCCACGTGGGACATGTGGGAGTCCAAGCGGGCATGATGGGCAGCCTGCTGCTGTTTAATGTCTCTGAGGAGCCCCACTACCTGGCTGAGCTCTCCGGTGCTGGACTGGCACGCATCAGCTATGCGTACCAGTTGTGGGTCGTCATGCACACCAGCAACGTCTGCAAGCAGCGACCTCTGTCTCCCACCCCTCCCACCACCCCTGCTGACATGTGCAGTGTGTGCAGTGGCACGCACAGATAACCCTGGTCCACCTTGGGGGTTGGTGGTGGTGGTGGTGTCCATGGCCCCAGGTTGGTCCAGGGTCACTGTGCTGGTGTTGCTCCTTATTCTGTCCATGTCGGCAGGGATGGTATTCGTGGTGACAGTCGTTGTAGGGGTGGGTGCAGGGGGTGCAGCTGGTGGTCCTGCTGGTGCTGCAGCTGGTGGTCCTGCTGGTGCTGCATGTTGACTTGCACCGGATGTGCCAGGTTGTTCTTCATCGTCCGAGGAGGACAGAGGCTGTACGACGCCAGTGAGCTCGGCATCCTCTTGAGCCTGGGACTGGGACTCCTCAGCGTCTGCTGCTGTGTCCCCATCATCACCTGTTTTTGGGAGACACAAACAATGTATGTCATGTTTCTGCAGGCATCAATGGTTGACACACATGACAGTTGTGACTGTGCCTCTGGGTGCGGGCCTGTACATTGCATTGTCCTAAGTCGTCACAGTCAGGGGTTGATATTGGTGTGGCACATTGTCCTGCATTATTTGGGCATTTCTATGTATTTTCTGGGGTGTGAACATGGTCTGCATTGCTTGTGTTTGGTTGACAGCCGGACCTCCTTCCCACCCACCCAGCCAGTCAGTTATCCCACCATGGAACGTGCTTGCGTTGCAGGGAGTGTAAGTTGTCTCTCAGGATGTCAGTCAGTGGTGTCCTGCTGTTTGTTGGTGCACAGTTGGCAGCAGGGCCTTGTGCTCCCCACAGCAGTAGCCAGTGTCAGCCATCTTGTGAGTCCTTCTCCACTCCCTGTGATGTGAGCATGGTTCAGGGTGGTGTTGATGGGACAGTTGTGGGGGTGAGCTATGTCTGTGACTACGACTCCCATCATGCCATTGCCTCCACCCCACTTGCCAGCATTCCCATACTTACTTGCTTTTGTGTGGAGTTCAGTGGGTGTGGGTGTGAGGGCAATGGCAAGATGGCTGACAGTGGTGTCCTGCTGTTGGTTGGTGTGCAGTACCCAGCATGCCCTTGTGCTCCCCACGACACAGCAACAGTGTCAGACATCTTTGATGGGCCTTTCCACTCTCTGTGGGATGTGCATGCGTGAGTGTGAGCTTGCTGGGCCATGTGGTGGGGGATGTAGGGCTGTGACTACGACTCCCATCATGCTATTGCCTCCTCCCCCTTCCCAGCATGCCCATGCTTCCTTCCTTTTGACTCTGCTTCCCTGTGGGTTGGGCTGGCTGTGCTGACAGGATGGCTGGGAGTGTTGTCCTGGCAGTTGTTTGGCTAAGAGTCCCAAGAGTGTCCCTGTGCTTCACACAACATAACCCAGGGTGGTGGTGCTTTGTGGGATCTTGTGTTAGGATGGAGGGCATTGCATTCTACCAGGTGGGTACTGTGGAGTTTGTGTTGGGGGTGTGAGGGGAGGTGCTGGTGACTATAGTCAGTGCTGCAAGTCCCCCTTCCCACCCAGCCAGCCAGATATCCCACCATGGAACGTGCTTGCATTGCAGGGAGTGGAAGTTGTCTCTCAGGATGTCAGTCAGTGGTGTCCTGCTGTTTGTTGGTGCACAGTTGGCAGCAGGGCCTTGTGCTCCCCACAGCAGTAGCCAGTGTCAGCCATCTTGTGAGTCCTTCTCCACTCCCTGTGATGTGAGCATGGTTCAGGGTGGTGTTGATGGGCCAGTTGTGAGGCTGAGCAATGTCTGTGACTACGACTCCCATCATGCTATTGCCTCCACCCCCTTCCCAGCATGCCCATGCTTCCTTCCTTTTGACTCTGCTTCCCTGTGGGGTGGGCTGGCTGTGCTGACAGGATGGCTGGGAGTGTTGTCCTGGCAGTTGTTTGGCTAAGAGTTCCAAGAGTGTCCCTGTGCTTCACACAACATAACCCAGGGTGGTGGTGCTTTGTGGGATCTTGTGTTAGGATGGAGGGCATTGCATTCTACCAGGTGGGTACTGTGGAGTTTGTGTTGGGGGGTGTGAGGGGAGGTGCTGGTGACTATAGTCAGTGCTGCAAGTCCCCCTTCCCACCCAGCCAGCCAGATATCCCACCATGGAACGTGCTTGCATTGCAGGGAGTGGAAGTTGTCTCTCAGGATGTCAGTCAGTGGTGTCCTGCTGTTTGTTGGTGCACAGTTGGCAGCAGGGCCTTGTGCTCCCCACAGCAGTAGCCAGTGTCAGCCATCTTGTGAGTCCTTCTCCACTCCCTGTGATGTGAGCATGGTTCAGGGTGGTGTTGATGGGCCAGTTGTGAGGCTGAGCAATGTCTGTGAATACGACTCCCATCATGCTATTGCCTCCACCCCCTTCCCAGCATGCCCATGCTTCCTTCCTTTGACTCTGCTTCCCTGTGGGGTGGGCTGGCTGTGCTGACAGGATGGCTGGGAGTGTTGTCCTGGCAGTTGTTTGGCTAAGAGTTCCAAGAGTGTCCCTGTGCTTCACACAACATAACCCAGGGTGGTGGTGCTTTGTGGGATCTTGTGTTAGGATGGAGGGCATTGCATTCTACCAGGTGGGTACTGTGGAGTTTGTGTTGGGGGGTGTGACGGGAGGTGCTGGTGACTATAGTCAGTGCTGCAAGTCCCCCTTCCCACCCAGCCAGCCAGATATCCCACCATGGAACGTGCTTGCATTGCAGGGAGTGGAAGTTGTCTCTCAGGATGTCAGTCAGTGGTGTCCTGCTGTTTGTTGGTGCACAGTTGGCAGCAGGGCCTTGTGCTCCCCACAGCAGTAGCCAGTGTCAGCCATCTTGTGAGTCCTTCTCCACTCCCTGTGATGTGAGCATGGTTCAGGGTGGTGTTGATGGGCCAGTTGTGAGGCTGAGCAATGTCTGTGACTACGACTCCCATCATGCTATTGCCTCCACCCCCTTCCCAGCATGCCCATGCTTCCTTCCTTTTGACTCTGCTTCCCTGTGGGGTGGGCTGGCTGTGCTGACAGGATGGCTGGGAGTGTTGTCCTGGCAGTTGTTTGGCTAAGAGTTCCAAGAGTGTCCCTGTGCTTCACACAACATAACCCAGGGTGGTGGTGCTTTGTGGGATCTTGTGTTAGGATGGAGGGCATTGCATTCTACCAGGTGGGTACTGTGGAGTTTGTGTTGGGGGGGTGTGAGGGGAGGTGCTGGTGACTATAGTCAGTGCTGCAAGTCCCCCTTCCCACCCAGCCAGCCAGATATCCCACCATGGAACGTGCTTGCATTGCAGGGAGTGGAAGTTGTCTCTCAGGATGTCAGTCAGTGGTGTCCTGCTGTTTGTTGGTGCACAGTTGGCAGCAGGGCCTTGTGCTCCCCACAGCAGTAGCCAGTGTCAGCCATCTTGTGAGTCCTTCTCCACTCCCTGTGATGTGAGCATGGTTCAGGGTGGTGTTGATGGGCCAGTTGTGAGGCTGAGCAATGTCTGTGACTACGACTCCCATCATGCTATTGCCTCCACCCCCTTCCCAGCATGCCCATGCTTCCTTCCTTTTGACTCTGCTTCCCTGTGGGGTGGGCTGGCTGTGCTGACAGGATGGCTGGGAGTGTTGTCCTGGCAGTTGTTTGGCTAAGAGTTCCAAGAGTGTCCCTGTGCTTCACACAACATAACCCAGGTTGGTGGTGCTTTGTGGGATCTTGTGTTAGGATGGAGGGCATTGCATTCTACCAGGTGGGTACTGTGGAGTTTGTGTTGGGGGGGTGTGAGGGGAGGTGCTGGTGACTATAGTCAGTGCTGCAAGTCCCCCTTCCCACCCAGCCAGCCAGATATCCCACCATGGAACGTGCTTGCATTGCAGGGAGTGTAAGTTGTCTCTCAGGATGTCAGTCAGTGGTGTCCTGCTGTTTGTTGGTGCACAGTTGGCAGCAGGGCCTTGTGCTCCCCACAGCAGTAGCCAGTGTCAGCCATCTTGTGAGTCCTTCTCCACTCCCTGTGATGTGCGCATGGTTCATGGTGGTGTTGATGGGACAGTTTTGGGGCGGGCAATATGTGTGACTGCGACTCCCATGATGCTATTGGCTACACTGACTTGGCCAGCATACACAGAATTCCTTCCTTTGAGTGGTCTTCACTGTGTGTTGGTGTTGTTGTGGTGGCTACATGTGTGGATGTGTTTGTTGGTTCTATTTGTGCCACTGCCTAGCTGTAGTTGTGGTTGTGTTTGTACATGTGTTGGCACAGTTGGATGTGACTTTTTTGATGGCATGTGTTGTGTTTATCTGACTGACATACACATTTTGGGATGATTCTGTTCTAGTTGCTGTGTAATTGCTATGAGTGCATGGTTTGACTCTCTCCTTGACAGTGATGTGTGTGTTTTGTGGCAGTATATTGTGTACATTTGTTGTGTACTCACCAGGCTCTGGGATGTCCTCTAGTCCATATACGCTCACTGGCGGAAGGATGGCCCGCACCTTCTCCTCCCAGGGCCTGAGGTATATTGGCTTGGCAGGAGGGCCACTGCCGGTGTGTTGGCTGTTGATGTAGTCTTTCTTGAGCATGTCCCGTACCCTCCTGCGCACGTCATACCACCTGTTCTGGATGTCCGTCTTTGTGCGCCGACATGGTGATTGGGCGTTCACCCTGTTGATGATCCTCTCCCACATCTTGGTTTTCTGCGACATGGGGGTCTGTTGGACCAGAGTGCCAAACAGCTGTGGCTCCACCCTGAGGATCTCGTCTACCATGACTTCCAATTCACTATCTAGGAACTTGGGATTCTTCTTGGGGGGCATGGTGATGGGTGGTGTTGGTGGGTGATGTGTGTGTTGGTGTGCAGGTGAGGGTGTGTGAGTGTGTGTTTTGCTGGGTGTATGTGAGGTAGGTATTTGTTGGTGTGCTGATGGTGTGTGGCTTGTGTGAGGGATGAGCTGTGGGTGTGTGGTTGCTTTCTCTTGGGTGCTGGCAGTGGAATGGCATTTGCAAAGGCTCATGGTAGTGATTTGTGTCCTTTATATAGGTGGAGTTGTGGGTGTGTCCTTGTTCTCTGTCCCCACCCCCCAGTATTTATTGGCTTGGTAATTGCTTGTTTGGCCTTTTTTGGGTGATTTTTCCTTTGTGCTGTTTGTGTATGTTGGAAACGTTCTTGTGACCGAGTCGGACCCTGCATTGGTCTCGTACGGTGTTCTCCGTTTCGTTCACGCTGTGTTTGTGCAGTTTTCTATGCTGCGTACGCGTCGGTCGCGGTGTATTGTGTTGCTTCGGCTCGGTTTTGTATGCGTGTCAGTCGTACGGCTTGTCCTCCGTCCGACTCGCTCGTGGTTTTCGCGCCTTGCATCGTACTTAGCGGTTTGGAGTTAGCGTGTACGTTTCGGTCGGATTTGTTCCGGGTGCGTGTCGGTCGGTTGGATTCGCGTGTTTTTCCGGCCGGATTGCTGTTTTCCGTGCGGCTCGGTCGGTCGACTTGGTTTCGTTACGTGTCGGTCGGATTTTTCGCGCCTTGCATCGTACTTGGCGTGTCGGGCGCCACGGGTACGTGTCGGTCAGTATTTTTTCCGGATCCGAGTTGGTCGGTGCTTTTTCCGGCCCGAATCGGAATCGACCCCTTGGTCTTTAGTAAACTTCCACAGTTCATCAAGAGTCTGGAGCACACCAAAAATCCAAAATATCAAATCCATAATCCACGATGGAATCCAAATCCTGTGCAAAACTAACAAAAGAGTCACAGATTTTTGCATGGCCATGTTTTACAGCAAACACACTACTGCAAAATACACTGTGTATACCAAAAAAACGCACCCCAAAAAAAATCCCGAAAAATGAAGTATTTTTGGCAAAAAATGCAACAAGAAATCCATTGTTGCAATCCACAGTCCTATTGTTTTAAAACCATCCTTAATCTTGCAAACGATTTACAAAAATAAAAAATGCTAAATTTAACATGCAGTACAATTCCTGCATAACGCAAAAATCCTTAAGAAAACCTTCCAAATTGTCCAAAACATCCAGTCGGCCATCCATGTCATCTGTGTTCTCCAAACTTCCATGTGGTCGAACAGCTGCGAGTACACTACACTTTTTTATTTAAACGCGACGCACCAAAAAGTAAAAAACAATTATTGCTTTCTTTACACTTTGGTTTAAAAGAAATCTTAACCTTACTTTGTACAGATTTTTTTTTAAACCAAAAGTGTAAAAACGCAATCAACCCAACGTGGACCTACAACCGCTACCTGCATAGGAATGAAAATGTTAGTTAAAACATTCAAAACATGCATAAAAATACTAACATATATCTAACTACATCCCTCCTCTCTCCTTACAATAAACTATGGCACCCACAACCTCTATTTAATAATTAAAATTTGTCTTACCTGAGCGCAGCTCTTCCTTGCTTCCAATCTTGACCGCAACGTTCCACCGACGCACAACCGGGAAAATCATCTCTAAAAGGAACAAGCATTGAAAATGCAATAGGTCTCGCCTTTGATTAAGTTAAAGCCATTTGCTTTGCTAATTATATTGTATAGCAAAGCAAATGGCTTTAACTTAATAAAAGGCGAGACCTATGTGGCAGGATAGTCAGGGAGAGACAGAAGAGAAGAACCCACAATTTCAGAGAACAGAGTAAAGATCCACCAGGTGACTGCATTTTGAGTTGAATTAATCATTATTAGATTAAGGAAGTGAACTTTTTACTAGGTACTTACTAATTTAAACACTAAAAGGGTATATGTAGCAGCGGGACAAGCCACTGGTTGTCAAATTGGAATGTGGCCTTGTTGGTGCTGGAGGTGCACGTTCTAGAAATATGAAGGGCACACAGAATGTGAAGAGTGCCGTCATTCGTGAACCAGGATTATTGATAGGGAGAGAGGATCGTAACTTACCCCGAATTCTCTCGTGCAGTGGGCACTTGGATGGAAAGTGCTTTGGGAAAAAATGTCAGCAAGGAGGGATGTCCTAAAAGCAAAAGAATACCCGATAGTGACTAATACTGAAAGTCGATGCTAGCATAACTCCAAGTATATTGGAGCCACATAAAGACACCCACCTGTTAGGAAATGACCAAGCACTATTTAAATTGATGCTTATGTTCGGGTCGCGCTGGGCCAAACAATTTCACAAAAGTTCCCTCATTCATGTGGGAGTACTTCAAATCCGGAGTTCGATTCTTCTACAGGAAAACAACATAAAAAGCATGGATTCTAAATCTCTGTAGTCGAAAGAGAATTGCGGGAACATGCGTGGAACATGCTGACTATGTTGAGTGATTGTATGCATAGGCTTAGTTTATGACAATATCCGTATGCAGTGAGGAGAGATTCACGATTGTTACGGGGGGGTGTCTGAGCCTATACAAGTGTATGCCAAAAAAGAAAGATGTTTTATAAGAGGGGATTGTTTTTAAAACGGCGATTAGAAGGATAAAATGGTATTGCCAAGAAATGTTGTAGTCTACGCCCTAGGTGCGCGTGTGACACAATGTCATCTATTCTAGTGCACCCAAACATATGCTCACATAATCAAAGTGCTTTATATGTGTAGACAGCTGACCGGATGAACGCATAGACCGAGAGAGGCCTGTCCGAATAAGTAAATGAGCCGGAGTGCCCAGGATAACTACGGGGATAAACTACAATTTTAAGAAGCGCACGGTGGCGGGCCAGGTCAAAGACTTACCAGGTGTTGTGTCCGCAAGATCGTCAATAGATCGACTGCATGAGGTCCAGACGGTGACCCAGCGTGGTGGTGGACGGCACACACTGATCAGATATTTATAGAAGCTGTACTTTGTATACGCGCGTAAACCGCCCGAGGTCACGTGATAGAGACTGAAATGAGACCGGGAGCCAAACAATGACGCCATATTGAAATTGTGAAATGTTATGTCATTTTATTTCATGAAATAACATGTATGCACGTAATAAGGACTCCAAGTTAAATGGACGCGGGGAACAGAGAGAGAGAGAAAGCGAGAGGACAGAGAAAGAGAGCGAGAGAGAGCGAGAGCGTCCGGGAGTGCTGCGTGCGTGCGCGCGCAGTCTGCTCTTTTTGGAAGCACTGCACTCGTGCTTGTGGCGCGCCCCTGCTCGCTCCCGCAAGCTGGATGCCGCCACAAGCACGAGTATGTGCTTCCAAAAAGAGCAGAGCGACGGCTAAAGGTCCTCCGAGACCTAAAAAGGACAATTTCTCTCAATGACATCAATTGAAAAGCATGGGAAAAAAACAGAAAAAAATGTAAATAAAAATAAATGTAAATTTACTTCTTTCAAAAAGTTTGTATTGTTAATAAATAATATAATTTGAAATGTATTTATATATTTTTTTTATAATTTTTAATTCACGGTTATATATTTTTTAAATAAATAAATATTTTTATTACTAACCTTTATGTGTCCTATTTAATTATTTAATTTTTTTTCCCGTTAACCTCTGGGACACAAAGGCGTACGATGCCCAACTTCTGCGCGGCCCCCAACTGCACCCAGTAAAGCACGCAGTCAGACTTGGCCTTCTTCAGATTCCCCCATGACCCAGAGAGATGTATGAAGTGGGTGGAATGCTGTCGGAGAACTGATTTAGAAACAAAGACTCCAGATCAACTAAATAAGCACTGCAGACTATGTGCTCAACATTTTGAGTCTTCGATGATCTGCAAAAGTTTCAACCGCCAAGAGGTTTGAAGGCAGGAACGATGGGTTGTCCTACAATCTGCCGACCTTGGAATCTGTCCCTTCCACCTCTCCTCTCACCACTTTTGTCCGGGGGGCGTGCTGGAGAACGTAGCGGATGACGCTTCCCAGTAACACCAGGACTGGTGCCTTTCGATGGAACTTTGACGATGCCCCCATGGCGGATACCATAACTGTTTGTACTTACCTCGGAGCCCGAGCAACCTTGGCCGATACCCGGTGGAGCTGTCCTATGCAGCTATAGAGGAGTCTTGGCTTTGGTTCACCCCCTCGGCCGACACCTACCCAGCCGGACATCTGACATTGTTTTCCTCGTCGCCCCGTTGTGTTTCTTTCCCTCCCCCTCATCTCATGTTTTTGTTTTCTCCTATGTCTTTACTTGAAGCCTGTAATTGATGTAATTATGTAACCTGTAACGCTCTGATCCTCATGTAAAGTGCTCTGATACCTCCGGGTCTAGCCAGCGCTATATAAAACTTCACAAATAAAAAAATAAAATAAAATAAAATAAATTATTTCTATAAAAATAAAAATTGTTTAATTTTTAATTCATATCATATTATTTACTTCATTTTTATAAATTTGTATGAATATACATATATACATGTTTACACAATTTTAAATGTTTTATTCTTTTATTTTATGTTTACTAAAATATATAAATAAGATTTAAAAGATAGTACACACCCCTACACAAAACCCCTCTTTCTCTTACATCCCATGCCAGATTACAAGTGCTAAACCCCCGGGACTATTGATTTTAAATATTATAAAATGTATTAAAGTAATTTATTTTAATAAATTAAATTAATTTGCAGGTATTAAAATTGATACCTGGGTGGGTATTAATACACTTCCCGACCCAAAACACTTAATTCCCTTGCATCCTGTGCCAGAGAATGGGTGTTACATCCTCTTAAGTATTACTATTAATTACTTTTAAATTACTAAAAATTAATATTAAAATCAATACAGCTCAATACCCACGTATTAAAATTAATACCTGGGTATTAATACACTCCCCCACCCAGAACCCCTAATTCCCATACATCCCGTCCCAGAGGATGAGTGTTACATTATCATAAGTATTATTTTCAAATAATTTAAAATTACTAAACTTAATTTTAACATCAAAACTGATTAATTCCCAGGTATCAAAATTAACACATGGATATTAAAATACTCCCCCACCCAAAACCCCTTATTCCCTTGCATCCCATGCTAGGGAAAGGGTGTCACACCCTCATAAGTATTAATTTTATTTATTTTAAGATTACTAAAAATTTATATTTAAATCAATACTGATTAATAACGAGGTATTACAATTAATTCCTAGGTATTAATACACTCCCCGACCCAAAACCCCTAATTCCCAAACATTCCATCCCAGGGGATGGGTATAACATACCCATAACTATTTTTTTAAAATTATTTTAAAATTACTAAAAAATGTATATTAAAATCACTACTGATTTATATCCAGGTATTAACATTAATATCTGGGTATTAATACACTCCCCCACCCAAAACCCCTAATTCCCTTGCATTCCATGCCAGAGGATTAGTGTTACATCCTCATAAACATAAATTGATTTTTGTTTGAATTACAAAAAATTAAAATTAAAATCAATCCTACTTAATGCCCAGGTATTAAAATTAATACCTGGGTATTAATGCACCCCCACCCCAAACCCCTTATCCCAAGCATCCCATCCCAGAGGATGGGTATAATATACCCATACATTTTTTTTATTATTCCTAAATTACTAAAAATTAATATTGAAATCAATACTGATGATTACCCAGGTATTAAACTTAATACTTGGGTAGTAATACACTCCCCGCCCAAAACTCCTAACTCCCTTGCATCCCGTTCCAGAGGATTAGTGTTACACCCTCATAAGCACTAATGTAAAATATGTTTAAATTAATACAAATTAAAACCAAAATGAATACTGCTTAATCCCAGGTATTAAAATGAATACCTGGATATTAATACACTCCCCCAACCAAAAGCTACATACCTAAAGCACTTACCTTGATTTTCGTAGTAATAGCATGCGTTGTAATTGCATATGGGTTGTAATGGCATGCGTTGTCATAGCATGCGTTGTAAAGGCATATACGTTGTAATGGATGCGTTGTAAAGGCATTACGATGTAATGCTTGCATTGTAATAGATGTTTCCCGGCTTCACTCACATCGTTTTTTGTCAATTTTTTAATTATACTTAGTGAATAATATTACATTATTCACTATTAGTTTAATAAAAAATGGAGTACAAATAGCTGGAATATGACTTTTTGTGGCAGCTGAGGTAAGTAAAAAAATTGCATTTATGTAAGAGAGAGTATGTGTGTGTGAATGTGTGTGCATGTGTAGGCAGAGTGTGTGTGTGTGTATGTGTGAATGTGTGTGTGTATGTATAAGCATATGTATGTGTGAGTGAAAGTGAAGTTCAAGGGGCATGTGAAGTCACTTCCTCTACCCCTGGTATTTGGGTGAATTGACATCCATGAGTAAAACCCACACAAGCAGTGTGGAGTGGGCGTGCCAAGGTGTGGTTAGCCCTGAAAGTTTGTGAACGCCCACCAGGTGTTTTTGTGTATTTACAAACTTCTCTCCGAGCCATTTCCTTCTTTGAAATTGTCGGAGATTTACTGCTTTTCAGGAATCAGGATTAGCGAACTTGCCACGATAGGAGGGTAAAATAAATATGCCCAAAATTAGTAAGGGTGTAAGGGATGGGTTTGCTCCACTAAGAATTTTTTTTTTCCTGTGCACAAAAATAAAATAGTGCCAAAGCACGAAGGTATTTCGATTTCTACTGTCACAACTGCATACTGAGTACAATTATGCTAAAGGAAATGACAAACAACAGGTGAAAATAACAATAAACAAACGGTTCCTGACGTAAATCTGTAAACCTGTGGCTGGCATCACTTTATAGGGAGATTTTTGTGAATTGGGAAAAGTAGCAAATCTGCAACCCTTCAAATCTGTAAGTCTGTGGACCCAGATGTACAGCTGTTTTTGTGAATCAAGCTCTAACTGTTTCTGAGTTCTGTGATGTGATTTCCAAGAATGGCCTGTGTTTTTCTTCTGGGTGTTTCTTCTCATCTATTGTAGATCCAAAAAGCATTATCCTCTGTGTTGCTCTTATGTAATTGAAGATAGTTTGTTCCTGTCCAGCTCTGGTATGAGATTCAAAGATTTTTCGTTTTTTACCTGGGTTCCTCACCAATCAACCATGGTAAAAAGAAGTACATAAACCGCATAGAACTAGAAATCCATTCTTTAACAATGTGGATCAATTTAGCAATGTACATGTTTAACAAGCAATCTGTCCAGGAAAAGTTTCTCAAAAGAGTCTAATGCAGTGGAGAGGCCCAGCAAGACCGGAAGAATCAGCTTTGCATTGTCTGCTTGCTCCAAAATATTATCCTACATTTTAGGCAAGGCCCTTTTTAATCCTGGTTTCAGAAAAGAGAACTTGGTACCGGACCAAAGAACACAGCACACCCATTCTCTAAGAATGTGGCAAAAATAGGGAGTCGGATGATAGATCTGAACTATTAGACATGTCAGCCTTAGAGTGGTTTTCCACCCAACTTTATGCCTTCCTCCTACACTTTTCCTGACCTAGTTTTAGCTGGTATTAGTACTCTGCGCACTTTACCATTGCTAACCAGTCCTAAAGTGCTTGTGCTCTCTCTCCTCTAAACATGGTAATATTGGCTTAATCCCCAATTGGCATGTTTAATTTACGTACAAGTCCCCACTAAAGTGGCACTACCTGTGCCCGGGGCCTGTAAAAGAAATGCTACTAGTGGGTCTGCTTCAAGAAAGAACAGGGGAACCCTACTCACTAAAGAACCAGGGTAATAGTTATATAGGAAAAACAATGGTTCCTGTGGAATAATATACTATGAGGTTATGATACATAAGCACAATCGCGATATAGAGGGTTAGATAATGGCAGAGCGCGAAGGAACCACTAACACACCGATTCCAGTGTAGTATATTTTATGAATTTTTTAAACAATAAAGTTAGGAGTAAACATTATACATCAAAACAACATTTGTGCATAGTGTCCCAAGTGACAAAGGGAACCTAAGTGACAATGTGAATATTAAATACAAGGTTTCCATAGTTTGTACAAGTCGACCATTATCAAAATAATTCCAGGTGAACAGCAGCTATATACAATGATATGTGCTGGGGAAATGGTTCGCTTCTTCTGTTTGTCGACGGGCGTTTCGACCCTCAAAACAATGTGGGGTCTCTTCAGGACTATTGATGAAGGGACATCTAAATGGGATTGAAATTAAAAGAGCATAAGGCCCATATACCGGCACAAATGCGAAAAATAGGAAAAATAAAATGAAGGCCGTTGGATAAAAGGTACCTGAATATATGGTTGCGCAGCCTTGTGAAAATGATGTGCCACACGTGAAGAAAAAGAGGAAAAGGTTTACTCACATGAGGACCCGTCCGGGTACTGTGATTGTGAGAAGAAGTTGCAATTACTGATAATTGGACAATGCGCTATGTATAATCAATTACAAGTTTCACCGATGTTCTTACCTCAATGTGAGGACAGGCTGTCAATCCAATGGGGTATGTAGGTGGGCCAGAGGGCTCGATTAATTTACGCCACAGCCGTAGCGTTGTAGAATCCCTTTGTGGATTAACAGTGACAATGCACTGAGAGTATTTCTGGAAATTAAAATAATGTAGGGATCAGATTATTGAATTAAGAGCTGAGCGCAAGGGCTACGCGGCCTGGATGTGCCAATTCTTACCTCGGTAGAAGAATAGAAAAACGGGACAGCGCTCCGCGTGTAGATTCAGACAAAGCCGCATCAGTCAGCTTGATCGGGTACAATGACAGAGATCCTCATCCAGAGAGGATTGTTATATACAGGGTTTCCCGCTCTTTTTGCCAAGGGAAACCGGCAGACCTAGCTAAGGAAAACCGCTGCACCGAGCAATCCGGTGCTCCGTTTCCGTGATCGGTAAAGAGTGAAAAAAGACCTCAGTGGGAGGTGAAGAAATAGAATGTGTGGCACAAAGGTGGGGCTGTTGCGCTAATGACAGTGATGAATTCTCTGTTAATAGGTGGGAATTAGGGCACAATACCGATGATGGGTACTAAATAGGGAAGAGCAGGTAAAATGACATATATACTTTAGAAAATTCCGAACTTCGTCGGTGTTTATAATATGCAAACACGCATGCTGGGCACTTCATGGAGTGTGAACATTGTATATGGGCAGACATTTCACAATTGTAAATCTTAGTTAGTGAACACATATTGCATAAGAGTGAATCTAATATATACAGTTCAAGTGTCACAGCGAAAATGAAGTAAATAAAGCTGTTAGAGCAAGCATAGTCGGATGTCAGATGACATACAGGTGTATTCAGGCCACAATTGTTATATCGCATGCAGTTGTTTAGCGAAGGGTAGTGACATATCCTCTCCATTCCTCGGCAGAGTTAAGCCCTTCATTTATTGAATTCACCTTATCTATCCAGCGGGATGGACTGCCCTTCGGCCAATTCCTTAGGATACGCCGCAATTGCACCCTTAAAACAGACTACATGCGAGAGGCGGAGATACTAAGGACCAAACTAGTCATGAGAGGGTACCCAACAGACTTGTAAAAAAGTCTCTCAAACGCGCCTGGCACTGCCCCAGTGAAGAACTTCTCAAGACAAAAGAGAAACCCAATCTTAACAAGATTGTATGTGTCACCACCTTTGGCACACACACCAATCAAGTCCGCAACCTGATCACCAAAAATTGGAATATTATCCAGAGTATTGATCCCACAATAGACACACCTCTGTTTGCCTACAAACGAGGAAAAAATATAAAAGATCATCTGGTCAGGTCATCTACAGACTTAATCACCAACAGGACAAACACATTGATTACTGCATGGGGCCTACCCAAAATGAAAGGACACCACAAATGTGGCAACTGTGTTTCCTGCAATTTCACGTTCAATACCAACACATTTGAACATGGTATTGTAAAACACGATTTACAATCATTCTCTAACTGCAATACAAAGAATGTTGTTTATTGCATATGGTGTCCGTGTGGCCTCCCCTATATTGGACAAACACAGCAACCGGTCAAGGCTCGCATTGGCCAACATCGCAGCCGTATACGCAGATCAGTTGAAAACGCACCACTTGTGTCTCATTACAATGTAAAAGGTCATACTGCTGATGAAATAAAGTGGCAAGTAATTGAGATCGCCACTCTTCCAGAAAGAGGAGGTGACATCCTTCAGATACTCCAACGGAATGAATGCCGCTGGATAGATAAGGTGAATTCAATAAATGAAGGGCTTAACTCTGCCGAGGAATGGAGAGGATATATCACTACCCTTCGCTAAACAACTGCATGTGATATAACAATTGTGGCCTGAATACACCTGTATGTCATCTGACATCTGACTATGCTTGCTCTAACAGCTTTATTTACTTCATTTTCGCTGTGACACTTGAACTGTATATATTAGATTCACTCTTATGCAATATGTGTTCACTAACTAAGATTTACAATTGTGAAATGTCTGCCCATATACAATGTTCACACTCCATGAAGTGCCCAGCATGCGTGTTTGCATATTATAAACAACGGCGAAGTTCGGAATTTTCTAAAGTATATATGTCATTTTACCTGCTCTTCCCTATTTAGTACCCATCATCGGTATTGTGCCCTAATTCCCACCTATTAACAGAGAATTCATCACTGTCATTAGCGCAACAGCCCCACCTTTGTGCCACACATTCTATTTCTTCACCTCCCACTGAGGTCTTTTTCACTCTTTACCGATCACGGAAACGGAGCACCGGATTGCTCGGTGCAGCGGTTTTCCTTAGCTAGGTCTGCCGGTTTCCCTTGGCAAAAGAGCGGAAACCCTGTATATAACAATCCTCTCTGGATGAGGATCTCTGTCATTGTACCCGATCAAGCTGACTGATGCGGCTTTGTCTGAATCTACACGCGGAGCGCTGTCCCGTTTTTCTATTCTTCTACCGAGGTAAGAATTGGCACATCCAGGCCGCGTAGCCCTTGTGCTCAGCCCTTAATTTAATAATCTGATCCCTACATTATTTTAATTTCCAGAAATACTCTCAGTGCATTGTCACTGTTAATCCACAAAGGGATTCTACAACGCTACGGCTGTGGCGTAAATTAATCGAGCCCCTCTGGCCCACCTACATACCCCATTGGATTGACAGCCTGTCCTCACATTGAGGTAAGAACATCGGTGAAACTTGTAATTGATTATACATAGCGCATTGTCCAATTATCAGTAATTGCAACTTCTTTTCTCACAATCACAGTACCGGGACGGGTCCTCATGTGAGTAAACCTTTTCTTCACGTGTGGCACATCATTTTCACAAGGCTGCGCAACCATATATTCAGGTACCTTTTATCCAACGGCCTTCATTTTATTTTTCCTATTTTTCGCATTTGTGCCGGTATATGGGCCTTATGCTCTTTTTATTTCAATCCCATTTAGATGTCCCTTCATCAATAGTCCTGAAGAGACCCCACATTGTTTTGAGGGTCGAAACGCCGTCGACAAACAGAAGAAGCGAACCATTTCCCCAGCGCATATCATTGTATATAGCTGCTGTTCACATGGAATTATTTTGATAATGGTCGACTTGTACAAACTATGGAAACCTTGTATTTAATATTCACATTGTCACTTAGGTTCCCTTTGTCACTTGGGACACTATGCACAAATGTTGTTTGATGTATAATGTTTACTCCTAACTTTATTGTTTAAAAAATTCATAAAATATACTACACTGGAATCGGTGTGTTAGTGGTTTCTTCGCGCTCTGCCATTATCTAACCCTCTATATCGCGATTGTGCTTATGTATCATAACCTCATAGTATATTATTCCACAGGAACCATTGTTTTTCCTACATAACTAGTGGGTCTGCAGCACTGATTGTGCCACCCACTTGAGTAGCCCTTTAACCATGTCTCGGACCTGCCATTTCAGAGCCTGTATGCACAGTTTTAAACTGCCATTTCGACCTGGCAAAATAAACCTTTTGCCAGGCCCAAACCTTCCTTTTTAATAGATGTAAGTCACCCCTGAGAAAGCCCCTGGACAGTCCAGAGGGCAGGGTGCAATATATTTAAAAAGTAGGATATGTACTTTTAAGTTTTACATGTCCTGGTAGTGAAAAACTCTTACATTCGTTTTTCACTACTGCAAGGCCTATCTCTCCTATAGGATAACACTAGAGTTGCCTTATTACATTTTATACGTGTAATTTCCAAATGGGAAGAGATAACCAGTTCATGTTCGGTGTCTCTGGAATCCTAATTTGAAATCCTAATTTATGATGAAGTCAGATTTTAAATTACAATTCTGAAAATGCCATTTTTAGAAAGTTGGCATATTCTTGCTTTAGCCATTTGGTGCCTGTAGCTTGTCTCTGGTCACATGACTGGGTGTAGTTGGCAATTGGGATTTGTGTATTCCTTCTAGACAGCCACACACAATTGGAGCTTAGGTGTGACTGGATGGGCCATCACTGGCAGAATGGGAGGGAGGAGCTGGATACACTCTCACTTACACCTGAATGCACTGTGTCCTGTCTCCACACAAAGGGCCTAACAACCCTACATTGTCACTTCAGCCAGCTTGGAGCCAGGGCTGGGGAGGCAGGGAATTCCTTGCACTTCAAAGCCACTGTCTAGAAGCTTCTCCCACCTTCCAGAACCAGGGCACCAAGGTATAAAAGATGGACCTCCGATACCACCACTATAGTACACTTCTGAACTTGTGGATACTCTGCCAGGAAGAAGGACAGGACTGCCAATCTGCTGGACAGCACTCTGTTGAACTCCTGCTTTGCTGTGCTGAACTGCTGCCTGCTGCCCTCTTGCCTGGGTGAGAAGGACTAGACCTGCATCACTTGAACCCAGAACCCAGAGTGTCTCCAAGAGCTAATTGGCTGACCTACTGATCTGAAGCCTCAGGGACATAACAGGCTTCCAACAACCTTACATCTGCACCTGGACTTTGCCATCAGTGTGTCTACCCTGCCAAGTGAGGCCACCCCAGTCTTGGACCTTTTGAAGTGGTCTAAGGTGCTTTGCCAGCCTCTGCGGTTTCAGCAGAATCGACACATCTCCTTTGTTGCACGGCGCAAACCCAAGCAGAACTGAGGCATCACTGTTGCTGTGTGGAATGGACCCATCGCAAAGACTCGCAGCCCGCATTGCCTTCGGAACTGCATCCTCAGCGCAATCAATCAATCAATCAATCAATCACGGCATTTATAGAGCGCGCTACTCACCCGGGAGGGTCTCAAGGCGCTGGGGAGGGGGTAAGTTACTGCTCGAACAGCCAGGTCTTGAGCTGCTTCCTGAAGGCGAGATGGTCCTGGGTTCGCCGAAGGTGAGTGGGGAGGGAGTTCCAGGTCTTGGCCGCCAGGTAGGAGAAGGATCTTCCTCCGGCGGTGGTTCTGCGGATGCGTGGTACGGTGGCGAGGGCGTGGCTGGTTGATCGTAGCTGGCGTGTGGGCGTGTAGAAGGACATGCGGTCGTTGAGGTACTTTGGGCCCAGGTCGTGGAGGGCCTTGTGTGCGTGGGTGAGGAGTCTGAACGTGATTCTCTTGCTGACGGGGAGCCAGTGCAGGTCTTTCAGGTGTACGGTGATGTGGCTGTGTCGGGGATGTCCAGGATGAGTCGTGCGGAGGCGTTCTGGATGCGCTGGAGTCTCTTTTGAAGTTTGGCTGTGGTTCCGGCGTAGAGGGTGTTCCCATAGTCCAGTCGGCTGGTGACGAGTGCCTGGGTGACGGTCTTCCTGGTTTCAGTGGGGATCCATCTGAAGATCTTGCGGAGCATGCGCAGGGTGTTGAAGCATGAAGATGAGACGGCGTTGACTTGTTTGGTCATTGATAGGGAGGAGTCCAGGATGAAGCCCAGGTTGCGTGCGTGGTCCGTTGGCTTGGGTGCGGTGCCCAGGGCCGGGGGCCACCAGGAGTCGTCCCAGGCGGAGGGTGATGAGCCCAGGATGAGGACTTCCGTCTTGTCTGAGTTCAGTTTAAGGCGGCTGTTCCTCATCCAGTCGGCGACGTCTCTCATCCCGTCGTGCAGGTTGGCTCTGGCGGTAGTGGGGTCGTTGGTGAGGGAGAGGATCAGCTGGGTGTCGTCGGCGTAGGAGATGATGTTGGAGGTTGTGTCGGCGTGCGATGGCTGCGAGGGGGCTCATGTAGACGTTGAAGAGGGTCGGGCTGAGTGAGGATCCTTGTGGAACGCCGCAGATGACTTCGGTGGCTTCGGATCTGAACGGGGAGAGGCGGACTCTCTGGGTTCTTCCGGCGAGGAACGAGATGATCCATTCCAGTGCTTTCTCTCGGATTCCGATGTTGCTGAGGCGCTTCACTAGGGTGCGGTGGCAGACGGTGTCGAACGCCGCGGAGAGGTCCAGGAGGATGAGGGCAGCTGTTTCCCGTTGTCGGTTAGGGTTCTGATGTCGTCGGTGGCTGCGATAAGGGCGGTCTCGGTGCTGTGGTTGGCCCGAAACCCGGACTGCGAGGGGTCGAGGGATCCATTCGTCTCGAGGAAGGCGGCAAGCTGTCTGTTGACGGTCTTCTCGATGACTTTGGCCGGAAACGGAAGGAGCGAGATGGGGCGGTAGTTCTTGAGGTCGGTGGGGTCCGCCGTTGGTTTCTTCAGGAGGGCGGTAAGCTCGGCGTGCTTCCAGCTCTCCGGGAAGGTGGCGGTGCGGAAGGAGGAGTTGATGATGTCCCGGAGATGGGGTGCGATGGTGGCGTCGGCTTTGTTGAAGACGTGGTGTGGGCAGGGGTCGGTTGGTGATCCGGAGTGGATGGAGTTCATCGTGCGGGTGGTGTCTTCGGTGTTGATCGGGGTCCAGTTGCAGAGGGTGGTGGTGGCGGGCATTGGTTCGGCGGTAGGGTGCGTTGTTTGTGCGTTGAAGCTGTTGTGTATGTCGGTGATCTTGCGGTGGAAGAACGCGGAGAGTGAGTTGCAGAGGTCTTGCGAGGGGGTGATGTCGTTGTTTCCGGCGCTGGGGTTGGAGAACTCTTTGACGATGCTGAAAAGTTCCTTGCTGTCATGGGCGTTGTTGTCCAGTCGTTCTTTGAGTGCCGACTTCTTGGTGGCACGGATCAGCTGGTGGTGTTTGCGGGTGGCGTGCTTGAGGGCGGTCCTGTTGTCTGTGGTCTGGTCGAGTCGCCAGGTTTTCTCGAAGTGCGGCAGTTCTTCTTGGATTCCTTGAGTTCGTTGGTGAACCAAGGGGTTTTCTTGCTTCCGGGTCTGCTGGGAGGGTTTTTAGTGGTGCGAGGTCGTCGGCGCAGGCGGTCAGCCACTTGGCGAGGTTGCTGGCTGCTTCGTTTGGGTCCGTTGTGTCGGTGGGTGTGTTCTGGCTGAGGGAGGCGGTGAGCTGCTCGGCGGTGATCTTGCTCCAGCTCCGGCGGGGAGCCTGTTGCGGGTGGTGGTGGGTCGCAGTCTTTCTGAAGCTGAAGTGGACGCAGCTGTGGTCGGTCCAGTGGAGTCCGGTGGCGTGGCTGAAGGAGATGTGCTTGCTGGACGAGAAGACGGGGTCAAGCGTGTGGCCGGCGTAGTGGGTGGGCGTGTTCACCAGTTGCTTGAGTCCGAGGTTGGCGAGGTTGTCCAGCAGGGCGGTGGTGTTTCTGTCGTTGTTGTTCTCCAGGTGGAAGTTGAGGTCCCTAGGAGGATGTAGTCGGCGGAGGGCATGGCGTGCGGGCTGATGAAGTCTGCGATGTCTTCGCTGAATAGTGTGCGTGGTCCCGGGGGTCTGTAGATGAGGGTGCCTCGGAGGGTGGTCTTGGGGTCCGTGTGTATCTGGAAGTGTAGGTGTTCGGCGGCGGTGAAGGTCTCGTCGGAGTTAGTCGAGATGCGGATGGTGTTCTTGTGTACGATGGCGATGCCTCCTCCCGTCTGGTTGACGCGGTCCTTCCGGGTGATCTTGTATCCATCCGGGATGGCTATGGCGATGTCAGGCGCTGAGGAGGCGTTCATCCAGGTTTCGGTGAGGAAGGCGATGTCCGGTGCTGTTGCGTCGAGCAGGTCCCAGAGTTCCACGGCGTGCCTGTGGACGGAGCGGGTGTTCAGCAGGATGCATTTCAGGTGGTTGCTGCTGTTGCTCGACTTGGCGGAGGTGGTGCACGTCAGGGGGCAGGTGAATCGGCAGGTTTGGCAGGTGAAGGGTCCGTGGGTGCGTCTCGGTGAGGCTCGGTAGCAGGCAGGGTTCCGGCCGGCATTGAGTGCGGTGAGTGTGGCGGCGTCGTAGGTCCGTCGAGTGGTGTTGCATCGGTGGGATCCAGGGGTTCTGGCGCTGGGCGCGGTCCAGTCGCGGACGGGCGCAGACGGGCTTGCCTTAGGCGCGCCTTCGGCGCGCCAGCGGCGCGCCGCTGCGCACGTCCGCTGCGCGGCCGTGCAGCGGCCGTCATTTATGGGGAGGTGGGAGGGAGGAGCAGCTGGGAGGCGGGAGGCAGGGGCAGCGAATGGGCAGTCAGGGGGCGGGGCCGCAGGGACGCAGCGGCGGGAATGGCGATAGGCAGCGAGGGGCACAGAAGGAAAAACGGGGGGAGAGCAGGTAAATCACGGGCACAACAACAGTGGGGCAGCGAGGGCACAGAAGGAAAAACGGGGGAGAGCAGGTAAATCACGGGCACAACAACAGTGGGGCAGCGAGGGGCACAGAAGGAAAAACGGGGGGAAAGCAGGCAAATCACGGGCACAACAACAGTGGGGCAGCGAGGGGCACAGAAGGAAAAACGGGGGGAAAGCAGGCAAATCACGGGCACAACAACAGTGGGGCAGCGGGGGCACAGAAGGAAAAACGGGGGGGAAAGCAGGCAAATCACGGGCACAACAACAGTGGGGCAGCGAGGGGCACAGAAGGAAAAACGGGGGGAAAGCAGGCAAATCACGGGCACAACAACAGTGGGGCAGCGAGGGGCACAGAAGGAAAAACGGGGGAAAGCAGGCAAATCACGGGCACAACAACAGTGGGGCAGCGAGGGGCACAGAAGGAAAAACGGGGGAAAGCAGGCAAATCACGGGCACAACAACAGTGGGGCAGCGAGGGGCACAGAAGGAAAAACGGGGGGAAAGCAGGCAAATCACGGGCACAACAACAGTGGGGCAGCGGGGGCACAGAAGGAAAAACGGGGGGAAAGCAGGCAAATCACGGGCACAACAACAGTGGGGCAGCGAGGGGCACAGAAGGAAAAACGGGGGGAAAGCAGGCAAATCACGGGCACAACAACAGTGGGGCAGCGAGGGGCACAGAAGGAAAAACGGGGGGAAAGCAGGCAAATCACGGGCACAACAACAGTGGGGCAGCGAGGGGCACAGAAGGAAAAACGGGGGGAAAGCAGGCAAATCACGGGCACAACAACAGTGGGGCAGCGAGGGGCACAGAAAGGAAAGGGGAGACAAGCAGACAAAACTGGCACCGGGGCCACAAGCGGAGGGCGATCTTACCTACAGGAGCAGCGGGCAGACAGCACAGGCGGAGCTGTGTGGTGGGGAGCGACCTACCTGGCAAGGTCAAGGGTCGCTCTCCTCACCGTGCAGCGGCCGCCATTTATGGGGAGGTGGGAGGGAGGAGCAGCTGGGAGGCGGGAGGCAGGGGCAGCGAATGGGCAGTCAGGGGGCGGGGCCGCAGGGACGCAGCGGCGGGAATGGCGATAGGCAGCGAGGGGCACAGAAGGAAAAACGGGGGGAGAGCAGGTAAATCACGGGCACAACAACAGTGGGGCAGCGAGGGGCACAGAAGGAAAAACGGGGGGAGAGCAGGTAAATCACGGGCACAACAACAGTGGGGCAGCGAGGGGCACAGAAGGAAAAACGGGGGGAGAGCAGGTAAATCACGGGCACAACAACAGTGGGGCAGCGAGGGGCACAGAAGGAAAAACGGGGGAGAGCAGGTAAATCACGGGCACAACAACAGTGGGGCAGCGAGGGGCACAGAAGGAAAAACGGGGGGAGAGCAGGTAAATCACGGGCACAACAACAGTGGGGCAGCGAGGGGCACAGAAGGAAAAACGGGGGGAGAGCAGGTAAATCACGGGCACAACAACAGTGGGGCAGCGAGGGGCACAGAAGGAAAAACGGGGGGAGAGCAGGTAAATCACGGGCACAACAACAGTGGGGCAGCGAGGGGCACAGAAGGAAAAACGGGGGGAGAGCAGGTAAATCACGGGCACAACAACAGTGGGGCAGCGAGGGGCACAGAAGGAAAAACGGGGGAAAGCAGGCAAATCACGGGCACAACAACAGTGGGGCAGCGAGGGGCACAGAAGGAAAAACGGGGGAAAGCAGGCAAATCACGGGCACAACAACAGTGGGGCAGCGGGGGCACAGAAGGAAAAACGGGGGGAAAGCAGGCAAATCACGGGCACAACAACAGTGGGGCAGCGAGGGGCACAGAAGGAAAAACGGGGGGAAAGCAGGCAAATCACGGGCACAACAACAGTGGGGCAGCGAGGGGCACAGAAGGAAAAACGGGGGGAAAGCAGGCAAATCACGGGCACAACAACAGTGGGGCAGCGAGGGGCACAGAAGGAAAAACGGGGGAAAGCAGGCAAATCACGGGCACAACAACAGTGGGGCAGCGAGGGCACAGAAGGAAAAACGGGGGGAAAGCAGGCAAATCACGGGCACAACAACAGTGGGGCAGCGGGGGCACAGAAGGAAAAACGGGGGGAAAGCAGGCAAATCACGGGCACAACAACAGTGGGGCAGCGAGGGGCACAGAAGGAAAAACGGGGGGAAAGCAGGCAAATCACGGGCACAACAACAGTGGGGCAGCGAGGGGCACAGAAGGAAAAACGGGGGGAAAGCAGGCAAATCACGGGCACAACAACAGTGGGGCAGCGAGGGGCACAGAAGGAAAAACGGGGGGAAAGCAGGCAAATCACGGGCACAACAACAGTGGGGCAGCGAGGGGCACAGAAAGGAAAGGGGAGACAAGCAGACAAAACTGGCACCGGGGCCACAAGCGGAGGGCGATCTTACCTACAGGAGCAGCGGGCAGACAGCACAGGCGGAGCTGTGTGGTGGGGGAGCGACCTACCTGGCAAGGTCAAGGGTCGCTTGCCCTTGCATCTCTCATTGACGGCGGCCTGCACATCACAGCCTCACAGCTCTTCGGAATCGATGCATCGCCTTGACCGCACGTTGCATCCCCAATACCGGACTTTGCATCGCAAGCCCCGTCGACGGAATTGTCGACGCAACAGGACCCTGCACCGCAGCCTCGCCGCATCTCAGAAGCGACGCATCACCTTGGCTGCATGACGCATCTTCAACGTGGATCCACACAATGCTCTGCAAACCAGGATTGAATGTACTTTTGTTGAGCGGGCCTTACTAGGTCCCTTCCCTGTAGCCGGCCCACGCACTATGACGGTTGGCCTGAACTTGTGACTTTGTCCTGGTCGACCAGATATCCACAGTTGGTGCTTTTCACTTTTTGGTGCTATTTTCTTCAAAAACTTTAAACTTCAATATCTCTGGGTTCTACCCATTGCATTTTTGTCATTTCAGTCTTGTTTTATTTACTAAAAACCACTCTATTATTCTAACTCTGTTGTGGGCTCCTTTTGTGGTATGTTTTCACTGCATTACTGTTTGAAGCGTTGCACAAATACTTTGCCTCTAAGTTAAGCCTGACTGCTCTGTGCCAAATTACCGGGGAGTTAAGCACAGGTTAATTTGGAGTTTGTTTTTGCCTTACCTTGACAAGGATTGTGGTTGCTCCTTGACCAGGGCTCACACCCCAGTCCACCACACACCCAATTTCTTTCATGAACTCTCCTAGTTCTTCAAGGTGAATACTAGACTTTTGGTCAATGGTTGCTGACATAGGCCTTTTGCAGCACAAGTAACAAACCATTGTTTTAGCGAGATTTTAAAAATCTGGTTGTTTTAATCAGACAATTTGAAAGCCTCTCCTGGTGAGGCTAGCAGCTGTTTTGTTGTGAGTGTGTGTCTGTGAAGTAATGTATTGTTCTAGTGAGTGTGTACATTGCATCTGAGAGCTCATTGAACATGTGCAGTATTGAGGGCGAACGACCTTTACAACGCGGTCAAAACACTGCAATACATTTACTTCGCGGTCATTATAACGCAAGTCGTTACAACGACTTGCGCTGGATGGCGCTCTAGACTAAGGAATAGTGTGATTTACTATTCCAACACCTTCCCTACTGTTACGTAGGCTGGAGTTGGAATAGTAAATCATACTATTCCTAAGTCCAGCGCCCTCCAACGCAAGTCGTTGTAACGACTTGCGTTGTAAAAACCGCGATGTAAGGTACCGCGATCTAAATGATCGCATTGTATCGTCATACATCCGTATTGAGATATTGCATTTATGACATACTACCTGTCTACGTTTTACAGAAGGTGAAAGGATTTAGGGCTTCATTTAAATATTGGTAGATGATTACTCCGTTTCAAACGTGACAGGTTCCAGTCGGCCATATTAGAAGTGGATTAGGATATAATCCACTTATAATAAGGTGGACAGAATATCTGTCATGTTTGTGATGGAGTAACCATCCGCCAAATTCTAAAACAGGGCCTAAGTTTTCACTACCTTGCATCTTAGAATCAACCTTGTGCTCAGCTCTCCTTTCTTTTCTGGAAAAACTTTGCTGGGCTTTCCTTTCATTTGGGTGCAGTTTAATTGACAAGACCTGCAGGAAATCCTTCCTGGTACCATTGCTATAATTTGATAAAGAAACTTTTGATCATATCAAATAGTAGTTTGTTATAGATGGCCAATGGGGAGTGTTTACTTATGCATATTTTTCTTGAACACCATTTAGTGATAAATGGAGCATGGCATGGTTGTTGTCTTGTGCTACGTGTCTTTGCCAAGCAATGGAAGATTTAACAATACTCAAAAGGTATTATATGTCAGTCTAGAGGATAGTCATGGGTCTATCTTGGCTAGAAGACCCAGGAATGGGTATTCAAAAATGTTATAGACCATATGCTGAGAAACAGTTGTTTTATTAATTTTTAAAGACTTTATCGCACAAAGATTGCTTCCTTTTAAATTGTGCTCTGCAGTATTCCCCATTAGTACACCACCTTGTCCAGGACGTCCTTAGTTCCAGAGTTTTTACCATATACTAATTTACATTACTGCCAAAGGAAGTCCCTGTAGACGTCTAGTGTGCATTATTCTCTGAACCTATGCAAGTCATTCGTTTTGAAAACCATTAATTGGTATGTTAGCTACTTTTCTGACATACACTTTTTCATAATAAATTTTACTTTCCTTCATCAAGGTGATTTCTTCTTCATTTGAGAGTAGTGTAATAAATTACACTACTTACCCATATATTGATCTCATATATTCCTCACCTTCCTCTCTAATCTTTCCTGTTTCTTCATCCCAAGTCTCTCCATTTACAAAATATGCACAATTTATCAGTTTCCAATAGTGGGTTTAAATGCCTCCCGCCTTCCTATCATCTAGTATATTCTAGTATAGTTAAAGTGGAAAATCCACAGTATCATCATGAACTGCTTTCAATACAAGATTATCAGAATGATTTCAAATTCCACACATCAGATTTTTGCTCTGGCGGTTGAGGCTACCTCCAGTATCATGAAGGTATGTATGATCGGGAAACCATGATTAATCCTATCTCCACTCTCTCCACCACATGGATTAAAGAAGATTTCCAAAATTATGCTAATCTAGAATGGGAGTTGTGTGTTCCACACGTTACATAAACTCACCACCCCAAGACATTAAGAATCCTCACTGATGTCCGATAAGACCCAAATGTACCTACCCGACATCTGCCTATTGTTGCAATCCTAGCTATGGTAATTTTCGGAGAATGGAGAACCTTCCATTGCACAAACATATTAGTTCTAGGTTGGGTTTCACCAACAATGCGTTCTGCCATTGGTTTGGGGTCTATTCTACTGCTAAAGGAGACAGGACACCTACTTAATTTTTTTATTAGCTTAACCGTAATATGCTTTAAGCTATGTTTTTCTGCTCATGCTAAGAAATGAGGAAAATAAGTGCCCATCTTTGACTTTTTGAGCCTCTCTTTTACATCTTGGCTCATGAGATGAGACAGTGTTAATTCTCTTGCTTAGCGGAACTTTTTACATTCTTGTTACAAACAGAAGGCCATCTACTTCCTTTCTTTCTCAAGATCCCAGTCTTCAGACACCTGTATGCCCTCTTTGTTTAACCCTATCATGCGTTCCCCACTGCAGAACTATTTATGAAATACGTCTCTTGTCTTTGCTTACCCAGCATGTTCCAACACAGTGTTCTAGGAGAAACTCTGACTGGCTGAACCTGTGATTCAGAGGCTATTAATTTGCCTTATTGTTAATAAACCATTTCAGACTTGCCATGTGTGCAGATTTTCATTAGCCGTATTCACCGTCCTCATCAGAATTCTGTACATGCTGGAAAACTTGGGGACCTTTTGCCTAACAAAACCCTTAGTTCTCCCTTATTTTTCTCTGGCTAATGAGAAAAGTAGCTGTAAAAAATGACCAGTCTCACCTTCTGTATGTGTATAGCGGGAAAGTGTGTCTCATATATGCATGTTAAGTCAGCCCTTTGGTCTTCTATGAGTTTGAGAAGGCACTCCAATTTGTTGAGCGAATTAAGGCTTCTTGTAGATAATGTACTTATTTAATGCTTTGTACTATCTGCTTGCCTTTTAACTTGATCATTCATGTTTCAGCCCTTTCAAAGCATGACTGCTCCCTGAGGAATCACACCATTTGGAGAAAAAAAACTCCTTAGCCCTCTGCCCTCATAACTCTGGAGCACTACTTGTAGATTTACAGTAATGTGTTATTCATTCCAAGGTAAAAGGGTAAATTCACCATCACAGGGATAACGACCAGCAGAATTACTGCTGGCAGAATTGACACTGCCTTATAACAACATGGTGGTGAGAAGTCAGTTGGCAGTTATGGCACTGAGGTCAGGTTTATGGCACCTATTATGACTATGCAGATTAAATATTATCGTTCATAGTGAACATTGCCTTCTCCAGATTAATGATCTAGAGGTAACAGAGGCCAAAAAACCTAATAAAATAAATAATATCAATCAAAAGTGTAAGACAATATTTGCTTCACCCTTCCCCACACTTACCTAAGAATGTTCGATGGTGTTCCTGACTGCCCCAATCTCCTTTTCACAAGCCGCCCAGAAATATCAAAGTGATAGCAGAAGGGTCATCTGCCAACACCCCATCTTGAGATCTGAACCACGTCTTATTAGAAAATCATCATGTGCACCAGAAAGACCATATAAGCCTATTACAACGTCTCCTCCTCCTCTCTTCAAACCCTCCCACTCTCTCTTTATTTCTCTATTTCTATCTCTCTCTGTCTGTCTCACTCTCTCTCTCTCATCACCAGAGCAGAATTACGCTGGCAGGACTGGGGTCATCAAAAGCAATGTGATGGATGGAATGCTTGAATTAATCGCACCCACTGGCAATCGCTCAGAGCCACATCCCAATTCATCATTTTTCACCCATCATGCCTCCTCAGTTTGGACCAGTCTTATGCAAATCAGTCTTGACCCTGCTCCAATGAGAGCAGAACTGGAGCAGATGTGACTGAAGCTAAACTGGGGCCGACAGGAGTGATGCAGTATTAGAACAGGCAGGACTAGAGCTGAGCTGGAATAGACAGGATTAGAGCATTCAGGAATGGAGCTGGAGTGAAGAAGTGAACATGAGTATGCTGGAATAGTTGTGATGCAGTGGAACAGTTATCAGAGAACCTGTTGACACTAGTAAAGCTGAAACCACCTGAAATCAATGGCTTGTCCCAGAACAGAATCCACATAATAGGAAGGGACTGGTCCACACACACAAAAGCCAACTGACAGAAAAGGCATACTGAAATGGTGTCCATGTTTCTGACCTTGTAGAAGAGTATTTTTGATTGGTGTCCATTTTGGATTGGGGTTTGTGGTTGGTGGATATATTTAAATGGTGTTTGTGTATGTTAGCCATCTTGGAATATTGTTTTACTGATGGAGAGTTGAACAGATGATTTATACATGCAGCTGAGCCCAGTGCAAGCCTAGACCCATAACAGAATGATGGGAATTCCACTATGGGGGTCTCCCCCAATCTATTTCCTTCCATCACAGAGAAAGTAATTTCAGAGAGAAAAGCAGCATCAAAGAAATATGTCATCATATTCATAAACCCAATCCTCTGTAGACAATGTTTTCAAATATATGTAGTAAGTGAAGTCCCACCAAATATAGTTCGGACACGAGGTAGGCGGGATCAGATCAATATATGATTCCTCCATCTCATTACAGTATGCTGTGTCAAGAAACCATAGGTCTTTAGCAGAGAGAGGACTCCCACACATGTTAGCACCATCCTTCTGCTGGCCAGCAACAGGACAAGGGCCTCAAACCTTCTCATGGCACTCTGAACAGAAGCATTTTTTTGTATTTATTTATTTGTTTGTTAGTTTATTTACACATACTGCATCTATCACATACTAAACTCCATCTTGGATTAAGAACCTCAGATGAATCTCTCAGGAATTAGCAAAATATCTAGGGCCAGACTGGTTTACAAATGGAAATGTAATTTGAGATGTGGCCTATGTACTAATAAGTCTCATCGCAAATCGTCCATTCGCAGGTGGTCTCAAAATGACCAGCCTCATGAATATTAATGAGGCGGGTCACAATTTGTGACCCCCTGTGATTGGCTGCCAAAGTGGGGATTGAGCCATGCAAGGCACAGAAAATCTAAGTCCCTGCATTTGCTTTCCAAAATGGGAAACACATTTTTAAAGCAGCCAATGTCCATTAAAGACAGAGTTGATGCTTTAAAAAAAGTGTTTCCCATTTGGGGAGACATTAGGGAGAGCAGGCAGGGATCCCCTAGAGCGCTGCCTGCCCCCCTCCCCAAGGCCACTAACATAATTCAAAAAGGGGAGGTGTCCATAAGGAATAGCTTCCTCTTTACAATTTAATTACCACCTCATCTCAGGGAATAGCAACTCATCAATGATTTGCAACATTAGTTGCTGTCACAAACCACTGAAACATTCCTTTTAGAATCAGAAGTAGGAGAGGTACTTCCCTTTCATGCCCCCTTTTTTTTAGATTCGGAAAGGATCGATAAATCCGTTTTAAGAGTCACAGTGAATTTTCCAATTTGTAAAAGATCTTTTGTACATAAAGAAACCCATTTTGTGGCTGTACACTATGTGATTTTGCAAACTGCAGAGCTTGGGCCTGCAAAAGGACTTTGTACATCTGGTCCCTAGTTCTTACTTCCTATCCTAAACAGTGGTAGGGAATCAATTTCCTTCAATTTAATGGAAGTTGGTTTCAGATTAGAGGCCCTAGAACAGAAAATTAACAGTCTCCACACGATGCACAGATAGCTGAAGGTACTGAAATGGGCAAAAGATATCCTAACCTAAGCACTCGAGGTGTCAGTACATGGATATCTCACAAACTAGGCAAATTTGAACTTGTCCATTGAGATATTTATGTACCAAATTTACAGCTTAGTTTTGCAGTAACCAGCACATGTGAGCTAAGTCTATCAAAAGCCATGTTATCCCTTCGGCACATCCACAACCTGTTATCCCTCCGGCACATCCACAAATTCCTACCAGAAAGCTAAAACATGCTGGCACTTCACTTACGGCCTGATTACGAATATGGCAGCCTGAAGACTGCTGTAACTGCGGTGGTGGTCCAACTGCTGGCTCCTCTGTGGTCTGACCGCCTGATCATGACCATGGTGGTGGGACCGCCACAAGACCGCTGCCACTGCCAGGATCCTGGATCCTGCAGCGGTGGGGAAAGTGACAGGGGTGGGAGGCAGTGACAATGCCACCACCGCCGGCCCAATCATGACCTGCCTTTCTGCCGACCTTTTCAGGGCAGTGACCCCGCCATGAAAAGGTTGGCGGAAAGCCAGGGAAGGGGCCCCAAACAAGGCCCCAGGGCGATTTTGCCCATTGGGCAAAGTGCATGGGGGTCACATGCTGTGCCCCCTCTTACTGCACTGTCGTGCTTGCACTGTGTGCCATACACAACATGGTGCATGGTACAAAGTGCACCCGACATTCCAGTGGAGCTGCCACTGCGGCGGCATATGCTTCAGGCTCTCTATGAACCAAAGCATGCTGCTGCTGTGGCACTGCCAACACAACACCGCCAGCCCTGCGGTGTAATCGTAATACGGCGGTTGGGAGGTCGCTGGCTTGGCGGCGTTCTCCCGACCACTGCAATGGTGGTTCAGCGGTCAGATCGCCGAAGTCATAATCGGGCCCTAAGTCCTACTGAAACAATGCATCAGTTTCAACAGCCCAACATGGAAAATGTTTGCGATCTTCTTCTGTCAAATTAGGTTATATTTCCAAGCAACTAGCATCTAAAACCACTGGACTATTCCACACTTTCCTTAAAATAGTTGTACTACACAGCATTTGGTCAACAGGTCAACTAGGTACCAATCACAAGTATAAAAAAATCCCCAGAAAGAAACTTCTGTCAATGATTTTGCTGACTAGGATTTGATTGTGTACAACTTGACACATTTTCAGTTTTCTACAATTGTATGGTATGTGTGGAGGTAAGAACACCAATAAAATTACGCGTACATGAAAACATTAAAACAAGACTCATGAGATATGTAGACTTTGAGGTGACTCCATTTTATGTCTGATGGCTACGGTCCAAGTATTCTTATTTGCAGTAGTAAAAATGGCAAACTCTTACAACTGCATCCAAGCAGATCTGGTGCAAGGTCAGCCCTTCTCAGTGTTGCATGAGTTTACATATGGTAACACTAATGGCTTTCAATTGCTCTGCGGAAAGACTAATAATCGCTCATAGAAGTAGTGCAGAGCTCAAGAAGCGAAGCCGATGCGCAATGACTCCACTTCAGGTTACAGGAAAGAAAAACAAGAAGAAGGGCCCAGTGCATTCACCAGTAGAAGCCACTCTTTGGAAATACCAAGAGCTTCTTGAGAGCACAGGTAGAGAGATCTATGATAGCTACTTATAAAAACACGAGGGTTAAGCAAACGCAATGGTTTTCCCACTTTTATGTTTTTACTTACGTATTTTGTCCATCCAGGCTTTTCCATAAAAAAAGAGAGGATTTTGTTTGAAATAATTGAACTTCACTTCAAAGGAAAAGAAAATTACAGGAAAAGAAGAAAGAAGGGATATTACAACATAGAAAGGAGAAAGGGAGATAGGTAAAGTAAACTTATGTGGGAATGCATAGCCAATTTGTGGGCCAGGGAAGGTAATACAAGCTCTGAAGATGGGCCAGATTCTTAGAATGAAAACAGCCCCACTGAAGTAGAGATACTTAGGGGGTCATTAGGATAGCGGGCGGATCGCCACCGCCCATATGGCGGTGGCGATCCGCCCGCTATTTCCCACCACCCGCCTTACATTTCCCCACCGCCATATTAGTATGGCGGTGGGGACCCAGGCGGACGGCAAGACCGTCCGCCGGTTTTCCGCCGGTCGAACAGTCGACCGGGCGGAAAAGGGGCTGGATATGGTGGCGGTGTCTGCTAGACACCGCCATCCATATTATCATGGGCAGCGGTGCAAGGCTTTCCATGGCGGAGACCCCGCCATGGAAACCCATGCGGAGTTTGCTTTCGGGGGCCCGTTGCGGGTCCCCAGGGTATTGGGGGGTGGGGGTGCACATGGGGGGTACCTATGGTACCCCCTGCATTGTCATGGACATGGTGGCAGGTACCTCGCGGTGCCTGTCACCTTGTGCATGACGATGCACACAGTACATTCCCAGCATTGTGGCGGGCGGTGCTGTGAGCACCGCCCAACACAATGCTGGGAATGGAGGATGCCACCGCCACGGTGGTGGTGGCATCCTAATCGCCTGTGCGGGACCGCCGCACCACTGGCGGCCGGTCCCAGCACCGCTAGGGTGGCGGGCGGACGAAAGTCCGCCCGTCATCCTAATAGGCCCCTTAGTTATTACATGCTGTGGTATGGATTATTTAAGAACCCTTTGGTCAGCCATTAATTTACTGAGCACAAGATATTATTTCTTTTCTTTTCTTATTTAAAGTATTTATTATAGCGCAAACACAGCAATAGGGCAGCAGAGCACAGTAACCTTGAAATATGAGCAGATACAGAAGAAACTAGGGAGAGAAAGCATAGAGTCAATCAGGGAAGTAATATTTTATTTATTTAAATTAACATCTAATATTTGGTTTTTGAGGAGCATTGCGATCTGACCTATGGGTCGTGCTGTGTTACAGGAAAATGTTTTTACAAAAATATGAATTAGAAGCAACTATGTAAGCACTCGAGGGACATCTGTGTGCTTATTACCTGATGCAGTAACACACGTCTGTGACCGCCTGAGGTGCATTTGTCTTTGCTATTTCGAGGACGCAGCAACACCCTATTGAACAAGGAGGATGGCTTTGACCTAAGGGGGTTGCTGTAATGATTCCAGTGGTTTAATCCACACTCCCTCCACCCCTTATTACTTCAGAGCTGCCTCCTCCATATCTGTACCCCTTAGCCTTAATATGTCAGATTGTTTTTGAATGTATGTTTCACAGAACTGTCAGTTAATGTGAAGCAGTCTAGTGCTTGACCAGATGTTTAATGACGCTCGTTTATCAATCCTTTCTAGATCCCAGCTTCTATTTTATTTGTACGTTTGAAGTCTTTATATCCAAGGTTACCAGAAGCAATCAAGTCACTCCTATCTAACTTCACTTTGTCAACTGAACAGCAGCTTGTCTGCAAGGAAACCAAAGGAAAGGATAGTAAATCCCATACTAATTTATCTTAACCTTCCATTTGGTGGGTAAATTAGTGAATTCCTTTTATTAGGCTATATATTTGGGTGAACATGCAGAGGAAGGCCTGTGTTGAACTGTGACCCTGTGAAGGTAGCTCAGACCAACAGTGCCGTGTTCCAATTCTCTCTGCTCACTAAGGGCCTGATTATGATTTCGGACGGACGTGACATCGCCGCGGTCTCGGGACCGACCGACCTCCGGTCGGCGGTCCCGACACCGACATTACAATGCGACCGCCCAAGGTGTGGTCCCATACTCCCATTTCCCTATGGGAACTTGTGCTGCGGCTGTAAACCGGCCGTAGCACAAGCTCCCATGGAGAAATGGGAGCCTGTGTAAATCCCTGCACCACGTGGCAGGCACACACACGGTGCAGGGATTTACAGGGGGGCACCATAGGTGCCCCCCAGACCCCCAACTGGAGCCTGTGGAGACATGGGGCCCCAAAGTCGCTTTCCAACAAGCTTTTTCTGTCGGAAAGCCCGACATGAAAAGCCTGTCGGAAACCGGCATCATACTCATACGGCGTAAACGCCGTACATAGAGGATTATGAGCGGCCTCCGAGTGGCCAATGGGCTTCTTGAGCTTTATCATAATAAGGCTGCCAGATTAAAAACCTACGATGTGAGTCGGAAAGCCTCCGACCTTTCCGACTCACAAGCCTCCCACCTGCGGTCGGAGGCTTTCCGACTCACATCGTAATAGGCCTTAAGTGGATGTGTTGATTACCTGCTGGTAACCTTCAGTACTTTGAATCAAGTCATCTCTATCAAAGTCCTGACTCATCTTAACAAGCCAGGACTGTGGGGACACTCCTAAAGCCTAATAGATGCTTTATTGAGATGAGAAAAAATAAAATAACTGCATTGGCCAAGATATCAGAATAGCATATAATTAATTTATGGTGTGTTTTATTACTGTTTTTCAAGTTTCAATGAAAACTATATTTTTGGGAAAGAAGAATAGTGTATAACTAACGGACAAGGGGCAACAGGATGTCAATGAAGAGAGTAGGATATCTTTTTTGCCATTTGACTGGTCTGCAAAGAGTGAGCGAAATCACAACATTTTTCTCATGAAATGTCACAAAATTCCATGAAAGATTCACAAAATTACAATTTTGTACTAAAATGTAATTTGCCGACATCTCGCATCACTTTCTCACTCAAAAGTGCACCTCACATAAAAAATGTCATGAGATACTGGCAGGAGACTGGTTCGCCCAGGCAAGACATTTTCTTTGTGAATCTGTCTCCCACTGATATCTCACAAGACTTTTTAGTCTGAACTGCAAGTTCGGGTAAAAAAAAAAAAATATGCAAAATCACATATTTTGATATTTAGAGAAATTTTACGAATTTCTTGTAATGCAAAATTCAGGAGTTTTACAAATTTTGCCCTGGCCTAGACCTTACTTTAGCTACAATGTGAAACATTACTTTCAGAAGCATACCTCTGCGGTTTACTCATGATTTCACTAACTGAAATATTCACCCTGAATCAAAAGCACAGTATTTGCCACTTTTACCATGTGATGATTTCACTCAAGCGGCATTTGGCCACCACGAAAATGTGCCTTTGCAAGTCTCTTCCTTGCTTATGACTCACAGGCAAAAGCAAACCAAACAGCTGTAGCCGAGAACTCAGAAATAAAATAAAATGCAGAAACAGTCCAGAACAGTCTGAAAAAAAACAAAAAAATACAACAAATGGGAAAATAAGAGGCTAGAAACCTGTCCCATATTTTTTTGTTCTCTGCTATTGCGCCTGAAGAACCAGAGCTGTGAGAAAAAAATTATAGTATTTAGGAATGTTGAAAAATAATACTCCCCTAAATACAGTTCAAATAGTGTGTTACGTTTCCTTACCTTGAAATGCTGCTGGGACACTGCCCAGGCCTCAGCTCTTACTTACCTGAACTGGTACTCCAACCAGTCAAGGCCCTTTCGGGACCGGCTGCTCGCCTCCGCTGCACTCCTCATGCACACTCCCCTCCCTCTCTTTCTCTCTCTCACCTTGCTCTCTCTCCTGTTCTCTCTTCTGTCCTCATTTTTGCTTTCTTGCCCATTTCTGACCTTTCTGCTCATACTGTGCCATTCTGCCACTATGCTCTCTTGCCCATTTCTGACCTTAATGCTCGTTCTGTGCCATTCTGCCACTCTGCTCTCTTGCCCATTTCTGACCTTTCTGCTCGTTCTGTGCCATTCTGCCACTCTGCTCTCTTGCCCATTTCTGACCTTTCTGCTCGTTCTGTGCCATTCTGCCACTCCGCTCTCTTGCCCATTTCTGACTTTTCTGCTCATACTGTGCTGCTCTACCACTTCTGCTTTCTTGCCCATTTCTGACCTTTTTGCTCGTTCTGTGCCATTCTGCCACTTCTGCTTTCTTATACATTAGTGACTTTCCCATCTTTTTCTGCCGGCTCTGCGGCCTCTTTCTTCCCTCTCTCTCTCTGATCCTGCTTGCCCCTTTAGCCTCCCTCGGCTTCTGCCCCGCGCTACATTCCCACGGGCCGCTCCTGCCTTTTTTTCTGGTCCTGCCACACTCCCACACCCCTACCACCTTCCCCCGCTCCTCACCTACTCTACTCCCCGCCCCCTCCACCTCCCACCTCCTACCTCCCAGGACCTACCTAATGGAGGCTGCAGCACGGCTGTTTCTCAAGCGAGCACAGCAAGTACACCGCTGGCATGCCTTTGCAAGTCTGTCTGTGGCCATATGCACCTGGACCACGTCCATTGCCAGGAACCCTGGCCCAGCAACTCCCCACAAGTACACCTCCTTCGCACTCCGAGCCCTGAACACCGGATGTCACCATGAATACTGCTACTGTGCCACGTGTCGCACCACTGTAGGAATTTTCCCCTGCACCCACTGCTGCTTCACCTGCACCAGCACACACACAAACAACCCCCACCACCCGGACCACACTGCACTCAATGTACCACACTCTGCAGACACCGCCCAACCAGCTAGCAATCATTCTCCTCAACTAGCGCTTATTTTGCAAACACGTCACCAAGGTCTGGGACCTCATCACTAACCTCACCTGGCTCAGCCCTGCATCGGTCCCTGACATCGCCACCACCGTCCTGGAAGGATATAAGATCTCCCACTGACTGCACCAACAGACCAGGCAGGGGGCTTGCGATCATTCACAAAGAAAACATCCGTTGCACCACCACAACGGACGATGAGAACCCGACCATGGAACACCTGAACTTCTAGCTGCGACCAAACAAAAGCACCACCATCCAAGGAACCCTCGTCTACTGTAGCGGTGGGTGGTGAACTCCGCACCGCCAGCGAAGTTTGCAGCGTTTTTCCCAATCCGAGCTCCACTTCGAGCGCAGAGTTCAGCAAAAACTCTGCCATCCACCACGGAGCAGAGTTCACCAGCGCGCACCGCTCAGCTCACCCTATGATTGGCTCCCCACTGTGACTTTTTGCTGGCATTCTACCCAGCACACAGCCCGAGTTGCATGTGCCACGGCATCTAGGTTGCCTTGACGACTGTATGACCATGCCCCCCTCTTCTGTCCCTCTTTGCACACAGTAGGCCCTGGAACGCATCAGCTCCAAGCCTCGGTATGACTCACACTGACATAGTGGCGAGGATGGATCCTCTTGCAGCCCGCCTCTGTCCTTGAGCGCCTCAAGGAAGATTCTTCCTGTCCATGCGGTGCACACGCAGCTCCCTTGACTGCCGCCAACTGGTTAGGCTGAGGCTCCCATCGTGGCGCCTCTTATTTAAAACCAGCCTTCCCTGTCCTCGGAGCCCAACCCAAGAGCAGCTGCAGCACTGGGAGCAGGAGGCTGCGCGGCAGGACATGAGTGGACACCAGCGGCAGCAGGACACCAGCGGCAGTCTACATCCACCCCCAGAGGCCTCCGAGCCCCCAGCAATGCTGGCAGTGAGCGCAACAAACCACCTGGACTGCCATGCCACCCCACTGCCCCTGCGGATTTTGGAGGTAAGAGGGAGCAGCATGGGGTGTGAGGCACGTGACACATCAAACTCGCAGTCGCAGGCAGTGAATTTATTTGATTTGATATAACAAAACAAACTTGACTGAGTGGTAATACTCTGTCTTCAGAGCTCTATTGGCACCCAGTGTTAAAAAAATATATCTTCCGCTGTCAGCAACGCAAGAGCTACTTAGTAATATATGTTTACACACTTTACTGGTCTTATTAGGGTGGAGAGGAACTCTGCTAGATTCCAGTGAGTTTTTATGCAACTCCGTGAAATTCCCCTGTATTGCAAATCTGCGAGCTCCGCCCACCCCAAGTCTACTGCCCACCGGGACCAAGGACCAGTTTCATCAACTTCCTCACTGATTTCATAGCCCTTCTCGCCATCGACACCTTGGACTTTCTACTCCTCAGCGACCTCAACTTCCACCTGGATGACCACACCGACCAGAACTCGACCAATCTCCTCGAAGGCCTGAAAGGCATCGGCTTCAACCAACTCATCCAGGGTCGACTCACACCGCAGTACACACGCTCAGACCCATTTTCACCTCCAGCAACAAGTTCAAGTTCACCCACACAACACAGCTCAGCTGGACTGACCACCACAGCATCCCCTTCAACATCTGCTCACCAGAGTCATCCGCACCCACAGTGCCCAGTGCACCTTGCCGCAGCTGGAACAAGGTCACAGCAACTGAATGGAACAACTCCTGGATCACAGACTGCGCCAACACCATAGCACCACTCTAGACCCCCAAACACAGAAAAACCACCATGCAGGCCAGCTTGTACGCAGAAGTTCTGAGAACCACAAAGCAACACTGTAAACATCTTAAAATGATATGGCCCACCAGCAAGGATGACACAGATAGAACCTCCTACAAAACGGCACACAACACCTACCATAAACAACTACATGAAACGAAGAGAAGCGCTCCAGCGGCTTGTATCAAAACCAGCTCCAACTGCAGGTAAGAACTCTTCACCATCGTCAGCGGGCTCAACAAACTCCCTGCTGCAGAGAAAACCATCACAAGAATTTCATAACGACTAGCCAATTTATTTTACCTCAAGATCGACAAAATCTACAGTAACTTTGCTCACCAAGCCAAAAGATCGACCTTCACCAACCAACCAGACATCAGCAAACCCACACGGGCTCCCCGACTGACGGCCTGGAGGCACCTCTCCAATCAGGAGGCCGCCACCACCATGCAATCCTTCCAGTCAGAGCCCCCACCGACCCCTGCCCCATCACCTCTTCAACTTGGGAAGGCCCACAATCTGCTCAAAACTCACCACCATTATCAATACCGCCATCGAAACAGCAACCTACTCGAATGAGTGGAAACACTCAGAAGTCAGCGCCCTACTCAAAAACCCTCTGGCCAATCCCCACGAACTAAGCAACTACAGAGAAATCTCCCTGCTCCCCTTTGCAGTGAAAGTGAAGCAGAAAGCGATCAACCAGCTGCTCTCCAAATACCTGGAATATCATCAACTCCTGGACCACTCCTAATCCGGCTTCCGCAGCAACCATAGCACAAACACAGCCCTGAAAGCAGCTACTGATGACATCCAGACTCTACTCGACAGGGGAGAGATGGCTGCCCTCATCCTCCTGGACCTCTCAGCGGCATTCAACACTGTATTGCACCACATCCTTATCTCCTGTCTACACAACATTGGCATCCAGGGCCCAGCACTGAACTGGATCACTTCCTTCCTTACGGGAAGAACCCAACGGGTACGCCTGCCGCCTTTCACCTCTGTACGCAAGAACATAATCTGCGGTGTCCCTCAAGGCTCATCCCTCAGCCCAACCCTCTTCAACACATATATGACACCACTACCCAGCATCATTAAGAACCACGGACTAACATAATTTCCAACGCAGACGATACCCAACTCATCCTCTCCCTATCCAAAGACTCCAACATCACCAAAACCAACTTCCTCAAATGCATGACAAGCGTCGCCACTTGGATGAAGGAAAATTGTCTGAACCTGAACATGGGCCAAAACTGAGGTTTTGATCTTCAGCAACAATCCCTCCCCATGGGACTGCTCTTGGTGGCCTTTGGAACTTGGACCCACTCCCACCCCCACCGGCCATGCCAGAAACCTAGGCATCATCCTAGACAGCAAGCTCATCATGAAGCCCCAGATCAACGCCGTCACCTCCTCCTGCTTCTACGTCCTTTTCATGCTGCACAAGATATTCAAGTGACTCCCCCTGGACCCCAGACCCACCGTCACCCAAGCCCTCTTCACCAGCCAACTGGACTATGGTAACGCACTTTACGTCGGGACCTCCACTCACTTCCTCCACAGACTCCAAACCATTCAGAACATTGCCGCCAGACTAGTCCTTGACCTCCTGCGCCGAACACACATCACCCCTCACCTTAGAAGTCTCTACTGGCTCCCGGTCCAGAAGAGATACCAATTCAAGATCCTCACCCGTGCATTCAAGGCACTGCACAACTCCGGCCCAGCATACATCAACCACCGACTCCACTTCCACCAACCCACCAGGAACCTACTCTCTGCCTCCCTCTCCCAGGCCAACACTCCCCAGATACGTCGTCAAGGAATCGGAGGCCGCTACTTCTCCTACCATGCAGCTACGACCTGAAACGGCCTCACCCTCCACAGCCGGACCACTACCACCTTGTCAGAATTGCAAAAGCAGCTGAAGACCTGGCTCTTTGAAGAAAGCCCTGCCTCCCTTCCAGCGCCTGGATACTCTCACAGGTAACTAGCCGCGCTATACAAGTTGACTAATTAATTGCAGGGGCTGCTGCTACCAATCTGAGGTGGGGGGGCGGAAATAAAATAATACAAATAAAAACTTACCTTTCCTGCCGGCCGCCATGATCTGCTCCCGCGCCACACTGCTCCTCTGCTCCTGTCCAGGCACTACAATTTCCATGGGCACAGGCTCCCAGACCCCACCCAATCCCATCACTTCTTCCAGCATGAGAATAGTGCTGGGATTGGGTGGAGCGGGACAGTTTTGCTCCCCAGCAGGGTCTGGGAACCTGTGCCCGTGAGCACTAGGATCTCTCCAAGGAACAGCCCGGAGATATCCAAGTGCGCATGACGATTTGGCCGGCCGTGGACGGCCCGCCAAACCGACATGCGCACCTTTAGTGCCTACCACCACTCCCCCCCTGCTGCTGACGCTGCGGCTTGGCCCTGCCCCGCCCTCAACTTGGTGGACTGGAAGTAAAAATAAAATGACAATAAAACAGTTTTATTGTCATTTTATTTTACTTGTGACTGCTGCATTTCAGCAGAGGGGCGCCGCTCCTGCGCCATAGCAGAGGAGCCGCCCCAATTGATTGAAAATGCATCACCCTTTTATAATCTGGTACATTAACGTATTTTTCATTTGACATTGGCTATTTTTTTCTCCCTGCCCTCTTTATCCCAAACATACTTATGGGAACGTCCATGAAATGCTAGTTTGCCACACTAAAGAACCACAGAAGACATCTCTACTTTGTAAGAACGAAAACCTAATTGTAGCCAGAGGTCAAACCACATGCCGAACTGGGATCAAAACTCCAAGCAAACAATCATCGGACACAAGCAGAGACTCCGCAAGTTAGGCACATAAAGAGTCAAACACAGACCAGGTTGGTGGTCAGGTTTCATTTTGTGCAGTAGCGCTGAAATACCTGCAGAGTGATTTTTAAGTGACTCTTTGTTTGCTTTCTTAATCTTGAGTTGCTGATGCACGAGGCACTTCTTTACTCACTGATCCCCACCAGGCAAATGTTCTTTACGCAGTCACCGGTGTGTCCCCACGCAGAAATGTTGCAGTAGCTGAAAAGCAATAATTCAGGCACGTGCATGCATAAACAAAGGCGGCCTTGTATCATTTAACCACCTGCCAGTTTTTATCTGTCCCTTAGTTTCTCTTTCCCTGCCGGTAGATAAATATTCTCCCTTCACATGGGATCTGTCCCCTGTGATTCTGAATTTGACCTGCATCGTTTGCTTCTCTCCGGTACTGATGCAACAGTCATCAACATGGAACTTTCGAAGCAAACTAAGCTGCTTTTGACGACACCAATAGAGCGCGACGTGAAAAATGCGTCAGATGTAGCATCAGCGTATCAAGGGGTGTCCGTGGGCAAATGGGCGGAGCGACAAGACCTTAAACAAGCACTGGCAAAGTAGATGAGACAGTCAGCCCACTGGTCCATGGGCACTGTGTTGTAGGCAGTGCTTAATTTGAGCCGGTGGTTTCCATGCTAAGCACCGGCACTCAATTGGTTTCCGGTGCTCGGCACCAGCACTTAATTGTCAACACCACATTTATGACATGGTGGGATTGCTCAGCAGATTTAGAGATGAGCAGAACAACGGTTGTTTATTAATACAATATATCCATTAAAAAAACTACTAATACCTGCCTCCCCAGCCATTCCTTTAGCTTTCGGGACCTGGAATAATCAGAACTGTCACACTTGCAGGTGAGAGAGATGGTTAGCAGGTGTATTGGTAAAGCAGCAGTGATGACAGGGGCAGTGTGGGGCAGGCTGCAGTGGCCTCCTGGTCAGGGCCCTGGCACTTATTATTTTACAAATTAAGCACTTGTAGGGGGTAACTCATAAGAGTCCAGTGTCTGCTGGACCCCAGCCTCAGAGCAAGCTACACTCTAGTATGCTGCGGCCTAGGACAAGGGGCAATTGCAAGTGGCACGGTTAGACTTGCGGCCACATTAAGTGAGTTGCAAGGGGCAGGGCACAATGGGCAAATTGCTGGCCATGTAAAGGGCGAGTTGAGGGGACACAGCAGCAGAAACATCCGGTTGGGCCTGCAGTGTGTATGAAGTCAGCGTGTGAAGCCACTGCGACTCACAGCATCAGTTATGGCTAGAGCGACACCTGCATTTCCCCTGTTAGGAGCTAGTCCAGCGACCATTGCTAGATGGTGATATGGAATGGAATGGAAGGAATGTGCAATGGAATGGAAGGAGTGTGTGAAGCATCCTGCAGCTTCTGCCTGATAAGGAATTAATTTCTTGAATGATACGCTCCAACTGTTTCTACCTAGTAGCTCGTAAGCATCTTTGCACCAAAACGGACAAATATAACAGCAAGTAGGGATAAAGCAGAGGCACAAAAAAGAGAAACCTAAAAAAATGTTTACAGGAAGGAGAGCAAAAGAAAAATGCTGCACGTGGAGGGGGAGCCACAGGGGTCTACATATGTCCTACTTTCATAATTTTAATACAAAAAAACAAAAGGGGTCCATGGAGGCCTTTTCTGTACTGCAAGAAACAAATGAACAGTGTTGTTTCCATGTTTAACAGTAGAGTCAAAACACGTAATTTTCCACCCTGATACTTCTATATGGGCTTCGGCCCCTAAATATTTGAATACCTGACTCACATGTGAACCTCTCAAGTCATGTAAATGGCAGAGGAGCGGATTGCAGGAAAGCACATAGCGGGTGCAACATGGCTGGATGCCTGTTGTGAGTTGGCCACAGGGCTTGGCCTTAATCCTGGACCTGCTGCTAAACCCCCTGCACATGCCGAAGACTGTTGGCCAGACCCCATGATCTAGCCCAGTGGGCAGGCTACACAAGTGTGGGTTGAGTGCAGAGCATGGCCTTCAGCCGCGCCTTTTGCACAAACCCTGCTGCATACAGCTGAAAGCATTGCTCTGCGGGGTTTGGCAATCAGTGGCAGGTTTGGTTCAGGGCATGGCCACGTGGTAAGGCCCTTTGGTCTCCAAGTTGTAGAGCCAGGACCTACAGCCAATACCAGTAGCACACAACCAGCGGTGGTTGGCTGCACATGGGTGTGAAACAGGGACTGCCTATATACCAAGCCCTGCTGCAAACCCCAGCAGTGTACACGTCCAGGGTAATACTCAAAGTTCAGCATGCTAGAGCAAGTAAAGCATGGGTGAAGAGCCCTCAGCACACCACTGAAGTCAGTGGCGTAGCAAGGGGGGGCAGTCCGCCATGGGCGGTACGAGTTTTGGGGGCAGCGGCCTCCCTCGCTCTTACCTGCAGCCATCGTGGGACAGCCACGCAGGAATCGCTAGCACACCCCCGCTCCTATATGCGGCCGCAGCGGGGCGGCAAACGCAGGAGCTGCCATGGGCAGCAAAAGGTCTAACTACGCCACTGACTGAAGTAACAGATACGTCTGGGATTGGTTGGCGCACCAAAGACAGCATGGCTGGTGCTGGTCGCGGTTGGAGGCAGATGGGCGCAGACGGGTTTGCCTTAGGCACGACTTTGGCACACCTGAGGTGCACCAGCTGCACGTACACACTGCAGTACTGCTTAAATGCACTTGCGGCATCGGAAAATCACCGCCTACTGCAAAGTGATTAGAGCACAGCCTCAGCCAAAAATGGCACCTCTAGTCATCTTAGGCAAGTAAAAATGGCAACCCGTAGCAGCACTCAGAACAACACACTCCCCGTGTTTCAACCCCCAACCCAACAACAGCAAAGAAATTAAGATGCCCCACAGCAGAAGACTTTTTTTAAAAAACAGATAAGAAAAGTAATGTGCAAGTAAAGCGGAAGTCAAGTTTAGCAAGGAGCGTACCAGAACATGTCCGCACCGCGGTACTGCATAAATGCACCTGCGGCATTGGAAAACGTTCCTTTTTTCTCACAGGAATTACATGGTCTTGGGCCCAGTTAATGCCCATACACTTACTAGAGGCTCCACAATCAAATAAAATTGGTAGCTTTGTATTGAGAAATCAAGTTGACTAGAAGGAGCAAAAAACCCAGAAGGTTTTGGGAATTAAGTGGCAGGGTTGCCAGTCCACTAAGGATGGGTGACGTTGCTTTCCAAGTTCTTTCCTGTGCCTGAGATGTAACTGGTCTTAAATAAAATAGTTTGTGCTTTCAAATATGAGTCTCATGTTGGAGATTTATATCTAGCCCAAACCCCTCTAAACAATGAAACACAACTGCTCTCTTTTTTTCCTTCAGTAGACAGTTTGAAGCAGATGATCAAATACTTAGCCTCCATTGATGAGCAATGTTCTGTATTATTGTCATTAAGAAGGACATTATAATTTAATGAGTACAACTACCCCTGTAAAGTTGAAGAATTGGGTGCAATTCAATTTTTTCCCATTTTCCCCCATTCTACACCCATGATCCTCTCTGACCTCACCAGAACCACACCCACAGTGCTTTAGCTTTCCTATTGTAATACTCTAACCCAGAAACCCTCTCTGTCTTCAGGGCTGCTACACCTCCTTCCTGTCCTCAGCCACATAGACCCTCACTCCCTCTATGATGATTGAAAGAAATTGAAGAGGCGGTTGTAATATAGAGAAATGAAGATAAGAATAAAGGAGAAGGAACTAAATATGTAGAAAAGGGGGAATACCCTAATCTTATTTATAGTTGTTTTATTAGCTTCTGCACTTCTTGTGTGACAAATTTGGGACAAATTTTGAAGTGTTACCCACAAGGATTTTCAGCCTTGAAGAGCGCTGTGAATCCCTTTCACCTTAAACTTCTCAATGAATTGCATACATTCCTAGGTACAAGGATACAAGATTTTTCCCAAATGAAAGATTTACACAAAATGAAAAGTATCCTTCCATGTTATTGTAAGTGCGAAAATTCAGTAAGGTTTTTCTCAGCTTATCAAGACGCAGGTTTTTTGCTATTGCAGGTTCTCTGTGAACTCCTTGAATATCATTCTTCAAATCAATGTCTTGTCGGGCCCTAACAGAGGATAGTATTGCCACAACAGTACTTTTCAAGTTTTTATCTATGTCCAGAGTTACGGGACCTCTCATTAATCTTAGTTTATTGTGATGAGAATGGTTTTCCAGATGCTCCATTGCCATCGCTAATACTTCATTCTTGTTGCTAAACATAACCACATCTCAATTTTTTCTAACAAAGGAGGATCTTTATTTAGGGCAAAGAGAAGTACCACAGCTTGTATAGGCTGTAACTCTACAAATCAACTATTTAAAGACTATTTTCTTGCAAAAAATATTGCATACTCACAACCTAATATGGGTAACGTTTTCAATATCATGGGATCACAGCAGATATCACCTCAAGATATAACTTCCCTCTCAATTAAATTCCCTCAAATAAATATGTTGGGGGCAAGAGTGGAGAGATTCCTAGAAAAGCTGGAGAGATAAGGTATACTATTATATTGAAATAATGGAGGTCAGCAGTATGGGAACAATTCAAGAGGACATTCCAGAAGTTCTGATGCTTCTCCAGCTTCAGTACAAAATCTAATCCCAAAAGAGCTAGATGAGGGCGGAACTAACCAAGATTGAAGTGGATGTCCTGTTCAGAGCTTTACCAAATCCAAAGTGGTAGCTCTACTGAGAGAGGGCTGTAATAGCTACAAATAAAGGTGAAGACTGCCTAGCCAACCCAGACAATCTGATTGAGTATAACAGCGAAGTAGATTGGCAATCAGAATTTGGAGGGGATATTTCTTCCTCGTCATTAGAAGGAACTGGAATATTTTTTGTGGAAGAACCCCCAGAAGATACATGTCAAAGGCAGTTCCATGGACAAAAATCCATCTGTTAATTCAGAAAAACATCAAAAGGAAAATGGAAAAACACTCCAAAAACAGAAAGTGAAGGATTCCTTTTCTGATATTCTGTTTGTTTTGTCCTTGTATTTTGGATTTATAAAGCACAAGCCTTCATCCACATTGATATCTTGCCACTTAAACAAGTCAAATAGCACATGTCCACAATCAGTTGGATATATAACCCACTAATTGAATGTGAGGTCTTCAAAAAATTCCTGAATCTGACAATATCTGGTTTATCCCGAAGAAAGTCCGGAAGCAGGTTCTATATTTGGGCGGGCACAACAGAAAAAGCATGACCACCAACAGGTTGGCAATGAAACTTAGGGGTCACTAGACTAGAGTGGGGTGCTGATCTCAGTGTAGCAGAAAGTAGATAATGAGGGAATCAAGTGCTGAGAGGGGATTTATTGGAGTAATAGACCGCTTATTGGGCTAAGTAGACAGATTTCAATAAAATTCTCTACTTCACCGTTAGCCAATGCAGTTGAGCCAAGATTGGAGAAATGCGAGAGCTGCTATGAACACCTCAGGAGAATCTAACTGAAAAGTTTGATTGCAGCTTTCTAATAAGGCATGGCAGAGGGCCACGATAAATGGCATTACAATAATCCAAACAGGAAGAAATTAATACATTAAGAATTTAAACCTTTTGGGCAGTAGTAAACAGGGAGAGCACACGTTTTACACAATGTAGCTGCTACAGACAAAATCTGACCACAGAATACACTTTGTTGAAAAAAGACAAGGAGGAGTCAATCTCATTACCCAGATTTGCAACCACAGAAACCTGAGAGAGTGGGGAGGGACCAAAGAAAAGGGCCAAAAGGTAGACAGTCATATTCAGGTAGCTGTCCCTAAAACTCAGAAAAAGATTTGAACCGAACACTCAGATATTATTGAAACATCAGAAAAAGATTGATTTGCTACAGAGGATGATGACATGCTTTGACAACAAGATGCTAAGATTACTTGCTACAAGAAGCCATGGCTGGAACTAGTCTAGATCTGAAGGAAGTGGAACACATGGGGCCTGATTCACAGAACTAACTTAAGACAAAATCCTAAACTTACTACCATTTTGGTATTCACAGAAGGCACTTACTCATTTTGGTATTCACAGAAGGCACTTACTCTTTTTGGTATTCACAGAAGGCACTTACTCATTGATGAGTAAGTGCCTTCTATGAATACCAAAATGAGTAAGTTACTCAAAATGAGTAAGTTACTCAAAATGTGTAAGTTACTCATTTTGGTATTCACAGAAGGCACTTACTCATTTTGGTATTCACAGAAGGCACTTACTCATTGATGAGTAAGTGCCTTCTGTGAATACCAAAATGAGTAAGTTACTCAAAATGAGTAAGTTACTCAAAATGAGTAAGTTACTCATTTTGGTATTCACAGAAGGCACTTACTCATCAATGAGTAAGTGCCTTCTGTGAATACCAAAATGAGTAAGTGCCTTCTGTGAATACCAAAATGGTAGTAAGTTTAGGATTTTGTCTTAAGTTAGTTCTGTGAATCGAGCCCATGGTGAGCAAAAATGCAGAAGATGAGAAACATGTTTACAAAGTGGGCCTAAACTAATGGTATCCCTGAAATCAAGGTAAGAATAAAGTTAACCGTGACGAGTTAAAAGAAAAGTAGAAGGTGAAAACATTGCCTTAGGCTATTGTGAACTACCAAGAACAGGTATGTGTTCTTGGGATCTAGTTTGTGAATGTATTTGTCTAGACAAAGTCCATCTAAACATAATACCAATTGGTAATCTCGATGGCGATGAACCAACACCTCAAAAAGCACCATAAAAAGGCTGCTATTCAAGCATGAAAAAAAATATTACATGCAAAAAAAGTTAACATTTAAAAAAAACCTGTATAAAAAAGGTGACTGTATAAAACCTACCATCCTCTCATCGTTTAAAAAAACAAGTCTGATTGAAAAATACTAGTAAAAAATTGCATGCAATAACCCCCAAAAACATTACTTTTGGCTACTGAGCCAAAGTATGTGCACATTGAGTGATGTCTGCCCAATGAAGGATCGGTGCACAGCCTGGCTGCAATTCACCATAACTGTCAGTCAGTCAGTCAAAATCAGCTTTATTCGGCTGGTTAGAGCCATAAAAGTGCAGCATAAAACAACAAATCAGCATAAAACAACATATAAATCCAATAGCAGTTCATGTCTCAATGTACTTAAAAACCATTAAAATATGTGCAAAAAGGATAATAAATCACATTTATGGCTGTGATGTTGCATTAAGTGGTAGTAAGCATAAACATACTACCAGCTTATTCAGAGGGGCTAACACTGCGTCATCCTATTCCTATGTCTAATCGCCCCAATTAAAAAGCTTGCTACCCGACACAGATTATAGGAGAGCCTAGCATTTGTAGGTAAACCAAGGCTGGCCTTACTTGCACGAAAGTTTGACCCCTTAACAGGGGAAGGATGTACTTTCTGCGTAGGGGGTCATAATGAGTGCAGAAGAACATAATATGTAAAGTGTCTTGCTCTGAGAAGTTGTCACATGTACACAGATTTGTTGAGTCTGATTTAAAATAGCCTTTAGGAAAGGCCAGTAACCAGGGTACCATATTCAATCTGAATCTCGTTAGAACGAAAAAGATGGTAAGCTTTATTTATGTATGTTAAGAATGGTTGCATCTGCTGGCCCAGGCTCAATGTGACATACTTTCTCACTGAGAGCTTAATTAGTTCTTTTTCCTCCCTTAAGCATTGGCATCTATCTAAAAACTTCAGTTTAACCACTCTAATGGCAGACTTAGTCAAGGGAGTAGGAGACAAACAGGTCGGGGCAGCCAGGATTCTCGGTCTGGTCTTTAATGCATTTGAGCCATGGAATGTTTAAAGCCTTCTCCAAGGCTAAACAGTCCTGAATGATCAGTTGGTTTAAGTTTGGGGCTGGTTGAGCCCATATTCTCAGCTAGCGTAAGAGTGGAGCAACCGCAATCATGTCTGAGATGTAGCCCGCTCCCAACTCCTCATGTAGGTTAAAAATTGGGGTGGATGCCGGGACAGAAAGAAGTTTACGCATAAAATTATTTTCTGCCCCTTGTATTTCTTTCACATCCTTATAACCCCAAATATCGCTGCCATAAGTGGTCATGGGGATGCACTTCGCATTGTAAACCTTTAAAATCGCAGGAAACGGCTTGGAGCCTATTCTTTTTGCGAAACCTAGGGTTGCCCCTGCTGCTCTAGCTAAAATGTTCTTTTTGAGTGTGTGTTGTGCACACCATGAACGCTGGACGTCAAAGAGCACCCCTAGGTATGGGAAGGTGGACACTTTAGTAAGCTCAGCCCCCTTGCAATAAAATGTTGCCTTTGCTGCCCTCCTAGAACCTATTGTCATGGCATGTGATTTTTTAAAATTTGTAATTAGATCCAAGGAGTCCATAAAATCTATAAAACAATTTAAAAGCAGTTGCAGCCCCCTAGCGGTTCTGGACACTAGAACCGCGTCATCAGCATACAAGAGTGCCGGAATCATTTTGGTGCCGGCTCTTGTTATGTCTTTACAGCAAGTTGTTAAGGAGTCCCCTAATTTATTAATATAGAGGGTGAACAGCAGAGGGGCCAATATGCATCCCTGCCGCACCCCTCTTTTTACCGCCCAAGAGTCAGTCAGGCTGCCGTCTTCATTGAAGCGTACTGCGGCCGTGGTATTATCATGGGCGGTAGCCAGGAAGGAGATCAGATCAGCATCTAGCCCCATTTCCTGAAGAATCAGCCACAGCTTGGACCTGTTGACAAGATCAAAAGCCGAGGAGAGGTCCATAAAGGCCAGATGCAGACCCCCCCCCCTGGCGACAGTATACTTCCCTATCACCAGGCGAAGGTTAAGGCACTGGTCCAAAGTCCCCCTCCCCGGCCTAAAACCAAACTGAAGGTCCGAAACGATGTTGGCACTATCAAGCCAGGCTGTTATACGCTCCAGGCCTACTTTCCCCATGATTTTAGCCGACGAATCAAGAAGCGAAATGGGCCTATAGCATGCTGGGTCATCCCTGGCACACTTTTTAAAAATGGGGATAATCACCGCCTTTGCCCATGACGACGGAAAACCAGACATGCAAGCTGCGTTAAAAACAAGTGTTAAAATCTTCGCCCAAACTTTTGAATCTGCCTTATAAAAGTCAGCCAGTACTCCGTCGGGCCGGGCGTACTTTCCCTCCTGAAGTTGTGATGATAGCTTTGTGAACCTCATCTATATTAAAAACAAGCGGGGAACCTATTAGTCCGGGAACGGTTTCTCCCACGGAATTCCCAAGGTCACCATCACTATAAATTTTGCCAAAGTGCTGGACCCATATCTCTGCGGGAACTAAACACTCTGTGCAGGAGTTGGGTGAATTATCAAAGAGAGGGCTATTAACAACAGACCAAAATTTGGAACTGTTGGCCAGCACACTTGCTTGGCAGAGATCCTCCCAGGCCATTTCCCTCAGTTGTTTTTTTCTAGTCTGTATTGCAAGTTTATATGCCTTTCTGCTGTTTTTGATTAAAGAAACCACCCTTGGTTTTTGCTTAAGAGCCTGCATAAGCTCCTTATGGGTAGTCATACAGGTATCATCAAACCATCTTTTCAACTTCGGGTGCCTTGCTCTAATCGTAGTAGATAAATTAGAGGCAACCCGTTTCGTGATTAACTCAAAGGCATCCAAAATAGAACTGGCATGAGATTCCTGATCTAAACACACTTTAAGCTCTGGGGCACAAGTAATATACAAATTATCAATAAACCTTTCAGGGCTGATCATGTCCCACCTCACTCTACGTGCTTGATCTTTAGGTTTGATGTTTATATTGGTAAGTTGACTAGCAATCCTACCCTTAAAAGCGGCTCGTAGATAGAAATCCAGTGTCAAAGGGTTATGATCACTAAACGGGTTCTGGGTAACAATTACATTTCCTACAGCAGATATTAGCGGAGAGGATACCAATATGTGGTCAATTACACTTTGACGACCATGGCCAGTATAGGTAGCTACAGATACAGGCCTGTCTGATTGTTGTAGGCAGTTCAGGTTATGGGCTGATAGAACGCCTTCTAGGAAGGTACCAGACGGGGAATGTTCAAAGTGGTTTTGCCCCTGCAGACCGACCTCCTCCTCCAACAAAGCTAAACAATTAAGAGGGCAAGTACGAGTGTTAAAATCTCCCAGGATTAGTGTATTATAATAGGCTTCGGTGCTTTCCCCGTAAGCCACTAAAAGGCCCTCCAATGCCATTAGGTGCTCAGTCTCATTAGTCCTAGTAAAGGAGTTGTAGAAATTGACCACGAGGAGTGTCGATAAGTTCTTCCCTGTGAGTTCTACAGCTAACACATGGGGTGAGTGTGAGAAGTTGGCCTGGCATATGCTGTCCACTAATTATAGTGGGCACCTTGCACCAGTCCAAACAACCCCTTATTGGAGATAGGTTAAAGACAACCTTTATTGAAAGCTATCCTAGTGGTAGCTATGGAGAGCAGCCTTCAGGCTAAGTCTTGAAGGAATGTAAAGCAGCTTGTTTTACCAGTCTATAATCTCTTGAGTGACCAAATGAAAGAGGACCACACCAGGTATATATTAAAAATATATGTATTTATTGCTAAACACACCCCTCTAGTCTCTTTATGAGGCTAGAGTTCGAAGTACATAAATACATATATTTTGAATATATACCTGGTGTGGTCCTCTTCATTTGGTCCTCAGAGATTATAGACTGGTAAAACAAGCTGCTTTACATTCCTTCAAGACTTAGCCTGAAGGCTGCTCTCCATAGCTACCACTAGGATAGCTTTCAATAAAGGTTATCTTTAACCTATCTCCAATAAGGGGTTGTTTGGACTGGTGCAAGGTGCCCACTATAATTAGTGGACAGCATATGCCAGCCAACTTCTCACATTGGTGTGCAGCGTGTGGGATTCCAGCTTGCTATTGTTTTACCAGATAATCTCAATTGAATTGATCAACTAAAAACCACTAAGGGTACCTAAGGTACATATAAATCAAGCTTAGTAATACAGTAAGTTCTACTGAACTTAGAGTTGTGTGTTAAGGGATAGCACACCCTTTCTACAACTCAAGAGAGTTTAGTAGGCCACACTAGAGTAGGTAGTGCATACACCACACCTCACTAGTAATGTCTTCAAAGCCAGGACCCAGTGAGTCCTTGCCAGAAGCCAGTGGGCTTCTTCCCTCCAAGTATGATAAACTCCCATTCTTGGAATTGAGAGCATTATGCAATACTAGGAAGTTGAAGGCAGGCAAAAGTGCCAGCACCCAACACCTCAGGGAGGTGTTACTAGCTGTTGATCTCAGCAGGCCCATAGGGTCTGAGGGGTAGGCAAAGAGGGTGGGGCAGAAGATGAGGAAGGGGCCAGGGGTGAATAAACCCAGGCCCCCCCCTCTGAAACTGGCCAGGAAGGTGAAATTGACCTTGTCCTGGAAAACCCAATTCCTCCTGTGGAGGAGGAGGAGGGTCAGGATGACCTCCCCTTTGTCCCCCCAGGAAGAGTTCTGAGTGTGCCCAGAAGGTCTAGATCTCCTTCTCAGGAGTCTAATCACTCTGACACCTCAATAGGGACCTCTGTCTCCTCTCATAGGAGGGAATCCTCTCGTGAGAGGAGGAAGAGACTGATTCAGTATGAGCAAGCCCAGCTTGAACTCAGAAAACAGCAATTGGCTATAGACAGGGAGTCCCTAGATCTCTATAGAGAGAGACAAAAGTTGGGACTAGAGTCCCATGGTGGCAGCAGTTTCCCCAAAGATAGGGAAAGGTCTTATGACCATAGAAACCTGAGCAAGATTGTCCCTCCCTACCAGAGTGGGGATGACATCCACAAATGGATAACTGCTCTAGAGAGAGCCTGTAAAGTACAGAGGGTCCCTCAGGAGCAGTGGGCAGCAATCTTGTGGCTCTCCTTTGCAGACAAAGGTAGAGACAAGCTCCTCACTGTTAGAGAGGAGGATGCTGATAATTACAAAGTCTTGAAGAGTGCTCTAATTGATGGGTTTGGCCTAACCACTGAACAATACAGGTTAAAGTTCAGGGATACCCAAAAAGCACAGACTCAAGACTGGGTGGACTTTGTTGATTGTTCTGCCAAGGCTCTGGAAGGTTGGTTATTGGGCAGTAAGGTGTGTGACTTCACAGGATTGTACAATCTGATCATGAGGGAGCAGATTCTTAATAACTGTCAAAATCAGCTGTTGCATCAGCACCTGGTGGACTCTGATCTGACCTCTCCCCAAGAATTGGGAAAGAAGGCAGACAAATGGGTCAGAACCAGGGTGAGGCAGAAGGTACAGAACCAAGGTGGTGACCCTAAGAAGCAAGATTCGAAAACCTCTGATAAGGGTGGGGAGAAGGGTAAAGATCAAAAGTCTTCACAAGGCCCCCAAAAATCTTCTTCAGGTGGGGATTCACAGTCTAACAAAGGGAAAGGCCAAAGGAAACCATGGTGCAAGGTCTGTAAGCAAAAGACCCACTGGACCAGTGATTGCATCAAGTCCAAAGACTCTACTCCAGCCCCCACCAATGCCCCTAAGGCACCTGCTCCCCCTAGTGCAGTTACAGTTGGTGGTGGGACTACACAAGCCAAGGGTTTCGTAGGGTTGACCCTGGGTAAGGAGATGAGCTCTGACCTAGTCAGAGAACTCACTCAGGCTGTCCTAGTCTGTGATGGAGGCATGGATATGACCTCCTCTGTGAGTCCCAGTAATCTGGGCAAGTACAGGCAACAGCCCTTAATCAATGGAAAAGAGGCTTTGGCATTTAGGGACACAGGGGCAAGTGTCACCATGGTGACACAAGACCTTGTGAATCCTGGGCAGATTATACTTGGTGAAATGTACCAAGTGACCAATGCTAGCAACGTCAGAACAGACCATACTCTGGCAGTTGTTAACTTCTCCTGGGGAGGGGTAACTGGCCTTAAGAAGGTTGTGGTAAGTGCAGACCTACCCGTTGAATGCTTGCTTGGCAATGACTTAGAAACTTCAGCTTGGGCAGAAGTGGAGCTCAGGACCCATGCAGAAATGCTGGGCATCCCTGCAGATGTGTTTGCTGTGACCAGGTCACAAGCCAAAATGTCTAACACTGAACAGGCCTTGGATTCTGGAATAATGGACCAAGTGCCCTCCAAGAAGAGGAGTAGTAGGGTAAAGGCAGTGCCTTCCCCTTGGCTCAGAAGGAAGATCAGTCTCTTGAGGGGATGATCTCAGTCCTGAGGAAGGAACTGTCCCAGAGGAGCTTGAACCTGACCAGGTTGAGTTCTTGGGGACAGGGGCCCTTCCAGGGCAGATCTGAGCCAGGAGCAGCAGAGCTGCCCCTCTCTTGAACCCCTCAGACAGCAAGCTGCTGCTGAGGCTGCTGGGAAAGCTAGTGGTCCCCATACTGTGTATTGGGATGATGGACTCTTGTACTCAGAGTGTAGAGACCCCAAGCCTGGTGCCACCAGGAGGTTGGTTATACCTCTGAAGTTCAGGGGCTTCCTATTGACCCTAGCCCATGACATTCCCTTAGCAGGTCACCTGGGCCAGAACAAGACTTGGGACAGAATTGTCCCTCACTTTCACTGGCCCCACATGTCTGAAGACACCAAGGAGTTTTGTCGCTCCTGTGTAACCTGCCAGGCCAGTGGCAAGGCAGGTGGCACTACAAAGGCCCCTGATACCACTACCTGTGGTGGGGGTTCCCTTTGAAAGGGTGGGGATTGACATTGTTGGTCCCATGGATCCCCAAACAGCATCTGGGCACAGGTTTATCCTGGTGGTAGTGGATCATGCCACCAGGTACCCAGAGGCTATTCCCCTTAGGACCACTACAGCACCTGTGGTGGCAAGAGCCCTCCTGGGAATTTTCTCAAGAGTGGGCTTCCTAAGGAGGTTGTATCAGACAGGGGTGCTAACTTTATGTCTGGATACTTAAAAGCAATGTGGAAGGAGTGTGGAGTGACTTACAAGTTCACCACACCCTATCACCCACAATGCAACGGTTTAGTTGAGAGATTCAACAAAACCTTGAAGGGCATGATTAAAGGGCTCCCAGAAAAGCTTAGGCGAAGATGGGACATACTCTTGCCCTGCCTTTTATTTGCATACAGGGAGGTGCCTCAAAAGGGGGTTGGCTACAGCCCTTTTGAACTTTTGTTTGGTCACCCTGTCACCCTGTGCTTGGTGAAGGAAGGATGGGAGTTACCTCTCAAGCCCCCAAAACAAGACATAGTGGACTATGTACTTGGTCTCCGCTCCCGGATGGCTGAGTATATGAAAAAGGCAACTAAAAACCTTGAGGCTAGCCAGGAACTTCAAAAAGCCTGGCATGACCAAAATGCTGTACTGACTGTTTACCAGCCAGGACAGAAGGTGTGGGTGTTGGAGCCAGTGGCCCCAGCAGCTCTCCAAGACAAATGGAGTGGACCCCATACCATTGTTGAACAGAAGGGTGAGGTTTCCTATTTGGTGGACCTAGGAACACCCAGGAGTCCCCACAGGGTTCTCCATGTCAACAGGTTAAAACCATATGTGGACAGGGCAGACATGGGCTTGCTCATGGCTACTGATGAGGGACAGGAGGAAGAGAGTGACCCACTCCCTGACCTGCTCTCACAGAACCCTGATGATGGGTCAGTGGATGGTGTAGCCTTGGCAGGCAGCCTCACTACCCAGCAGCAGACTGATTGCAGACAGGTGCTCAATCAGTTCAGACACATATTCTCACTGACACCCAGTCAGACTACCTGGTGCACTCATGAAGTGGACACTGGGGACAGTCTGCCTATTAAAAATAAGATTTATAGGCAACCTGACCATGTCAGGGACTGTATCAGGACAGAAGTCCAGAAGATGTTGGATTTGGGAGTTATTGAACCCTCAGATAGCCCTTGGGCTAGTCCAGTGGTCCTTGTGCCAAAACCTCACACCAATGGTGGGAAAAGAGAGATGAGGTTTTGTGTGGACTACAGGGGTCTCAATGCAGTCACTAGGACTGATGCCCATCCAATACCAAGGGCAGATGAGCTAATAGACACTTTGGCCTCAGCCAAGTATCTAAGCACATTTGACCTGACAGCTGGCTACTGGCAGATCAGACTAGCTGATGATGCAAAGCCAAAGACAGCATTCTCAACCCCTAGTGGGCATTATCAATTTGTGGTAATGCCCTTTGGTCTGAAGAATGCACCTGCCACTTTTCAGAGGTTGGTGAATACAGTCCTTACAGGTCTGGAAGCCTATAGTGCAGCATATCTAGATGATATTGCTGTCTTTAGCTCCACCTGGGAGGATCACCTGGTCCACCTCAGAAATGTTTTACAGGCCCTGCAGAAAGCAGGCCTGACTATCAAGGCCACCAAGTGCCAGATAGGGCAGAGTCAGGTTGTGTACCTGGGCCACCTTGTGGGTGGAGGCCAGGTTCAACCACTGCAGAGCAAGATCCAGACCATCATGGACTGGACTGCTCCAACTACCCAGACTCAGGTGAGAGCCTTCTTAGGCCTGACTGGGTACTATAGGAGATTTGTCAAGGGGTATGGATCAATAGTGACACCCCTGAATGACTTAACGTCCAAGAAAATGCCCAAAAAGGTTCAGTGGACAGTTAGCTGTCAAAAGGCATTTGATGACCTAAAGCAGGCCATGTGCACTGCTCCCATTCTACAGAGTCCTGATTACTCCAAGAAGTTCATTGTCCAAACAGATGCATCTGAATTGGGGGTAGGGGCTGTACTGTCACAATTGAATGATGAAGGTCAGGATCAGCCAGTAGCTTTTATTAGCAGAAGGCTGACCCCTAGAGAGAAACGTTGGTCAGCCATTGAGAGGGAGGCCTTTGCTGTGGTCTGGGCTCTGAAGAAGTTGAGGCCATACTTGTTTGGTACTCACTTCCTTGTTCAAACAGACCATAAGCCCCTCTTATGGCTAAAACAAATGAAGGGTGAAAACCCCAAACTGCTTAGGTGGTCCATTTCCCTACAGGGGATGGACTTCACAGTGGAACATAGACCTGGGAGTAACCATGCCAATGCAGATGGACTCTCTAGGTACTTCCACTTAGAACATGAAGACTTAACTGGGCAAGGTTAGTTTAATGTCCCTACGTTTGGGGGGGGGTTGTGTAGGAGAGTAGGATCTGCTTCACATGGGTACCCCCACTTTTTTCTTGGGACTTGGTAGAATCTTTCTTCTGGTCACCACCCTGATTCTTAGTCTTTACTCTGGTTCTGACTCATTTGTCTGCCTTCTTTCCCAATTCTTGGGGAGAGGTCAGATCAGAGTCCACCAGGTACTGGTGTAAAAGCTGGTTTTGAGCAGATGTCAATTAAATTGGTGTTATAGGAGAGTTTAAGACTAAACAACAAAAGAAGACCCCCCTAGCTCTGCCCATGTTTGACTTTATAGCGGGTTTCCAGAATGATACATAGCCATCCAAAAGAATTGGTTAGTGGGCTCCCATGTTTCCTGTAAGGCTATAATATGATGAGAGGTCACAAAGCGTACCCAAGCTGTATCACCCTTTTTGACCTTAGCCCAGCTATGTTCCATGAGAGAACTTTCAACTTAGCTTCGTCAGTTTTAGAGTCAATTGGACTAGATTTTACTCGGTGAACCCACGCTGACTGTATTGGGGGGCAGGGTCTGATGGAATTATAGGGACCAGTGTCAGAGTAGACTATTTTTATCTCCCTCCCGGTAAGCCCTTCTGTATTGGCTATTATCTGGGAGCTACCCGCCATGGTAGTTATCTTGCCTATGTGGTTTTCCATGTGAGTGTTTGATTCCTTATACTCATCAATGGTTTGAGCTACAACTACCTCCAGGTTAAACACATCTTCCCCCCCCCCCCCTTGTCTCAGATTTAGACTGGGGGGTCTCACAGGCTGTATCCGCTTCCTCCATCAGGTGTAGTCAATCAATGTCATTAAGGTCTCTTAGTGGGGCAAAGGCGTTATTTAACGGCACTTGATTAACTCTCCAGTTTACGCCCTCCCGTTGACCCATATGACAATATTGTTGGCTAAAATTAGCAGGTGGTCTATAAAAGAAGCCTAATGGAAGCGGTTTAATCCCTGATTCTAGTTCAGGTAGGTAGAACCCGCTGCTCTGGGAAAGAATCTTACGCACTAGCTCAGGATGTCTAAGTGTAACGATCACGCTATCCCCTGGGAAGACTTTCCTTCTTCTGCCAATCCAGGACACCCTCCTTGTCATCAAAATGTGTCGATGCTCGCTAATACTCAACCCTGCATGCCTACACATCCAATACGCCACCTTATTAATTAGTTGTGTTGTGTGTTCCTCTTTTTGGCTTATGAGTGCTGGAACACCCGTCAGAACAACTGTATACGGGCTGCTAGCTGGGGGAAAATCTATGACTGGTAGATCTGGGGTGCTCTGCGCAACAAGCGGGGATCTCTCTTGCAGTTGCTGCTGCGCGTTTTCTCTCTTATCTATCCTAGCATTGCCCCCCTGCTGTATTGTGGGGTTACCTGCGGTCCCATTCCTGGATTCCCTCAGCCCCATATTTATAATGCTCCCGACGAGTTCAGCTGTCTCAAGATGACCATGAGTGGTCCTGGTGCCCATGACATCAGTTTCTTTTGTGTGGCCCCCTCCCCCCCCACCCTCCCATTCACTGCGGGCGGGGCCAAGACATTGGAAACATCAACTGACCTGTGTGCTACGCCTGCGCATCTGCATGTCCCTTGATTAGCTGATGCACTACTAGAATTGAGGAGTTGCGACAGTTTTTCTTCAATTAACCCTAATTTACATAAAAGAGGCCCCAGGAGTGCAGACATCAAAGTCTCTAGTCTTTTCCATTGCTCAGGATCGCCCCCACAGTCCACCGCAATGCGATCACCACTGCTAGGGGCTTTATTCAGAGCTGGTCCTTTGTCAAATTCTGATGCCAGCTTCTCATGGTGCCTATTTACTTGCTTGTTTGATCTGGATTTTTGCTTCTGTTTTTGTAAGACACCTCCCCTCGTGCGTTTAGCAGGTGGCTGTCCACTGCTTACTGCCAGAGATTTTGATGGGCTTACCACGCTTTCCCTAGCGACTCTTTTTGATCTAGTGACAACCTCACTGTGGTGCGAGCTAAGCGTAGATGCAGTTTGAGCCATGGTGGGGATCAATGGTGCGGGGGACTCTATGGCCAGTATAGATGGAGTATCTGAGACATCCAAGTCCTGCTCTCCCACGTGGTCTAGGGTCAAATTAGAGGAATGTATCTGTGTGACTGTGGTCACCGCAGCTGATGCCGGAAAAATGCCTGGGAAGTCAGCTAGTTCCCCATTATTAGTTAAGGCTGGGGTGTCAGAGCGTGAATGAACCGCAACTTTTTCCGCCCCCCTGGGGGATTTAGCCATGATTATGCCTCCCATTGATGACCTTTTTTGGGCTGCAAGGGTGTCCAGAGAGAGTCTTTTTTCAGTGAGCTGGATTTGATGGGTCAGGACTGATTCTGCCCTGGTTAAAAAAGCGTCCAGGGTCCCCACGACCCCACCTCCACCCCCAGCCAATAGACCCGTAGCCTTGCGTTTACTCATGATGTCTAATGTTTAATTTCCTTTTGATCCGCAAGGTACACAGAGTACAGGGTCAGCGTAAATACCTTATTTAGGAGCTGATGTCCGGATTGCTGAGCAAGATCGCAGGGAGGATGGCCCAGCCCAGCCACCTCCGGCCTCTGACGGGCACGGACAGGCCCGCCCTTGGCCCGGGCTTCCCCTGGCGCACCCTGGCGCGCCCGCGCGCGTCCCGCGCTGCGGGAGCCCGCAGCCGCTTATGTGCGCCGGGTGACGCACAGAAAGCGCGCTGGCGCCTCCTGGCGCGAACGCTGCTGGGAGATGTGGTCCAGTCCCCTCGCAGCGACAATAGCAGAGTGCGCTATGCCTTCTGCGGCAGATAGCGATCCCAAAGGGCTCCTGCCCGGTTTACTGTGCGCTGTGCTTGGGCGTGAAACAACGTTTTTGCCAGGTACTCGAGGCTCCCGCCCCGCGGGAGCCCGCAGCCGCTTATGTGCGCCGGGTGACGCACAGAAAGCGCGCTGGCGCCTCCTGGCGCGAACGCTGCTGGGAGATGTGGTCCAGTCCCCTCGCGGCGACAATAGCAGAGTGCGCTATGCCTTCTGCGGCAGATAGCGATCCCAAAGGGCTCCTGCCCGGTTTACAGAGCGCTGTGCTTGGGCGTGAAACAAAGTTCTTGCCAGGTACTCGAGGCTCCCATAACTGATAAACATCAGTGGTTTTAAGTTTAGTTGTATAACCATAACTGCACTTGCACTATGTACTGTTTTTTTAAAACATATTTTAAAGTCTTATAACTAAAGGTAATCATAACTTCACTTTAACCTTTGTTTTCTTAGTGAGAAAAATATATATACCAAAATGTATATATACATCTCTCTAAATATAAATATATATATATATATATATATATATATATATTGTACATACATATATATATATACATGAGGCAAACCTACACTGGTAGATTTATACTAGTAAATTTACTCTTACACCTTTGAATAGCTTTACTATTTGGGCTATTCACAAAATCCAAATGTAAAGTTCCTCACAAATGTAGACTTACATGTTTCCACCTCTGAAACAAGGGTTGGAGCCACATTTACGAGTGTAAATTTACTAATGCCAAAAAGGAGCAGTGGTAAGTTCAACACCACACATAGAAAAACACCGATACTGCAACACCCTCACATATAAAATAATGGAGGTGGGAACTTAAAATAAAACCACAGGGAAATAATATTAAATTAAATTAAATGATTTAAAATAGCTGAATATAAAAATACATTTAATTTGATGTTAAAAAATATAAAAATATATTTTTGTACTTTATTTTAACATATTTTAATAACCCCTTTTGAGTTTAAAAAATAATGTAACATGTTTTTAAATAATGAAATAGCTCCTAATTAATTTGATACTTCACTTCTAGTATTTATTAATATACAATAAACATTTTTTTTTACTTTAGGTATTTTTGTTAATAAATCTTTAAAAACATAATGTTAATTTAATTACTATATTTAAATGAATTAAATATTTAATTTTACAATTAAGTTAATACTGATGTTAAATTTTTTAATTTTGTTCTACATTTGAGATAAATATATAAAATTAATGTGCATAATATTTAACATAAAAATATTTTCTTTTTTTCATATTTAATCAACATTTAAAATGTTCCCTATACTTTACCACATGGAGATTTCAGCCCTGGTGGCAGAGAACTCCCTAAAAGTAAACTTAAAATGATTTTTCTGAAGTATAAATTAAAACAATCACACTAAAAAGGATTTTAGTAATTTTTATTTTGTATTAATAATTTATTAAGAGTGATCTATAGACTAAATTAAAAGTAATTTCATTGTATTGTTTATAAAACATAATGTTGCATTGATTTATAAATTCAAAAAATGTTATTAAAATATGTTAAAATAAAGAAAAACATGTTTTATTTTTAGATACTTTTTAACATTAAATTAATTTATATTTTTAACTATTTTAAATAATTTAATTTAATGTAGCATTATTTCCTAAGGGGTTTTATTTTAAGTCCCTCCCTCCATTATTTTGTATGGGGGGAAATGATGTACCAGTGGTTGACCATACGTGGTGCTGGACTTACTCCAGCTCTGAGATGGAGTGCGTATACTATTGTTTCGGGTCCTTTTTGACTGTAGCACACTTAGAAGTGCAGTTTGTGACTAGGAATGGGTTTACATTTTTGTGGATGGTTGCACGCCCCTACTTACACCCCTCTCTAGCCCTCCCTTAACCCTTCATTACTCCTCCCTAAACCGTACCTATTTTATAGTAAGTATGTCCCATTTTCTACCATCTCCGGTTCTCTCCCACATTTTCTACTAAGGGGCTAATTACGATGTCAGGCGGACTTGCGTTCGCCCAACACCATCGCGGATAAGGGCCAGACCGCCATCTGGTCAGCGGCCCCGACCGCCTAATTACGATGCGACTGCACATGGTGCAGTCGTATACTCACATTTCCCTATGGGAGCATGTGTTAACATTGTAAACCGGCCGTAGCACAATCTCCCATAGGGAAATGGGAGGTTGTGTTCATCCCTGCACCACTTGGCAGGCACCTCAGGGTGCCTGCCACACGGTGCAGGGATCAAAGTGCCCCCTTGGCCCCCAACCAGAGGCCGCAAACAGAAGGGGGCCCTGCTAGGGGCCCCCAAACACGCTTTCTGACAGGCTTTCCTTGTCAGAAAGCCCGGCATGGAAAGCCTGCTGGAAAACCGTGCATCGTAATCCGGATGGTGTAAAACGCCGTCCATATGGATTACAGACCAGTTTCCGACTGGCCGACGGGCTCCTTGAGTCCGTCGGAATCCAGCCGGAATGACTGGCCGGTTTGACTTCCAACAGCCTAAATTGTAATTAGGCGGTCGGAAGTGAAACCGACGATCTGAGTCGGAAAGCCTCTGACCTAAGGTCGGAGGCTTTCCGACCGAGATCGTAATTGGCCCCTTAGTAGTAAAATTACATATGTGATGATCTTCCCATAGAAAAGTTAGGAGAGGTGGAGGTGAAGATTAACACTCGTATGTTTATCAATAGCATTTTGTAGTACTTTAGTAATACTACTTAGCACTACGAAACCTACCACAAAAAATGCAATTTGTGAATACGCTCCATATTTATCTATATAGATATATATGTATATAGCATTTATGTAAAAAGGATCCAACAAAGAACTCTTTTTAAAAATTAATTGCATTTATTCCTTAAAAAATAAGCATGCAAAAACGAATTTCGAAAAAAGACAATGCAATGGTAAATTTGTCTAAACAATTTCCATTAAACAGTTTAAGTAAAATCGTTTCTCAGTAATGGTATTCTGTGAAATAATTTTTCTATGATATAACATCCAACTGGAAGGGACCCTGTGATGTCAGGGGCTATACTGGCATGCAGTGGCGGCCGGCTTGGCTTGTGGGTGGCGAGCAGGGGCGGGGGGTGCGGCGGGGGGGGTCGCGCGAGGATGCGCATAATAAAAAATAAAACAAATTAACTTACCTTCCCGCCGGGTCCTGTGTCTCTGCTCCTGCTCTCTTCCAGGAACAGGAAGCACAGCCAGGCCCCACTGACCAATCACAATGCTGCAATGCAGCGTTTTGATTGGTAGGCACCCAGGGGGCCCCTGACCAATCACAACCCTGCAATGCAGCGTTGTGATTGGTTTTGAGCATCCTGGTTTGACGCTCAACCAGGGAAAGAGGGCCTGGGCTTGTTCTCCATGTAGGCTGTATGCAGCCTGCATGGAGAACAGGGAAAGTGCGCATGACTGGTTTGGACGGCCCCAGAGGGCCGATCAAACAGTCTTTGCGCACTTAGGAGTGGGCAAACCACTCCTCCACTGCCCTGCTCCAAGAGCAGAGCAGCCCCGCCCACCCGCCCATCTGCAAAGCAGCACAAACATAAAATGATAATAACTGAAATAACGTATGTTTCCTCTTCCCGCACTGCTTGAAAGCAGTGGGACGACGCTCCTCCTTCATAGCGGAGGAGCCACCACTGCTGTCACGTTGATATAGAGAGGCCTTCTCATGATCCCCATGTGCCACACTAGAGGACCATCTCAAATTCAAGCTCCCCATTCATGATGCTCCTCTGAAGAGAAAGAGGGCACATACATAAAGAAAATTGTGGAAAGTGACTTTGCTAGTGGTTAGAGTTGCCCCAACACCCTCTAAATCTACAAGCTTCCCATCTGCCGTCTAGACAATGAGGAGTGATCTTTGAACTTCTTATTTTATTTAATCAATGTTGTTTTTAGGTAGTACTACTCTTAGCCCAGGGAGCTTTTAGTGCACCTTACAAATGGGAAGAATAAGAAACATAAGTCAACAAGAGAAAATGCAAAACTTTAACAATTATAAATCATGGAGAAGATGAAAGACACATGGAGATAAGTTAGAGGATGAAGTAGAGTATCCCAGTCAAGGGATGGATCTGTGCTTCAATGGTAGGTGAGTGGGTGGAAACAAGTGTGGTACACGCTGAGTCAAGAGCTGAATAAGAGTGTTTTAAGTTGTTTCCTGAAAGGGATAATGTTTCATGGCATCCTAGTTCCTCAGGTAAAGAGTTCCGCAATGATAGAGTGGAGCCATGATTTGTTGTAGCAAAGTGAGATTTGAATCTCTTTGATTTCAGATGAAAACTTTCTTCACTTCTCAGGTTTATGAGACACCTGAATATATCTATGATAGAGATGGCATACAATATTTTAATGTATGAGGGTTTTGGAAATGAGACAAGTGATGAGCTTGAGAGGTTTCTATTCAGGTTTTCTTATTTCTGGAGTTGCGGGCGTCATGTTTTGGATACTCTGACTAATCTGACAGTTCAATGTCAAAGAGCTTTCATGGATGAAAGTGAATTATTGGCGCTCCTTTGCGAAGGGAATTCAGTAGTCAATTTTTGAAAATGCAATTTCTTATTTTATAGCACAGTAGTCTGTTTATTTTAGTAAAGGTTTAATTTTTGTTAAGATGAAGAGAGTGCTCTAGCTGAGGTCACTGTACGCTTGTTGGCAATTACACCCAGTGGTTGGAGTCTATACAGAAACAAAGTATTGTTCATTGGACAGATTTGAAGAATAAATGCCCATGATTAGTTCCTCAAAGCAATTACATATGGGTTTAGTTTGAAGAAGTTAGAGGACATTTAGTTACATTTTTAAGACATTTTTTATGATTAATGATGTAAGAGAAAGGAAAGAGTCAACTTTAAAAGATAATTGTGTGCCTTCAACATATTGGTTGATGAACACACCTTTGTCATCATTCATGACTCTTAGCAGCTCCCTGGATGAGCTCTCACATCCCTTTGATCCTGGAAAAATTTGCAAGTAGTGGTACATCTAGACTGTCCCAGGTGCATTGATTGAAAAATGTTAACAGTTGAGAAACATTCTACTCGACTGGGCAGTGTGATTATTACTCTTATATGAGCGTGTATGATGCATTCCCTTAATTTCTATAATCAATCAGTCAGTCTTTGTACAGCACAACACTGTCACCCCTAGGGTATCTGGTCGCGTAGGGTGCTGTGTCTCCATTGAATGGCCAGGAGAAAGAGTTTTCAAGTTTGGAGTTTGTATCGTGGACTCGCTGCAAATCTCAGCATTCCCTGAGTCTCTGGAGGAGCTGACAACTCAGACTCCTGAAATGAGAAAGAAAGGGAAATGGGGAAGGGGAGCAGAGACACTGGAAACACTTGTCGTTGGAAAACCTGGAGCTGATAGGTGCCGAATTCTAAAGGGTAATCTGGCGGCCTCCGATGTGCTCCTCTTCTGCAATGTATGTTGCTGTGATGAGACCAAACGACCAAACATCAACCTGCATACCAGCGCTGATCCCCAGGGTGCCATACAGCAGGTTCCAGCACAATGATCACAAACAGGACAGGCCAACGGAAGGCATAGGCAGGTTATACTAGGCAATTCAAAAAGCTAAGGAGAAATTGTGAGAAAGTGGATTAAGAGTTGGGGCAGATGGTAGTCCACCCCAATAAGGACATTAGTCTTGTTAGGTCCAGTAAATATTTCAGTAATTTAAATCTGAACTCAACCCCTTGTAACTATGACAGAGCAGACAGGCTTAGCTTAACTAAAACAGATACAAAAGTTGAAATCAAAATAAAAATCCCACTCACTTTATAAATGTAGAGAATATTTTAATGAGCAAAATTATACCAAAACAACAAAAATCAAATTAGGGAAACCAGAGATATGATATTTTAAAGTTTAAGATCAAAATTGCGACAAAAAGTACAAAGCTACAACTGCAGGCAACTGGTCATGCTAGACCGGGATAATAGCAAGTTTTAAGGCTGACCTGGATGGAGGGCTGATCAGATACAAGAACCAAGTTGGTCACGGATAAAAAGTTACCTTTGGACTTAGAAAATTGATGATGGCAGGTTGCTGAAGCGTGAGCTCCCTGTGCGTTCATAAACAAAGGTGGGAAAGGGAGGGTATCACTTTGGTTCGTGAAGCACACCAGGGCAGACACCCCTTGAAACAGGTGAGGACTTGGGCGTACTTCTGGCAGGTTTTTGGGGAAATGAGACTGAGAGTGCGGATGAGTCCTCCGACTCAATTTCCCCTTAACTACGCTATTCCTGCTAGGCTCTCCATGAACTGGTATTTGAGCCCCCAGCTGTGTTTGCAGCTTCCCTGCATTATTGTTGTATCTCAATATTGGGCTCTGCTCCTATTGCGCGATGCTCTTTCAGAAGTGCCTATTTCTAGCACTGTTGTGTGATAACTTGAGGATCTTCTTGGGGGGGAAGAGGGAGGAGATGTGCTCTGGGAGGGGGGAGTTGGGTCTCGGTGTTTGATTGATCACTTTTTATTCATTTACCTCTATATGCTTACTTTATTTGTCACGATGTACACCAACTTAGTAGTGGGAAGCCTTTTCACTCATGTGCATATGCCTTGGATTGCTATAATGATCGCATATATATATTGCATTGCTGACTTGTATCATTCTCAGTGCTTGAAGTCCCCTTTGTTTGAACTGGATATTACATGGGAGCACTGATGTATATTGTACAACTGAAAGAGCTGTTTTACTTCAATTCAATAAAAAAAAATAAACAAAGGTGGGGAAGCTCTGAGTAAACAAAGTCTAAAGTCTTTGATCAGAAGAGCCTCAACATCGATCGGATACTGCTTAGTATAGGTCCTGGTGAAGATGTCTACGTTCGGACTTAGAAACTTTTCTGGAAGTCTTATTTCATTGGGTGGGGCAAACCAGCAAGTTGAGGCCAACTGGTGATTCAACGTCGATGGCAGTGGCTTTGACGGCGGCCACAGGCTTCTTTGGTTCTCCAGGCAGAAAGCTGGCAAAAAGATTCTATGTCTCAGCTTTTGCAGTTTGGGCAGGAGAACACTCTAACATCAGCCAAGGGTTCCAGGACCTCGGAACAGCACTTGGGGGTCAGAACTCATGCCAATAGAAGCCATCAGTAGGGTCCAGGGCAGGTCTAGTTGGAACTAGTCAGCCGGACTCTTTCAGGAAAGTGGTCTTCTTGCAGCTTTTGTGTCCCTATACCTTAACAGGAAGTCATCCAACTGACTCTTGGAGTCGACTTCTTTGTCCTGGGTACAAGTGAGAGAAGGTCTAGCTTCTTAGGTCTCCTCACCGGTCACAAAAGCAGGTGCAGTCCTTCTTATGCCTTCCACAGGTCCAGTAGTGTTCTGAAGAAGGTTCCCAGGGGTGCCACATTTATGCCTGGTATTGGCCTGAGGGTGGAGGTGACTCCTGGCCCCTCCCTGACCAATAGGGAAACACATCCCAGAGGTAACCCTACTCACTTTTGCAGGTGCGCCCTACTGCAAAGAATCCCACAGTGCACCTCTTTACCCAAATCCAACATGGCAGGACCTTTCCTCCCTTGTGCAGAGCTCCTATGCCCACCCTAGAAGCGTGGCCAGGGAAATGAGCAACCCGCTGGCTCCTGTGTGATCACTCAAAATCAGTTCTGGGGCAGCTCCTCTGCCTCTGGGATAGGTTTCTGGCTGGCATGTTAGACAAAATGGAGGCAGGCCCTGGTGTGAGCAACATCTGCCAGTGACAGGATGTGCATCCTTTGAAAATATGCAAAGACTTGGACAAAGCCCCGGGCCATCCTGTCAAGGGAAGGTCAGCTTCTCCTCACACCCAAGGCCATCTCAGCTCTGGAAGCCAAATCACAACTAATCAACGAGCTATTCAGCTCCTCTGTGCCAGTTGGATGCTCAAGCAAATGGGCTTCCAGAGGCTTTAGGAAGGCTAAAGATAACTTTTCAAAAGTACCTTTTGTAATATATTTGTTACAAATTTCACTTTACCAATGACTTGAATTTGTAATAACTATTTTAAAAAGTTCAAGAAGTACGTTTTATCTGGTTCCTAGGTGGAGATAACATTATTTAATTGTAGCATTCACTGCCAATGCTGTCTTATGGAACAGTTAACACTGCTACAGTGAAAATAGCTTTTTAGGCCTTTTCACTGTCAGGGCATATTTTACTTTAGACTTTTACATGTCCTACTCTTAAATACCATGCACCCAGCATTATGGGCACTTAAGGCTAACTTAGGTGTTACTTATTGATATTTAAAAGTAAGCTTTAGACCTGTCAAAACAGGTTATTTTGACAGGTCAAATGTGCTATTTTAACAGTCACAGGATACTGGTGGCAGGCCTGCAATAATGTTTTGCATTGTCACCAATGAGGTCAGGATGCATCAATTTGGGCATATTGTCCGCTTACGCAATGATGGCCATGACTCTCTCCAGGTCTATCAAGTCCTCTGATCTCACAAATGCATATTTAAAAGGTGTTATTTTGACATGTCGAATTAGCAGTTTGAATCTGCAGAGCCAGGTTATTGGTGGCCGGCCTGCAGTCATGTTTTGCATTGTCAGTTTATTGGTGGCTTAATACGTGCTGCAGTCCACTAGTGAAATTTAACTTACAGGAGCTGGGGTACACTTTGTACCATATACTAGGGACTTAGAGGTAAGGTAAATAGGCCAAGTAGAAATGTAGCCAAATTTGACACGTTTTAGGGTCAGAGATATGCATTGGGGCCTGGTTAGCAAAGTCCCAGTGCCCAGAGTCAAGAAACCAGCAGCATCAGTCCAAAAAGGGGGTGATTAGGCCAAAAAGAGCCATTTTCCTACAGATACCAAAAGGGAACTGAACAATGAGAACAAAAACATTCACGAGGACTCTAAGCCAAGTGGACATTCTGTTGAGAGCAGAAAGCCAGTGCAACCATGAGATGGTACCAGTGACTAAGCTTAGTCTCTAATGGTATTAAATATACTCTGTCGCTATTGCCCTAGAAGCAACCCCACCCTCTAGAAAGTCCTGGCCCCTCAGTCTAGCTGTTCTAACTTGCCATCGCCCTTTCTCCTGTGGCTGCTAATCCTGACTCTGTCCATAATGGGTGACTCAGAATTAAGTTGAGGGGCTTTGTAATAATGTTCATTCTTGCCCATGAGTTGCAGAGACAAAATCCTGACAAGTGTTTACTTTTGGGGCCAAAAAATGAACTATACTAACTCCAGCCCTAAAAACTAACAGGGAAAGTGAGTAATTTGGGAGGGGGAGCGAATTTACTATTCTGAATTCAAACCAACACCCACTGGGGAAAGTGTTTAATTTTGGGGAGTGCAGAATAACTATTCTAACATCAAACCTACACCCACTGGGGAAATCACATAGTGTTGGGGAGTCCAGATTTGCTTTTCTAACTCAAACCCACCAATATTTCTTATTTAGGAGGTGACATGGCAGGCCAGGATTAACAATGTAGCAATCGTCTTTCAGTTTTTTAATCATGGTTTGACCTGCCTGAAACACTGAAGAGCAAAACAGGGTAAAATGATGGGTTAGAGAAGGTGTGTTGCAGTACATAATGTAGAACACCTGTTTTTGCTTCTTGAGAAACTACAGACCTGTCAGGGCTGAGTCTGAATGAGTCATTCAACAAATAAGCTATTTGTAAGATTTTCCATCTAAATTTCCATTTCTCTGAATGATGACAGCTACTTTGGGTTTTAAGGGAATTTCTGTCAAGAACGCCAGAGAAATAACGCTGCCATACCTGGTCGGGGAGCCGTGGAGAGGCCAGGCTCTGGCACAGAGCATCCAACTGGAGCCGGCACCCACAGAGCCACAGGTCACAGCAGGAGGCTTGTGGAACAGTACAGGAGAACGCGGGGGACCCCAAGGAGACGTCCTGAAGGTGCAGGACACACTCACATGGAGAGGGAGGGACAACAAGAGATCCCCAGCGAAAGTCACCGGGCGAACATAGAGTCCCAGAGCGAGCAAATTTCACGTAAGGAGCGGAGAGTAGGGAAGTGTGTCGTGGCACGAAAGACTGGGTTGCTGCCACAGACTACGGAATGCCAGTGGAGCAGAACTAAGACAACAAACGCACTGCAGAAGCCACACATAGAAACTTGCCTCTGGAGCCGCACCTGAGCGCCACCCCAGATACCATAAGAGAGTGTGGGAACTCCCCACACACAGGAGGCCATCTACAACAGGGCAGGCGGACAAAAGTTAAAGACTGTTTCTTCACTCAGGCGTGGCGCAGTCATACTCTTTAAAACGCAGCGTCACTACAGCGCATCCACACCCAATGGCCAGGGACTAGGAGCCGAAGCTCCAAAAACAGGGGAAAATGGACAGGTAAGCAAAGGTGGTGGTCCCCCCTCCAGGGGCGACTGGTAAACTGTGCCCATGCCAGACAATGCAACCTTCCTACAGGCAATACAGTCCTCCAGAGAAGCACTAGAGGAAAGTACAGCGGAAGTGCGCACAGAAGTGACTCTACTACGGCAAGACTTCTACAATGTATCTGAGAAAGTAACACTAGCGGAGCAGCGTATATCAGAGGTGGAGGATGTAACACACAACCTACGCAAGGAAGTTACAAATCTGACAGCCTCCATGAGGGAGATCGCATGGAAGGTGGATGACGCTGAAATTCGAGCATGCAGGAACAACCTACGCTTCATAGGTTTCCTCGAAGAAATAGAGGGAACAGATGTGGGAGCCTTTCTATACAACTGGCTCAAAGACACCCTCCCAAAAGCTCAGTTCTCATCCTGCTTTGTAATTGAACGAGCTCAAAGGATGCCTAACTCAAAGCCACCTCCCAGGCCACTAATCGCCCGTTTCTTAAACTACCTGGACCGGGACTTGATATTGCGTGAGATGAGATGCGCTGGAGAGGTTCGACTTTCGAACACCAAAATAATGGTCTTTCCGGACTATTCCCAAGAAGTTCAGAAACAAAGGAGAACCTTCAATTCCGTCAAGGAAAAATTGCGGAACCTCTGCATCCAATATATGCTGCTTTTTCCGGCGAAGCTCAAGGTCATATTCCAGAATAAAACATTCTTCTTTCAGAAAACAGAAGAGGTGTGGACCTGGATAGAGGAATGTTCCCCTACGAAACATGGAAAGGAACCGATAGAGACCCCGCGTTCAGCTATGGTGACAACAGTAGGGCCCAAGCTGCAGAGAGTGAAAATGAAACGCCGCCCAAGCCAAATGACCAAGTCACAATGAGGCACACCACGGAGACTTGAGCAGAGTCCGGAGGAGAGGGCCCACACCTCAGACAGGGATGACGGGCCGACATGGACAAAGACAGGGAAGATACCTCCCAGAAGTTGCCCAAAAAGACAAGCCACTCTAGTCATGTCAGACCAGGAACGCTCAGCAGAAACGGACAGCGACCATCTGCTCCTGCAAAAGATCACCCGCCTGGAGGAGCCAAACCCAGTCAGCGCCACCCGAGATACCCCCCGACCAGCAACGCAAGAAGGAAGCAAGGAAGGCTGAGATGCAGGGCATGTCGGATGCCAAAAGGACAGTAAAACAGCACTATGTGTCTTTTGAGACTTATCCAACGCAGTTAATAGGGACCCAGGTCCTGAGTCCCTAGATACAAAACCTTTTTTCATTTTGTTGACCTATCATTAGCCCGGAGGGGAGGGGGGGATACAGACCTCTCAGGCTTAACCTACAAGACAGTTGTCATGTTGACAGTTGAGGGAAAGTGCGTGGGAAGTGGGAGAGAGTGGGGAAGGGGAAGTTGAGGGGGATATGCTATGAGCAGAAACAAAGGGGGGTTAATCTATGGTTTGCACCGGTATGGAGAGACACTGAGGCTGCAGGTTTAGAGACGAACGTGCACTTTGGACATTGCATACAAAGGAGACATGACAGAAACAACTCCACAGACACGGCGTGAGGGGGGATACACTGCAATGACGTAGAACCTCAATAGCCTTGGACACCAAGTCAAACGGGGGCTGGTGGCTAAAAACCTCAAGAGATTAAAACCAGATGTAGTCTTTCTCCAAGAAACGCACCTCCGTGGTACTCATTGCACCTTTCTTGGGAGAGGCACATACACTACCCTTGTCCACGCAGGATTCTCCTCTGGATCCAGGGGAGCGGCTATCCTTATCAGAAAAACACCACCCTTTCACACTCACAAAACCTGGGCAGACCCAAATGGCATGTTTGTGGCGGTACAAGGGACCTGGGGGCTCAGGGAACTCACATTAATCAGCGTTGACACACCACCATGATTGCAACAGCAGATGCTGAGTAAGGTAGCAGAGATCCAACTAGAATTCGGCTCCTCACTGCACATAGTGGGGGGAGACTTTAATGACGTAGCAGACCCCTCCATGGACCACACAGGTGTGGCAGCGGGACAACGGGGGACCACACCAATAGCTGAATTCATACACACATTAGGGCTGTTAGACATCTGGCGCAGACATCACCCCACAAATCGCTCCTACTCATATTTTTCCGGGGCCAACAGGGTATTCTCCAGGCTGGACTACCTTTTCACTCTGGCGGGTGAATTAGAGACGGTAGATAAAGTGGAATACTTGGCAAGAGGCCTATCAGACCAGTCCCCCTATGGCTCTCAGTGGGAGGAAGATCCCTTGGAACATCAAATGGGTGGAGGCTCAACGCATGAGAGCTCTGGGACACAACGATCGCCCGCAAAGTCAAAGTAGACTCCGAACTATACTTTCACGAAAACGACAGCTCTGTGTCATCAGCAGTGGTCTTTGGGAAGCCTTCAAACCCATGCTATGAGACAGGGCGCAAAATGCAATTGCACATAAACGAAAGAGATCGTAGCTCTGGAAATGAGGCTCCTACAGTTGGAGAGTGGAGTCAACGCAAACGCCGACCAATCCATTTTACGCCAGATTGCAGTCACCCATTGAGAAAAACCAAGCATTAGCACGCCAAGAGGCGAGATCACTCCTCCTAGCCACACAACATTGCCTAAACGAGGTGGGAGTCAGAGCGGGGAGTCTCCTGGCATGGTTAGGTAGAAAGGAAATGGAATCCAGGTGGGTGACCGCTATCCACGGGGTTGGGGGTCATACTTACAGCAGCTCAAGACATAGCAGATGCCTTTGCACGCTATTACGCCGACCTCTATAAGGCCAGGACCTTGGCAGAGGACTCACAAATTCAGGGCTATCTCCGCGAGATAGACTTCCCTGCCCCGTCCCCGGAAGATCAGGAAACCCTCGACGAAGAACTCACATTAGAGGAAGTTACAAGGGCAATAAGTAAACAAAAAACAGGGAAGACCCCGGGACCTAATGGTCTGCCAGCGGAATTCTTTAAGGTGAATTCCGGCATATTGAGCCCGCAACTACTAAAGATGTATCTGGAAACACGAACAGAGGGTATACTCCCCCCAGAGTGTGGATCCTACCGACTGATCTCGGTACTGAACGTAGAAGTTAAGATACTGGCCATCATCTTAGCGAACAGGCTGCTACCAGTCATTAACTCCCTCATACACGCTGACCAGTCTGGATTCATGCCTAAAAGAGCGACAAGGTTCAACCTTCGTCGTCTATCTAACTGGCTAGACAAGATTAAAGATAGAACTGACCCTCACCTACTTTTATCACTTGACGCCGAAAAGGCATTTGATGCCATACACTGGCCATTCATGTGGCAGACATTAAGAAAGTTCGGATTCAGGCCGAGATTTCTGACATGGATCAAGCTACTCTACACTTCACCACGGGCAAGATTGCGGGTCAATGGAACAATGTCGTCTGAGTCCCTGGTGGAACGGGGCACCAGACAGGGTTGTCCGTTGTCCCCGCGCATATTCGCCCTAACACTGGAGCCGTTAGCCTGCATAGTTAGAACTCACCCAGACATAAAAAGATTCACAGCAGGTAGGGAGACAGGGCGTGATGAGTGGATCTCACTCTACGCTGATGACATCCTCCTATATGTCACCAATCCAGTCGCAACACTACCAGCCCTCTTTCACATATTCGAGGATTATGGAAAGCATGCGGGGTACAAAATTAACTGGGACAAATCTGTTCTATACCCAGTGGGAGGGCACATAGACACACAGGAGCTCCCCAGACGCCTGCAAGTTGATAACGAAGGATTCAAATACCTAGGCCTTTACATAACCACAAACGTTCCACTGAGCCTCACCCATAATACCTGGAGGGTAGTAACAGAATTCCACAAAGATGTAGAAAGATGGCGGCAGCTGCCCCTTACATTATTAGGCAGAGCAGCAATGTATAAAATGATCACGCTCCCCAAACTACTATACATCCTTCAAAACACACACTATAAGAGACCATAAGACACCTTAAGGACAATTGACAACGAGGTGCGTACACTGTTATGGGATGGAGGCCAACCGAGGGTAGCGCTTCAGACACTCTAGCATAACCAATGTAACGGGGGATCGCACTCCCAGACATCAGATCATACTATCGCGCAGCACACTTGATAGTAATCAACGAGTGGGGATACCTTCCTGGTGACCACCCTGCATACACACTGGAACGGCGCCAATTTGAGTCACACACCTATTTGCACTATTTATATGGGGGTAAGGGAGCCAGGCACTTATTACCGGCAACCCAGAGGACGATAGAGGCATGGAAGGGAGCGGAGAGACAAATGGGGTGGGACAAGAAACTCACGAGGGAAACCCGATATGGGAAGGCACACACCTGTCAGAACTAGGGAAATTACAGGGATTCAGACAGTGGGATGTGATTGGGATATCCAAGTTAGGAGATCTACTAGAGGGGGGTTCCCTGATTACATTCAGCTCTCTACAACGAGAGTACCAGCTGAGCAACAGCCAAAGGTATAAAAACCTGCAACTACAACATGCATGGAAGGCAGAGAGAGTAGACACAGCAAACATACCCGAATACGCACCACTGGAGGGAAGACTCCTTCAGAGGGAAATACCAGAGAAAGCCATTTCATGGGCATATAAGACCCTAATAAACAATGTCCCAGACAACCTAAAAGGTCTGAGGTCACTTTGGGAAAATACCCTGGGAAAATTAGAAGTTGTGGATTGGGAAGCTGCCTTAATGCACCGAAGGGAGGTGGCCATTAAATTAAGATTACGTTTGATTCAATTCAAAATCCTCCACAGGGCGTACCTTGACAGATCCCCTCTTCACAAAATAGGGAGGGCGGACGCCCCAGAGTGCCTTCGTCGCAGAACAGAAAAAGGGACATTCATCCATATGTACTTTTCTGTACCCATATACAATCAAATGGATACAAAAGGGGATGATGGACGGAACGTTTGAGCCAATCAAACACTCACCCCCAGTTAACTGATCTGGGTTTAATCCATCATCATTCTTTAGCTCACTCCACCACCCCAGTTCAGACATGGCCATATGCAAATCAGTCTGACCCTGTGCCTCATGGGAACAGTCCAGCCCGAACTGCCAAGCCATGTCTTCCCTGGACCGGAAACAAGCATCCTAGGACCGGTTTCTGACATTCCAGCCGTCATCAGCCAGGCTTGCTTGAATCCAGTGGCAAAGTGAGCAAGGGACCCACGTCTGGGCATACCCCCGCCAACTTAGGGCGAACAAAGCGATACAAAGGGGATGATGGACGGAACGTTTGAGCCAATCAAACACTCACCCCAGTCAACTGATCTGGGTTTAATCCATCATCATTCTTTAGCTCACTCCACCACCCCAGTTCAGACATGGCCATATGCAAATCAGTCTGACCCTGTGCCTCATGGGAACAGTCCAGCCCGAACTGCCAAGCCATGTCTTCCCTGGACCGGAAACAAGCATCCTAGGACCGGTTTCTGACATTCCAGCCGTCATCAGCCAGGCTTGCTTGAATCCAGTGGCAAAGTGAGCAAGGGACCCACGTCTGGGCATACCCCCGCCAACTTAAAGCGAACAAAGCGATACATGTCTGAACTGGGGTGGTGGAGTGAGCTAAAGAATGATGATGGATTAAACCCAGATCAGTTGACTGGGGGTGAGTGTTTGATTTGCTCTAACGCTCCGTCCATCATCCCCTTTGGTATCGCTTTGTTCGCCCTAAGTTGGCAGGGTATGCCCAGACGTGGGTCCCTTGCTCACTTTGCCACTGGATTCAAGATAGCCTGGCTGATGAGGGTTTTGAACCCGAAACCGGTCCCAGGATGCTTGTTTCCGGTCCAGGGAAGACTTGGCTTGGCAGTTCGGGCTGGACTGTTCCCATGAGGCACAGGGTCAGACTGATTTGCATATGGCCATGTCTGAACTGGGGTGGTGGAGTGAGCTAAAGAATGATGATGGATTAAACCCAGATCAGTTGACTGGGGGTGAGTGTTTGATTTGCTCTAACGCTCCGTCCATCATCCCCTTTGGTATCGCTTTGTTCGCCCTAAGTTGGCAGGGTATGCCCAGACGTGGGTCCCTTGCTCACTTTGCCACTGGATTCAAGATAGCCTGGCTGATGAGGGTTTTGAACCCGAAACCGGTCCCAGGATGCTTGTTTCCGGTCCAGGGAAGACTTGGCTTGGCAGTTCGGGCTGGACTGTTCCCATGAGGCACAGGGTCAGACTGATTTGCATTTGGCCATGTCTGAACTGGGGTGGTGGAGTGAGCTAAAGAATGATGATGGATTAAACCCAGATCAGTTGACTGGGGGTGAGTGTTTGATTTGCTCTAACGCTCCGTCCATCATCCCCTTTGGTATCGCTTTGTTCGCCCTAAGTTGGCAGGGTATGCCCAGACGTGGGTCCCTTGCTCACTTTGCCACTGGATTCAAGATAGCCTGGCTGATGAGGGTTTTGAACCCGAAACCGGTCCCAGGATGCTTGTTTCCGGTCCAGGGAAGACTTGGCTTGGCAGTTCGGGCTGGACTGTTCCCATGAGGCACAGGGTCAGACTGATTTGCATATGGCCATGTCTGAACTGGGGTGGTGGAGTGAGCTAAAGAATGATGATGGATTAAACCCAGATCAGTTGACTGGGGGTGAGTGTTTGATTTGCTCTAACGCTCCGTCCATCATCCCCTTTGGTATCGCTTTGTTCGCCCTAAGTTGGCAGGGTATGCCCAGACGTGGGTCCCTTGCTCACTTTGCCACTGGATTCAAGATAGCCTGGCTGATGAGGGTTTTGAACCCGAAACCGGTCCCAGGATGCTTGTTTCCGGTCCAGGGAAGACTTGGCTTGGCAGTTCGGGCTGGACTGTTCCCATGAGGCACAGGGTCAGACTGATTTGCATATGGCCATGTCTGAACTGGGGTGGTGGAGTGAGCTAAAGAATGATGATGGATTAAACCCAGATCAGTTGACTGGGGGTGAGTGTTTGATTTGCTCTAACGCTCCGTCCATCATCCCCTTTGGTATCGCTTTGTTCGCCCTAAGTTGGCAGGGTATGCCCAGACGTGGGTCCCTTGCTCACTTTGCCACTGGATTCAAGATAGCCTGGCTGATGAGGGTTTTGAACCCGAAACCGGTCCCAGGATGCTTGTTTCCGGTCCAGGGAAGACTTGGCTTGGCAGTTCGGGCTGGACTGTTCCCATGAGGCACAGGGTCAGACTGATTTGCATATGGCCATGTCTGAACTGGGGTGGTGGAGTGAGCTAAAGAATGATGATGGATTAAACCCAGATCAGTTGACTGGGGGTGAGTGTTTGATTTGCTCTAACGCTCCGTCCATCATCCCCTTTGGTATCGCTTTGTTCGCCCTAAGTTGGCAGGGTATGCCCAGACGTGGGTCCCTTGCTCACTTTGCCACTGGATTCAAGATAGCCTGGCTGATGAGGGTTTTGAACCCGAAACCGGTCCCAGGATGCTTGTTTCCGGTCCAGGGAAGACTTGGCTTGGCAGTTCGGGCTGGACTGTTCCCATGAGGCACAGGGTCAGACTGATTTGCATATGGCCATGTCTGAACTGGGGTGGTGGAGTGAGCTAAAGAATGATGATGGATTAAACCCAGATCAGTTGACTGGGGGTGAGTGTTTGATTTGCTCTAACGCTCCGTCCATCATCCCCTTTGGTATCGCTTTGTTCGCCCTAAGTTGGCAGGGTATGCCCAGACGTGGGTCCCTTGCTCACTTTGCCACTGGATTCAAGATAGCCTGGCTGATGAGGGTTTTGAACCCGAAACCGGTCCCCAGGATGCTTGTTTCCGGTCCAGGGAAGACTTGGCTTGGCAGTTCGGGCTGGACTGTTCCCATGAGGCACAGGGTCAGACTGATTTGCATATGGCCATGTCTGAACTGGGGTGGTGGAGTGAGCTAAAGAATGATGATGGATTAAACCCAGATCAGTTGACTGGGGGTGAGTGTTTGATTTGCTCTAACGCTCCGTCCATCATCCCCTTTGGTATCGCTTTGTTCGCCCTAAGTTGGCAGGGTATGCCCAGACGTGGGTCCCTTGCTCACTTTGCCACTGGATTCAAGATAGCCTGGCTGATGAGGGTTTTGAACCCGAAACCGGTCCCAGGATGCTTGTTTCCGGTCCAGGGAAGACTTGGCTTGGCAGTTCGGGCTGGACTGTTCCCATGAGGCACAGGGTCAGACTGATTTGCATATGGCCATGTCTGAACTGGGGTGGTGGAGTGAGCTAAAGAATGATGATGGATTAAACCCAGATCAGTTGACTGGGGGTGAGTGTTTGATTTGCTCTAACGCTCCGTCCATCATCCCCTTTGGTATCGCTTTGTTCGCCCTAAGTTGGCAGGGTATGCCCAGACGTGGGTCCCTTGCTCACTTTGCCACTGGATTCAAGATAGCCTGGCTGATGAGGGTTTTGAACCCGAAACCGGTCCCAGGATGCTTGTTTCCGGTCCAGGGAAGACTTGGCTTGGCAGTTCGGGCTGGACTGTTCCCATGAGGCACAGGGTCAGACTGATTTGCATATGGCCATGTCTGAACTGGGGTGGTGGAGTGAGCTAAAGAATGATGATGGATTAAACCCAGATCAGTTGACTGGGGGTGAGTGTTTGATTTGCTCTAACGCTCCGTCCATCATCCCCTTTGGTATCGCTTTGTTCGCCCTAAGTTGGCAGGGTATGCCCAGACGTGGGTCCCTTGCTCACTTTGCCACTGGATTCAAGATAGCCTGGCTGATGAGGGTTTTGAACCCGAAACCGGTCCCAGGATGCTTGTTTCCGGTCCAGGGAAGACTTGGCTTGGCAGTTCGGGCTGGACTGTTCCCATGAGGCACAGGGTCAGACTGATTTGCATATGGCCATGTCTGAACTGGGGTGGTGGAGTGAGCTAAAGAATGATGATGGATTAAACCCAGATCAGTTGACTGGGGGTGAGTGTTTGATTTGCTCTAACGCTCCGTCCATCATCCCCTTTGGTATCGCTTTGTTCGCCCTAAGTTGGCAGGGTATGCCCAGACGTGGGTCCCTTGCTCACTTTGCCACTGGATTCAAGATAGCCTGGCTGATGAGGGTTTTGAACCCGAAACCGGTCCCAGGATGCTTGTTTCCGGTCCAGGGAAGACTTGGCTTGGCAGTTCGGGCTGGACTGTTCCCATGAGGCACAGGGTCAGACTGATTTGCATATGGCCATGTCTGAACTGGGGTGGTGGAGTGAGCTAAAGAATGATGATGGATTAAACCCAGATCAGTTGACTGGGGGTGAGTGTTTGATTTGCTCTAACGCTCCGTCCATCATCCCCTTTGGTATCGCTTTGTTCGCCCTAAGTTGGCAGGGTATGCCCAGACGTGGGTCCCTTGCTCACTTTGCCACTGGATTCAAGATAGCCTGGCTGATGAGGGTTTTGAACCCGAAACCGGTCCCAGGATGCTTGTTTCCGGTCCAGGGAAGACTTGGCTTGGCAGTTCGGGCTGGACTGTTCCCATGAGGCACAGGGTCAGACTGATTTGCATATGGCCATGTCTGAACTGGGGTGGTGGAGTGAGCTAAAGAATGATGATGGATTAAACCCAGATCAGTTGACTGGGGGTGAGTGTTTGATTTGCTCTAACGCTCCGTCCATCATCCCCTTTGGTATCCCCATATACAATCATACTGGACTAAAATAATAGAGGAGCTTAGCGAGATTGTGGGGGCACAGCTACCAAGAGACTCCAAATACGCTGTGTTGGGTATACCCTCGGAGGTAGACGTGCCCAGATATGCTCTTACCCTATGCAAGGGACATAGCCAAACACTGGGGTGCCCCAAACGCCCCAACGCTGCTTGAATGGAAAACAGGGATGGACCTGTACATAGGGGCAGAAAAGGTGAGATACAAAGCGAGAGGGTGCCCAAAGAAATTTTTCAAGATATGGGGCCCCTGGCTTAGACACTATGGATTGGAAATGAGCGGTGTGTCCGGCGAATCTCAACCTCCAACCGTAGTCGGATAGAGGGGGAAAGTGAGTATACATCCGGTTGCAATGTGAAGATTTACACTTAATAAATACAACTGCCTAATATGGACAGTGCCAACACTAACCTGTAAGCACGGTATTTATGATTTGACGCCGCATACTTGTGACCTTGTGTTACTCTTCGTACATGATGTCAATTTTTGTGTTCTCAGAAAATGTACTAATAAAGATATTCCCCTAAAAAAAAGAACGCCGGAGAAGACACATTGTCCATAAGAGATAATATCCATCACTCAAAGATATTCTATATAAAATCATTTTTTACCATTCCTAAGTGCACTTTTTTGGGTAAAACACTAATAATCTGGCATTCTGCTGCTCACTTCACCTAGAACGTTGTGGTCCCGTGAGTAGGGGAGTGGTGCTGATACTGCAATAATTCCTAACAGTGCTTGGATTATACAAGTGAATGTTCAGGAAAGGTACGAATAAGGCAATCAGATGTTACATCAGTCTCATGGTTGTCAAGACGCACAAGACAGTGCGTCAAATTTCCCTCTGTTGATGACCTGATTATTAGCTGAATTTAGGTATCTTTACTAGAAACTCTGTACCTAAAACAACTGGGGGAAAATTACATTATCACATTAGGTGAATCCATTTTGGTAGTATCAGGTGGCTCTGGGCGTTTGATGAGTGGAGAAAAAGACTGACATTTGACGTGTGCAGGCTATGTGATCTGCACATTTTGTGATAGGCAATGTTTTGGGGGCAAAGGAATTGGACATTGGTGCAATTTTCATTGGCCAATGTGATGCTCCTCCTAGAGGAGGCAGTTGATCAGGGTGCTTTTGAAAAATTGGTAAGCAAGATGAAAGACAAGTAACTGCATGAAGAAGGGGGTTGAGGTGTCAAGTAAGGTGTGATTGGAGGAGTGAAGGTATCTTGCAGGAGCGTAACGAGTAAGGGTTTCAGTGAGGTATTTAATAGGTTATAAGAATAACCTTCAAGTCAAGGTCATTAATTGATAAAGTGCTTTTGTTTGGCTGATAGTGAGACAACATTGTGTCAGTAAAAGGGAATGGGTATCTAACTAGGAAGGTGGGAGCGGGTGCATATAGTGATATTAATAGCCTTATCCATGCGTAAGAATGAATGCTGGCATAGATTGTCAATTTTACTTATGCCTAAATTAAAGATCAGAGCTTTAGCTATATAAAATGGGTGGAGGGGTCTAAATGTGTGCATATTCAGCACCCAGTATTCAATAGCAGTTGTTATCATGGCAATTAAAGTTTCCAAGTGCATGCTAGGGTTAAAGATGACCCCAATGCTTTTAGTTGAGTTGGAGGAGCATTCGGGTGTCAGTTGATAGGACAAGGGGGTCATTTAGAGATCTAGGTCAGGTTCACTTCACCGAGTGAAGGACCAACCTGGGGCAGATAGCTGCTGAATAGTCTGCGATGCAAGACTGTAGGTCGGGAGCAGGAGTCATCAGCTGAGAGGTAGTAGATGAAATAAAATGAAGAAAAATTGACAATTAGAGATGTTGGGTATGGGCAAAATAGAAGTGGGGGGACAAAGGATAACTTTGCGCGACATCAACAGCTAAAGAGCATGGTAATGAGTTGTAAGATCACAAGAGTCTGTGGAAGATCAACTGCAGAGATAGGATGAAGCACAATAGAGTGGTTTGCTTGAGATTCCCATGGTAGTCGGCATTGCTAGCGAGATGGGTTGAAAGCAGCAGTGTCAAATGCAGACAAAAGATCAGGCGAATGGGGATAATGGGTAGTCTGTTTGGTGGACTGCTGGGTATAGTGTCAAAGACGAACATACATGATAAATGTCAAGTAGAGGGATAGCTGGGCCGAGATTAGAAAGATACAGAGTCAGATGATTGCCTTCCAGCATCGCCACGGCCAAGTCTTTGGCTTCCACATTAAGTATATGCAATTGTTGGTCATAGCTGTCTGTGAGGGGCAGCTTCTGCTGTTTGGATGCCAATTGCAGGCATCGAAGCAAACAGACAGAGGAGCATGGCCTGTTGCCTACTCCTTTGATGTCCCTTCACCTTGTGCCATCGGGTATTGCAATCCCTGGACAGGGCCTGTGATAATTGCACTGTGAGAATGCATAGTTCCAACTCTGCATTTGCAGGAATTCGCAAGGGTTTACAGCGAAACCATACATTATAAATAGTTAGGAGGCAAGATGTATGCAAACCGTTGTGAATGGCTGGATTGCATACAGTCGCGTTGCAAGCATGTCAGCAGTTGATGCAAAGGTGTTGCCTTTCTATAGGAAGAGGATTCAAACCTATAGATTGGCTCTGACAGGGAAGGTGGTCAGTGGGGGTCATATCATTTTATTATTTCTAGGTGACTTGTTAAAATGGTGGTAAAATGAGGTCGATTTTTAGATAGTTTACCACTAAATTGGGTATATTTGAGAATCCTGCTGAACCCGTGCAACGCATTAAACTCAGACTCTCTGCAAGAGTCCACTGAAACCCTGAACTAACTTACCACCTGTTTGTTGTACTCTGAGAGACATATGAAACTCTACGTGAAGAAGCATACACGCATCACCACTTCTGTAGTCTCTTATCTCTGAGGGGGAGTGTGAATGATTGTACTGCCATGATCAACTGAGTGGTTTCATGGTGGTCAGGAAACTGACACTGCTTTCATTTTCAAAATCAAAAATGACTTAATGCGGGATCAACAACGTCATACATTATTTGTTAACAGAGTACATCAAATATGAAACAGTATTCGCATTTCTTAAAACTTACAAATGAAATACGAAATACACTCATGTAAATTTAGAGATACATTAATAATCAAATTCATATCTTTTTCCCAAGCACACCGATCCATAAATCGTATTTCATTTACATCTATAAAATACCATCCTACCTACCTAATGTATGGTTAGCAGTTCAAGAGACCCTTTTATTAAAGAACCACTTCTCCTAAGCCAAACAGCTGGTGAAGTTCCTCTGCGTGACGCAGTAAGAAATCACAGTGGGTCTTAATTTTACCCATCTTAGCCCACACTGATTTCCACATGCTTCAACGTTTGAAGTGCAGCAGCAAACATATAAACGTACGGCAGCTGAGAGTTGGCCAGCACAGTTATTATCTGTTGCCATTTATGTTAGTGATGAGAAAATAACCAAATGTAAAAAAAAAAAATTGCAAGCAATATATAATTACTTGGAGCAGCTCAAAGTTGGTACTTCTGCTAGAGGGCGTGTGAAATCGAAAAGCATGTAATGTGAGAGCAAGACAAGTTCCTTTTAGCTCTGCATAGTAATCATTTTTCCAGTCCATGGAAAGTGTCATCTCAGGCAGCTCTGGGCAGGAAGTTCCCTTTATCACTTCCGCTCACTTGTAGTTTGTCTGGGACTTAAATATATGATTTGCGATTGCATCGAAAGGCAGGCCTTGCGAGGCGCGCGCATCAAAGGAGTGGGCCCTCAGGACTTGGTATCACGTCCTTGCATATGCAGGCATGTAGCAAAACACAGGCTATCTACGCACCGCAGAAGGATTTCGATTGGTAAATCTAGTACTTTCGATCAGGAGGTTTCGGCAGCTGCGCTGTTTCACTTCTTGTTTTTACTTTCGCCCGTTTTACAGAACCGTACCGCTTTCTTCCCAACTATTATGATAACCTAACCCCAAACACTGCCACAATACCGACTTCTCAAAATAAGTGGACGTTGCACAAATTATTTTGTCTAGTTTACTAAGGTCGTTTTTTTAAATTAAGAAGCTGTGGTAGTTATTATGTTTTTCTTGAGGTTTCATAAAGTCGCGGTTCTCCAGTATTTGTGGCAACACAACCACAGTTGCCATTTTGAAAGCATAATCGAAGCAAACACAGAGTCGGGGAGTAGCTTTGGTATGTGGTTAAACATGTCTATAATTATTAGCATGACATTAGGGGCTCTGCTGAATATCATGCGAGTTGGCTATCGGAGGGCATTCTACGGTCACTAAATCAGCATTGCTTCTAAGCCCACATTATTGTGTGGGTATCAGAGAAGTGCTGTGTAGGCATGATACTGGCGCGAATTTCGGTGCCAGTTTGAGGGTGGATGTACCCTTGGTCTCCTTAATTGGATATATCAAGAACTGATTTTACCTGATGCTCTTTCAGCTATGATTCCTTTTTGAAATAATATCTTCTGTATAGATTGCGGTTATTCATACACGACTAGATTCACGAGGAACCCCCATATGTGGATGGATGGATGGATGGATTGGTGGCATCATCATCATTTACAATTTTAAACGCTTGCCTTGAAGAAGTCCAATGTTCTGGATGAAACACGTTGGCTGTTGTCTGCTGTATATACATTCCACATCTGAACTTGTTTGAATAAAGAGAAGATTTGAAATACTCTTTGGAAACTGAATCATATTGCCTGGTTACTCGAATGTACAATTATTGTGTGGTGCGCCGGTTAGACTTTGCTTATATTGCTTCTAAGCAGTTGGGTTTCAAGTGCTTTGTGTAACAAGTGCTCTCATTCAATTACCCACCCATTTAACTCCTGGCTGGTCCACCTAATACTGTGTTTGAAATAGACCCAACACATTTAGCGCAAATCTGTGGTATCTCTACATGTCTCACCTGGCAATGCTTATGTTCACATTTGTACATTAATGTAAGACTTGGCTATGCTTTCTTACTATAAGTGGCTTGCCACAACGGCAAATCAGTCTCCAGGTGGCTCAGATCTTTGCAGCAGGGCTGGCAGTTGGCAAGGAACAGGGCCGGACTGGCTACCGGGCGTTTTGGCATGCTGCCGAGCTGGGGGCTGATGTCACTGCGGTGGGGGCTAATTTCGTTGATGGAGACCTGCGTGTGCTTCGAAATCAACAAAGCAAAACGAATTTCGTTCAGCACACGCAGGTCCCCATCAACGAAATCAGCCCCCAGCTCGGCAGCATGCCAAAACGCCCGGTAGCCAGTCCGGCCCTGGCAAGGAACCAGGAGAAGCCACATCTCCAACTCTGAATTCCCTCCACTTGCTCCTTCCAAAGCTACCCCATTCGCCATCCTGCCACCCACTTCCCTCAGCAGCCCCTGCTCCCACTGTTTGCATTCAGCATGCTTGACACTGTTTTCGTGCATTCTTTTCCTGACTACATGAAAGTGGTGCTGCAGTGTTGTGTTGACATTCGTAGCTGCCAAGTGTCCCCCATGTTTAGTGTCTCACTTTAAGTCAATCCTGACTTTTTTTAACCAACAACCCATTGTATTCTGGGACTTAAAGTTTTGCTGTTACCTTTGTAATTTGGTAAAAAGTCAGGATTAGCTGAAGGTATCACAATTGGCAACTGGACACCTCCCAATTATGATTTTTTGTTGTCATGCTGCTTTGGTATGTGGAAAGTCTTGTGTCATTGTTTCACCACTGTCCGATGCATATGTCGATAACGCACTTTTCACAGGTATCTGCCACTACACCTTTAATTGAATATTTAAAGTGCAGTGTTTTTGGCAGTTCACCTACTGTCAATACTGACTTGTAAGCAAAACTGGCCATTTTGTGTCCTTGGAAAAATATGCTAGTACATATTGGCCAAGATTTTTATGAGCCAGACATTTCATCAGTCACTGAATGAATTAAGCACTATCAACAGATCAAGCATGATTTTAATACCCTCATATTCTCTGCAGTGTATAAATGAACCTGAAAACATAATTCTAACCTCTGTACTTTTAACCCAGACACACAAAACTGAAAAAACAAAAGGAAAATGAAACATTTTAGTGACATGTGTATACAACAATATGTAAGCATACTAATATTTGACTAGTCTTCCTTGCTGCTGCGTTGTATAATAAAGTCACATTGTGTTGGCTCCTTCAGGAAGAAATAAAAATGACACATTCTTTCTCACTTTATTTTCTTTTAGTTGCAGTTTAGTTTGTGGATGTGCAGGTGTTTTTCAGGGTTTACACTGATAAGGGATATTATCTCTTTCAGTGAGGGTTTATCAGTTTTTATAGGTTTAGACCTAAAATAGAAAAGCTCATCCAAATATCAATCGTGATTATGCACATACCTGTAAGTACAAAAATACTGCACAGTCCTAATATGGATTCATGGAACAGACGAGTGGTGTTGTTTTAAGGAGAGCTTTATTTTATACCTTTGGCTTGGTACCTCTTTAAGGGTTAAGGTATTTGTGTTCTTAGTGCTATTGTTTTCTATGAACTACCTAATCTGTATTCTTAAATCTGATTTGGGTTTAATTGTTCTTGCTTTTTATCTTTATCTCTTTTTAAAACAATCCATTTATAATGTATAATAAACATTAGCTATGTACAGACTTCCCAATAATTAATGAGTGAATACAATTTAAAGGTTAAGTGAGCACTATCCAAAACCTTCATCTGGGATTTTCCAGAATTTACTTTCTGGCTGGTCTTCCGCACACAGATACTGAAGAGCCCTAAAATGATTTAGAGTATCAGGATTTCTTGAGGAGTTGACACATATATCTGTCTTCTCCATCAATGCCTGTTGCACTGCTTTTTTTTTTTTTTAACATACTTTATTGATGACCATGACATTCTATCTATTGCAGTAATTATTGTACAGTGACAGTCTTTTATATTTATAACAGATATTACATATGTTTGACATGAAATTACCATACATTTTCGTACTATGTAATAAGGATTAAAGAACCATTAGTCTCCTGTGGCAGCGGAAACATCCAGGGCATCGTACTTATGATCAAATAATCGGTTGTATAAAGCATGTACATTTCAAATTAACAAGAATAACAAATTCAACCACATCCCTTCCCTCCCTAACCCTCCCAACCCCCGACTCCTGGTTAGTCTTTACCGGATTTTCGTGATATTCCAAAGTAGGATGCCAGTATTGTAGCTCTGAGAGGTCTATAGCGCTCTAGAGTTACAGTGTGCGGAACTTGGTCTCTGACCCCGAAGACAAAGAATCCCAGAGTCTTGTAGTGTATTATGTATTATGTGGGTGGGGTATCTTGTAGGGGCCATAAGTCAAGTGATTCGAGATCATGCAACATGGTCTCCCATTCCATCGACATGGGTAGTTTCCGCAGCCCTCGTTCTTCTTCCTTTCGAAGGGCAGCTCCCTCCGCCCTCCCCCACTGGAGCATATCGGCCCGCCACCCATAGACCGTGGGACATCTGGGAGACTTCCATCTCATGGTGAGGGCTCTCACTGCTAAAACAAGGGCTAGGTCTAGAAATCTCATTTGTACCTTTTGTACCTTTGTGCGTTTGCGGAGACCCATAAGGCAGTTCAAAGCATCGTCTGAGACAGGGATCTGTGTGACTTCACTTAATGTGTGACGAACTCTCTCCCAGTAATCTCGAATGTGGGGGCACGACCAGAGCATATGAAGGAAGTCTGCCTCGTCTCCTTTACAACGGGGGCAACAGTGGGAGGAACTGGGGAACATGCGATGAATCCTCACAGGGGTGAGATATGACCTATGAAGTATCATTGTCTGGATGAATTTTAGTTTCGCGTTACGTGATACCTTTTTTGGGTGTTCCAGCATGCACTTCCAAGTTATGTCCGTGATTTCCGTGGAGGAATCCTCGGACCATTGCATTCTTAGGGATGTGAGTGTGATTGCGGCATGTGCTCGGATACCCGTATATAACCATCGTACCAAGTGTCCTCCGTTTCCCATATAGTATAAAAGGTGTACTAAGTTGTGTTGGGAGGGTTCACTGCGCTGTGGAGCCCATGTGTTTTTAATAGAGTATATGACAGCAGCGTGCAATAAATACAGACGTGCTGGAGCGCCCGTGGCCCGGAAAAATGAATCATGGTCTAGCATAGTTCCGTCATTAAAAAACGCCCCAATGTCCACTATCCCCACGTCTACCCAATCCCGTATTCTGGCCCTTGTGAGTCTACCTTGTGGAGTAGGTATGCCCAAAAGGGGGATACTCTTCGCGTAGGGAGGTGTCTGGGAGGCATATGATAATGCCTTCCTCCAGCATTGTAGAGCGATCTTCAGCAGGGGGGGGCTATCCCTCGGGATCTTGGCTTTAGGCAAGAGTAGTGCATGTAGCTCACCCCTGTTCAGGTCGCTAGATGTGTACCCAATTTCTTGCAAGTTTCTCCCCGCGGTCCAGTAAGAGAGCCACTGGAGTTGGCCGGCATAGTAGTAGGCCCTGAAGTCCGGGACCCCTAGGCCCCCGCTCCGTGTCTCCAGTTGCAGTTTCCGGAGGCTCACTCGTCTGCGTCCCGTTCCCCAGATTAGGTCTATCAGTATTGTATTCAATGTATTGAAAATGGACTGTGGAAAAATAACAGGTATGTTCACAAAATAGTATAATAAGCGGGGAAGCATCACCATCTTTGATATGGCGATCCGCCCCATCACCGATAGTGGTAGAGGGGACCAGAACGCTACACTGGCACGGAGGGATGCTATGGTCCGCATAATGTTACCTTCGATTTGATCCGCCTGTGTTCTGTAGACTTGAATACCTAAATATTTAAAGGTGGTGGGGGCCACCGATAGGGTGTAATCACCGAACTGTAGAGTAGTGGGGCATGATGTTCCCTGAAAGAAATAAACCACTGATTTCCCCGGGTTTATGGCCAAGCCAGAAAGCCGTTCGAAGTTGGCAAACACTTCGGGGAGGGGACTGGTATCCGCTGTTAAGTCACAAAGGTATATGAGGATGTCGTCTGCGTAAATAGAAATTAGGTGAGTGAATCCGTTGATGGGTATTCCGAGCCTGTCTGCCGATCTTCTAAGTGCGATCGCCAGAGGTTCTAGCGCAATAACAAACAACAGAGGGGACAGCGGGCATCCCTGCCTAGTACCCCTATGTATCGTATATTGGTCTGATATATAGCGGCCCGTGCGTGCTCTGGCCGTGGGAGATGTGTATAATAACCGTACCCATTTTAAGTATGTGTCCGGGAATCCGAAGCGTTGAAGCGTCGCAAACATGAAGTCCCAGGAGAGAGAATCGAAGGCCTGTCGGAGGTCTAGTGCTATGCATCCTGCTGCCTGGTACGCATGTGGAGTAGCTTTCATGACGTAATGAAGTCGCCGGATATTAAGGGATGTACTACGGTTCTGTAGGAACCCGCATTGGTCCCCGTGTATAAGTGCATTAAGGTGGGGCTGTATACGGTTAGCAAGAGCTTTGCTCAGAATTTTATATTCAGTCGCTAGTAGTGAAAGTGGTCTATAATTAGAGAGTTCTAGGCCATCGCGACCTGGCTTGGGTAACGATGCGACCAGAGCTTGCATAGTGGAGTGTGGTAGATGCCCAGTCTCGAAGGCGGCTTTATATACTGCCTCCAGTGTCGGTATTAGAGTCTCCGAGTATGTATGATAGAATTCAATGGGTAACCCGTCAATCCCCGGTGTTTTATTACGATTTAGGCTTTTTATCGCAGCTCGAATTTCCTGCCGGGTGATGGGGCCGTTAAGTTCCTGTTGTATGTCATTGGGAATTGTCGGGATGGGGAGATTCCGCAAGAATTCCGCTATCGTGGAGTCTTCTACAGGAGTAGGTGCTGCGTAAAGCACACTAAGGTAATCGTGGAAGGCTATATTTATCTCTCTCTGGGTATGTACTATATGTCCCTGAGGTGTGCGGATTCTAGTTATGACCGGTGGATCGGGTCTATCCTGGACGATACGGGCAAATAGTGTACCCGACCTGTCTGCCTCTGTGTGTTTGCGCTGCAGAAATGCTCTATGATCTATTGTCCGCAGTGTCTCCAGGGTTGCCGCATGGTCCGCACGAGCCGCTTGCAACCTGTCTTTTTTTGCAGGGTCCGTCACTGCTTCCTGTTCCAGCATAGTCATTTGTTGTTCTATCCTCAGTATGTGTTGGTGTATCTCCTGTCGTGCCCCCACTAGCTGCCCTATCGATGCCCCCCGTATCACCACTTTCAGGGCATCCCATTCAATTAGGTTAGAGGAGGCCGTGTTCCAATTTTCAGTTAGGTAATTTGTTATGGTATTGGAGAGGACTGCGCGAAATGGAGCATCCTCCAGCAGTTGCGGGTGCAGTTTCCAGGTGGGTACTGGGGTGGGGACTTTACCCCAGTTAAGTGTGAGTTCTAATGGATTGTGATCTGAGAAGGTTTTTGCTAGGTATGTGGAATGGCAGACCTGGGTAATATTGGATCTGGTACAGAGGAATCTGTCTATTCTGGTATGGAGGCTATGTACTGGAGAATAAAATGAGTATTCTTTATGAGTAGGGTGTAGACAACGCCATGGGTCTGAAAGTTCCCAGCCATTAGCCCATGTACCAAATAAGTCAGCTAATTTACTGGCGTTTGTACCATGGAGGGGAGGGTGTGATCTATCCAGGGTAATGTCCAGTACAGCGTTCCAATCACCCCCCAACACCCAGGGAATGCCGTCCCAGTCAGCCAATGCCGTTCCCAGTCGATGCTGGAAATGATCTTGATCAAAATTAGGGGCATAAACACTGCCGAGGATCACTAGGGAGCCGTCCAATGTTCCTTTCATTAGGATGTATCTCCCCTGGTCATCCACACGACGCTCCATTTCAAGGAATGGGACCCCATGACGTACCCAAATGGTTGCCCCCCTGGCAAATGCAGAGTAGTTAGTGGAATAAATCTGTCCCCTCCATTTTTTACGTGTTTTTTGAGTTTCGGACTCGGTTAGATGAGTTTCCTGAAGGAACACTATATGAGCCTTACGCCTGAGAAGATATGCATGTACACGATGTCGCTTCTGGATCGGCCCCAACCCACGTACGTTCCATGTAATTAGGTTATAAGACCCTAATGTGGTTCCCATCCTAGGCATATCGCTATGTAACATGTGGAGCTCCACTTTATATGGAGCCAGCCATTCAAGGTCAACCAGGAGTCCCCTTTTCCCTGAATGTTAACGAAACATGGCGCAGCGCTCGAACTACGCTGGGCCCAACAATAATTCAAAAAAGTTACATAACAAATAACGGTGCATACGCTTGTAGGGAGGCTGCCGCCTTCAGTCGCTGCCATACCCTCAGTGAGGTCAACTACTTGGCGGCTCTACGGGATCCCATGGGGGGGTGTTATAATTACATCTGTCGAAGACAGTATTAGTCGCCTGAGGTGATTGAATGTATTAATCAGCTATGGTTCCTGTATAGACAAAGCCCAATATGCGTATATAGTGGGGTGGTTGATGTGTATAGTTATAACAAACAATCCATGCCTCCATATTAAGGTACAGGTTATAACACAATGATAGCATATGTTATTTGATTATGCTAAAAGGATACGAGAAGCGTCGTGTGTTGATGTCCATGCTGTCCATAAAACCTTGTGTCATATAGCCATGTCAAAGACAGACTTATCCCTGTCCTCCTGACCCTCCACCCCAATAGACATTCAACTTCGTGTTATCAACGTTTTGATATAGGACCGTTTAAGAAAGGATACAATGGGCGCCATGGGTGTGGAGCCCAAGCCAGCAGCACACGTTTCTGATGAACAGTTCCAAAAAGGGGGGTCTACCAGCACGGCAAGTGGTCTCCATAGCTTTCAGTTATCGATGATATTGTCCGCCGTCTGGGGAGTCATTGTAGGGAACAGTGTTATACTATGCTCTGAGTCTGAATTCAGGGTACTGTCCTCCGAGTCCGTGGGGATTTTGTTGGAGTCCTCCCGGAAAGTCCCAGCGACGGCAAGGGCTCCCTCCTGGTCACGACGTTGCTGTGCGCGCGATGGTCCCGCGCCTCCCTTGCCCTGATTGTGAGTCGGATGTCCGCGAGATCCTGATGAGGGAAGCTCGCCGGCGCCCCGCGAGGATGCATCTGACTGGCTGACCTGGCTGGGACCCAACCCCATAACTTCGAGCCATTCCTCGGCGTCCGCCGGACTCTCAAAGAAGTGTGTTTTTTAATCACAAATAACTTTCAGTCTGGCGGGGTATAGCAGTGCGTATTTGAGTTGTGCTTTCTGTAGTTTCTTCTTTACGGTTTGGTAGGACAATCGTTGTCTCTGAACCATGATGGTGTAGTCAGGGTATAGTGAAATGCAGTGATTTTCGAACTGGACCAGTTTTTTTTCTCTCGCTTTCTGTAATAAGACATCGCGGTCCCTGTAATTCAGGATTTTTACTATCAGAGGGCGAGGTGGTGCGCCAGGTTTGGGCGGTCCCGTTGGGATTCTATGTGCCCGCTCGACACAAAAGTAGGAGGAGAGTCTTTCTCGTGCAATATGGTCCCTGAACCATGCCTCCATAAATTCTGCCGCTCTAACACCTTCACTGCGCTCTGGTAGGCCAATTACGCGGATGTTATTGCGCCTATTTCTCCCTTCCGCATCCTCCACTCGTTCCAAGAGGCCAGTCATTTGTTGTTGTAGCTGCCGCAGTGTTGTAGAGTTTGCTGTGACTCGAGGGTCCAGGTCTTCAATGGTTTGGCCATGGTCTTTGACGGTGTCAGCTAGTTTACCATGCTCAGCCCTGAGTATTGTAAGGCCTGTAGTGAGCGTGCCGACCTGGCGTTCAAGTGCCGTCCTGGAATCCCGGATCTCCTGAAGAATTAAGTCCAGTTTATCTGGTGCAGTCTCCACAAGCTCCGCAGTTATGGCCCCTGGTGAGGAAGGCCGACTGGATAGTTCTGCCGTGGAGGGAGGGCCCGCTCCTTGTTGGCCCTCTAGTGTTTTTGCCCTTACTCTGCCCATGGTGTGAGTCTGTCGTGCGGGTGCAGTGTGGCGTCCACTGAGCGATCAATTATGTAGAGGGATGGGCCGGGCCAAACCAATCTCTGGCAAGCCGTGGGCGTGGGAGGCCAGTAGTAGCACTTTATTTATGGCAGAGTCAGATGGCCAGAGTATTCCTATGTAGGACTCAGAGATAGCACTTCCTTTGTATAAGTACAGACCGGGATGGCAAGGAGGAGGGCCGCACTATAACCAACGTGTAGTACTGGTCTCTAGGCTTAATACATGTAGTTGTTAGTTCAAGAACGGCTCCATATCTGTATTGCTGCCCAGGTTTGCCAGTTCGTGTCTCTCCCCATGTGGGCCCACTCTCATGGAGCACAGTACGGTCTCCCCTCGCCTCCTTGGCTGTCCCGCCGATCCTACGCCTGTGGCGCAGACCTCACCTCGAGGCACGGCAGCACAGTATATGTAATGGCGGGCGGGCGGAGCGGGGCCCTCGCAGCGGCGTCACTTGTAGTGCAGTGGGGAGGGACGCCCCCACTGTAGTTGCCGGGCGGGATCGGCACTGTCCCTCCAAGGTCACGGAGCCACCCCCGGCCGCCGTCCACACGGGGAGGGGAAAGGGGAACCAACCGCGCACCCCGGCAATGCAATCAGGCGTAGGGTGGAATATCGGTCAATATGGGCCTGTGCGGGCGTCACCACTCACCGCTGCTCTCCTGGGTGAATCTTCCGGTTCCTTCGGTGTGGCCCCTTTCATCGGCAGATGTTCCGAAATGGGTATATAGGCTGCAGGCCGTCCGACCGCTCTCCGTCGTTGGCGGCCACCGCCTCGCGGCGTGCCCGCCCTCTCGCACTCAATCGTGGCCCTCTCGGATGTCGGAGCCGAGCACACAGGAGGAGAGCAGCGCCGCCGGCGAGGTCAGGGGGAATGCAATCCCCACGGCGTCCAGATATGTACCTCCTCACTCTCAGTGATCAATATTATCCGGCGGGCCTCGTAGCATAGCGCACCAGCCTCTCACGCCCTGCGCATTTACAGTTTGCTGGATGACGCGGTCCTCGCTCGGCGTCCGTCCAAGCACAGCAGTGGGCCGGGCCGGGACCGAAACCCCTTCTCCCCAGCGATTACGAAAGTCTCCCGGGGTACAGAACCAGTCCGGGGGGTCCCAGCGTCACCTCAGTGATGTCTGTGGTCGTCCGTTGCCCCGGCGTCGGCACAGGATAAGTGAAAACCCCCCCAGGGAACCGGAGCTCTACCAAGAGTCGACCGTCATCTTAGGCGGCTAGCCACGCCCCCTCCTGTTGCACTGCTTGAGTGTAGGAAAGTGTCCTTTTTGTATAGTCACCCCATACCTTTTTCTCTAATGCTGATGGTTTTGACTCTGAAAGTGTAGTTGAGCTTGCCAACCAGGACCCAGTGCTAGTGCTCTCTCCCTACAATATTATGCATGTGAATTGGTAACCCTATTCGGCAAGGACTTTAACCCCCTTATAAGTCCCTGGTCAATGGTACCAGTGGTACCCAGGGCATGGGAGTTAAAGGGGTCACCAGGGCCTGCAGCACTGATTGTGCCACCCTGAGTGACCCAGTGCAAACTGCTCAAACTCAACTTTGCCCTCATCATGAGTGTCAAGATCACAGCACTATCTGTAATATTTGTCAGTCACCCCTGAGGTAGGCCTCCTGAGCTCAGTAGGCAGGATGCATTATATTAAAAGTGTGGACATACAAGTGCAAGCACATATGTCTCTATAGCAGCATCTTTCCATTAAGGGACAACTATAAGTGTTCAGGGGGCCGTAGAATAACATGGTATAGCACCCGAGCATCCCCAGGTTGCCAGCTCCATTATGGTTCAACTGAAAAGCCTAATGTTTGAAATCAAACAACTTGTCTCATCAAACCCGACTTCTTCACAAAGTCGGATTTAATGTGACATGCAACCAGGTGACTACCTTAGAGGTTGCCCACCTGGTTGCCCCAGCTTTTCTTATGCCCTGGCTGACAGAATGCAGCTGCTGCAGCCAAGACAGAAATCTGACCACCTTCCAGGAGGTATGAACACTTCCAGGGGTCAGAAACTCACCTCCCTGAAAGGATGGCTAGTGAAGTGGCACATCAAGGCGGTGAGCTTTAAAGCTCCCACGGCCTCTGATATGCAACCAGGCTTCCTACCAGAGGAGGAAAAAGTCAGCCCCCCTGCCCCAGGCACATTTGCAACCCGGGCAGGCTTGAAAATTAGATAGTCAGGAGGCGAACACCCTCAGAAGGCTATCAATACCCCTAAAGTGGGCTACCTGGTCTGTACAGCCGAAGAAGGGTTCTGCCATTTTTAAAAGTGGCAGAATAGAGGCTTCTGAGTATAAAAGTTGCCACACACCACAGGAAGTGGCCACCTAAGGGGCGGATTAGCCGCTGGGGCTAGTAGCCCCAGGGCACAAGTCCTAAAAAAAGAAGTGGGGGGACTAACCAGGTTAGGCAGTATGCAAGTGAAAGCATGACTTGTGCCATCACAGCGCATGATGTCACGGCGCGTGACATTGCACGTGACATAACAGGATGTGACCTCACTGAATGTTACAGCACATGAAGTGACAGCAGATATTAAGACCTCATACATGTTTATCAGGTATATATTGAGTACATTTCAGCACATTATGAGATTTGGCGTCAGGGTTGTGCCAAAAAAGTGGCTCAACCCAGACGCAAAATCTGGGGCTCAACTAATATATAATTATTTTTTTAAACCCTATCACAAAGAAATTGGCAACAAGGAGAAGCATGGCAGTAGATCTGTTCTGCTTAATCGGTTGCAAAGTCTGCATTTTAAAATATTGTATGGGTTAAGGCATCTGCTGAAAGGTGCCCAGTAAATCCCAGGGAATAGTAATAATGGTGAGATAACTCTGGAGGTTAACGCATTTGTGGGAGAGATCTGTGTTTTGTGAAGTCCCAGATTTAAATCAAAGGAGCATAGTGGGTTAATGCGTCTCCTGCAAAGCACATCACATAACATGCAGATGACAGATTTGTATTTTATGTAGATAACAAAGTGGGTTACTGCTTTTAACACAGAGATCCTTTTGTTACCTGCAGTTCATAAATTGTAATCCTCGTAATATAGCACAGTGAGCTATGAAAGACATGTGACTCCTACACCTTGTAACCCTGTCTCATGTAACTCGCCTTATACATTGATTTACACATGTACATGATTTATTGTCAATGTATAATGTGTATAGAGCTCTAACACCCTGCATTGGGTTGCGTAGCACTATAAAAGAAATAAAATAGTGCTCTTGAAATTGTTATTTGTGTAAATACTGGGACCGACCAACACACCTGACATTCTTGCAGTGCATGCATCTCTTATATACAAGGACTGAACAAAGGCAAAATCATGCCTCTCTTAAACACCTGTGAAGAGATAACAAGCTGTGTGCCTTTGTTTCCCCTCTGTGGCATTTACATTTAAGTGTGAGGTTCCAGGCCGCCTCCAGTCAGGATATTCAAACAAAAGGAGGCCTCATGGCCCCTTAACTTTGCCCAGCTGGAGGTGAAAAAAAAGCTCTCTTGCTGCCTGCACGGTGTTGCTGGAAATGGAAAGCAGACAACGTACAGGCGCTGCTGAACATGTCCCGGTGTCTGAAAATTACACCAGGACAAGTTCAGCATATTTCTGTGGAGCCCAAGTTCTTGGCAGGGGGGACGGCGTCCACCCTGTGAAAATAGTGGGTGGACGCCGTGTACCTGCGTGTACCCCCGACTTGTTCCCTGAGTAGCCCATAGGCAACTAGCTACTTACACACCTCTAACATCTCTACATTTAGGATTGAAGGGGCTCCCCTGGCACCAGAACCTCAGATCTGTTCAACTTGCAACCAAAAGACAAAGAAGAGACCCTGGTCTGCGACTTCAAGACCTGCACAAAGAAAAGGTGTCAAAGACTGCACTTGTGGGAACCACCCTACAACTGCATGACTACGACTCCTCCTGGACCAGCAACTGATTACAAAGGAAAGGGGAACCCCTCTGCAAGCAAAGGGCACCTCAAGAACTTCTTTGGACTAGAGGTACTAGTCCCCTGCAGCCTGCAGGCAAAAACACACCCGGACCCAAGGACCCGCCGAGGGAATGCCCAAAAGTAAATTTATTTATTTTTATTTATTTTAATTATTTTAGAGGTTTTATATAGCGCTGGCTGGACCCAGAGGTATCAGAGCGCTTTACATGATAGAGCTAGTTACGGTAAGAGACAAATTACAGCATCAAAGAATAACAGAAACATCAGAGCGCTTAACAAGACTGAGATACATATGGTAAAACAAAATTACAACATTTACAACATTTACAACATCATTATCGGATAAACAGCAGGTAAGACAGAGAATAACAAAAGGCTTGAGGTTATACATATCATGTAAACAGATACTCGGAGAAAAGAGTTGAAATACCTATAAGATATGGAAGAGCGAGTTTAAGGCGCAGGTAGAGACCCCCGATATTTATTGAGGAGGTGAATTTTGAGATCTTTTTTAAAGCTGGTGTAGGAAGGGTTGCATCGTAGGTCTCTGGGGAGGGCATTCCAGATGTAGGGGGCATTACCGGAGAAGGAGCGGGATTGAGTGGATTTCTTTTTTAGCAGGGGTGGGACAAGGAGGAGAGCGTTAGTGCTTCTTAGGGGTCGTGTGCTGCCCGCTTTGCAGAGTTTATTGGCAAGGTAAGGGGGTGCATTTTGATGGAGGACTTTGTGTGTAATGCATGCGTTTTTGTAGGCGGATAAATGGTTTATTTAGTACTTTGTGAGAAATGGAGTCCTAACCTCCAGCAAGTTTCAGGCGACTACTGTTTTCCCCCGGACTCCAGGACGTCAAAGTGACCTAAGGCTTAGCTTGCCGCTGCCAAGGCTTGTTGGTGGCCAGTGCAGCTACCATTACCTTTGTTCTACCCTGTGCCTCACGGGAGCTTCACAGCATCTTCAACCTGACACCTCTGTGGCCACGTTGTCGAGAATTTGCACCCCTTTCTTTGCCAGCACCGTCTAAGCAGTAAAACCAGCACCCGTGGCTTCCGTTCTTCAGCACCAGGGACAGCCAGGACTAGTCTGCACTCGGGGCCTATGATCCAGGTAAAAATCAACTGACTGCTGGTGCCTGGTCCTGGGACCCGTCTCATCTTAACCCCCAGTGGGTCCCACTGAACTCGACCTGCAAGTGACCGATTGTCACTAGTGTATTTCCCCTTTGACTGCAACATAATCGTTCAACAAAACTGAAATACACTGATTTATTTTTCCTTTAAAAATCTATAACTTCGGTTATACTCATCCAATTGTCTTCATTGAGGTGTCTAATATTATATAAAATCTGCTTAATTTTTATAAATTGCTGACGGATTTCTTTTGAGTCGTGTCAATTAATTATTGTCCATGTTGGCACTCTGACCGAGCTAGGGATTTATTAGTGTGACTCCAAAGTACCTATTTGGGGTATTGTGAGATTATTACATAGTGAAGCCTAGCCAGCTTCACTGCATAATAATCCACTTTCCTACACTGAGAAACTTGCTGAGCACAGTTTATATACCGGCATTTTCATAAAGGCCACTTAAAAGCTGTGGCATGCTATAAAGTGAGAATGTTGTGATTGCAATAGGATGTTTCCAAACACCTAAACTCCACCTAAACACCAAACCCCTGTGAGCCCCGCCCAATGTCAAAAACAGTGTCCCTCAAATCTGGCAGTTTCCTGGGTTTCACAATGTCATTATTACTGCTCTGCTTTTCTTTACATTGGGCATTTCTGTTGTGGGTTTGATGTCTACAGGACAGCTTGCACAGTCTGCTCACTTTGCCACTTGGTTTTTAGATAGGCTGATGCAGAATCCTACATTATATTAGTGTTAGCAGTAGGATGTCTTATGACAGCACAGCCACTAGTGCCTGAGTTCCATATCAAAGGGTCTTGAGTCCTAGGAAACTGAGATTGAAGGTTATTCACTAGTCTGGGAGCATGAACATTGCCACTTTGTCCATTTCCTCGTCCTAAACAATGAGGTCCCCTACATTCAGAGGCAGGCCTCTTTTAAGCCTATTTTTGAGTTATCCACTTAAGTGAGACATAAGAGGGCACACTCCCCAAACATGAATTCTGTTTACTTCCTGTTTTCCTGCAGACAGGCTTTTCACTACTCTGAAGGTACATATGTATTTCCCCTTTATACAGAATTTGCTTCAATAACTCAACCTAGATACAGTCTCTGTGGATACTGCTATACAGTCACTACTTTTCATTATGGGTTTAAGTCCTCTGTTTGGCTGAAGCACCCCTTCAAGAATTGGAATGGTAAGTATATATTCTCTTTTCTGCTTGTTATCTCTAGTCTTAAGGGACCTCAGAAGTTGCAGGATATAGGGAAAACTGTTATCTTTGCTTGCCAACTCTTTTATGCTCTTTCTACGTTAGGGAGACACGTTCTTGCTGCTCCTTGATGTCACTTCCATTTGACGTTGTGGATGCGAACCTGAAAGTACTGACAGCGGTAAACAGCCATTACAACAAGGCTGTTACCACGCAAGTTGTTACATCGCATGCGTAACAACGCATGTTATGCAACAACGACTACCATTACAACGCAAACCATTATATCGCATGCGCTTTTAAAACGCATGCGATGTAATGGTTATCCACATCGTTGTGAGAAAACTGGGCTGTTCCGTTTCCTCACAACGACGTGCACCGCCCCTCTGTCGACGCTGGAACCAGGAGAGAGGAACCACGAGGAGAGAGAGGTAAGGAGGATTGTGCTTGGGGTGGGGGCTACTTTTTAAGGGTTTAGGGTAGTGTCGAAGTAGTGTAGTAATGTTTGTGTAGTGTAGGGTTGTGTGTAGGGGGAGGGTCGTGCTGGGGGTAGTGTTTTAGGGTTTAGGGTAGTGTTGTGGTGTTTGTGTAGTGTAGAGAAGTGTTTTTGGGTTTAGGGTAGTGTCGAGGGGGTCGTGCAGGGTAGTGTTAGAGTGTAGGGGCTGGACTGAGGGTCGTGCGGGGGTAGTGTTTTAGGGTTTAGGATAGTGTTGTGGTGTTTGTGTAGTGTAGGGTAGTGTTTTAGGGTTTAGGGTAGTATAGGGGGTCGTGCAGGGTAGTGTTAGAGTGTAGGGACAGGACTGGGGGAAGGGGGAGGGTCGTGCTGGGGGTAGCGTGTTAGGGTTTAGGGTAGTGTTGTGGTGTTTGTGTAGTGTAGGGTAGTGTATTAGGGTTTAGGGTAGTGTCGGGGTCGTGCAGGGTAGTGTTAGAGTGTAGGGACCGGACTGGGGGTAGGGGGAGGGTCGTGCAGGGGGTAGAGTTTTAGGGTTTAGGGTAGTGTTGTGGTGTTTGTGTAGTGTAGGGTAGTGTTTTAGGAATTAGTGTAGTGTTGGGGGGTTGTGCAGGGTAGTGTAGTGTTACTGTAGGGAGAGGACTGGGGGTCGGGGGAGGGTCGGAGAATTAGTGCAGTGTCGGGGGTTGTGCAGGGTAGTGTACTGTTATTGTAGGGAGAGGACTGAGGGTCGGGGGAGGCTCGTGCAGTGGAACTACATTAGGGATTAGGGTAGGGTAGGTTGGAGTCACTTACCTTGCAAACGTTTACCATGAGTATACCTTTACCACGCATGCCTTGGCGTTGAAATGGCATGCGTGGTAAAGGTATAGTTGTGGTAAAATTTTGCATTGTAATGGTACTCCTTGTAATTGATATCGCGTAGTAATACCCGCGTTGTAAAGGCATGCGTGGTATTTCTATGCGATGTAACGAGTGCTATTCACTGTCAGCGCCTGATTGCAGTGCACACATCTCTTTCAAAAGTGAAACGGGAGATACGTACTTTTGAATAGTACTTTGCTGATTTAATCCCTTTGCTGCATTAAGTCAGAAGTACATGCCTGGGCAGTCCCTCCCCTCAACACAAACGTTCCTCAAAGAGAACGTTTTTGGACCATGATGAGAGGGGTCCCCCGCGCTCCCAAACTTGGACTAATCATACACATCCTGAGGTTCCTTTGACTTCTATTCCCATACTGCCTCCTGCTACACCATCTCTTTTGAATCCTGTTACTTTGAAGGGTTTATTTGAGGAAACAATATTTGCTGTTCTTGATAAGCGTTTTCCTGCTCCTCTGTCTGTACCTTCGCTGGCTACACATGATCCTCTGCCTTCTCCCTCCACTGAAGCAGATTCTTTGGGGAAGGTTATTTCTCACCTTCACACCAATCTGGGATTCCCTGATATTGCACTTCTATATACTTCTGATGATCCAGTACAAAACAATCCTTTTGCAAGATATCTTCCCTCAATATCAAAGGAACGGATACTCTTCTTCAGAGTATCTGGCAGGTTTTACTTTATATGAAAAAGTCTCTGTTCCTCATTAAGGGACTAAGTTGTTTCCACTGAGTGAGTTTGAAGTGGATTTCCCGGAAGCTCTTAAAGTGGATTTTCTTCTGCCTTGTCTCATTGGGCGCTCATTAATTGTTGATGAAGATTCTTTACAAACTGATCCTACAGATCAAAGAGTGGAGTTTACAATAAGTAGAGAACATGCTGCTGCCATGTTCACTGTCAGAGCTACAACATATGCTTCATAATCAACACATTCTTTAATGTCTGATTGCCAAGCCTTTATTTCTGCCCTTCAAGATTTATTTATTTATTTATAGTGTTTTATAAAGCGCAAACATGACCATCACAGTATCAGAGTGCTCTATAGAGAGCTCATGACAGTTGCAGTACAGTAAGAATACCTGTTCCTTATGATACACTGTACATAGAGTTCGAAGAGCAAGGTACAAAGCAATAGGATACAAAGTACAGTAGGGTGAATTACATTTTCACAAAGTTCTCGTATGTCACATGCTTTTCTAGTAGTAAGGCTTTAACTTTCTTCTTGAAAAGCCTGAGTGAGGTAATTGTTCTAATAGAGGGTGGTAGTGAGTTCCATATTCTTGGGGCAGATCCGGCGAAAGTGCGGCTGTGTGTTTTCCTTTTTTTGAATCTGGTTGGTTCTAGTATGAGGGATTTAGCACTTCTAGATCCCTTCTGCCTCCCGATAGTTTGATCCTATTCGCCAAGTATGTAGGAGCAGAATTGTGTAGAGCTTTGTGTGTTATGCATGCGACCTTCAGTTGTATCCTAGCTTCGACTAGGAGCCAGTTGAGGGCTCTGAGTGATGGGGAAAGGCGAGCATAAAGACATGTGCCTGTTAAGAGTCTTGCTGCTACATTTAATGTCGCTTTCATTGGGACTAGGCTGGCTTTAGGTAGGCCTATGAGTGTGGCATTCCTATAGTCTAGTCTTGAGAGAACTAGAGATTGAACCGCCGTTTTGAGGTCTCCTAGCGGTATGAAAGGTTTTAGTTTTCTTAGAAGGTGCAGATGTAGGTTAGCGCTTCTGGTTGCAGCTTGTATGTGAGCTTGCATGTTTAGATTTCAGTCTAGTGTCATACCTAGAGATTTTACTGAGTTGCAGATGGTTGGGGTGCCGTTTAGTGATTTGAGGTTATGAGACAATAGCTGGGGTTGTTGGGATCTGATGGGTGGGGAGAAAAGAATGAATTCAGTTTTCAGCGGATATAGTTTTAAATGGTTGTGTACCAGCTAGTCCTGTGTTTTACTCAGGGTATCATCCAGTCTCCAGATATCCTCTTGAGAGGAGAGTTTGATGTAGAGTTGAGTTTTGTCAGCTTACATGTGGAACAAGGTTTTTGAATGTTTAAGGATTTCCATGAGTGGGTCCATGTACAGATTGGAGAGCGTTGGTGAAATTGTAGAGCCTTGAGGAATGCCGCAGTCGTTGTCAGCTACATCAGATAGGGTGTTGCCAATGTTGACTCTTTGTTGTCAGTTCTGCAAGTAGGAGATGAACTAGTTAAGGTCATCTCCTGAAAGGCCCATTCTGAGTTCAAGTGTTTCTCTGAGGCGTTTGTGGCTGACGGCGTCAAACGCCGCTGATAAATCCAGAAATATTAGGAGACAGGATTCGTTTTGGTCTAGTGATGTTTGTATTTCATCTAGGCTTAGAATGGAAACCTCAGTGTTGTGTCCAGGTCTGAAACCTGATTGGTGTTTGTCTAATAGGTCAAAATTCTTGATGTGTTCACATAGGTGAATGTGGGTGCATTTTCCACTAATTTAGTCAGGAAAGACAGACTGGATGCCAGTTGGAAGTTGTTTAAGTCTTTCTGGTCAGTGCCCATTTTTTTTAGCAAGGGAGATACTTGGCCCATCTTCAGGCATTCTGGGAGGATCCTTGTTGGAGAGATCCGTTCACAATTTTCGTCCATAAGGGAGTGACGGATTGGAGGATCTCTTTCAGTAGATGAGTGGGAATGGGATCGTCGAAATGTGTAGTAGGTTTAATTGACTGAATGGTTTCCTGAATTTCCCCCTCAGACAGAGATCTGAAACTGTTCCAGAAGGGTGTGTTTTTCCTTGGGACAGTTTGGGTGGATTAACCAGGTAGGACACTAGCTTGGTTGGGAATAGAGTTGCTTATAGTAGCGATTTTATCTTTAAAGAAAGTTGAGAAGGTGTTGCAGATGTCCGTCGAGTTGTTTACAGCTGTGGGTTCTGCTAGTTTTCCTAATTGTTGTTTTATTATGTCAAAGAGGTTTCTGGGCCTGTTCTTCACGCTGTCTAGTTGAGATCTGATCACTGTTGTTTTGACTTTCCAGTTAGATTTTTTGTATGAGATTCTGTGCATTCTCAGCTACTCGAGATGGGTAATGTGTGGGTCCTTCCTCCATAGTTGTTCCACATGTCTTAGTTGTCTTCTTTCCTTGTTTATGTTTTCGTTAAACCATGGTACTGATAGTTTTTTCTTTTGCTTTTTTAACTTTGATGGAGCAGCCTTCTGAACTATGTCGGTCATGCTTCTGTTGTAGAGATGTGTCAGTTCTTGAACTGATGTTTGGTTGATCCGAGGTGTCAGTGAGGTTTGGCACAGATCCACCAGTTCAGGTCTGTTTACACAGCTGTAATCCCTCACCCACATTTTTTCCCTTCTTGTTTGACCCTTGATTTTAGTTTCTTGAGAGGATATTTGGAAAAGAATTTGATGGTGGTCTAATCAGTCTGTAGGGGCGATATCTAGTATGTTTTCTGATCCCAGTTTAGCGATGATGAGGTCAAGTGTGGCACCTTTGTTGTGGGTCGATCCCTTGCTTGCTTGAATCATGTTGAGGTCCAGATGTATGTTACTAAGTGCAGCCACTGTAGGGTCTTTGTCATTGTTTTAATGCAGGTTGAAATCTCCTAATGATATTGTATTAGAGAGTGAGGTAGCACTGATTGTGATCGTTTCCATGACTTGCTCCAGGAAGACAGTGTTGTCATCCGGTTGATAGTATAAAAGGAGTGTTTTCTCTGGTAGTTTTGTTTCAAGCTTGATTTTGGCTCCCATGAGTTCAAATGATGATGTATTTTCTAGCGAGAGTGAGTTTAGGGTTAGGGAGTTTCTGTAAATTATGGCAAGACCTCCTCCCTGCTTCAATGTGTGGTCTAGACGTAAGATGGCAAAATTCCAGGGGATAAGAAGGTCCAGTATTGGAGCTGCCATTGGGTTGAGCCAGGTTTTGGTTAGGAAGAGAATGCCCAGATCAAGCGCTAAGATCACATCTGCTATATCAGTTGCGTGTCTTGCAGCTGATCTGCAATTGTGCCCATTGTGGCCATGCCATTATCTTTGTGAAAGCAAGCGAGCAAGGTTAGATGCCACTACCGACACACTCGACGGGGTGGTGCTCTTTAGACCACCGAAGCTAGCACCACAAGCGCCATTGGAAGATGCTGCTTCTTCCTGGGTTCCCCCGCTCAATAAGCCATTTGATTAATTCATGCACAGAGGAGTGATTGTGCCTGCAGAAGGAGGGACCAAAACCGTCTTTCTATCGTTTGGGGTCACGTCAGTAGGGGACGCCCACATTTCCCAAGTAGGGATTGAATTTCCCACATTGCATAGCTGGGGTGATCTATTTGACCCACTGGGCTGGTATCCAACAGAGATAGAAGATTTCACTCACCTTGTACAGTCCTGAGGAGGCCGGAAGTAACTGAGCCGAAGCGTGTCGATTTTTTCATAATAGGAGTCCACAATAAATGGAATGAAAAGCTTGGACAAGGAACATCAGTCGGAGTTTTACCACATATATAAATTTATAGATCTGTCACTAGTGTGTTGATTGTATACATTAGTGGACTACAAAAAAGGCGGACCCAGTATTTATGTAAAAAAAAGACATGGGCCACCTGCTTGATTGAGAAAAAGAGCACATGAGGAATAAGAGTGAAATTCAAAACATTTCTTTTCACATATTGCATAATTTGGCATTTGATGATGTTGGCATCACACTGAAAGATGAAAATAAAGAACTGATCTACAGCTATCTTGGGTAGCTTTATGCAATTGAGCAGAGCAGCAGTTTAAAAAAATGTACTATGTCCAATAGTAAGTAATAGACTATTGTAGATGAAGTAATATGGTATAATCTATCCCTCGAAGGCCAGTTGTGTTTTTTGCAAGATCTGCAATTATACAGCATGCATTTCAGGTTTGTCACTGTTTGGCGAGTTAATGTGGTGGGCATTGTGTTAGTTGCGATGAAGATAATGTTGTGGTGATTGACCTGTAGAGGGTTTGTGTCTCCGGTTTTTGTAGTTTGATATCTTGATGATCGGGATGTTGGATGTTGTGTCAAGGGAGGTTTTCTGTGTGCCCTAATATATTAGCAGACTGTTTATCTCTTCTTCTGAGAGGTGATTGTGCATTCTTCTCGGCTGGTGAAGCTTGTTGTCTCAGGGGGAGTGAGTCTGCTGTTGTAGGTATGTTTTTGCTAGACAGGGAGTCAGTGCACTTGAGGGTTGGTGTGTACATCTTCTCTAGTGTGAGTAGAAGAGTGATGACTTTCTTCTTGACCCATGCAGTGTCTTCCATGAGTAGTTGCAAGTTATGATTGATTTGGTATAAGGGAAGGTTGTGTGTTGAGCACTGACAAATTACATTATAATTCTCACATCTGCTATATCAGTTGCATGTCTTGCAGCTGATCTGCAATTGTGCTCCATGCGTTTGTCACTGTTTTGCAAGTTACTGTGGTGGGCATTGTGTTTGTTGCGATCAAGATCAGATTGTTAAGATTGACTTGTAGAGGGTTGTGTCTCCGGTTTTTGTAGTTGGATAACTTGACGATCGGGATGTTGGATGTTGTCTCAAGGGAGGTTTTCTGTGAGCCCTGATAGTATATTAGCAGATTGTTTATCTCTTCTTCTGAGAGGTGATTGTTTGCTCTTCTCGGCCGGTGAAGCTTGTTGTCCCTCAGGGGGTCGTAAGTGTGCTGTTGTAGATAAGTTTTCTGCTAGATAGGGAGTCAGTGCACTTGGTGGTGGGTGTGAACATCTTCTCTAGTGTGAGTAGAAGTGTGATGCCTTTTTTCTTGACCCATTCAATGTCTTCCCTGACTAGTTGCAAGTTATCATTGATTTGGTATACAGGAAGGTTGTGTGTTGGGCACTGACAAATTACATTATCATTCTGTGTGATTGTGAACATTTGTTACCTGTCTGTGTTTTTGTTTCCAGTAGCGGCCCATGGTGGGAGTGCTGCCGGGCGGTGACGCAGGGCGAGGGAGGGGCAGGGTGAGGGGTAGTAAACTACGGATTTCGGCCGCACTGAGGTAAGTAAACAAAAAATAAATAAAAAGAATTTCGTTGCGCGTGCTGCATCGCATTTGGCGATGCAGCGCCCGCAACGAAATTCGTTTTATTTATTTTTTGTTTACTTATCTCAGTGCGGCCGAAATCCGTAGTTTACTACCCCCCACTCTGCCCCTCCCCCGCCCTGCGTCACCGCCCTGCAGCACTCCCACCACGGGCCGCTACTGTTTGTTTCTAACATCTGCTCTTTGTCTGGGGGATGTTTCTTGGGTACTGACCTACTTCCTATTGTTGAGTAGCTGCTCCTCTGGCTGAGAGGGCTGTTTGTAGAAGGGTCTAGTAGGAGTCTCTATGAAGCTGTGTAGATTGCAGGGCTACGATTGCCTTTCAGTATAGTTCTCTGGGCGGTGTTAGTAAGTTTAAGGTGATGATTAGGAGTCGGAGTATGAGAGGTAACTTGGAAGTTTTGCTGTGGCTTCTACTTGCTTTTCAGGTCACTAAAAAGTAAGCCAAATGCTTGTAGGTCATTGTCCGCTGCTTGGATAAGGATGTTGCCATTTTTGTAAATTGAGATGGTAACTTTAGCTTTACGTTAGGGGGAGGGAGATATGATGAGTTTGAGAACATAGCGGATGTTTTATGTGGCGTTGGCTACTTTGAGTGTGTAAAACGCATTCCACCATTTTGCTGTGCGTCTTGTGTGCTAAATCGGATCGGTCTTAATGGCTCCTTTTGAGGGTTTCAGGCAGTTGCGGCCGGCATAGCATGCGGATGGGGGTCAGGTGGGGGCGGTGCGGGGGGGGGTTAATTTAATTTAAAAAAACTTTCTGCCGGCCGGGTCCGCGTCTTCTCTGCTCCTGCTCTCCTGCCTCCGGCAGTAACAGGAAGCAGAAGCAGGCAGCCAGGCCCACTCCCCAAAGCCAATCACAACCCTGCAAGCAGCGTTGTGATTGGTCGGGATGCCGTCCAGCCAGGGGCTTATGAGAAGGCCATTTTCTCCATGCAGGCTACATTGCAGCCTGCATGGAGATGGGCAGAGTGCGCATGACTGGTTTGGGCGGCCCCAGGGGGCTGACCAAAGAGTCTTTGCACACTTGGGAGTGGGCAGGCACACCACTCCTCCCCTGCGCTGCTGGCATAGCAGCCCCACCCACCCGCAACCAAACATAAAATGGTAATAACTGGAAGTTATTACCATTTTATGTTTCTGCTGCTTGCACCGCGAGAAAGCAGTGGGACGACGCTCCTCTGCCCTAGTGGAGGAGATGCCCATGGTTTCAGGGTTGCTCCTTAGAATATTGTGTTTGAATTTTTTTGCTCCATTTTTGGATAAGTTGGATGGGTAGTTGATTCTGAGTGAGTTAATTCTTGAAGTAGATAGACTGGGAGCATATGCATTGTTGTGGCCCAACATCTTTCTTTATTAGTGAGGCCAATGTTGGTTCCTCTCAAATTGGAGAAAGGACCAGACCTTTACTGTCACTAAGCGACAAACAGCAGCGATGTCAGTGGTGCCACAGCCCTAAAACCTTTCAACTTGCCATCTATAGGGTTAGCCTACTCTCTGAAGGTTTTTGTCTTTTAACTGCAAATGGCTGCAGTGGGGTATGATCTTGCTAGATAACTAGTATTTGGGGTGCTGATTCGGGTTTGGATAGAAGCTTCGACTTCCCCTCCATCAGCTATATTAAGAGTCCTTGAAATAGGCAGGGTGGTAATCTGTGTTTGCCAATTGCAATATGGCCATCTCAGATAGATACCTTATCTTGATTGGATGAGAGAACACAGTCCTCTCTTAGTTATAGTTGCAAGGGGCAAGCCACGGAACACCACTCAAAGATGCCCCCCCCTTTCTATCCCCATTAATTTATGCGCTGACCATTTTATTAGACAGGGTGTTATGCTGAGGTGCTGGCCAGAAGCCCAAGAAATGGCCCTGGAATCTCCCACCTTTGATATCCTGTGTGGGAGAGGGTCACATTTCCCTCCTCAGCTTGGATCAGTGAGCCTCACCGCTACCCAGTGTCATTCTCCCCTTTGCTTTGCTTAATGATGGCTGCCACACATGCCCGTCGGCACTGTCCTCAGGTTCTCAGTGTGCAGAACATCTCGGAGCCATAACCTACATCATTCAGGACAGCCGGGCAGCACACCTTGTCCAGTGTGCAGCGCGCTCCATCATCTCTTCATGCTCTACCTTCAAATATCGCGGGGGAGTCCTCAGAGCCTCCACACTCTCCCTCTGCTCACCAGGAGCTGTTTCCAGTGCGGAGTCTCCCTTGAGTAGCACTTTGATTTGTATGTACAGCGCACTTCTTTGTCTCATCGTTCTCCACCCTCAAAGACCACAGGGGAGTGTCCTCATAGCCTGGGCACTCTCCTGCTGCTCACCGAGAGCTTTCTCCAGCACGGCGGGAAAAAAAGTTGCCCTGGGCACTTAGGTCACCGCTGGGTCTCTATGCTAGTACTGGGAATCTTTGGAAAACTGCGTACCGAATTCTCACCCTTACCCTCCCCAAATGGCTTCACCCTCAGAGCTCTTGGTGGCTTGTAACTCGATGAGTGTTCCCCACCTTAAATGTCTTCATTGCCATGAATTCCTGTCCCATAATCCTGAGTTCCAAAGCTTTTCTCTTGGACGCGGCATCACAGGGATTTACACTATAATTGTGATCCCTGGCCCGGGAGCTCATATAGGAGCTCCTGTCCGTCGGCCATCTTGGTGTTGCATTGAAATTATTCCTCCCCTCTTGAATCCATGATGTTGCTGTCCATTGGGGACTGGACATCATAACAAGTGGACATTTAATAAAATTTGTTCTTGAGCTTCCTCCTCCATTCCGCCCACTCCTTGCCTACAGAAGTCTCTGAAACAGACTTTGCTCTTTCAAGAAGTTCTGGCTCTCTTACAGAAAGACACATATCGTTTATCCCAGACTTGGAACTAAGCCTAGCAGTTTATTCAGTCCTCTTTCTTGTTTCCAAAGGAATTTCCACCCCATCAATGATCTAAAAGACATAAATGCCTTTGTCTAAACTGTCTTATGCCACATGGATACACTTTAGGAGATCATTCTAGCAGACGCTCCAGGACACTTTAAAACATTAATAGACTTACAGATGCATATTTAAAACATTAATAGACTTATAGAATGCATATTTACATGTTCCCATTCTGAAAGAACACCAACACTTCCTGCACTTTGCCATGCCAAGCCCCACTCTTTTGAGTTGAAATCTGCTCCTCATGTGTGAACCAAGGTACTTGCTTTCTTGGTGGCGATCCTTCATCAATAGTAGATTTACCTGTATCTTGACAATAGACGTGTCTACGCTCCATTACTTCAGCATGCATCTCAGCATACTTTTTGAGTTTGTTTCCTCCTGCAAGACCACAGATAGGTAATAATCTGGAATATGCCGAATCTTCACCCATGCCAATGCTTTAAAATTCTAGAAAGCTTGTTCTATATATCAATAGGATAGGTTTCCCTTTCTCCTCTTCAGGTTCTCAATCTTCAGTTTTGCATCTCCAGTATTGTGGATTTTCAGCTCCAGCCCGCAGTTGGCTTCTGGTGCCAAGGGACATGGCCACCTCTGTTTTTGTGGGCCCTTGGGCAATGTTCCACATAAAACCCCAGGGAATGCACATATTCCCTCTTATGGAAACCAGTAACAATGATTCTCAAGTCTCAGATTCCTTTCACCAACTCTATTCACCGTTCCCTCCAGCGGTGACTTCTATGTAGCAATCTCTCCATGCGGAGAGATCTTTCTCCTCCGACACCTCTACTTATAATGATTGATGCCAGCTTAAAGTGATGGCGAGCAGCCTTGGTCATGCATTTTGCCAAGGACTGGGTCTTTTGGCAGAGGTTTCTCAATCCTCAAACTGGAGGGAATGGACTACATTCCTCAGAGTTCTTACTAACTTTCTTGATTTCTGAAGGGTTATGCAGTTCTAGTAAGAACAGGCAATATGGTTTCCAAGTACTATGTGAACCGGCAGAGGTGTGTTTCATCTCACTCTCTGAAGTAGCAGCTCACAGAATCGTCGCATGGGCAGAGTATCACCATCTGGCTCTGACTGCAAGTTACATTTTAGGAATGGACAATGTGATAGCAGACTCCCTAGGCAGGATTTTTCCTTCAATGGACTACTCCTTGTGTGTGGAATTGTTTCCGGAAATTTGTCTGTAATATGGAATCCCCCTGATGGACCATTTTTCATTCTCTCTCACCTTCCAGCTCCCTCTGTTTCTTGCCCTTGGCCTCATGATCTCTTGTTCACCTTTCCCATCTTCCTCTTCTATATAAAGTTCATCTGTAAGTCTGTCAGGAGAAGTCTTGGGTTATCTTGGCAGGTTTACCTTGCCCAGGAGTCTTCAGGCAAGTCCCATTTATCCCAGGCCCTCTTCTTCCTTTCAAGTTCCTCATTCATCTCATATTTATGGTTTGGCCACTGAAAGGCTAGGTCTCTATACTCTGAGAGTATCTCCTGAGCTTGATTTAACTTTACGAAAATTTCAAAAAGATTCTACTCTACGCTCCTACAATAAGTATGGTGCTCTTTACTTAAATGGTTTACTCCTAAGGGTCAAAAATCCCTGAAATGTGATCCACTTTGTTTCCTAGAATTCTTAAGGGAGAGTTTTCTTAACCCTTTTACTGCTGAAGCTTCACCCAAGCCTATGTTACCAGAGGTAAGCCTTTTTTCAAGTTTAGGGCACTTTTTGCTTAAGCCTTTAAAAGTCCTTTTCCACAAAAGGTATCCAGGTCAAATTTCATACTCCGACCCCCCCCCCCCCAATGTCAGGGATTCTAAAGGTACCCAGTGTCTGTGATTCGCCTGGAGCAAACCAAGAAAATAACCAAAGTATAGCTACAAGACGGGAAGAACCCAAAAGGTCAGGCTCTCACCCTTCACATCAGATACCAAGAGATTGATATGCAGAGTCCCACGTGGATCGTCCCTCAGCCCCACCCTTTTCAACATATACATGACACCGCTCGCCAACATCATCCGCTCAGAAGACATCACGATCATCTCCTATGCCGATGACACCCAACTCATCTTCTCCCTGATGGACAAGACAACCACCACCAGGACCAACTTCACCAACTACTTGACCATGGTAGCAGACTGGATGCGAACCAACTGCCTGCAGCTCAACTCCGACAAGACAGAAGTACTGGTTTTTGGCAATAAGACTTCCCCATGGAACTCCACCTGGTGGCTGTCGCATTTAGGACCAACACCCACAGAACATGCAAGAAATCTAGGGATCATCCTAGATGACAAGCTCAACATGACGGCTCAAGTCAACGTAGTGTGCACCTCCTGCTTCCACATCCTATGCATGCTACGAAAGATCTTCTAATAGTTGCCTCAGAACACCAGAAGGACCGTCACACAAGCACACATCACCAGCGGGCTGGACTACAGCAACAATCTCTACGCCGGAATCTCCAAACAACTCCTACACAAACTCCAGACCATCCAGAACACCGCTACAAGACTCCCACGCTGCACTCACATCACACTGCACCTCAAGAAGCTTCACTGGCTCCCCATTCATAAACGCAACCAATTCACACTCCTCACACACACATAAAAACGCCCTACACAGCACAGGACCAGAATACCTGAACAGCCGCATACACTTTCATCAACCCACCAGATACCTACGCTCTGCCTCACTCTCACTCACACACATTCCCCGCATCCGCAAAAGCAAAATTGAAGATTGCACCCAAGACATAGAACGACCTCCATCAACACATCAGAGCCTCCTTCTCACTTTTTGATGTCTGCAAGAAGTTGAAGGCCTGGCTCTTCATATAAGCACCTTGGGGACCTCACAGTTACGCACCTGCCCAATCGCTTAGATACCCTTTTGGGTGATTAGTGCATTATACACATCAACATAACATAACATAACAAGAGAGTGCATGCATTTTATCAAATTGGCATCAACAAATAGTTTATTCTACTAACATCACCCTCTTCCCAGCTTTCAGTAACAGACAGAGTTGTAATAAAAATAATTTGTACTACAGTTTTTGCACTGTTACAAGTTGATGTTTCTTATTTAATGTGGTTTCTACCTATATGCAGTGGTGGAAACTGGTATTAAACCCATGGGTGAACCCACAAACCTCTACATTTCTGGAAAGAAGACAACGTTTGGAATTCAAAAGGGGATTTGTGTAGATCACTGATGATTTTCCCCAAAAAAATAATCATTGAAATAAAAAAATACAAATAAGTAGGGAAAAATAGAAATAGGTGACAACATTTTCATCTGTAATATTTTGCCCTGATGACCAATTTACAGAAGTAATATACCATTAAGTCCATGAGACCTTTATGATCGCAGAGATATATAGTGTTTATTGGTTGCCCAAACACACATGATAGCCAGAACCAATAACTAGGCTACCGCTTGTAATGATTTTTCATTGTGCACCAACCATGCATACAACGTAACCAAGGAGGAAAAACACTCAGAAGAAAGTAGAGCACAATGCTTTAAATAACGCCAACCTGTCGACCACCTGCTCCAGCCATGGCCCAAATGCAACAATTCCCAAGTTCATCGACCAAACAAAGCTGAAAACAGCAATCCCAAATATACAATCACATGTTACTTTAATGAAGAGTAAGGCAACCTTGGGCAAACTAATTAAGTATTGCAAAAGGAACACCAATGCAGATGAAGGAATCCAGTATCCCTGGCAGCATACGAGGAAAATAATGATTCAGATGAAGATATGACAAAACCAGTGCTTACTTTGTAAAAAAATAAGTGCCAGGGTCCTTCTCGGAAAACCATTGCAGCCTGCACCACCCATACCCTGCCAGTGCTCGTAAATGACAGTACCATACTCCTAATCATCACACTTCTACAAGTGTGACAATTTAGACTATTTCAGGCCACGCAAAGCTATAATAATGCCATGAGAGGATGATATGATTGATTTTCAATGTATATTGACTTAATAAACACGGTTGTTGTGCTCATCTCAAAATTAAAAAGACAGCGGCACCATGTGGTGGACTGTCACTAGACAATTGCTGACAATTAAGTGCCACTGCTGAGCACTGAAAACCACGGCACAATTTAAGCACCGGATAAAACCTTCCAATGCGATAAACTGAGAGCAAACAATCAGATTAAAATATGCAATTGTGTGCTTGATACATGATAAACCCTGAACCTGCACCACATTTTACCTTCTATGGACTTCTAGAGGAGCCCTGGATGTTAGAGTAAGCCTCAATGAGGGATCATGGTTCGGGGACTTACTATCAGTTGTGGTAAAAATAGTTAGCCCATATTGCTGATGGTCACGCGGATGACATCTTCCTTCAGAACAAGGAGGAGGTAGTAATCCTAGAATCCTACCTTTCCCTGCGATAAACGAGCATGAACCAATAATTAGCTAAAAAGCACTCCCAAGAGTTTGTCTGCAATACACCCCCTTGCACCCGAAATTATCCCTGATGAGACTATGGGCCAGATGTACGACCCTTACATTTTGCGACTCGCAAATTGCGTCGCTTTGCGATTTGCAATTTGCGACTCGCAAAATGCAATGTACAACAGTGTCACAGACACTGTTAACGATTCCCAATTGGGTCGCAAATTGCATGCCTCATCAATATTCATGAGGCAAGCGCAATTTGCGACCCCATTGGGAATGGCTAGCACTCCCAGGGATGGTGGCCTGCTGGGGTCAGCAGACCACCATGCCTTGGACTGCTTTTTAAATAAAGCATTATTTTTCTTAAATGCAGCCCGTTTTCCTTAAAGGAAAACGGGATGCATTTAAAAAACAGAAAAATAAAACTTTTTAGTTTAATTTTTTAAGGGCAGGCAGTGGCCCCTGGGACCACTGCCTGCTCTTTAAAATATTTTCTCACACACTCACCATGGGGGAGGGGTCCCCTGGGGACCCCTTACCGTTTGCGAGTGGTTTACCACCTATTTGAAGTAGGTGGTAAACTGTGAGTGTTTTGCGGCCGCAAATGCGGTTGCAAAACAATAGTACATGACAGTGAGTCTCGCTATTAGGAAGGGACGCCCCTTCCTAATAGCGAGAGTCGCAAACGCTATTTTGCAAGTCAGTGACTCGCAAAATAGCTTTTGTACATGCCATTACCCTTTTTTGCGGTCGCAAACGGGCCGATCTCTGGTTTGCGAGCGCAAAAAAGTGTTGTATATCTGGCCCTTAGTGCAGAGCACTAGAAGGAATCTTCAGGGCGTTTAATTGCCAACCCTCAAAGATAGACTTCCAAACAACCATCCTACAAGATATGGCCAACCATATTGGAGCCATCATCAAAAGGGTAGAAGTAGCGGAATAAGTAGTGGCAGAATCCATCGGCAAACAACAGGCAAAAAAAGAAAACTTTAACTGTTCAGCAACTCTGGCATAACTGGGTGAAGTGCCCTCTGTAACTGAGGCAATAATGGCAGACTGCAGGGAAAATATTGTGATAAGCTAGAGGGACGACAGTCCCCCAGGCAACGGTGCCAGCTACACCACAGAAATGATAGTGACATGCAAAGAGAGCTCCCTGGGGAAGGGAATGAAAGGATCAAGCTAATTATACCTGAATTAACCAACGTACAAAAGCCCTGTAGGAACTCAACAAGAGCCAGAACATTCCTCATCCTGTGCCAAACCTACAAAGAGGCAACTGTTAAGCAAAAAACAAAAACAATAATGCTTAAATTGATGAAGGCCAGGAGGTAAAAATAGACCCATGATGCACCCTCCTACTGGAAGACCACTTTGGCCTCCTGTTACAATGTGGCAGAGGACAACGCCGCCCTATTTGTGAATATCAACCTACGCCTCATCTGAGAGGATGTGTAAAATATAACCATATCAAAAGACTTCATACTGATCCTAGTATAATAGATCCCTGATAACTAAAACTAAGAGGCGTGAGGCAGAACACGATAAGGATCTCAAACCAAGGGATGGGAGGCCTTGTACATGGGCCGCCTCGGAAACAACAGGAGCAGTGCAAGCTCATGGCACGAAAATGGGCGGCCCAACAAAATGAATAGATGATGCCCAAATACACACAAGTTCAATTTTAGGCTTAACATCTGAGCTGATGCCTTTGCAAGAACAGATAAATAACGATGGCTAACCCAGAGCCGGACTCTGATTCACTTATCCCCAGACCACTAAGAGCCCAAAAACAAGCATCAAGCTCATTGAAGAACGAGGACATACAATTGGAAACAGAATGACACTTAAATCTACCTCATTGGGTATTATTACAGAAGGGTCTTATAACCATGGAAACAGTATCAGGGGAAAGGAGATCTCCCTAGACAGAAATAAACAGAAACAAAGTTAACGTGCCCATAAATGAAGTGCCCACACTCCTAAATAAAATTCACCCTTACACTTGGGCTGAACTGCGTAGAATTAGAGATACAACTAAAACCAATTCTATGCTGGCCCAGATTGCATGTGAAAACCCATGAAAAACGTCATTCACATTTACTCCTTCATATCATGGGCATAGAGGGTTCAACCCAGAACTATCAGTAAAACTACATAGAAAACAAACTCCTAAACATAATAGGCTGCAGCATCCTTTGGGTCAATCCAGAGAAATTAAGTATGCCAAGGGTAGCAACCATCAATGGAATCTCGTTATTGCCAGTTTAAGCAAGAACAGTCAAAAGTGCCAGTGTGATGCCCCTTGCTAGCAGCCTATTTATTAAGTAAGTCTATCGGGTGTGGCCATGCAAGATGTCCGACTAAACGTTTGAACCGAGTGCCCCGCAAAATCCATCGGCATCCTGTGCTCTGCTAGCCCTGCAGGAGGGCTTTTCAGCTGCAGGGCGACTGCCGGCACCCCCTAGACATGCTGGGGGAACTGCGGGACCAACGAGGAAGGCGGTGTGGTGGATTGCGGCCACAGCCGTTGCATCACTACTAGGCCATGGGACGGCCGTCCAGAGCCTCTGAGGGCGAGGCCTCCATGGATGGAGCGGGGCGACCCCTGTACTGAGGGGGCTGCGGTCCATTGGTGACCCCTCACAAGACAGGTGAGGGGGGCCACCAGGGGCCGCAGCTGGAGGGTGTGCTCCCCTGCCTGGAGCCACCACTGAGGAGCCGCATGGCAGCGCCCCCGGGCCTCCGAACACAGGGCCCCCAGGTGACGCAAAGCGCCCCCTTGCTGAGGGGGTTGAAGACGACTGGCAGCCCCGTGCATGGCGTTTGGAGGAGGAAACGCCGGTGGCCTCCCACCGACAGCACTCACCCTCCGAGAGCCACTGATGGCCCTGTGGCAGTCTGAGAGATGATGAGTACTACTGGGGCCACAGGGTAGCCCCCACAGAGAGATTCACCGCCACTTGCTGGGGCACATTGAAGGGAGGACGCAACGGTGGGACCCTGCTACTGTGGGTGGCCCCTGGAGGCACAGAACACACTGAGGCCACCTTAACTGGAGAGTTAAGAAATGTAAGGGTGTAGGATAACCCTTTTACAGGACGATTCCCCTCACCCACCCGTAGGTGGCATGCTTCATCATAGGGAAAACTCCTCACATCGCAAGCCTAGTTGCAATGTGGGCTACAACCCCCTCTCTGAGAGGGAGGAGCTCAGGGATGTTTTCAGTGTTTCTGCTAGAAGTTTCCTAAAACCAATGATGTAGACAGAGTGTGGTGAGAAGGGACTAAGAAGTGGTATGTGAGCTAAAACGAAGTCTATAGTAGGTCAGAGAATTGTTTTAGGGCCTCCATAGGTCGGGACTAGAAAACGAGTACTATGAAAGGAGGGAATTCAACCTGTCATAGATAAGTGTTGGTCGACATGTTTCTGCCTAGTGCCCTCCCTAAAGGTGCAGCTGCTTTCATCAGGACCAAAAAGGAAAATAGGTGAATAACGTGAAAAACAAAAGGGAGAACGATAGTGATGCGAATGTCGCAACACAATTCTCAGTTTTTGAACATACAATACTGCACCAGTGGTTTGAAGTAAGTCTTCGCCCAGACAGGGTTTTACTGGTGGTTATGATTAACCCGCTTAGTGAGGTAATCTATGTCAACTCTACCTTAGCACAAACTCAAGGGAGCCAAAATGTCCTCATAAGCGAGGCTGCCTCGGGCGCTTACTCGCGCTGCAGTATGGACCCTGGAGGCACCAGATCACTCATTGCTGGCTCACCAAGCTTGGGAGTCTGGCTGCTGGCCCCTAGGACAGAGCGGGGGGAGGAGAAGTTAGATGCCCGGTTTGATAGTGCTGCTTAGTAACCAGCCTGTACTGATTCTGCTGTTGGTTGGCAAGTTGGGGCCCCCAATATAGCTTGGGGAAAAGGATCCCAATGGACTGTGCTGAGTGGAGGCCTTATGATAGTTTGGCATGCCTGGGGGTGAATTGGAGAGGTTCTTCTTGTCCACTGTAGACGTTCCTCCCACTACACTTTGTGGCCCGGTTGTGGGTGGTCGTATGGCCTGTGGTGCTTCCACGCTGTGTGGAACCCACTGAGAACACCACTGGCATTTTGCCCCCAGCCCCCTGGATTTGTTCAGGACATCTTCCTCCTTGTTTGCCCTTCTGAGGAGAGAGGTGCCATCATGGGCCATTACAGGGACCTCAGGTAGCAACAGACTAGTATGGATCAGTTCACAGGGCCCCCAAGCCAGTGACCTGTTGGACTGATCAGGAAAAAGAGGGGTGTCCCTAGCGACTGCGGAGCCCATGGGTGCGCAGATCCTGGCAGCCATAAAGGCTTCTAAATCAAGATTGGAGGGCAAAATTGACTCCTTCTACATTGAAGTCAAACTGCTGAGGGCGGACGTACACAAGGTGTCTGAGAGATCTCTGGAGACAGAGGCCAGGGTGGAGGGCCTAACTAAGGAGGTAAAGGAGATGCAATCCATGGTGCAAAAACTCACTGAAAAAATGAAACAGCTTGATGACTGTCTGGAACATTCAGAGGGCAGGTCACATAGGTGTAACCTGAATTTTGTTGGTTTCCCTGAGGGGCTGGAGGGGGACCGGACAGAATCCTTCCTAGAACAATGGCTCCAGATTGACACCAATCCTGCCCCGCTATCCACCTTTTTCGTGATTGATCGGGCCCCAGCCCCCGACCACCCCCAGGAGCCCCACCCGGTACTGATGGGCTCCTGGTGGAATTTTATGCGGTGAATGCTGATGTGCTTTCAGAAAAGCTACTGGAGGTCTTTGGAGAGGAGACAGGGCTCCGTCCACGGTCCATGAGAAAGGCACTTGTCATCGTGTTCCCCAAACCGCATAGGGACCTAGAGAAGCTTGTCTCCTACTGCCCGCTCTCCATGATCAACGTAGATGTGAAGATCTTATCCAAAATCATAGCGAATAGAATACGGGAGGGGGTAATCAAAAAGTTGGTACATGAGGACCAATATGGCTTTACCCCCAATAGGACTACACTCCTGAATCTCCATTGACCTACTCATGTCATGTACACAGTGTGACTCCCAAGAGGAGATGGAGTTGGTGGCCCTCAAGAAAGCATTTGATATGATTGGGTGGGATTTTATGTGGGCCGTGTTGAAGCATATGGGGTTTGTTGCAAAACTCCTGAGTTGGAAAGCTCTGTTGTATTCTGGGCCAACTGCCAGGATTCACTCTGGGAGATACATATCAGTCGGATGCGAGGTACAGAGGGGTACTCACTAGGGATGCCCCTGTCCCCCCTCTTGTTTGCTCTCATTATGGAGCTGCTGGCGGTCCTTTTGCAGACAAGCCTAGGGGACTGGAGATACAGGTGGGGAACTCTGAACATATTATATCTGTCGATGCGTATGATGCAATGGTGTATGTGAGACAGTTGCAGCGCTCGGTGCCCGTCCTGTTGTCTGCACTGCAGCTGTTTGAAAGTATGTTAGGGTAAATGTTGAAAGGTCATTGATATTCCCACTCATGAGTAGGACTGGGGAGGGTTCGGTCCTTCACCTGATTTGGGGTTCAGGTTGGAACTGCATAGATTTCAGTACCTGGGAATGCAGATGACACACACCCCTGAAATGCAGTATGAGTACAATATGGGTAGAGTACTGTGGGGCTTACAGGCATCAGTGACCTTCTGGAAAACGTTCCCATTGTCAGTAGCAGGCTGGGTTGTGGTGGCCAAGATGGTGTTCCTGCCCAGGTGTCTCTATGTGGTCCAGAACACACAGTGCCCCATAGACCGTCATAAGTTCCGGAGACTGGATAGCCTCTTGCTAAAGCTTATAAGGGCCGGTGAGCGTGGCTGGGTTGGCTTAAAAGTCCTTAAATTAGATCTGGAGGAGAAGGGGCTAGGAAACTTGGAACTCTATTATATAGCAGCCCAACTCCAACATGCTGTCAAGTGGTATGAGGCTGGACTCAACAGGGAAAAGAGGATGTTGGAGCGCACACGGGGAGTGGATAACTTGCTGCACTGCTTTATGGAAGGAATTTACCTGCATGTCAACTGCCCTTACGTGGTGAAGTGGGTGGCACAGACCTGGGCACTGGCAATTAAGTCTGTTTTGCGTAAACCTCCGTTCTCTAGGAGCCTGCGGCTATGGTGGCTACAGCACTGGCGTAGCAAGGGGGGGGCGGAGGGGGCGGTACGCCCCGGGCGGCACGAGATTTGGGGGCGGCGGGTAAATTTATCGCCAGCACCCCCCCCCCCCGCTCTTAGGCGCTCGGCGGCGGCAAAAGGCAGGGACCGCCACGGGCGGCAGAGTGCCTAGCTACGCCACTAGGCTACAGCCATTCTTGCAGATTATGAACGATATGACAGCAGTGCTTTAAATGGGCCGGTACTCACCGATACTGAGTACCGGCACTTCTTAGATTTATCCCTCTGAGTACCGGCACTTCTCTTCTGTCGAGGAGAGTACCGGTACTCATGAAAAGGTAGGCTTATTGGCTGTAAGTGCTGGTGAGCCGGAGTGGAAGGTGTCTCTGGCAGCCAAGGCGCCACTTCTGTTATCCCGATCTGAGCCCCAGCTGAGCTATTCAGCTGGGCTCATTTGAATAATTGCTGGGTGCTCACCATCACGCTGTGTTTGACAGAGCAGGGTCCGTTCAGGCCCTGTGCTGTCAATCACAGTCACACTATCCTGTGCATTTGTGCAAACACAGGAATCATGGCAGGCCCCTGGCAGTGGCAATCAGGCTACGGCCAGTCCGGCCCTGGTGGCAATTAAAAAAGCCATGGTAGGTGAACAGTATAACATGGCTTTCATCATACCCAAGTCTTTTGGTGCCTGCCTATGTTTGTGTGTTTGCCTGCATTCGTATGCCTTTTTTTGTAAGAAAAAAGTGAGAGAAAGAGAGAGAATCAAAACACTCTCAGGAGGTATTTTAAAGAAAATGGGTGGCACTTTGTGTGTACATGTCTGCTCCGCGACAAAGATTCATAAATAGCATAGTAGGGAGGGTTGGTGGGTGGGAGAGTGAGTGGATAGATGAGTGAACAAGGGTGGATGGATGGATGGATGATTAGATGGATGGATGAGTGAAAGGATGGATGGGTGAAAGGGGGTGGATGATTGGATAAAAGGGCGGATGATGGGTGGATAAGTGAAAGATTGGATGGATGAATGAAAGGGAGGGAGGATGGATGAAGGGGTGGATGATGGATGAGTGGAAGGAGGGATTGAGTGAAAGGGTGGATGGAATAAAGGAGTGAAAGTGTTGATGGATAGATGAGCGAAAGGATTAATGAATGAGCGAAAGGGTGGATAAAGATATGGATGAGTGAAAGGATGAATGGATAGGTTTGGAGATGGATGGATGGATAGGTTTGGATCTGAAGGGTGGACAGACGGAATGGTGAAAACTGAATGATGGATGAAAGACTGAATAGACGACAGAATGTAAAGGTTAATTGGCGGACATCAGCAGGTAAATGGTAGGATGAAAGAATGAATGGATAGATCTATGGAAGAGACAAGACCTATCTTCTGGGGAGGGTCATGATGATTTGCTTCATTTACATTGTGCCATAAGAGCTTTGGTTCGAAGTGGGGGTATTTTCAGAGGGTGAGTGAGTGGATGGATGAGTGAGCAAGAGTGGATGTATAGATGGATGGATGAGTGAAAGCATGGATTGCTGGGTGAAAGAGGGTGGATAATTGGATAAAAGGGCGGATGATGGGTGGATAAGTGAAAGATTGGATGGATGAATGAAAGGGAGGGAGGATGGATGAAAGGGTGGATGATGGATGAGTGAAAGGAGGGATTGAGTGAAAGGGTGGATGGAATGAAAGGGTGGATGGAATAAAGGAGTGAAAGGGTTGATGGATAGATGAGCGAAAGGATTGATGAATGAGCGAAAGGGTGGATAAAGAGATGGATGAGTGAAAGGATGAATGGATAGGTTTTGAGTTGGATGGATGGATAGGTTTGGATATGAAGGGTGGACAGACGGAATGGTGAAAAGCTGAATGATGGATGAAAGACTGAATAGACGACAGAATGTAAAGGTTAAATGGTGGACATCAGCAGGTAAATGGTAGGATGAAAGGATGAATGGCTAGATCTATGAAAGAGACAAGAGATATCTTCTGGGGAGGGTCATGATGATTTGCTTCATTTGCTTTGTGCCATAAGAGCTTTGGTTCGAAGTGGGGGTATTTTCAGTTTCTTCCTACTCACGTGCTGAAAAATATATAGTATTGTGCCAAACAACAGCAATTAACAGTATGGCATTAAGAAGGTGCAACTATTGCAAAAAAAGGAAATGTTAACATATTATAGCATTTCTCTTTCATTTTGTGTAATGAGTTAACTTGCTTTGTTTATATAAACACATTTCTCATGTGTTTTGGTATGTGCTGCAACTAATATAGAAGTCGTTAAGTATCATCATGTCTTGCCTTTAGCCCCGCCCCTAGCCCCGCCCCCTCACTACACATCTAGCTCATTTTAATGAGTACCTGCACTTATTTTTTCCCATTTAAAGCACTGTATGACAGTCTCAGCCTGGAGAGACGGGGGTTGCGAGACGCTAGGGGATCTATACCCTGGGGAGCAGTGCATTACTTTGCAGAGGCTCAGAATGCATTTGGTGTAGGCACTGGTCACTTTTTACAGTTTGCAAAGCTAACCAAAAAGGCCAGTGAGATCTGGACTGGTTTCCCGAATGCGCCTGCTCCGTTGAGAACACTGAAGGTGCTGCTTGATATGGGCTCAGCCAGGAGACTGATATCCCGATTATATAGTGCACTTAAGCAAGACGCACTTACGTTTCCTCTGCTGGCATGATGGGGCTGGGACAGAGATCTGACAGAGCCCCTGAGGAACACTGAGTGGATCAAAGCTTGTGCACTGGTGAGACATGTCTCCTGTAATGCCCGCTTCAATTTGGTGAATTTTTACATCTTGCATTGAGCTTACTTATCGGCAATGCATTGCATAGGATCTACCTGGCTAGGCTGGACAATTGCCCGAAGTGCGGGGGCGGATTTCCTCCACATGCCTTGAGAGTGTACAGGGCTGACACCTTAAAGGGACCCCATCACACACAGATAGAGACTGATGACCGACCTCAGTGCTGAAAATGCTGCACGTCACTGTCTTTTACATCTCATATCCAACCCCGAGAGGAGCAAGGTGCATTATAGATTTGTGTTATTGGGGTTGGTCCTGGCAACCAGGCGCATAGCTATTAGATGGTTGTTGCCCGCGGGTTCACGTTTGCACAATGGCAAACAGACATGGGTGAATGTGAGAGGTTAGGACGGATGATTAGCTGGCAGAAGATTGTTTTGAATGGGCAGGAATGCTGCAGGAACTCATGGCCCCGGAGTGGGAGAGTACAACTGAGAGTAGTCCCGCTGCTTCTACGACACTATGACCTTCTGCATAGGTGTGGTATGACGGCGCTGCCACAGATGAACCAACTGACCCGGGGGGGTGTGGAGGGTGGTGGGGGTGGTGAGGTAATGACAGCTAAATCTGCTTTGTACTGCCTCATACTTACTGTGCCATTTGGGTTGATGTGCCTGTACGTTGTATTATTGTATGGTTATTTTCCTGATGAATTTGAAATAAAAATGTTTTGAAAAACCTAAGTCTATCAGAGGCTAAGAATCGCATCTTGATATTATAACTTAGAATGAACCTTGGAGAATGATGTACTTAAAACTCAGGCTTGCAGCTCTGCTAGTACATGCACATACTGCAAAATGGTACCCAGGTAAGGACAATATCGGCACGTGCAAATTTGGAGATGGTGGGAACAATCAGACACTACATGACATTTTGCACAAAAACACTAGCACTAAAAAAGTGCACTCTCAGCCCACATTGTAAACAAAACAGTGTTAGAAACTACAATGCCATGATGAAGCTGAGCCACCCGCCAGATGTGCCCTCGATTTTTCTAACTATCACAGCCTACATATCCTCAGCACGCTGGCTTACTAGGCATGCGTCTAGTCACTTTCCAAAATGTTCACCATGTGACATTATTATTAAAAAAACATGTATGATAGCTCTCTTTCTCTATATATTTGTTTTTATTCAACACAAATTCCATATTATATTACTTAAATTATTGTTTGTTTGTTTTTAATTGCATGGTTTTAGCTAAACAGATAGAGTAAAGAGAAAATGGCACGTGTGGTGTTGTGTATCTATGTGGGAAAGTGAGCCATGGCAGAAGAGGGTGTGCTAGCTTTTACCACATATTGTTCTAAAGGATCCTATTATAAAACAGAGAATGGAGTCAAACTGTGTTCTGTGGTCTGAAATGTTTCTTCAAAGGACCAAAAGAACTTTTGTAACAATAGAGTAATTGGCTTTACAATGTCAGAAAAAAGTCTATATAATTCATCTATACTCACCTGTAAAGCCCAGGAAACGAATGACCTCTTTTACTGTAGGCGGAGATGGCTATTTATCACATGCACCAGCCTTCTTTGAGCACACCTCAATTCCCTGAGCTGGGATACTAAAACCATAGAATTCTACTGGAGGTACAAGACAGAAGCATCCGCATAATTTTACAAACGCTCAGGCCCAGATTCTCAAAGGATTAGCACCAACGATAAACCTATTTCGGGATTCACAAACCAGTGCAATTTGGTATTTGTGTTGGTTTTTATAGAAAAGTGACTCAAAGCAGGGTGAATGGCTGATTTTTTTTGCTTTGCGTCAAGGGGGCGTTACATGGGTGGCACATGGGCGTACCCACGCTACCGCCCATGCTTTATGATGCTAAAGTCAATTCTCAAATATCAGTAGAAAGGGTTTGGCACCAAAATTAACGCAGCTGAAAAGCAGGCGTTAAACGGAGAAATGTTTTAATTTCTCCGTGCTGTTCCAACTTTGCATGTGTGCGGCACTGTACAGCACACATACAAAGTAGGAAAAGCTTTTAAACTTGTCTAGGCATAGCATTTTGTACAGGAAGGGTAACTTTCCTGCACAAAACCTATGCTAGACTCACGCACACACCCTAGCGCTATGGTGCTAAGGTGTGTGCGTGGCGCTCAGCGCTATGGTGCTAAGGTGTGTGCGTGGCGCTCGGCAGCTAAAATCAGCGCCGGTGCTAGGGAGAAGAGAGTGCCATATCTCTGTAGATATGGCACTCTCCTGCTCCCTCTCTGTCACGCAACACAGCGCAGCCTCTTTGGGTTCTGCGCTGCGCTGCGTTGCCTGACACCTACGAGAATCTGGGCCTCAGTTTTCTAAGTGAAGTTAGAATGCATCCATTCCATATGTGTTGCTTTCCATTTACGGACTCTTTTAAGGTATTTCCAATATGCACATCACACACTCATTAATATATTTTCTTAGGGCCTAGTGTATACAAATATATAATGTTGTTGTGGTTCTGCTGCACAGGTTAAATGGCATGACAGGCACTCAAACTGCATTTAAAGGAAAGAAAGTCTGCCATTCCCCCCTTGCTTTATTGCCACCGTTTGTAAGGCCTTCTCACAGCACATTTTACATAAACTGAAGCTGTTTTAACTAGCTCCAAAAGGGCAGAGGTCAATGGGGCGGGGTTTTAGTCTTTAACAATCACTCAAGTAATAGTTCTATGATAAATGCAAGTCCTTAAATCTCCATACCTGATAGAACCTGACTTTGAACTTAATTTAGTGGCAGCCCAGATACATTGGGTAGGCGGGTGGCTAGATGGTGTCACCTGCAATAAACAGGAACACTTAGAACCATGCAAGATCTGTATGCGTGGCTATTCTGTTCAAGGCAGGAAAGGTGCAGGTGGGGGTAAAAAACTCTGACTACTTCATATTGCCCTTAAGTGCTAGAAAAAGGTAATGCAAAAAAACGCTGCATGCGCCATTGTCCCAGCTCTACTGCTGGTAGGGTTCTCACAACCTCAGGGATTCTTAAGCGCTAGAATTTTGGAAGCCTGGAGAAGAGAGGGTCGGATGACCGTAGGGGACAGCTACTACAATGGAGGATTAAAAGCTCTGATGTTTTGTTGGAGAAAGACAGCCTCCCAGCTGGTCAATTCTTAGGGTTTGGTGCGGTCCTTAACAGGATTCGTGAGAAACAAGGGACTGGAGATCTGGAACCACAAAAGCACAAAATGCTGCAGTTGCTATTTAGGATTAGGATTACTCTGGATGGCTTAAGGACTACCCGGGTGGCAGGATCTCACCGATGGAGACTGGAGTGAACTCTTGAATATGTACTCAGGCTCTCCGGAATGCCTGATTTAAATAAACTCAATTAAATTATTTTCGCAGGACATACTTGACACACAATAGATTTACTACAACAAATAATAACATAAAATTAAAATTACACAATTTTTTACATTTAAAACAAATAATATATATTAAAATAATTAAAAAAAATTAGATAAAAAATAGTCAATGATGAGTCAAATTCTTTCCTCCCACTTCAACCTGACCAACAGTAGGGAATGTGTTGGACTTTGAGGTGGTCAGTTTTACTATACCCACTCCAATGTAAACAAGAGTAGGGAAAGTGATGGATTTTGGTGGATTGGATTTACTATTCCCACTTCGACATACACAACCAAGAAATCCAGCACTTTCTCCAATGTGGCCAAGTTAGAGTGGAAATAGTAAATCTAACCATCCCAAAGTACAAGACTTCCCCAGTGTGGTTAAGTTTGGATGGGGAATAGTAAGTCTGAACCCCACAAAATCTGACTCTTTCCCCAATATTGCTGAGTTTGAAGTGGGAATAGTAAATGACACACCTACCCCTGCCCAAAGTCCAACACTTTCCCCAATGTGGTTACGTTTGGCGTGGGAATACTAAATCTGAACATTCCAAAGACCAACACTTTGTCCAATGTGGTTAGATTTGGAGTAGGAATAGTAAATCTCCCCCCCTTAAGTCCAATACTTTCGCCAGCGTGGTTATGTTTGGAGTGGAAATAGTAAATTTTAACCCTCCAAAGTCCAGCTCTTTCGCCAATGAGGTTCAGTTGGGGTAGGAATAGCAAATCTGACCACCCTCGACAAAGTTCAACACTTTCCCCAATGTGGTTAAGTTTGGAGTGGGAATAGTAAATATGAACCCCCCGCCCCCAAATTCCAATACGTTCCCCAGTGTGGTTAAGCTTGGACTGGAAATGCTATCTTTGCACCCCTGAAAAGTACAATACTTTCCTCAATGTCGGTGTGCAGAGTTAAGAGAGGAGAAACTGTGCAACCCACATCGCTGCCGGGCACAGCAGAATTATTTTACATCTGCTGGTACATCAAGCAAAAATCCTAAAGCAGTCTTGAAGCATATCCTGTAGCAAAGAAAGACACCATCTTGAGTTGGTCCAAAATATCCCAGAAAGGGACATAACATGGGCCTTAAAGGTGTTCCAAATAGCTGCCCACTGTAGATGAGTATGTTGTGTGGATGTACAACACCTTAGTTGCGTGGATGGTTGTAACATGCACAACCAAACACATCAGCAAAGAGGAAGACAAGGTTCACCACTAATCAAGATAATGCGGGACAGATCGGCTTCCTAACTTTACTAGCATCCCAACCAAAAACATGTAAGCATCAGGGGTTCACTGACAGAATATTGATGTAAAAAATATAGATGAAAAAATAAAGAATGCAAAAATATCGACTCCCTATACTTAAACAGGTAAGTACAAAAATATCGAGAAAAAAATATCGATGTTAAAAATATAGCTGTACAAAATATCTATTTTTATATATATATATATATATAATAAAATAATTGATATTCAATATATTAAATAATAAAATTAATTAAAAAAATAAAGTAGATTTAATATACATTTGAACAAATATAACCAATAAACTTAATTAAAAAAGTTAAACACACATACATAATAATAAATATATATATTTACTTTAAAACAATTATTAAACTATTAATTTTAATATATTTTATAATTTTAAAATTATATAAAAATTAACAAATATATATATATAAAACAATAACATAAAATCTATTAAAAAAACATTCTATTATAAATTAAAACATTAAACTATTTAAAAATCTTTCAACTTAAATTTACCACACCAGTCAGTGCAACAGTAGGGAAAGTGTTGGATAGCGGAGGGGTAAAAATTACTATTCCCACTCCAGTGAGTGCAACAATAGGGAAAGTGTTGGATAGCGGAGGGGTAAAATTTACTATTTACAACTCACAAAAGATACGTTCTCTAAAGAAATGGGGGTTTATCGTTTGACAAGGAGAAGTATTCCTTTATAAGGACGAGAACCCTCACTCACCCGAGGGTGACATGCTTCATCATGGGGCTCCCTCCTCACACCGGGGCCGCAAGGTCCCGGATGTGGGCTACAGGTAACCCACATTTACTGATTTGATTAATTTTGTCCACTCTGCATTCACGGGAGGCAGAAAAGGAGAAGCCGATTAGAGAAGAGCCAAAGACGGGGATTTACTTAAGGATACTTGAAAAACATTGCAGAAGAAGCACTCCACTAGGAAAAGAACATGGTGGAACGCAAAGCTAATTTAGGGTGAAAACCAGAAAGTTACAAAACTCTGACAGCAAAACCAAATCCAGAACATAATAGGGGAAAGATGGACACAATTTAGAAAACGTGGACCTTTGCATGTGATCTTATCTTCTGTGGAAGCATCACAACAGATTGATTTATCTCTCAAATTGGACAAATGTGCAGGGCTACCAGTAATTGTCGAATGGGTGGAACATGCAAGGTTGAAAGTCACTGGAGCAGAAGAAAGTTGAGGTCTTGAGTCATATGAGTACAAAATTGATATGAACACTGCTAAATATATCCAACTCTGCCAATCACTCTGAGAAGCTGTTAAGGTGACATTCCATGGTTAGGCTCCCTTGCTCTGTCTGGCAATCTAATGGAGTAGGGTGACATAATGGACGTATGTCAATCCACCCACAAGCCTGAAAGAAGGGGAGTACAGATCTTAAGATGACGCGAGTTCCTCTGTCAGTGATCACTGTGTTAGGTATACTGTACAGCTGAACTGTATCTTTGTGGGATAGCCTTTTATAGGGTAGATGGGAGTTTTGGAATGATATAGAATGGCCCAGTTTAGCCAGAGAAACACTGTACTTCCTTTAAAAGAATGAATTTCAATAATAAAGTCTCCAGATACTGTGTCCCCTAGTTATTGATGATTCAAAAAGGTTAGCAGAGGGCTTACAGGTTGGTGTTACTGGCTTTGGCTTGTCCACTTGGCAAACAGAAGTAACATATAGAGCCTTTTGGAAATATTGTTGGGGCTTGGTCAAATAGAATCCCATAAGAGCACTGTGACACCATTATAAAATACACAACTGAAGTGTAGGACCAGGAATGAACGTCTTCCATTTCATGCTCACAAAGGGGCTCATTACAATGGCGGACGGACTTCAGTCCGTCCGTCATCGTTGCGGGGCTAGGGACCGCCCGACTATATGGCGGCAGTCCCGCACCACGAATTACAATGCGGCCGCCACCATGGCGGCCGCAAAAGGCAGTTTTAACATTGCGGCGGGTGCTGCTGGCTGCAGCACCTTCCCCAATGTTAAAAATGCACGTTTTGTTTTTCCCTGCGCTACGTGGCAGGCACCACGCGGTGCCTGCCACCTGGTGCAGGGAAATGTAGGGGAGGAGGAACCATCATTCAAAGGCTGGCGGAATGCAGCATCCTAATGTGGCGGACGGTGCCTGCTAGGCACCGCCACCATTCTGAGTATGCTGGCCGGGTCCGACAGGCGATCGTAACGATTGCCTGTGTCGGACCCGTGGTGGACGGTTTTCCGTCTGCCAGCACTCCACCCGCCATCCTTATCTGGCGGGCGGAGAATGGCCGCATAATGGCAGTGAACCCGCCACCGGCAGGCTGTTGGTGGCGGGTTCACCCCAATCGTAATGAGAACCAAAGTTTGTACACTTCCTTTCTGTCCAAGGTCAGTGCTTAATTTGATCCGATGGTTGCAGGTGGGCCTATCAGCACCCATTGGGGTCTGGTACTTATTTTTAATCATTAGATTTTAACCCAGAACAAGAGAGAGAAAGGTAGCAAAGTGGGAAAAAGAGAGATGGAAAATCAGTAACGAAGGGAGAAAGCTGGGATGAAAAAGAACCAGATAGAGTGAGAGAAAGGGGCAGGGAAAGTATAACTGTGGATGGAATCAGTACACAGCCTTGGTATTCAGCCCCTGACATTTGATAGCACCGACTGTGGGCTTCTGAAAAAACTGGGCTCAAGCACTTATTCTTTTACAAATTAAGGACTGCCAAGGTTCTTCTTGTATCCAAATGGACGAATCTATTTATCAAGAATTCTCCTGCAAAATCGCATTTCGTCAGAAGAGTTGAAAGTTTTATCCTGTCCTTATTCGCCAATCGAAGGAGGGCGTCAGGCTTTCTGTATTCTCCTGGCTATAGGTGACAGGACATTGAAACCTGTTATAGAGGAACCTCCATATAGTATGGTTTTGCTCCATTTGTTGAGTATCTATGCTTCCGACACCTTTCATTAGAGCCATAATATGCCCTTGAGTTTGCAAAGCTCCTCACACCAGATCACATGCCATGTTCTTTGGACTCAAGAACCTTTTCGCAGACCTGTCTTTTTACATGCAATTTCTTTCTCAGCTCTACGTGTGAGTTATAAACTTAAACTTGATTGTTATCACTTTGCCGATAGCATTCTTTCTTGTAATAGGTTTATGATGCCAGATGCCCCAGACAGCAACCAAAGGCCTAAAATATCGATTTGGTACTAGTGAGTTGTGTGTGTGTGTGGAGGGGGGTGTCATGAATTCCATGTTCAAAGCTCTGTCCTGCGTTTATTGTTTTTTATACATGTAAATGTTAATTAAAACACGTACATTTGAATGAATTATCTTAAATGACGTGAACTAGAACTTTACAAGAACTGCCTAGAAACCCTGGAGAACTTCATTGCAAAGTACCAAAGAGCATGGCAGCAGTCATGTGCCCAGACTTGGTCTTGATGGTTTCTATGAGCAATTTTGCTAAAGCCAGTAAAAATGTCCCACAATTAAGGGCCTGATTTAGAGTTTGGCGGACGGGTATTTACTCCTTCAGGGGGATGGAGTAGAGTAGTCCGTTGCCCTGAGGGAATACTCGCCTGCCAAATTTTGAGATGCCCGCAGGCCTAGCAGACATCTCTTGCGTTTACAGGAACCTCCTTCACGCCAGTTCCTGTAAAAGCATCGAAATTATGACAGAGGGCTCAATTAATGATGGAGCTGTGCAACAAACTTTAATTTTTTTTATTTGCAAAAAGAAAATCCCAAAGTGGGATACAAAAAAACAATGTCCCCCTCACCATAGGAGATTTCTACCATGGCTTGGGGATCATTTCACAGTTTTCACTTTCACGGACAGTCAAAACTGTCCATTTGTCCGCCTTCTCTAAAAAGGGTGGGCAGACAATTATCTAAACCTCCGACAGCCCTTACTGTCTTGGATCGTTTGAGGTGTTTGTCGGTGGTGGAGACAGAGTAGCCTACGATGTCGACATACTGAAGGTCCGCCCATACCCAAATGAGCCGTGCAAATCTTCAGTTTGTTGGTGAGGATACTCTGTCACCGTTGCGATGGAGTACCCTCTCCGCCAAACCATATATCAGGCCTAAAATGCTAATCCCAATTTGACATGTATGTGTGCTCCTCATGCACTAGTGAAAGATAAGCTTTCACTTAGTGCAAGGACACTGCATGGCAATACACTGTGCCACAATTACAGTTGGGAAAAAGTGGGGCAGGAACAGGTTGTTCTGCATTGTCCACGGTGGAGGCGTTATACTGCATCTCCCGAGTATGCCATGCTGAATACGGTGTAACAACACACACCCACACTATACCAGTGGCAAAACTCAAAATGATGGGTCCCCCCAGCAGAATGTGATAAGGGGGCCCTGCGACCCCCATATCTGACAAGTATTCATCGACCATGGCTGACTGGGCCTCCTTGAGGGTTTAGGGCCCCCCTTGAGGGCTGCCATCCCCTCCTGCACTACAGGGGCTTCAGGCATCTGTGTTACACCCCGCATTGTACAGATGGTGTGGATGTATGGCACCTTGCATCACTACCTACTCATCAGTCTCTGCTAAAGAAGCACACTATTACTCTTGCAAGGGGCCTCATGCCTCATGCTCCGTGGACCCTTTCCTCTACACAAATGCACGTGTGCTGACATCTCCCTAGTAGAATGTGCAAAGATGTCCAAAGTTCTAACCTCTATGTGCACAAACTAAGAGAAGATATTGCTAAATGTCGATGCATGCTCCCGCTCCCATTGGCTTCAGTGCTTAAGTTGAGCCGGTGTTTCCTGTGCACTTAAATCTTAGCACCGGTGCTTCTGACAGTCTGTCACATGGTGGCGCTGTCTGCCAAATTTGGGTATGAGTACAACAACAACAGCTGTTTATTAATTTAATGTACCTTCTTATAGCTTTGGGGTCCTTGAATCCTATGAATTGTCGCACTTGTAAGAGTGTGATGGTTAGTAGCTGTGTTGGCGCTGGCAGGGGCAATGGATGGAGCAAGCTGCCATGTCCTCCTGACGAGAGCCCCAGCACTTATTGTTTTACAAATTAACCATTGATTGGCTTCGAGAGGTGAATAGAGTATCAGCATACCTCAATAAAAGTCAAGAGTTCTAGATGTGAAATTGAAGCGTTGGCTTTCAATAGACAGACTGCAAAAAATAGTGTAAAAGAAGAAGTGCTATTTAGGACAACAGAGGGTAAAGGAAAGACAACAGTTTGGAGGTAAGCCGCTCTCCCTACATGCTTCTAAGCTGAGAGGAAGTAGGCCCAAACGTACCAGAAAGTGGTGTGCTCAAGCCGCGCAGGTAGAAACTTCCTGGTAGGGTGGGGGGGTAGCTGCAAAGGACACCCCATGATGGAATTTTAATAGCAGCCGACCCAGACCGAGAAAGATTTTAAATTATTAGCCATTCACAGTTAAGTAAACACGGCGGGAAAGATAAGTCACTTGGCCATGGTCAGAGAGAGAGAGTGGGTGTAGAGGAAAGATTAGAAATCGATTCTGGAGTTTGTGTCACTCGGTCTGCTGCTCCAATCACCTGTACACATACCAGGCATTATAGCAACTCTTGGCCTCTTTATCACCCGCAGAACAATGCCGCTCATTTACAGGGCTTTGATGTCAGTATTGAACTGTTATTATTTCTACGTAGCAAATGATGGGAATAAATATTCTCACGAAAGCAGGTTTCAAACATCCTCCATTAAGCACCCAAACATGCACAATACAGTAATGATCGGCCCATCTCCAGACTAATAGGATGGTTTCTGCAGTTAAAGATTGCTTCCAGACATCATTTGACGTGGGCTCGTGGTAATGGTTAACTTGGTTTGAGTACAAAAATGTACAAGCAAGACGCCTTCAGATAAGAAGATGGCTGCCTGGAAGGACTGCTACTGTTGAAACAAACTACTACTTTTCACACATCACGCTGCGCACCCAGAATTGAAAAGAAAAATTCCATTCCTTTGAGTCTGTTTGGTCAGAGTTTACAATCAAGCAGGAAGTCTGGACGTAAAGCAACAGATATATGGTTCCTGCATAAAGATTTTCCACGCATCCTTTAGGGTCACGAAAATATAAAAGATGGGCAACTGGAGGCTAGAGTACTAGAAAAAGTTAGCTACTGGGCATAAATTGCAACTTCCGGGGCAATGCTGGAAGCAGCATTATAAAATCTTTTCATGTCTTAGCTTAGGTGCCTGGCAGCATTCCTTGTTGTGTTGGTGTTAGACTTGTCGTGGTTTCCCTTGAATTTTTGCCTCAACCTCCTGTATTTTTGACACTGTGCTGGATTTCGTTTTTGCTGGCTTAGATGCTTTGGGCACTTTGCCACTGCTGATCAGTGTCAACAAGCAAGTGCTCCCTGTATAAAGTGTTATTGTGATTGGTTATCCATGATTGGCATATTTGATTTACTAGGTAAGTCCCTAGTACAGTGCACTGTGTGTGCCCAGGGCCTGTAAATCAAATGCTACTAGTGGGTCTGCAGCACTGTTTGTGTCACCCACACAAGTAGCCTTTTCAAATGTGACTCAGACCTGCCACTGCAGTGTCTGTGCGCGCAGTTTTTAACTGCCATATCGACCTGGCAAGTGCACTCACTTGCCAGGCCCCCACGTTCTCTTTTCTTACATGTAAGACACCCCTCAGGTAGGCGCAAGGAACCTCCATGGGCAGTGTGCAGTGTATGTAAAAGGTAGAACATGTGCTGGTGTGTTTTCCATGTCCTGATAGTGAAATACTGCCAATTTCCTTTTTCATTATTGGAAGGCTATTTGTCCCAAAGGCTAACATGGGAGTTACTTTGTAACATCTTACAAGTATAACTTTCCATTGGGACACGACACAGAAATGGCGTTGAGGCTCTCTGAACTCAGAATTTAATAGCACATCTTTTTAGGAAGTTGGTCTTTAAATTGTGTGTTTGAAAATGCCACTTTTAGGTATGCATTTTCTTGTTTAACCATTCTGTGTGCCTCTGCTGTTTTGTATATTGACCGTCTGGTTTTAGAGTGACAGGAGCTGGGGATGTGCATTCACTGTAGACAGCAACAAGGGGGGTTGAGGTGTGTCCTGCCTTTCCTGGATGACTCATAGCTGAGTTGAATAGACCTTGGCTGCATTTAGAGTGGTGGGAGGAGTTTCACTTGCACCTGAATAGGCTGCGTCTCCTTTGCGCAATGCTGTTCCACCTCCTGTGGTCATGCTGCACCAGAGAGGACAGAATTTGCTTGGACTGGGCTCAGAGCCCCCTGCCACAAAGAGAACATAGAGAAAATGGGGTAGAAGTATTGGACCTGAAACCCCAGAGAATTAGATCACTTCTGGATTCAAGAGGAACCTCTACCAAGGAGACGAGCTGGAGAGCTGTAAGGAGGATAACTGCCCCTTTGCTGTGCGTGCTTCGCTGGGTTGGCCTGCAGTTGCTGCTTCTGCCAAGGAAAGGACAAAGACTGGAACTTTGCTGTGAACCTGCTTTAAGAAGAATCTCCAAGGGCTTGTGTATGCTGGCCGCCTGTTCTGAAATCTCAGGGACACAAAGACTTCACCTGCAGCCCACTGACCAGCACCTGGACTCCTGTGAGGACTTCTGCATTCAAAAGGGCACCAATTCCAGTCCCTGGGCCCTGAGAATTGTGTGGTTGGTGCTGCAAAGCAATAAAAACAACTCCGACGCCATCAGCGCTGCCGCCAGTGACGCTGCGCCCTGCACCGAGGCCGAGGGCACTGCTCGTGGAGTGCATGACGCACCGCCCCGCCTGCACCGCAGCTCCGATGCCCTTCAACGCCTCCCGACGCCTGTAGTTATCAGCCTTCCAGATGCCAGCGCTAGCACCAATGCCATCAGCGCCAGCATCCCATTATTGCGGAGCCGATAACCGGCGAGGGTGACTTAATAACTCTTCGACTTCACATTGCCTCACCGGAACCAATGCCTCACCGCCAATGCGCCTAACTTTCCCTGTCCTGGGTTCGATGCCTTACCTCCTCACGGACACAACGCCTTGCCTCCCCCGTGGCTACCAGGTAACTGGCCTCGACCTCAACGCCTGACCTCCACGACGCTGTGCATCGTCCATAGACTTCGTTTTCCAAGGTACTGTTGTTTGGGGGTCCCTGTGACTTCGTGCCTAATGCCACGCACCTCGCGGTCGGCACTGTACTTTGGATTTTTGCCTGTTACAACATCGTAATAGCCCCAGGTGGAGCTATTTGCTTTTACAAGTGCTATTTTAGAAGTAACTGTTCTAAAAGTGATATTTTGATACATGTATGTTGGATTTTTGTCGTTTTGGGCTTGTTTGGTTTAGATAAAGATACCTTATTTTTCTAAACTGGTGTGGTGTCCATTTGTGGTGTTTTCACTTTGTTACTGTGTGCTTAGGTACAAATACTTTACACATTGCCTTTGAGATAAGCCTGCCTGCTCGTGCCAAGCTACCAAGGGGGTGAGCAGGGGTTATCTAAAGTGTGCAACTCCCTTACCCTGACAAGAAGCAAGGGTTCCTACTTGGACAAAGGTGCATACCCCTGCCAACTAGAGACTCCCATTTTTAACAGTTGGCCCCTCCACTCCTGCTTAGTTCGTCACTACTGCGTTGCTGCACCTTTGTTGTGTGTCCCCCCTTTTCGGTCATCTCTTCCTCTCGTTTGGCTCACCATCTTCATCTTTCTGACACATTTCTTGTTTTTTTTTAAAACAGATTTTATTGATTGCCACAATGTCTCATGCAACAGTTACAAGTATTTTTCTTTGATGTTTCTTATCATTTTACAGTTATCATATTCAAACGAGATTGTTAAATTGCCTCCGTGCAGTTTCAGCACGTTTTCAATTTGTTACAAGAACAATCCGTACATTGCTATAAGTGATAGGTTTCCGTATTAGGAATAAGGCTATCAACATAACTAAGAACAACTAACCACTTTCCTCCCCCTCCCCCACCCACGTTCTGGCCCATCATGTCAGTTGTCTAATATGTAGATTGCTCACACACAAAGTTGCATAGTGCTCTGATTTGTGCGGGTATGTATAACTCCCATTCGCTCTGTTACAGCACAGTCTGTTGTGGCTTAACTTGCAATTTATTGTGTAGCTGAAGTGGCAGGATGAGGATTGGGGTCTATGGTTTTGAAGCTCTCCAGCATGATATCCCATTCCATGGATATCAGGTGCTTGCGCAGCCCCGTCTGATAGCTGCACTTTCTGCACCACTCCATTGTACTACCTCACCATGCCAAGTGGATATCGCAGGAGGTCTCATTGACTTCCACCTCATTCCACCATTTCGCTAGTATAAGAGCGATCTAGAAAGTGAAGTTGGACTTTCTGAGTGCCTGTGCATTTACGGAGCCCTAATAGGCACTCTTCTATGGTGTCTGCAACGTGTAAATGCGTGACTTCCCCCACAGCGCTACGCACCTCCCCCCAAAATCCTCTAAGGTGAGGGCAGGCCCATAACATGTGTATGAGATCCGCCTCTTCCATCTTACAGCGAGGACAGCAATGTTGTGTGTTTGGGAACATTCGGTGTAGACGGCGTGGAGTTAAATAGGACCTATGTAGAACCATGCATTGTATGAATTTAAATTTTGCATTCCGGGTCACTCGTTTAGGATGTTCTAGAATACTCGCCCAATCCTTATCGGACAATTCCCGCCCTATGGTACCCGACCATTTAGTTCTCAAGTCAGTTCAGTTCGGTTCTGTAAACTTTATTCGGTTTCAGCATATAAAATCATAAAAGTTATCACTACATAAAAATTCATAAAAAGGTAACACATTTCATCACACAATAGGTTAAAATCCACAAAAGTCTATAATAATCCAAAGCCGGAGGTACAAGGTTAAATACATATTCCCTTGGCCCTCGATTAAAAATGTATACAATTAGGGATGGGTCCCAAGGCCTTGTCTAGTGTAAATATATCGTCAGAGTAAAAATAAACCCTGACCATTACTAACGCTTAATCAAGACAGGCCCTGGCCTTCACCACAGATTTCAGGAAACTAAGAACAAAAAGAATACATTCTTCAATCAACAGTTGTAAATAGATAAGAGCTGGGCGTGCCTGCTTAAAATAGGGGCAATAAAAGTTTTCCGAGGAACCTCATAAAATTTACAAAATAAAATAAAGTGTAGCAAATCCTGTGGAGACTCACCGTCGCAGCCACAGGGTGCTAACAACTGACCTCTTCTACTCCCCCTTGGGATGGCCAGCAAAAAATGAAAAAAATCCAGGCGAAACCTGGTACTAAAAGACCCCAGGAGATATGGCTCGGCTGCTAGTGTCGTTTTCAACATTAAAAATTTACGGACACTAGGTTTCCTCAATTCCAGCTCTTCCGTCTCTAATTTCCATAGACTGCTAAAGGACTCCCTTATCAACCCCAAATCCTTTTTAGTTACCGATTCGGGATTGATGTACAATTCAGCTCTTCCTAAGCTTTCAAAGCTGCTCTTGATATAACTGAGCCAAGGTATGTGGAGGGCATGGTCAAGGGTCATACACTCTTTTAATATCAATTGACTCAAGGATGATCCTTCACTCAGCCAAGTCTTCAACCAGAATGTTAGTGGGCGGAGGGCCAATATGTCACTTAGGTAAGGCATCCCCAATTCTTCATGTACCACTATATTAGACGTGCCACGAGGTACACCTAATAAGCGCTTCAGGAATACATTCTCAGCTACTTGTAGATCGTCTAGGGTGGCATGCCCCCATATTTCGTTACCATAAGAGACCGTTGCGACACTCTTAACCTGATAAATCTTTAAAAGCGTCGCGATCGGTCTCTTACCTAATTTAGAAGCAAAGTTAAAAATAGCTGCATTCACCCACACCATGTCTCCCCTCTTTCTTTGCCTTAGTGGTCCCTATTTCATTTGCTCGTCCATTATGACCCCTAAATACGAGAAACATCGGTGCGAGGAACCTGAGCACAACCTACCCTAAATTGAAAGGACTTTTTTGGGCGAAGACCTACCTGCATAACGTAGGATTTAGAATCGTTTATAGATAAGTCCCGATCCGACATAAAGGAGGAGAAAGCATCAAGCAGAGTTTGTAGCCCCCTAGTGGTCCTAGATATAAGGACCGCGTCATCCGCATAGAGTAGAACAGGCAGGCCATGTCGACCTACCTGCGGATAGTCTACCCCTGTCTTCAATAGGGCTTTATCCAAATCGTTAATGTAGAGGTTAAACAAAAAGGGGGCTAGGCTACACCCCTGGCGTACTCCTCTCCTTATGTCGAAGTTACGTGAGACTCTTAAATCCTGCGAGAATCTAACATGGGCCCTGGTTGCATGGTGCAGGTCTTCTAAAAAATAAACAATATTGCCGTCTACCCCAATATCTAGCATGGACTGCCAAAGCTTGGCCCTATTCATGCGATCAAACACGGAAGACAGATCCATGAATGCTAAATAAACAGTGCCAGAACGGGCAACTGTGTATTTATTAAGGATCATGGTTAAATTAAGGCACTGGGCAATGGTAGACCGCCCTGGGCGGAACCCATATTGGACGTCTGATAAAATGGTATTTTCCGCTGCGCAGCTAGTCAGCCTATCTAGGAGTACTTGGCCCACAACCTTAACCACCGAGTCCAACAGCGAAATCGGTCTATAGCAATATGTGCTATCTCGATCCCCTTTTTTTAAAACAGGCACTATAGTCGAGGTCGCCCAAGACTCGGGGCAGCCGGTTTTTACTGCAGCATTGATTACTGCAGCAAGAACCGGAGCCCAAAAAGTTGGATCTGATTTAAAAAGATCCGGGGGGATACCGTCGGGTCCCGGGGCTTTATTACTTGTCAACCCAACAATACCCTCCTTGATCTCTTCTATACCAAAGACCAAATCAACGATGTCTGCCTCACGGTCAGGCAGGCAGTTCAACTCAGGGGGACTCTCAAACATGATTTCGAAGTGGAGCGCACACTACTCCTCTGTGATATGTGCACCTACTGCGCTTCCTTCCTCATTATTTAAAAAAGGGCTATTGATAATGCTCCAAAATCTAGAGCTATTCCTCAGCGTACTGGCCTCAATTAACCCCCTCCAGGCTTCCTCCTTCAAAGCGGACTTGCGGTTTGGCAAGTTCTAGTTTATAGTCTCTACGACACGATCTGATCAAAGTCTGGTTTCTTGGACTCCTATGTAAGGCTTCCCGTAATTTTCTTGCAGCCTGAGAACAGGAGGAATCAAACCATCTAGGGGTCTGAGTAACTGTCCGTGGGGCCGGGATACTTAAAAAAATCACCTACTTTAACAGAAATAGTTTTAAAAGCACTGATAATCTCACCCGGGGATGAGGACGATGAGGTACACAAAGCTAACTCGCTGGCACATGAACCTATTACTGTCTCGTGAAATGCATCTGGGGAGACCTGGGTCCACTTTAGCCGTCTTTTACCATCTGTTGGTCTCACGGTCCCACTCCCCCGCCCCTCCTTTGGGCTGCAATAAGGGTCCACGGAGATCAACACGCAGAGGGTTATGGTCACTATGAACACTACCTTGTATAGTGAAACCTGCAAATAAAACTTGTAAAGTCGAAGAAATTAATATAAAATCGATAAATGAGCCTCCACCCCTCCCTTTAATAGATGGGACAGCAGCCTTGCTGCAGGGATCACATAATGACATAAGAGATAATAAATCAAATTCATGAAGGAGATCGTTCAACATGTCCCCCTGTAAAGAGTGTTCATAGTGAATTCCCCTCACACGTGGACAACCCAGATCGGCCAAACTTGAGACCCTAGGGTCTCCCCATGGATGGATGTTAAAATCCCCAGCGATCATAAAATTTTGGAGAGCAGCATTACAGTGTTGCCTTAAAAAAGAGCCTAACATAGTAATGTTACACTCGCCCTTGGAGCATGATGTTGAATTATAAAAATTAATAAGACACAATTTGTTCGACCCCTTACTTAATACCAAAGACTGTATACACGAACTCAATGTGGGCAGGACCAGTATCTTGCATTCTACTGCCAGAGAAATATAAATTACAAGACCACCCTTTGGTCTACCAGCAGGAGAAGGGGAGGCTAGGGCAAAAAAGACTTATATCCTTCTAAAATAAGCTACAATCCATCAGCCATGTTTCCTGCAAGCATATCACACTAAATTGTTTCACAAATACAATCCACAACGGATCAGAAAACTTATTGGCTAATCCTGCAATGTTCCAGGATGTAAAGTTTTTATCACATTCACCCGAGCACCCATAGCTTTGCCTTAGAGAATCCCGCTGGTCATTAGATTTCTCTAAATCCGTGAATGAAGGTCCACTAAGTCAATCACAAGCGTCCATGGCGACCAGCGCAGTAAAACGATTTGACAGCTCCAAAAAGGGCGGACCAGGAACCTGTCGACCTTGAGGCATCCGATTCAGGTGGATTAAATTAGGAGGCAAATTTAAATAAGCATTCCTAGTTGGTGGATTTAATGGCGTCAGTCCATTGAAAGGGGCTCTGTTAACATTATTCCTATGATTGCTCCCCGATAACTCTGGTTTATAAAAAAAGCCAAGAGGTAAGGCCATGATGGACGACTTGAGACCAAAAGGAGCTGAGTGCAAGTCTGTGACCAGTATCCTTTCCGCAATATGGGGCCTATTAAAATTTATGATTACACAATCACCCTTACAAGATTTAAAAGAGCTGCCAATCCAATTAACCCTTCGCATCATGTTAATGTTTTTCTCCACCCTCAATCCTAGAGTGGTGTTACATGATAACCAATGTAGGACTTTGTTCTTAAGTTGAAAGAAGTCTTCCTTAGTACCCTGTGGGAGGGCTGGAACATTCCCCAATATCACGACATAGGGGGTTGATTCGGCTGGCAGATGGATAACAGGTAAGTTCTGCATAAACGCCTCCTCTCCCCCCTGTGGTAGCCCCCCAGGTAGATAACTCTCCAAGGCAGCATGATCCTGCGTAACCTGCCTGTCCTTTTGTCTATGCTTTGCACCCGGAATTGGCACTGAATGGCGAGCGAGTACCTGACCCCCTGGTGGCTGTAGTTGTTCCCCAATATTTGGAGATGGGGCTGTCGGGATGGGGCAATCCGTGGTTGGAGGAACAATTAGTGGTCCTGGTTCTAAGTTGACGGCTGCCCCTCCTATTGGTACATAGCGCTTGAGGTCAGATAAACCCTGTTCGATCAAGGTTAAGCGTTGGATTAGCAAAACCAATTTAGAGTCCAGCAGGGACTCCATCGAGCTTTGAAAAGATTCCAATAGGCCCATCAAGTCTGCCTTGGTCAGTGCTTGAGCAATCGGTGACTCTTGGGAAATCAAACTAGGTCTTGATCTTTTGGCCTTACCCCCCGTTGTTTGGGTCTTTCTTTTTGTGCCTGTCCCTAGACTGACAGGCTCATCAACTGTTGATTTCCCTCGCGTGGAAAAGCCAGCAGCTTTTAAATTAACCGGATGCTTTCTGGAGGTGACAGCCGCATGCCCTTGGCCTAAACGTACTTTATCATTCCTCTGGTTGTTAATCACGATGGCAGGAGAAAGGGGTAACTGTTGGGCTATTGGATGGCTATTTAACTCGGCGAAATCCTGCACAGCCTCTTGCAACCCAGGGTTATTTGAAGAAACATCAGCACTGTCCAAAGATAAACGTGTATCTGCGAGCATAAGGGATGGAGCAATAACAGGGGACCTAGAAAGGCGTCGGTTCACCAGCTCACTCTCTTTGTCCAACACTGCGGCGGCTCGCTGCAGAGACAAGATCATGGTTACTGCTGAGGCTGTAGTACCTGCCGGGACCCTCCCGGGAGCTAAGGTTGCTTTGCGCTTCCCCATGATGTACCAAGTCAGTGCGCTAAATAACAGGTCTCTGGTCTCTGATCTCTGGACCAAAAAAGCAGGCAAAGTTTATGACTATGACTAATTGACTACTTATACTAAGGAACGTTACCAGGATTTTTAAAGTACATAGACCCTTAACTTGAAGTCACCCTCCAGCCAACGTACATAATACCAATGTCAATAGGGTTAAAATAAGGCAAGCTGCCTTCCTACCTGCTCCCCTCCCACTGTAGCTGGAGGTGGGTCTGTGGGAAGCTCGATTTTGTTGTACCAGGACTTGGAGGACGGAGGCGTTATCATGAAAAGGCTGAAGGGGATCGATCAAAGCAACCAAGAGGGTAGGCCCAGCCCAGCCTCCTCCGGTCTCGGACAGGCGCAGACGGGCCCGCCCTTGGCCCGGGCGCGGCCCGGGCACGCTCGCACGCGTCCCGCGCCGCGGGAGCCCAAGACTTCACTTAAGCGCCTTCTGGCGCGATGAAGGGTGGGTAATGCAGTCCCCTGGGCAAGGTGCTGGTGCTTTCTGCTTCTGGCTCTGTGGCAAAACGGGCTCCCGCTCAAGTCAATGAGGGGGACTGCCGCATGAGCCCGAATACCTACATACAGCCATTTTATGAGGTGCCGCCCCTCTCCCATGTAGTACAATGTGCGGACTAATTCATGTGGCGGAGGCTCCATACGTTGCGGGGCCCAACACCTCCTCACATAATGCAGCACCATGGCGTGCGTTAAATACAAATGACCTGGCGCCCCCTCGACGCGTGTAAAATTGTCGTGATCTAGGAGAGTGTTGTCGCTAAACAGAGATCCCACCGAGCCTATTCCCACTTCAGCCCAGGCCTGTAACCTACGCTTTGTGAGTCTCCCACCAGGAATCGGTATCCCCAGTAGTGGAATATTTCCAGCATAGGGGATGGAGCAGGACGTATATTGCAGCGCTTTTCTCCAGCACTGCAGCGCTGTTCTAAGCAATGGTGGTGCAGATGGGGGGAGTTTGCTTTCGGCAACAATAGTGTGTGGAGCGTCTCCCGGTTAATATCATGCATTGTGTACCCTGGTTCCTGCAGGTTTCTGCCCGTGGTCCAATAGGACAGCCACTGTAGTTGGCTCGCGTAGTAGTATGCTTTAAAGTCCGGCACTACCAGTCCCCCTTTATGCGGTTCCAGTTGTAGTCTTTTAAGGCTCACCCTTCTTCGTCCGGCCCTCCAGAGTAGATCCAACAGTATGGTGTCCAGGGCTCGAAATATGGATGGTGGGACTAGTATTGGCAAGTTAGCGAAGTAATACAATAATTGGGGAAGGACCACCATTTTAGATATAGCTACCCGGCCCATTACCGATAATGGCAGTTATGTCCAGAATGCCACTTTTGACCGCACTGTCCTTACTGCTCTTGTGAGATTGCCGTCGAGCATATCCGCGTGTGACCTATATATATGTATGCCTAAGTACTTAAATGTATGATGTGCCACTGGTATAGTATATTGACCAAAGCCAATTACATTTGGGCGGACGCCTTCATGCAAGAAGAAGGCATTCGATTTTCCTTCGTTGATGGCGAGACCTGATATACGCTTGAAGCTGGAAAAGATACTGGGGAGGGGCTCCAACACATCTGTGAGGTCCCGTACATATACAATGATGTCATCTGTGTAGGCTGATATCAGGTGCATTGCATTGCCTATTGGAATCCCCAACTGGTCGGACTCCCGCCGCAGTTTAAGTGCCAGCGGCTCTATGGCAAGCTCGAATAATAATGGGGATAGGGGACCGCCCTGTCTCATGCCTCTATGCACTGCGTATTCTTGCGATATGTGGCTGCCGGTACGTGCTCTCGCAGTGAGGGCCGTGTATAGCAGCCAAACCCATCGCAGATATTCAGGGGGCAACCCAAACCTCTCCAGGGCCTTAAACATATATTCCCATGTGATGGTGTCAAAGGCTTGCCGCAGGTCCAAGGCAATGCAGCCAGCATCAACATATTCCTCGGGGGTAGCGGCCATGATATGGTGTAACCGCCTGATGTTTAACGACGTACTGCGCGCCAGTAGGAAACCACATTGGTCCCTGTGTATTAATTTATTTAGATGGGGAAGAAGTCTGCTTGCTAGGATCTTACTTAAAATTTTATATTCCGTCGCCAAGAGCGATAATGGGTGGTAGCCCGACAGGTCTGTCGCGTCTCTTCCTGGCTTGGGAAGTGATACCACCAGCGCCTGCATGGTGGTATTCGGAAGGTGTCCCAGCTCCAGCAATCTATTGTATAACTCCTCCAGCTTAGGGATTAAGGCCTCCGAGTATGTGTCGAAAAACTGAATCGGCAGGCCGTCCAGGCCTGGTGCTTTATTTCGAGGGAGCCCTTTAATGGCTGCTTTTATTTCAGTTTTTGTGATCAGACCTATTAGGCTTTTCTGTGCATCAGCAGTGAGCTGCGGGTAGGGCAGATCCTCTAGAAATGTGTCGATAAGTGTGGTGTAAATGTGAGGGGGCTCACTTTACAAGGTACTATAATATGTGCAGAATGCTTCATTTATGTCCCGCTGTGAGTGAGCCATCCCTTTCCCGGGGACGCTAACATTACAGATCACATGAAGTGGCGGGTCATCCCTCCGTATTCTAGCTAATAGTGTCCCGGATTTATCAGCGTCCGTGTGTTTCAATTGAGTGTACGCCCTGTGGTCAATTACCCTGACGGTTTCTAGCAACTCGACATGCTGTATGTGCGCTTCCTGCAATGGAGCCTGTTTAGCTGGATTGCCCACTGCTTCCTGCTCCAACTTGTTCATTACAACCTCCACTTTGGCTAAGTTTTTGTGTATTTCCTGCCTAGCTCCTACCGTGGCCCCAATCGCTGTGCCCCTTACAACCACCTTGAGCGCATCCCATTCAATCAGAATCGAGGAGGCAGTGTTCCCCTTTTCTAGAAAATAGTTTGTGATAGCCGTGGATAACGTGCCACAAAAAGGGATGTCCTCTAGCATCTGGGGCCACAACTTCCATGTAGGGACTGGAGTGGGGACTCTGCCCAACGTAATGCAGATCTCTAGGGGGTTATGGTCCGAAAAGGTCTTTGCTAAGTATGTGGCGTGGGTCACTTGTGTTGCGATGCTAAGGGAGCACAGCATTCTATCAATGCGTGTGTGTAATTGATGGACTGGTAAATAAAAGGAATATTCCTTACTTGCGGAGTTCTTCATTCTCCATACATCCCCCAGCGCCCACCCATCAGCCCAGTTGCAGAGGGCTTCAGCCTGTTTAATAGTTCCCACTTCATTTAGAGGGGGGTGTGACCTATCTAATGATATGTCCATCACTGTGTTACAATCACCTCCTAATGTCCATGGATGTATCTCCCATCCTGCCAACACCATGCTCAGTCTCCTGAAAAATGTATCCTGGTCAAAGTTTGGGGCATAAATGTTACCTAGCACCACTGGCGAGCCATCTAAGGTCCTGCGTAAAAGTATATATCTGCCTTGTTCATCAATTCGTCTTTCCAGCTTGACAAACGGAAGCCCGTGCCTAATCCAAATAGTCACCCCCCCTTGCAAAGGCCGAGTAATTAGTAGAGAATACCTGCCCCCTCCAGTTTTTTGCGAACTTTCACCGCTTCCGACTCTTGCAGGTACACTATCTGCGCCTTGCGTCTGAGTAGTTGCACATGCACTCTGTGCCGCTTTTGCACTGACCCCAGCCCCCGCACATTCCAAGTGATTAAGTTATAAGAACCAAGCATACTCGATTTGTGATAATGAGTGACTGCAATGTAAATGTTAAGCTCCTTAACTCAAAGCTAATCAACCGCTGTGAGCCAGAACCCCCAAACTCCCTTTGAACTATTAATACACGGCTCAACCATTGAACTATGCTGGGCCAAACAGAGAACTCAACCATACAAATACTGCTACATCTATACGGTGCATACGCTTTGTGGGGGTAGTCGCTTCCACCTGCCATGTTTCTTACATACAAGTACTAGTTCTGCAAGCTCTACAGAACCCAGGAGTTATCTCATCGTCCTCTCATTAACAGTTACCATCATAGGCTGTATGAAAAAAGGATATATTGGTCCATGAAAACACATATCGAGTACCAACCGCTGCTTTGCCTTAGTGTCAGATAATGTCGCCTGTCCAGTGTAGCTCTATCCCAACAGATCGTCCGCTGTCTGAGGTGTCACCATGGGAACAGCGTAAGACTTCGCTCTGAGTCAGAGTGTATAGTACTGTCCTCTGATGAGTCAGTTGCCATCTGAAGAGTATCTTCCATGAGGGTGTTCGCAGCAGCCAACTCCTCCTTCCTGCTAAGCTGGGCTTGCTCATATGTAGGACTAAGTGTTTGCGACATATGTACCTTTTTGACATTGCGGCGTGATCTACTTTCTTGAGTCCATTTAGGACTGTTGGGTGGGCTGCGAGACGTGGCTCTGGAGTTCGAGACTGGGTCCATTACTTCAATCCACTCCTCTGCATCCTCCGGGCTGTAAAAAAAAAAATGATTTTTGCTCTTGGATGAGTTTTAGGCGGGCTGGGAACAACAGTGCATATTTTAGATTCAGGGCACGCAGCTTCTTTTTAACTGTTTGGAAAGAGGACCTTTGGCGCTGAACCATTATTGTATAATCAGGATACAGTGATATCCGGTGGTTTTCAAACTGAATCTGCGATCGCTCACGTGCTTTCTGTAGTAGTACATCACGGTCCCTGTAATTTAATATCTTGGCTATTAGGAGCCGCGGGGCGCTCCTACTTTTGGTTTGCCAGTGGGGATCCGGTGGGCTCTCTCCACACAGAAGAAGGACGATAGACCATCCGGGGCTATATATTCGCGGAACCATTGCACCATAAAGCTGGCAGCGTTGGGGCCCTCACTGCGTTCCGGGAGTCCTATGACGCACACGTTATTCCTGCAATTTCTGCCTTCCGCGTCTTCGATCCTGTCCTGTAGGCCGTTGACTTGCCGCTGCAGTTGTTGTATTTGTGACGCGTGCTCCTTCAGTTGGGGCTCGATCTCGTTCAGGGTTTGCCCATGTGATTTCACTGTGCTTGCTAGTTTGGCATGATCAGCCTTGAGCAGCGTGAAGCCCGCCGAAAGCGATCCAATTTGCTGTTCAATGGCCTTTCGGGATTCCCTGACTTCCTGAAGTATTAAGTCCAGTTTGTCTTGGGGCGCCTCTGCGTTCGTGGGAGGGATGGAATTGGGCGATGACGGTCGCGTAGAGTGATCCGGGTCTTCCGTGGGGTGAGTGGTGGTGGAAGTCGTCTCCAGCACTTTCCCCTTGGGTCGCCCCATTGCTCGTGGCTGCCCTCCTTCCAATTACTGTTGTTCACGTGTGAGGGTAGTTGTCTGTGACGTTTCTGGGTTTGCACACGTTCCCTCTAATAATTGAGTCCGAGTTACCAGGGTGCCGTAGAGCCCGACAAGGTAGTCCTTTACTCTGTTCAGCCAGGGGTATTGGTCATCACACGTGACATTCGCTGGGTTCTAACTGCACCCTCCACCCTCAGGATTGTAAGCGTGATCCGGACTCGCGCCCAGCATGGTCAGTCTTTGATATGATGCGTTGTAGGCGTCCCTCCAACCAAGCTCAGTGCGAGCCCCTGGACTACAAATCTGCACCGCCAGTCCGAGGTAGTGGCATCACACTCCCTACCCCACTATGCACAACAGTACCTTATAGGGACAGTTTAGGCACCAGCCATATCTGGATTCAGCAAAGATCACTTAGCTTCAGTCTGGTCCCCAGCATCACACAGCGTTCCTCTGTGAGCAGCAGTCACTCCAGGTCCCAGGCAGGGTGTCTCGGGGTCTCCGTCTTTGCATGTGCTACAGCCAGGCGCCCGGCTGCGTGCCCTCTCAGATACAGACAGCGATCGGGCCAAGACGATGGGGGGAGCGGCAGTGCAGGCCAGCCGGTCCGCCCAAGTGCCGGATTCAAGCCTCTCCTCAAGGCAGCTCTCTCTCTGACGCGTCCGCCCGGTTTCAGGTTCGGGCGTGGCTCCTGCCCAGGACCCCTCCACGTTGCCTATGCAGAAGAGGCCAGCAAGTCAGCATCCGGCACCGCTCCACCCCCGGGCACTCCCGCACGTCACGGTCAGCCAGGCAGGCCCGTCGCTCCAGGCGGGCTCTCACGTCAGGCAAAGTCCCGGTAGTTCCTCCGGCGTAGTCAAAAAGGCACAACCATCTAGGGGGGCAGCCCGGTTCGGCCAAGCATCTGCTATCCCCTCATTCTGGCCACGGGCGATAGTCACTCCCAGCAGGCGTGTCCCGGTCAGCTCCAGCGCCGGTCACGGAGTACGGCAACCCGGGCGGCGTCGGAGGCCGTGGAGCACCCACCTCGGGATCCGATCATGCTTGCTCCCGGCAGTCCAGCCCCCCCGGCGCCAGGCAGCCGATGGTGGCGCTACGAGGCCAGTCGCGGTCTCCTCTTCTCACTGTGGGCTCACAGCTTCCCCGGGGCAGCTTGCAGCCGCACTAGAGCGTGCCACTCCCAGTCCACAAGGCCTCACTGCCACATAGGCCTCGCCTCGAGGGTTCCTCCCGGCAATGACGGTTGCGGCCTCGCTGTTCGGTCACAGCCTCGTCCCAGTTATGCCGCAGCGGCGGCGCGGTGGTATGAGCTCGATGGGGCACAGCTCATGATGGCGTAGCAGGATTACAATTCCCGGGGTCTGGAGCCTCTTCAATCTGCGTCCGCCATGTTAGGCGGTTAGCCAAGCCTCCGACACATTTCTTGTTTTATTTGAATATTCTGTCATTCATCAATGACATCATTCTTAAAATGGCACAGTCTTGGTGTTTTCAGCCATGTGAAGCACATTTAGCCACCATTGGTGTCGTCCATATGTTGGTCACCCAGAACATTTTCAAGGCTTCTTGTGATACATTGTTTTGTATTGTATTGGAATTGCATTTATATAGCGCTTACTACCCCTGACGAGGCGTCGAAGCGCTTTTTCGGTGAGTAGCACGCTACTCCGGGACCCATAAAGGATTAGTGTTGAATTAGTATAGTGAAATATGAAAGTTATTTAAGTGGTGGATAGGTTAGTCAGTTATTTGGATTCAGAAGGATAGCAGAAGGATAGAAGAGGAAAAAAGGTTTGTATTTATATAACGCTTGTTACCCCTGATGGGGTGTTGAAGCACTTTTTTGGGCGAGTAGCACGCTACTCCGGAAACCCATAAAGGATTAGTGGTGAATTAGTATGGTGAAATATGAAAGTAATTTGAGTGGTGGATATTAGTCAGTTATTTGGAGTGAGAAGGATAGCGGAGGGATAGAAGGGGAAGAAAGGTTTGCATTCATATAGCACCTGTTACCCTTGATGGGTGTTGAAGCGCTTTTCTGGCGAGTAGCACGCTACTCCGGAACCCATAAAGGATTAGTGTTGAAAATTAGTATAGTGAAATATGAAGTAATTTGAGTGGTGGATATGTTATTCAGTTATTTGGATTGAGAAGGGTAGGCGGCGAGATAGAAGAGGGAAAAAGGTTTGCATTTATATAGCGCTTGTAACCCTGATGGGGTGTTGAAGCGCTTTATTGGTGAGTAGCACGCTACTCTGGAACCCATAAAGGATTAGTGGTTAATTAGTATAGTGGAATATGAAATTTGAGAAGTGAACATGTTAGTCTGTTATTTTGATTGAAAAGGATAGTGGAGGGATAGAAGAGTGAAGGATTTAGATTTTTTTTTTTTTTTGGAGGTCATAGCAGTAGGAGGAGGCTTTTGGATGATTAAAAAGGGGTTGTGGATGGGGAAGAGTCAGAGGGAAGAGTTTAGAAAGGTTTGTTTTGGGGGATCGGTATAGTAAAAGAGGTGTCAGATGATGCAAGGAGGGGTAGAGTAGGGGAGAGTCTAGAAAGGGTTATTTTGGGGATCATAGTAGTGGTATGGGGTTTGGGATAAATGAGAGAGTGGATGTAGAGGATAAATTGATAGATGTATAGGGTGAGAAATAGGATAGTGCATTGGAAAGAGTAGTAGAAAGAAGTTTGAGATGAGTCAGAAAGTTGGGCTAGAAGATATATTGAGAGAAGTATAGGCTGAGAAATAGGGTAGTGCATTGGAAATGCTAAATTAGAAGAAAGTGATAAATATAAAGATCCATAAGTACATTGAAAGTATATAGATGCATAAAGGAGGTAAGTATATGTAGATTAAAGATATTGATAGAGGTACAGGATGAGAAATAGGGTAGTGCATTGGATATGCTTTTTCAGGAGAAAAGTAACAAACACACAGATCCAAGTACATGGAAGGTACATAGATGCACAATGGAAGCAAGTACATGTAGACCAAAGATGCACCAGATAAACTCAGGTTTTCAAGTGTTATTGTACTTTAATTTTTTTTTTTTTAACAACATAATTATTCTACATGTTTATACAAAGCAATAAACAAAGATAGGTACATATCAATAGTGAAAATAAATGCTTATATACAGAGGGATATGCTGTAAATTTCTGTTTGCGTATGGTGCTTATGTGGGGAAGAGCCAATTCTTGAGTAGTTTTCTGAAGATAAGGTGGCTGTCCATGGATCTTATGTTGGGGGTAAAGAGTTCCATAGTTTGGCTGCTTGAATAGAGAAGGATGTGCCACCCATGGTTTTTTTCTTGTATCTTGGGATTATGAGGCGAGGTGCCAATTTAGAGCGGAGGTTCCTTTGTTGAATGTGTTTGGTGATTTTATTCCTGATGAAGAGTGGTCCCATTCCATGTATTGCTTTGTGGGTGATACAAAGCAGCTTGAACGTGGATCTTCTGGCAACCGGTAACCAATGCAGGGCTTTCAAGGCAGGTGAGATGTGGTCTTGCGGTTTGATATGCAAGAGTAATCTGGCAGCCGAGTTTTGAATCCGTTGTAGTCTTTTCAAGGTTGTTAAAGGTGATCGTGGTAGAGGCTATTGGCGTAATCGAGTTTGGACAGAACAAGGGAGATGGTAGCTTGGACCTTGTGTGGAAATCCCAAATGAGGGAAAATTTGTCGCAGCGTTTTTATACTGACAAAGCTTGATCTTGCTAGTTTATCCACTTGGGCATTCATCGATAGCTTGGAGTCCATGGTCATTCCGAGGTTTCTTACTCCCTTCGATACTTTAGACGGTGATCCCAGTTCCTATTTATAGAGAGGGGGGGGGGACGGTAGGAGCTGATTGTTAGGTCCAGTGACCCTTGCTCCCGATTGATAACTAGTACAATAAAGGGAGTCACTGTTCCTTGTAAAGGGAAATCAAAGAATGAAGTTTTGTCCTGTGCTACTCTATGTGTGGGGATAGTGTGTCCTCATCATGATGCCCTCACACACCCCGAAGGATGTCATGCTTCATCATAGGGCTTGTTGCTCCTCGTCGGGCCGGCGCTGCAATGCCCTACGGGTCCCCCGAAGGGTCTCTTTATCGGAGATCTTTTGATGAAGAAGCCGTATGGGTGCGTGCGTGTGAGTGGTAGTGAGGTCTCAAGTAGTGTTTTTTAAAAATGACTGGAGGGGAGTGAATATTTTTTATTAAGGTGATCCCTCTGTCATTGTTAAAAGGTGTGTGGTGCTGCTCTGGGGGATATTATGTCCCTAGGTAGCTAGATATACGTCTCTAATGGGCGTATAAGGTGGTCGACATGTTTCACGCTCTCTGTGGCCTCAGGAGGAGATCCAAAGCGTTTCTTCAGGACCAAGGTAAGTTTAGGTATCACTAGCGGCCTGGATTTGACCCGTGCTGCTAGGTTAATGAGAGGGAGTAGCGTCCCTGAAAAGAGAAGAGGGTAGGACAGAAGATATGTTGGTATTTCTCTATAATGAGTAGACACGGACAATACTCATTATAGAGAAATACCAACATAGAGTAGCACAGGACAAAACTTCATTCTTTGATTTCCCTTTACAAGGAACAGTGACTCCCTTTATTGTACTGGTGATCCCAGTTCATCAGGTCATAATGTTTCCAATCGCCACACGTGAGTATTTCCGTTTTGGAAGCATTTAATTTGAGGTGGGTCCAAGTCATCCACTGATCCACGGCTCTGAGACAACTGAAAATTGGGGATTTTCCAATGTCTTTGGGGCATTCCAGTTGAAGGAGTATTTGCGTGTCATCTGCATAGTTATAGCACGTGAGGTGAAATTGATTGATCAGTACAGGTAATGACTTCATGTAGATGTTGAAAAGCAAGGGCGAGATGATAGAGCCTTGAGGGACCCCTGCTTTTGTGGAGTATGGTTTGGACGAGAAAGGTGGGGTATGGATGACATTAGTTCTGTTTGGAAGGTAGGACGCGATCCAGTCTAGAGCAGTCCCCTCTATGCCGGCTTCATAGAGTCTTTGTTTCAGAGTGTCATGGTCAACTGTGTCAAATGCAGACGAGAGGTCCAAGAGGAGTAGCGCAGCAACCCCGTTGCGGTCTACTGTATTCTTCAGGTCATCCCAGATGGCAAGGAGGGCAGATTCAGTGCCTCTTACCGGACGGAATCCCGTTTGGAAGTCTGAAAGTATGTCATTCTCTTCAATGAATTGTGACATCTGGGCGAACGCTGCTCTTTCTATCAGTTTGCCCAGGAAAGGTCCATTTGTAATGGGTCTGTAGTTGTCAGGGTTCAGCGGGTCCAAGTTTGTTTTCTTCAGTAAAGGGCCTATGTATGAGTTTTTGAGTTTTTCTGGAAATATTCCGGTAGGTAAGGAATCGTTGATGATTCTTCTTACTGGAGTGGCAGCAGAGGTTGTTAAAAGATTTGTCTTGAAAGTTTGTGGTGGACACGGGTCAGAAGGGCTGCCGGCAGGCCTGCTTGTTTTGACCAGGTCCATAAATTCATTGTGTGAGATGTGTTGGAAGGAACGGAGAGACTGGGTTAGAGTATTCTTGGATTGTTGTTTTGTACAAGGGTTAGTGCTGGTGCTTTGTTTCTGTTTTAAGTCCGTGTAATGATTTGCCAGTTTGTCTGTGAAATATTGAGTAACAGGATGAGTTCCTTCTAGGCAATTTGGTTTGCGAAACTCATTGAGTATTTTATAGAATTCTTTATTTGCACATTTAGCATTTTGAATTCTGTCTGAATAGTACCTTTTCTTAGCTTTTTTGATAGCTGACTTGTATAATCTGTTAATTTTCTGTAGGTGAAGTTTGTCTTGTTTGGCGTTTGTTTTGAGCCAGGTACGTTGCAGCTTTCTAATTTGTTGTTTTATGTCTTTTATCTCTATGTTTCTCCAAGGCGCTTTTTTCTTTTGTTCTGTTGTGTGGTTTTGAGTGGTATCAGTATGTCAAAAGCTTCCTGTAGCCACTCATATAGTTTTTGAACAGAATGTATTGTTTCCAGATTTGTACTGAATGTTAGTTGTGTTTCTAAGTGTTCCAAATTTAGTTTGTCCCACAGCCGATAGGTGGATGGATGTAAGGTAGTTTTAGGTGAGTTGCTTAGTGTTGTTTTATGTTGAAAAGCAAGCAAGTGGTGGTCTGACCATGTGACTGGAGTTATAGTTTGAAAGTTAACTAGTTAAGTATTAGCAAAAATGACATCTAGGATATGTCCAGTGATGTGGGTGGGTTTGTGGACAATCTGATGCAGGTTCAGTGCGTCTAGGCCAGTGATTATTGTTTTTGGAAGGGTCATATTGGGTTTGTCAAATCAAATGTTGAGGTCACCCAGAACGCATAGGTTGGAGTGTATTGTCAGGTTTGAAACTGTGTCTAGAAGTGTGTCTGGGAATGTCGCCTTGCTAGGTGGAGGTCTGTAAAGGAGCAGGAAGTTACAGGAGGAAGACGGTGTGGGATTGCATCTGGTGAGAAGAGCCTCACAATTCTTTATGGTGATGTCGTCAACTTTAGTGATATGTAATGTTTGCCTGAACACAACAGCTAGACCACCTCCTTTTTTGCCTATACGATTTTGGGTGATCGTTTGATAGCCTAGAGGAACGGCTTAATGCAGGACTGGAGTCATATCATCTCCCAACCATGATTCAGTTATGAATAGTATGTCTGGTTTTGCATCGGTGAGAAGGTCGTAGACGTGATGTTTGGTTTTAGAGAGGGATCAAGCATTTATTAGTAGACAGTTTAGAGAATGGGCTTTGGTGATAGTGAGACTTTGTTTTGTAGAAGAGTGATCAGTATTGTGTGGGTTTGTAGCAGGTGTGTTTTTAGTGCTTGTATTAGCTGTATTAGGATAGCAATCGTGTAGCTGTTCTGTATCATGTTCCTCATCCAGCATGCTAAGAAGGCATTTTGATGGGTCTGCGTGTGTATGTGGTGGAGATGGTGTTTGAGAGTGAGTTGGTGTGCAGTGTTGTTTTTGTGGTGTAACATTGTTGTGCAATAGACATGGGGAAGCGAAGTTGTGAGGTGTGGCACGTTGCTTATATTGTTTGCGTGTGTTTAGGGCGGAAGGTGTATGAGTCAGGGGTGGTGGTGCAGCATGTGGGTCATGTAGTAAGGTGCTAAATTGTCCAATGGATGAGAGGCGTCAGAGTAATCTCCTCAACATCATAAACTTCGTAAATTCCAATTACTGGTTCCTGTAATTTTCAGTATTGAAAGGATGGTCAAAATACAGTCCTTTTAAGTGTATGTGCTTGAATGTCTTGAACTAAGTTCAAGGCATACCTTGACTGCCCCTTGTCAAGGTCACACTCTGCAAGATCACCTTTTTACTGAAGGTCCACTACGCTCTTTACCAGTGTCCACTTCTGGGGAAAGAGGACACCACACCGCCCGGAGTAATTCTGGAGCGCATTTAGCGCAGATGAGTTCGGTCTTCCTACTGTTTGAACGCCGCGTTTCATATGCATTCGGTTCTATCCTGGTACAGTGGCGTAACAAAACTTGAGGGGGCCCGAAGCTCTGGACCAAGTCCGAAGCTATCAGACCAGGGGCCTGCCAGCGAATGAATGAATGATGAATGAATGAAATCATGTTATCGTATAATTACTTAAAATCATTGCAATGACACACCTATTGCCACAATAACAGTTAAAAAAGAAGAAACATTTTTTTTGGCTAATAATACAGGCCAGAGGACCGTTAAAAACCAACCTCTCCCCTTACAAGTTGTCTTGGCATGAAAAATGCCTGTGCAAAGTCAGTCGGCTAGACTGTAGACAGGGCCTCCCACATTTATAAACAATAGCTCTCTGACAGCGAAATAACTTGCTCGTTGCCTCTGTTTGGTGCATCCAAAAGGCCTAGTCCCACCCGTTTTCAAAGAAAAAAAGTATTCTACTATAAACAAAAGTGCACTAGACAAGCGGAAAAACTCCGGCCCAGATACACACCTATAACATCAGTAAACCTTAAGAAGACAAGTCTGGTATTTAAAACTAAAGAGCCATTAAAAACAAGCTGTCTCCTTGGGATTAACATGGCATGGAAACTACTAGTGCAGAGACAGTCAGCAAGATTGTAAGCAATTCAAACCCAACTTTGTAAGCCACCATGACATGGAAGTACTAGAGCGGTGTCAGTCAGTGAGATTGTAAGCAATTCATCCCCAACTTTGTGAGCCAACAAAGCTCTCCCCTTGCGGATTCACATACCATGAATGGAGCTGGTGCAAATTCAGTCAGCGAGATTGTAAGCGATTCATCCCCAACTTTGTAAACAATGACTCCATATCATGACTTGGAAAGTGCTAATGCAGATACAGTCAGCAAGATTGTAAAACAAATCATCCCCGCACTTGTAAACAATGACTCGGTGTAAAGACGCAGCTTGATCGTTGCCCCTATTCGGGGCGACCAGTTGGCTTTAGCCGAGATGCCATCAAAAGCCGAGCATTCCCCTTGCAAGCTAACATGGCATAAGAAGGTGCTAGTGCATAAACAGTCATAAGGATTGTGGGCAGATCATCCCCATATGTGTAAACGATGACTCTGTATCACAACATGAAAGTGCTAATGCAAAAACAGCTGGCACGCTTGAAAACAATTCATCTCCACATATGTGAACAATGACCATGTGCAAAAGTACAGCATAGTGGTTGCCCCTGTTCAAGCCAACCAGTTGGATTTGGCCCAACATGACGGAAAGACAAGGAGCACTGTGCAATGTGGCGCAAGGTCTATTTGCCAGTGCCAGAGTGGGTCCCTGAAACTCGGGGACCCCCGCACTGCAGGGGCTGTGGGGGCTTTTGTGACAACACTGGTAGAGGAGTTCTATATACCTGAGGAGGGATGCTCCCAGTCAGCGTGCAAGCTGACCGCCATGTTCTCCACTGCCCCCCACAGTGGCTTGATTACTGCTGTTATTATTTCCCGGACTCACAACGTTTCCTCTCTGGCTCCCAGTGATGTGCTTTCCTTTAGCAAACAGAGAACTAATATCATTCATCTAAATAAACACTAGTTGGATAAAACAGTAAACAACTGCATCCTGTCCCTTTGAACACGGGTGGATCACGTATACAACAGGATCCAAAAAATACATTTTGCTCAAATTTATGCCCCCAGAACATTGATTCAGCAGTCAATATGAACCGGAAATACATTATTACATGATCTTCTCAGCAGAAAAAGTGATGGATGGAAATGTTTGAATCAGTCTGACAACTGGCTAATACTCTGAAGGCATTCAATCCCTAATTGTTTAGCTAGCTATAGCACACAGCGTGATATTATATGCGAATCAGCCTCGCCCTTTACCAAAAGAGACAGTCCAGCCTAAACTGCTCTAGATTATCAGTAGCTCCAGATATGTTTGTAATCGGTTTTAGTGTAGGCCACTCAACTGGCAGCTGATGGGAGAGTGAGTCAAAAGTCTTAATGTGAGCTACTACTCAGGTCACACACTACTCCTACGGAAGATTCAACAAAGCCATGAGTACAATATGGGCAACCATGGCGCTCCTTGGGTACCTTGTTCAAATAATTTAATTAGGAAAATAAAACAAAAATAAAGTAATTAGACCAGGGATTTAAAAGAAACTCAAAAAGTAAAAATGTTTAATTGGGATCAATCCAAAAATGCATTGTGTTGGCAGAAAAAGAAAATGGAAAAAATAGCTAAAATTGTCCGTGCCCTCCTGAGCTGTGATCAGGACATGTGAGACTCAAGTAAATAACCTGTGCACATGCATAGTCAGACTGAAGTTGAAGATTAGTGTAATAAAAGGCCCCTTTTTGAGTGGTCAACCACATTTGTTGCTAGTTTTATTGCTGGAATTTGGACTCTGCTCACTGGGACACTGCTGTCCAATTCCCAGGGTATGTGCTCTGACACTCAAAGACATGTTGAATTGGTATACTACTAATTGGCATATTTATTTACCTATGAGTCCCTAGTATATGGTACAAAGTGTACCCATGGCTGTAAGTTAAATGTCAATAGTGGACTACATCACACAACATGACTGCAGGCCTGCCACTAGTAATCTGGCTCTGTAGGTTTAGACTGCAAATTCAACCTGCCAAAATAACACCTTTTAACAAGCCAAAACCTTCCTTTTAAATATGCATTTGTGAGATCAGAGGACTGGATAGTCCAGGAGTGAGTCATGGCCATCACGGGGTGAGCTGACAATATGCCCAAATTGATGCAGCCTGACCTCATCAGTGATATCTGCGAGCCTTTAGCCTCCAGGTGATGTATTCTCTTCTCTGGCTCAGCTGTGTCTTCCACTCTATTGTTGCCTTTGGCATGTGTTTTTAGGGTGACAAGTGCCTTGTCTGAGAGGAAGTACCTAGGCTCTAGAAATTTTGAGGATGACATTCTCTGGGAATCATGCCTCCATAAATGGAGTCGGAGCTTGAGTTTCCAGACTCCAGTGAAGCCTTAAGGCTATTTCCATATGATTGGTACTTTCCTTGGAGTTCACTATGGAGAGAAAGAGGGCTAAACACTGCATTCAGCAACTGTGACAATGTGCTAGCTGGAGGACCAAAGAATTCATGCATACTATTCTGAGTACCTGATCATTTTACACCATGGGCAATCAGCTTAGTCCTGTCTGGGACCATGTTATCACGCTTTGTGCAGTATCTAGAAGATGTGTTGATAGCAATATTGACGAATAAGCTGACGACTGAATTGATTAATATTAGGCATTATAAATAGTTAATAATAGTTAATAAACATTAAATAATGAATAGTTGTTAGGTGATTATAGCAGCATGCAGAGCAGTGCAATGCATCTCAAAGCGTCTTCCTACCTCTCCTTTTAGAGCAAAAATGATTATTTTAAGAATTAGGAAATGTATAGCCATGCACCTGAGTATAGATATGGACTATGCTTGACCCCACAGTAACCCGGACAGTAATCCCTCAACCTCTGTCATGCGCTACATCTGCCTCACCTGTTCAGCAGTGGTTGGGGGAAGCAGATTGTTGTTCATTCTGATACTCCGGAGCAGGGTTTTCCAAAGTCAGTCCTGGAGGGCCGGATCCATGCCAGCATTTTAGCATATCCCAATTTAGATAAATGCAGTTATCTTAAAAATCTGTCATGGATCTGTCCCTCCAGGACCGACTTTGGAGAACCCTGCTCTAGAGGGTGCACAGAGATCCGACTCAAACCTGAAATGTGAGTGAGAATGAATGAGGGCCATTCAACGGCTGCACCTGAGCAGCAGTTTCCTCTGCCCATGTTCTATACTCACTCCATTGTTACAATCAGTCCCTGATGCCTGGAATCCAGGAATTCCGGGATGTAATAATGCACTGCCTGGTGCAACGAGAATCAAAGGCTTTCAAATGCTCGTGAGGCTCACAGGACTCAAATTCAAATTCAGTCGACTATTTCAGCAACTAAGCAGGCATTCAGATGTCGATGGTTCCAAACAAACAATAGAGTCCACCACAAACTACACCGGACACTGCCTGACCTGCACTGCCTTCTCTCACACCACAGCACTGCAACTGCACAGACAGCGCTCACCCAGCCTGTGAAACTGTTCTCCGTCGCTCCTAGGGGGTTCAGAACAGGTAAACCAACCACAGATATCATCTGCATGAACAATGGCAGTCACAAGCAGTAGTGGCAGTGAGGCCAACTGGCAATTGATGCACAAGCAGGGGCAGACAAAGGCATGTTTGGCCACGTCTGCGGAGTGTGTTTCCTTCTACCCCACCAGAACCTGCATTTATCCAATACAGATTACCCAAAGCACCTTTAGCAGTAGCATTATCATGTAGCATTGATGTGGGTAATAAATTGGATGGAATCATTTACAATAAAAAGGAGCTTCTGGAATTCCCCCTGGAATTCCCCCATACAATTACTAAAGATAATCTTGTGAACAGTTCAGACAATTTTCTAAATCTTCATACCTGGTTGTTGATGAGCTTATATCCAGCATTTTCTTTGTTCTTCTTCAAAGCATGTTCAATCTTAAAAATACCTCCATTCATAACTTCTAATGAAGTGTTTTAATAATAATTTTAACTGTTGACCTTTTAAAATAAAAAAGTAATTAAGAAGTAAAAAGGCTTTTCCTCTTTTCAGAAAGCAATTCTCCATGGTCTCAAAATATGTTTATATGAAAACTGTTCAGAAAGATCTACTACAGACATCTCTACTGAGAGGTGAAGGAGAAAACTGTGTGTTGTCCTAGTTGTTCATGCATGAAAGAATCCAGGTATTTTTTCATATTTTATTCCTGTTTGTTGCTCCCAAGCTCAGAAAGCCCAATTTGAGTATATTCTTCCCAAGTCCAAGGGACCCTAATGCTGCTTCCCTTGACGAGCGGCTGACAGGCTAGTAATGTCCTGTTGCTTGTGTTCCAACTCAGAGGGTTTGTGGCCAATGCAATTTGTAATGGCAATGTGTATGAGGGCCCTGAATAAGGAAGTAGTTGTTGATAAGTATCATCTGCCAAAATCCATTGAAATGATATCAACATTAGCGAATGCAAAGTGTTTCACCACCTCGGACATGGCAACCACTTGCCACCAGATTACATTGGATGTGCGAGACGTTAGTATGCATGCCTTTACCATGCATGTGATACAACACGTTGATCTTTTCAATGCGTTGTATCTCATTGTGGGTCTTTACCTTCTCTTTTTTACTCTTAGACTCCCTCTACCTCTTTCCTCTCCTAGACCCTAATATCACCCTTACCCTCCCTTGCCTCTACCCATGCCTAAACCCTAAAACCATCCTTACCTACCTTTACCTCTTCCCTCCTCATAACTCTAAAATCATTCTTACCTCCTTTACCTCCACCCACTCCTAAATCCCAATATCACCCTTACCTCCCTTTTCCTCTGCCCACCCCTAAACTCTATAATCACCCTTACTTCAACCCACATCCTAAATTCATCCTTACCTCCCTTTATCTATACCCACCCCTACATTCTAAAATCACCCTTACCTCCCATTACCTCTACCCATCACTTTACCCTAAAATCACCCACAACTCCTTTTACCTCTACCTGCTCCTAAACAACTTTTTTTTAAAATAACATAAAAACTATGTTGCTTAAAAAAATGTATGTACCTACATGGTAAAGTACTGAGTAGTAAAGGTAAAGACCTATAATACATACTTACCGGCGTGGTGATTACCTGCGAGGAAAAGGTCAAGCGTGGTAAAGGATGTGCGGTAAACACTGTTTCCTGATCAAATTGCATACTGATTCTCAAGTTTACACTGCTTTTGTGACTCTGATGTGGGCATATAAGTTGCTTAGAATGCCTTTTGGGCTGGTCACTATGGAAAGTGCATGTTGTTTCCTGTATAATGTTTTTGTATTTGGTTCTAACTGGAGTGAGCATAATAAGAACATTTGAGTGGTCCTTGCGAAACTAAAGAAAGCGGGCAAGACATTGAAAGTAGACAAGTGTTTGTTTGGCACAGAGGAAATATAGTATCTAGGTCATTCTGTGACGAGGCAGGAGGTGAAACCCAAGCAGTAGTTGGTGGTCACCATCTGTAATTCATGCGCTCTGACCATTAGTGAAGAGGTAGTTTTGTTTCTTGGCATGGTGGAATTTTATATTTGTTTTCTGCATGTTATCAGAAAAGTCCAAGGAATTGGTTTGATTGTGCAGGAAAGTTATGGATTTTTTGCAGACCAAGGATTGCATGGTTGAATTGGAACTGGTTAAATCTGAGCTGGAAGGGCACCTGATTTACCGGCCTTTGTGCCTGGAAGAGAGACAAGGGTGTTCAAGGGTGCTTGCAATAAAGGGTTGGGTGTGTGCCTCGATGAACCCAGCGTAGACAAGGAAAGTATGGGTGATTACAGAAAGTCCACTGCCTCAGCACAGGTGCAAACCTCGACAGTTCACTCCGGCATGACAGACAGCACATCAGTGAAAGATATGTTTAAGAGGGGCAGAGATCCACCTGCAGGTTTGTGCAGTGTGTGTACTAGATATGCCTGCAGAGGTCGCTCAGACCTCATCGCCTTTGCCAATGGTTGCACTCAGCGGAGGGGAGAGGCACACTGATTGTGCTCCACCTCATAAGCAGCACACAATCATTGTGCCTCCGGAAGAAATGTTTATCCCTGAACCCACATCTGTAATACAGCATGGACACAAAGGTATTCCTTTTTTTCATGGGGCGTAGTCCATCCTTGGGATCCCAGGAGCGCACATTTGTGACATCATAATCCGTATTACGGAATGGGCGGTGCAAACATCTGCGGCCCCTTTTGTAATATCAAAGAGCCAGGGCCACAGAAAGCAGAAACAAATGCCAATTGCAACTTTGTATAATATGATCACTGGTGTAAAGTATTGTATCAATCATTTCTTGTATTTAATATTTGAAATATCTTTCAATCGAGTTCCAATACAGATCTCCACACATTTAACCCCAAGCATCAAATGATCAATAGTCAGACAGAGGCACCCATATTCCAAAAGTTAATTGACCTAGTATTAGAGAACATTGTGAGGGGATACAAATTGTCTTCACTGATTGACGAAAACGTTAAGATTTCAAGAAGCAAATACTTTAAAGGCAGGTGCCCTTGACCCAGCCTCCCTGAACTCCTTACCCAAGGAAATATATAGACTGTCCACATTCAATAAAAAGGAGGTGCCATTAAATCCAAAATGTTTCTGTGAATGCCGTTTACTCGTTAACATCGCAATATTTTAGCATCAAAACTAAACACTAATAGTATGTTTATGTAGGTCTAGGTGTGTGTAATAGCACAACACTTTTGGGATAAAAATGTACTCAAAACACCAGACTAATGTGCCACTCCCACCATACAACACACATACATTCTTCCACCACAGTTGTTTTAAAGATAACCCTTTCTACGTCTAGGTGTAGGACCTGAAAGAATCCTGCCAGCATTGAAGGTGAGCTGAGCTGACCCGGCAGTGTTTGAAGGGGATTAGGGTCAGGGTTCATTGTGTAGTCTGTCATGTCTGAGATTAGATAGTTTGGCTAGGCTCCTGCCGGCCATGTAAGTGACTCTGGATTTATTGACTGTCTGGAAACATTATCAAAGCTTCCAAGCCCGGTTGACACCTTGCAAACAAAAAGCCCATTATTTCAGTAGTCCTGATAAGATTTACATGGGATTTGCATTTTTGTTATGATTGATTGGGCAGTTAAGGCGTTTTATACAGTCCAGTTCATTGTGATGTCGGGGCCTGTTTTCAATAGTAAGTAGCCTTTTCTACAAGGTTGATGCATGTGAAAGTATTACAAAATCTGCCCTGCCATGGAGGACATCACCACTAGGACAGCACAGCAATGATGAATACTTTGCAAACTCTTTGCACGCGAATACGTTATTTACAAAGGGAGAACATTCCAGAATATCTGGAGTAAATTCAGCATCCTGGTAGGTGCAACAGTTCGCTCTTTGATTCCCGTATACACCCCTCCCACCACCACCCCCCAAAACCAGTTTCAGTTTAACCTGTTAGCTCAATGCTTTCCTTTGTGGTTGGTGCTGAGTAAGAATTGCTCCTAATTTACAGAAAATAGTACTAGACCATCTGCCTAGGCATTACTTTTTCCTGTTCTCCCTATTTATGGATGAAAACGAGAAAGCGGAACACCTGGGCCAATGCGCTTCACCATAAGCATGCACTATATGATACGCTCGCCATATTTAAATTCATTCATTCATTACAGCGAATTTCACTTCAGTGTATGTTTTTAGATCTATAAATTGTGAAAAGGCATTTCTTCGATCTCCAGCTGCAAATATAATTCTTTCCGCATCTGGCCAATGGCAATGCACCTAAAAGTGATAAATTGTTTATAAAGTGGTATCTCTTGGTTCATTGTTGCCATGTGTGTCACCTGCTGTGGGACAGGAATCTGAAAGATAGCGCTTTCAAAGATAAGAATTGAAAATGTTACATTCATACTCAAGACAATATTGTTATTTTTGACCATACAGTATAAGAATAACACATCTGGCTCTCAATTGTTAGTCATTGATCTAAAACACCCTCTTTGCTGGCTTCACTTGTTAAAAGCCAGGGAATATTTCAACTTCAGAAAGGGCCTGATTCAGAAAGCCCAAGTTTTCAACATTGGAAATGTAATCCTCTAGGAATATTCCTAGGCTGGGGGGTACTTTAATGGCTTTAGTGGGGTTCACAGAGTTCCGAAGAGTAGGACTGGATGTCCACAGGCTTAGATCTCTTGGACTAATCCACTGAGAAAAATGTAAACATATGGAGTATTCTACATGAGTCAATGGTGTTGAAATATGATCACATATGATCTCATCTCATGCATACAGTTTCTTTTTCTCCAAAGAGAAAATAAAAAACGTATTCCTTATAGAAAAATCCCTTCTCCTACATTCCCATGAAATATGGTTCTGATCTTTTACTCCATGGACAGGAACTCAATCCTGATTGTCATAGTTTTAGCTTTGTGTGTTTCCAAGATGGGAATCCTTCTGCAAATACTTTGTAAATACCTGCAAACCTTTGAGTTTCTGGGTTTTCACAGAAATTTGTAGAGCACCTCTGTGGAAGGGTGACATTCCCATTCCTGCATTTATGAATGCAGACTGGCCTCCATTTTGGTGAATTTGCAGCATCCGTATGTATGTCTTATCAGTGTAAAATTCCACCAATCGCGATTCTCTTCATTTATTTTCATAAAATGTAGATTTTTGCGCAGTTTAATGGCACGTAATGGCACAAAACATTGGAGAACCAGGTCAACCGTAATTTGCTTTGAAAGTTATCATCACCGTCCTCAAGACACATCACTCTGCTATTAACCATCACAGCTTGGAGTATGCACATCATTTTAGACCTGCCTTAAGTATTGTACACCTGGCAACCATAGACTTTCATTGCTAGAATTTATTCAAAGTTTTACCACCAAATCACGCTTACAACACACATACTGCCTTGACCCCCACCTTAAGCTCATGGAAAATATTAAATATTTCACTTACGCTCAAATATTACCCCAGATTTCAGAACACCATCTCAGGGTCATGGAATATGTGTTCAATTAAAACTTGCCATAAATATTACACCCGCCTGCAGAAAATCAAATGAAAGCCATCAGATTGCTCAGTTATGTAGTCTGCCTCAATTGGAAACACCAGACTCCTGCACCCCTCTCAACCATGTATTATGCAAACTAATTCTTCTGACCCAAGTGTTATACTACGTTCTACAACACCATGTCAGAGTCATGATATATGCTAGCTATTGCTCACTGCTTAGTGTTGTGCACACACTGCCAATAAATAACAGCTTGGTTTAACTTTTGAGCAAGAATGCCACCAGTTTTGGAACGTTTTATCACTTCCTGAAAAGCACTATTCACTATTCATGTTTCAGATATTGTGTACATAGAACACAAACTTCATAAAACAGTGTAAGCCACAAAACATATAAGAAAATGTATCATTTTACATAGACGAGTTACAGAATATGCACAATTATCAAATTATCACCCACTCAGCAGAAAAAAATATTTAAATAAAGGCATCATCCTCTCAAATTAAAATCCAAGTATAAAATATAGCGTGGCTCAGTAGCCACCTGCAATGCATCCATCATATCTGGTAGCCATAGACTGTTGGATCCTTTCTTATCATGTAGAGGACCAATGTTTACTCATAGCATCCGTGCCTATTATGAGGATAGCCCCAGAACATGGCAAACTGTAATCTAATAAAGCACACATTTTTGGCACTTTGAACCTCAAAACCATCTACACAACAATGCCCACACTGAGAAAAAAACGTAGACCTTTGAAGTCTTGAGAGACGTTTTTTACAGTGTCTATAGAAATCATAGCAGCATTGGAACTTAGACCATTCATGTCATGCATGAACCCTTTGAAACTGCAGAGGAGAACCATTGGGCAAAAACTGCTATGTGTGCCAAGTGACACACACAATTTTTGGAACCTGATGTAAGAACTAAAATATAACCTTTCAAGCATGACAGACCAAAGAAATACACCTTTATGATATCTCCATGTCATAGATGACATACATGAACTAACCAAACTATGATGGTGCAGGAAAACCGCCTTTTCTACATGGTCACCCCATGGTTTTCGCCTTTTGCTAGAACCTCTATTTTTACTGGTGTTAGCACTTTGTGCACTTTAACCTGCTGGGATATTTCATTTGAAGCAGCCTTGCATCATACAAATCATATAAACATAGACCCTGCTAACCAGTGGTAAAGTTCCTGTGCTATCCATTTAAACATGGTTGATTTGGCATATTCCTAACTGATATATTTTATATTTAACTTATCTACAAGCCCTAGCATATGGTAATAAGTGTACCAAGGGCCTCTGAGTTAATTTCACCAGTGGACCGCAGCACCTATTGTGCCATCCACTATAGTGCAGTGTAAACCATTGCTTTAGGCTACCATTGTTGCCTGACTGTGGCAATTTAAACACTGCAATTCGACCTGTTGAAATAAACGTTTTTGACAGATCAAAACGTCCCTTTTAAACATATTAAGTCACTCCTATGTAGGCCTCGAGTCTACAAGGTAGGGTGCACAACAGTTTTTAAAAGTAGGACATGTGGATATTTAATGGTAACATGCCCTTGCAGTGGCTAACACCCAAAAGCTATTATTTCACTGGGACAGACCTAGCTATCCTACGTAGAAAAACCAGAGTACTGATTAATATCCTAATGCTGTATCTCAGGAATGGGGCTAGCTAGAAAAATTATTAAACAACAATTTTTAATAGTGATAAAAAATCCAATTCAATGGTGCAGTCAGATTTTAATAAACATTAAAGGAAATTAACTTTCAGAGAGTTGTTTCCCTTCCTAAACTTCTTGGAGGCTAAGGGTCTCATTACGATGGCTGAGGGAACGCCACCGACAGGCTGTCGGTGGTGGTCCCTCCGCCATCGTAAATCAGTTTTCCCCCACCATATAATGATGGTGGGGGGAAGTGTGGCGGTCGGAAAAACCAAACGCCAAGGTCCAGATGGGCGGATTCAATCCGACAGCCCGTCGGGCTCACCACGTGTCCCTAAATTGTGGCGGTGCCTGTCAGGCACCGCCGTAGGGGTTATAATATCCCTTTCCTCTGGTTATTCCGCGGCAGTCAACCTGCAGCGAAATGACTGGCGGAAACGGATTTGGGGGCCCGTAGCGGGTCCCCCTTAATCCCTGGGGCAGGGACATGTGCCCTGGGGGGCACTTATGGTGTCCCCTACATAACCCTGCACCATGTGGCAGGCACCATATGGTGCCTGCCACGTAGTGCAGGGTTATGTACACTCCATATTTTTTGTATTGCGGCGGGGGCTGCTGACAGCATCCCCGCCTCAATACAAAAGATAGGGGATGCGACCGATGTGGTGGCGGTCGCATCATTATTCGGATTGTGGGTAGGCCGCCTCGTAGGCGGCCGGTCCCAAATCCGATACGATGGCGGATGGACTGAAGTCCGTCCGCCATGGTAATGAGGCCCTAAATTTGCATTTACTCTCCCACTTCTGCCAGCCAATAATTAGCATTTAAATAGGTATGAAATGGTTGCGAAATGCCTCCCAGGAGCAAACAATAGGCTGGCCTAAATGGGCAGAGATGACTCCTCTGAACCTCCTAGAATATGCCGGGTGGAGGTATATAGCATCCTTTTTGACATTACACTGTCAAGTCCTGCTTGACAGGTATGCTGGGCTTACATATCTCACTTTGGGGCACATCAGAGGAAGGTAAATAGGATGCCAAAACAATTCTTGTGTATTCACTGTCTGGTTGCTTGAAAACCTTACTTTTGTTCTACCAGAATTCTGTCTCTGGGTTTTACACATAACACTGAAGCGGCACCTGAAAGGAAGGGAAAGGGAAACAGGATGCCAAAAGAATTCTTGTGTGAACACTGTGTGGTTGCTGGAAACCCCTACTTTTCTTCTACCAGACATCTGCCTATGGGTTTGTTGTGGCGACAGTGTGTGCCCTAAACTGGATTTTAATGTTGGATGTGGGAGTAAACCCCACACACACTCCCAGCCCTCAGAGCACAAGGTTAGTGCGGCCGAAGACCTTTGCGATGTTAAAAATGCCCCAAAGTGGGTAGAGTGTGAACCGAAAACCTTTACTCCATTGGTGAGGGTGTTCCTAGGAGCCATTCCCACCCACTAGCTCATGCCAGAAATAAATTTGCCATCCCCAGGCACCCATTTCAGGACACTCCCGGACCTGAGGAAAAACAGGAGAGGACTGTATCCAGGACAAAGAAGTGGACTCCAAGAGTCTAAGGCTGTCCTCCTGTTCAAGCTACAGGGATACAATAAGCTACAAGAGGCCTTTCCTGTAACTGTCAAGCTGATCAGTGGCAACTGGACCTGGACTAGATCCTGCTGTTGGCCTCTGATTGACACCTAGTGAGTCTCTAAGTGCCTCCCCTGAGGTCGTCAAGGGCTTCAAAAGTGTTCTCCTGTGGTAGACAGGGACTTAAAGGACTAAAGTCAGAAGATCAAATCTTTGACCAGGACAAACCTGGCTGGTGTATCCGACCCACGCTCCATCGCCATCAGCATCAAATTGAGCTGATATCCTGGTCTACTGCAACCATTAACTATCATAGCTATTTGGTGTTTCTTGGCGCTATTCATACTTAAACATTTGAAAAGTTCATATCTCAGTTCCCCTTACTGGATTTTGTCATTTTGAGTCATTTTGTTTATTAAATTGAACTCCATTTTTCTAATTTGTTTGGGATTTTTTCTGTTTTGCATTTTGACTTTATTACTGTTGTGGTACTGCATAAATACCTTACAGCTTGCCCTATGTTCAGCCTGTCTGCTCTGTGCCATAGCTACCCGGGTGTTGAGCTCAGGTTAATTTATTAACTTCGAGGGTTCATCTTGACAATGGTTGTGATTATTCCTGGAGGTGGGTAGTCACCCACCCCAAATAATAATCCAATTTCTTATAAAACGCATATTTAAAAAAAAAAAGGATAAACCCACATTAAGTGAACAAAAGAGATATGCCAAAAATACATGAGATGAAAACTAACTAAACAATAAATATATGTTAAAAAGGGGCATCGTAGACACACCTCAACTGAAAAACAAACATATTTTTAAAACACACGTGGCTTACGAAAAGTGACTGAACAATAGTAGTATGTTTAAAAAAAGTACATGAATTGGACAATAAATATATTTTTAAAATACACGACACGAACAAGCACACAAACGACCTCACCAAACTGAAAAACGTGAATAATGATGACATTCACACATAAAGAGCAGTGTGACAGGAAGTATACATGGTATACCCACACTAAGGAAAGAAGTAATTTTAAATACGAAAAATGAAATGTACACAGCCACGAACCAAACACTAAATATGTGCTAAGTACCTGACAAAAACACACTGATCGAACCACACATGGCATACCCACACTAACTAAAAAATAACGATATGTTTACAAAAAGTACATGAACACAATAGCATCGCCAGAAACTCTTTAGTGCCATTATGCTGTTAATAGGCAGATTTATTGCCGCGCTGCAAAGTCCCCATTCAGAAGCAAAGCTGTCCTGTCCATTTGAACTATAGGCCCCGCCAGGAAAAGATTAGAGTGAAGCCGCTCGAGATACAATCAAAGGGTACCAGTTTTTAATTAGTCCGCTAAATGCGGCAGCGCCTAATACAAATATTTAACTGCGCCATTGTACACAGAGCTCAGCTCGTCACGAGGAAATTTATAGGGGTCTCTGCGGCGACGCGCAATCATTTCCCTCGGGTTATGACTTCTCAAAAGGCAGTTTATTGCCAATAGCACTACACATAAACATACATAGAATTCACTGGATTAGAGCTCGGCCCACGTTAAAATGTTTAACCAGCACTTTATATGAGTGATAGCAATTGAAGACTTTTCGGTTGGGTTAGAAGTACCTTTTAACAAAGATAACATTTTTTACGCCGAGGCCGAGCTCTGCATCACAGTATAAACTCTCGTCCTCGTCAGGTGCCAGACAGTTTGTCTGCTGCTCTTTGTTCCATTCTTATGAAAACTTTCCCTCGGAAGGAAAGTTTTCATTGGATGCTTTGAGAAGTGACAGAGTCCAATGTCTGCCAATGACAGGCAGGATGCAATCATGGAAGCAAAGTTACATTGGGATTAAACAGGAAATTTGTGGTGTCAAAAGAGCTAAACGTTCTCCAAAACCATTAGAAAGTAACAAAGAAATGGTAAACTGAAAGCATAACAGCCTACATTTATCAAGCTACGGTACTGTCAGACACATAGGGCCGGATTACGAGTTCAGCGGTCCATAGGCCTGCCGAACCCGTGGTGGCGGTCCGACCACCGCGGCACTGCGGGACCGCCATCAGTATTTCGACTGCAGTGGTCAGACTGCCACAAGCCTGGCAGCACAAATGAGGCAGCCATATGCAGGCGGTGCGCCCCGGCACCGCAGCGGCACCGCCGAGCATATTACGAGTTGCCTCACCACCACCCTTTTCATGGCGGTGAGCCCGCCATGAAAAGGGTGGGGGTGAGGTAACATGAGGGCCCCCTGCTGCCTCTGGGCCCAGGGGGTGCATGCAGGGGGCACATGTATTGCCCCCCTGTATTTGCACCCCAAGCCCTGCATGGTGTGGCATTTACGCCACACCATGCAGGAAGGTGCAGTTGGCGCTCTGAGAGCAGTGGCCTGCATGTCAGGCTCTTCAATGAGCCTGACAGACCGCCGCTGTCAGACTGCCGCAGGACCGAATGCCAGACCTGGATTTGACTCCTAATCTGACAGGCAGTCGCACCACGGGTTTGGTGGTCGGATCAGGCCTATCATGTTCTACAATAGTCTGGATTGACAGCTCAGCTGCCAGATAGACCAGTTTTTACAATTTTGTTTTACAAATATACTTCACCCAAGGAATATTTCTCTCTCGTCTTATGCTGCTGGCTGTTCTATGTATCATTTCACTCTCTAGGAGGTGCTTCCATTGGAATGTATGAGGGATTATTTTACATTTGAAAAGTACATTCATTCATCACATTGCTCCATTCTCCATTCAATTCTTTATCTCCTATATGCATTCGAGACAGAAAACAATCCATTTTTGCTACTTTTCCCCCATGATTTTTAAAGTCAATAGGGTGCAAAGCAAGGTTTGTGCATACAATGCACACAAACAGCATTTGTGCATGCCTATGTTTACATGTGTTAGCATCTTAAAGCAAGATTTCCTGACTTTGCCATTGCGTTTTGTAATTGTGTTTTATATTTGAATAGTTTTTATTAGGATAAAACATACAGCACAGCCTGCTATGAGGAGCATGAAAAGGAATAAACATTCACCAATAATGAACAATGATCAACTCCTGTTCTCCCCATTCAGTAGAAACTCAATCCGCTCCCTCCGCTACATGCAGTCGGGGAGGAGGGAGAAGACGGAGAGTGAAGGCATGGACGTCATTTAGGGGTTGCCAGGGGTCGCAGCTGTGACCCCTGGATTGCCCTTTGCTACCCCTAGCACTGCCTTTGAGACCCCTGGCCTCAAAGGTGGCAAATTCAGTGCCAGGAACACAGGATCAGCTGGGGCTCCACTGTCTTTATTTTCTGTCAATTTGTTATTACACTAATAGTGAATAAATAAAATATATTATTCACTAATAGTGTAATAAAAATGTAGTACAACAATCTGGAATATGCCCTTCCATGGCAGCTGAGGTAAGTAAAAAATGCTTTTAAATGTATGTTGTGTGCCTGATTGCGGGTGAGAGTGTGTTTATGTGTGAGAGAATGTATATGTGTGAATTTGTGTGTAGTGTAAGTATGTGTGTGTGTGTGTGAATTAACGTGGAAGTCAAAGGGCGTGTGATGTCACTTCCGCTACCCCTGGCATTTCAGTGAATTGACATACATGAGTGATGGGGGAGGGAAAATCACACTATGTCACATTCTTGTTCAGATTAAAGTACCACTGTCTAGGTAGACCCCAGTACATACCCTCAAACACATAATTTTTTAGCCAAAACATTGTGCATTTCATTGAGGAAGATCCTAGAACACCTCTGAGATAGATTTTAACAACCATGGAGTGCTGACTGCGTTTTCCACCACATCTCGGTCAAAATAGTTCAGCCATTGAAATAAGGGACCCCTTACCGAGGACTATTATGATACATCTGGGAGGTGTACATTGGCAGCCACATGCTCATCCTGAGACTTCAAATATACTAAATCATAAATTGTGCAAATGTTCATGCACTAACCCACACCCAACACACCACACCGACAGCACCCAACACCCCACTCTCTGACACTCACGCAGTCCTTCAACCATCCACACAACATTCCACATTAGCATGCATTTTTCTCAACACCTAATCACTCACCACATACATCACAGAAGTGTAGGACCTGCTGCACAACAATGCCCCTTCCTCATGGAAACCTGGCTAAATCCTGCATTGGCACCTGACATGGTCACACCTCCCCCCCCCCATTCCTCTCCAGGCTACAAGATTGCCAGGGGGCGGAATCACCATCATCCATAAGAATACCATCAGCCACACCACATCCATGGACACGTCACAGCTAACTTCACCCTAATTGGCACTGTCATCTACAGACTACCAGGACTGCACACCAAATTCAGCCATGTCGCCAGACACCTCCTGGATCATATTTTCACCAACTTCGACAACATTCGATTCAACGAGCACACACAAATTCCCTGGACGGACCACACCCTTGTCAAGTACAGCATCTCCGACCTGGTCAAACAGACACACACCACCGGCAGACTAGCTCACCGAAACTGGAACAGCATCACTGACAAGGACTGGAACACCACTATCAACACCCACAGAACCCGAACACAGAAACAGAATCAAGCATTTCAACAATTGGATCACCTCCTGTGCCGTCTACCTGGCCCCCCTCAAACAGTGTTTGAACACAATATTGGATAGAAGATATCGTGGGCAGAAATATTGTGTCAAGAATATCGAGACTTCAAATATATCCTGAACAGGAATATCGAAGGTAAAAATATTGTTTTATGTGTTGTTTTTAGTATGTTGTCAAAAAAATCGATGTAGTAAATATTGTTGCATATAATAATGTTTTTTAGTTTTTATTAGTATGTGATATATTGTTTTTTATTCTGTATGTTTATAAAAAAATGTTTTTGATAATTTATTTATTTTTATATTCTACAAATTTGTATTTTCAATTGCATTAATGTTTTTAATTAATTATTAAAATTTTTGTGAGTAGCACGATGTATGGTTTTTGTGGGTAAGGGTGGGAAGATATTTATTAAAATATGTTTTTTTATTTTACACTTTAAGTAAATTTTAAATATATGTAAATTAATCGTTTTGAATTTTAAAATGTTTTTTTTAAAAATATTTTAAAATTTCGTGTTAAATAAGATTTATATTTATGGATTTAAAAAAACTTTAAAAAATATTAAATAATTTTTTTTAGATTTTCATAAAGTAGTAAATTTGGATTTATTTTGGTGTTTAAATGTCCCATACCTTCCCTCAAATTAGTATAGATTGGAGTGGGAATACTAAATGTCACCCCTTTAGTGTCCAGTGCCTTCTCTCAAATTAGTATAGATTGAAGTAGGAATACTAAATGTCACACCTTTAATGTCTAACACCTTCCTCAAGTTGGTTTAGATTGGAGTGAGAATAGTAAATGTCATCCCTTTAGTGTTCAACGACTTTTCTCAAATTAATATAGATTGGAGTAGGAATAGTAAATGTTACCTCTTTAGTATCCAACTCCTTCCCTGAGTTGGTTTAGATTGGAGTGGGAATAGTAAATGTCACCCATTTAGGGGCCGATTCCGATTCGGGCCGGAAAAAATACCGACCGACTCGGTACAGGAATTTAGTCCGACCGACTCGGACCGGCGCCGTACGACCCGGGTAGTACGATGAAATGCATGTGAAATCCGACCGACTCGGACGGAATACAAAACGACCAACCGAGCCGGACTTAAACAAGCCATCCGGCCGGGAAATCATGCGAAACGAACCGACCGACACGCACCCGGATTGAACCCGAACAAAACGTACCCGCGAACTCCGACCCGCGTAGTACGATGCTGTGCGTGCAAAACATGACTGAATCGCCCGGAGCACAAGCCGTACGACCGACACGTATACAAAACCCAGCCGAAGCAACCCAATACTCCGCGACCGACTCGTATGCCGCATATGAAACCTAGCTGACACACAGCGGGAACGAGTCGGACAAGATCGCACCAGACAACTGCAGCGTCCTACTCGGACACAAGAACGACTCCTACATGCACCAAAAACACCAAGGAATTTTTTTTTTAAAAAAAGGGCCAAACAAGCAACCACAAAGCCAATAAATACAGGGAGGAAAAAAAAAATGGAACAAGGACACACCTCCAACTCCACCTACATAAAGGCCACAAATCCCTACCATGATCCTTTGCAAATTCCACTGACCGGCCAGCACAGAACACCATCACGCAGCAACCACAGACACACTCACAGCTCATACATCACACAAGCCACACACCATTACCACACCTACAAATAGCACCCTCACACACACCCAGCTAAACCTACACTCACACCCCCACTTGCACACACACATCAATCACCACCACCACCCATCACCATGCCCCCAAAGAAGAATCATAAGTTCCTAGACAGTGAATTGGAAGTCATGGTAGATGAGATCCTCAGGGTAGAGCCACAGTTGTTTGGTACATTGGTACAACAGACCCCCATGTCGCAGAAAACCAAGATGTGGGCGAGGATTGTCGACGGGGTGAACGCACAATAACCATGTTTGCGCACAAAGGAAGACATCCAGAACAGGTGTTATGATGTGCGCAGGAGGGTCCGGGACCTACTCAAAAAGGACTACCTCCTCAGCCAGCACACCGGCAGTGGCCCTCCTGCAAAACCAGTATACCTCAGGCCCTGGGAGGAGAAGGTGCAGGCCATCCTACCACCAGTGAGCGTATACGGACTAACAGACATCCCAGAGCCTGGTGAGTACACAACTAATATACACAATATGGTGTGACAACACACACACATCACAGTCAAGGGGATAGGCAAACCATGCACCCTTAGCAAATACACAGCAACCAAAAGATATTCATCCCAAGATGTGAATGCTAGTCAGACAAACACAATACCTGCCATCTCATAGTGATATGTAACTGTGTCATGACATGTACAAACCTAACAACAAATACAGCAAGGCAGTGGCACAAATAGAACCAACAAACACTCCCAGATATTTACCCACCACTAGAACACCACCTCACAGGGAAGCTCACTGAAAGGAAGGAATTCTGTGTATGCTGGTGAAGGCAGTGTAGCCAATAGCATGATGGGAGTGGTAGTCACAGATATTGGTCACACCCACAATTGGCCCATCAACACCACTCTGAACCATGCTCACATCACAGGGAGTGGAAAACAACTGACAAGATGGCTGACACTGGGTACTGCTGTGGGGAGCACAAGGCCCTGATGGGAACTGGGCACCAACAAACAACAGGACCACACTGTCAGCCATCTTGCCATTGCTGTCACACTCACACACAGTGAAGTCCACTCAAAAGGAAGGAAGTATGGGCATGCTGGGAAGGGGGTGGAGGCAATAGCATGATGGGAGTTGTAGGCACAGATATTGGTCAGCCTCACAATTGGCCCATCAACACCACTCTGAACCATGCTCACATCACAGGGAGTGGAAAACAACTGACAAGATGGCTGACACTGGGTACTGCTGTGGGGAGCACAAGGCCCTAATGGGAACTGGGCACCAACAAACAACAGGACCCCACTGTCAGCCATCTTGCCATTGCTGTCACACTCACACACAGTGAAGTCCACTCAAAAGGAAGGAAGTATGGGCATGCTGGGAAGGGGGGTGGAGGCAATAGCATGATGGGAGTTGTAGGCACAGATATTGGTCAGCCTCACAATTGGCCCATCAACACCACTCTGAACCATGCTCACATCACAGGGAGTGGAAAACAACTGACAAGATGGCTGACACTGGGTACTGCTGGGGGAGCACAAGGCCCTGCTGGGAACTGTGCAACAACCAACAGCAGGACACCACTGACTGACATCCTGAAAGACAACTTGCACTCCCTGCAATGGAAGCACGTTCCATGGTGGGATATCTGGCTGGGTGGGAAGGAGGACTCACAGCACTGACCATAGTTACAAGCACCTCCCCTCACACACCCCTCAACACTAACTCCACATAACCCACCTGGGAGAATGCAATGCCTCACATCCTAACTGAAGATCCAACAAAGAACCACCACCCTGGGTTATGCTGTGTGAAGCACAGGGACACTCTTGGGACTTGTAGCCAAACAACTGCCAGGACAACACTCCCAGCCATCCTGTCAGCACAGGCACCCCACCCCACAGGGAAGCTGAGTCAAAAGGAAGGAAGGATGGGCATGCTGGGACGGGGGGTGGAGGCAATAGCATGATGGGAGTGGTAGTCACAGATATTGGTCAGCCTCACAATTGGCCCATCAACACCACCCTGAACCATGCTCACATCACAGGGAGTGGAAAAGGACTCACAAGATGGATGACACTGGGTACTGCTGGGGGGAGCACAAGGCCCTGCTGGGAACTGTGCAACAACCAACAGCAGGACACCACTGACTGACATCCTGAAAGACAACTTGCACTCCCTGCAATGGAAGCACGCTTCATGGTGGGATAACTGGGCTGGGGGAGAAGGAGGCCCGGATGGCAAGCAAATACCACCAATGCTGGTCATGCACACACCTCAACATTCACATTGACATGCCACAGGTTGGCAGGACAATGTGCTACACCAATATCACTCTCTGACTGTCACAATTTAGGAGAATGCAATGTCCAGGACCACATCCAGAGGTACAGTCACAACTGTCAGGTGTTTGAACAATTGATGCCAGTAGAAACATAACATACAATCTGTGTCTCTCCCCAAAACAGGTGATGATGGGGACACAGCAGCAGATGAGGAGGAGTCCCTGTCCCAGGCTCCGGTGAACACTGAGCTCACTGGTGTGGATCAGCCTCTGCACTCCTCGGATGGCGAAGAACCAGCTGGACCCTCCGGTGTGAGTCATCATGCAGCACCAGCAGGACCAACATCTGCACCCCCTGCACCCACCCCTCCAACAACTGCCAACACACAGGCCACCCCTGCCAACACGGACAGACCAAGGAACACAAATGACAACAGCGCAGGGACCCAGACCCAAACTGGAGCTGGTGACAACGAGCCCAGGAACAACACCCAAGTGGGCCCACGGTCACCTGTGTGTGCCACCGCAGGTCCTGCACGTGTCGCCAGGGGTGGTGGGAGGGGTGATACACATAGGTCGCTCTTTGCAGAGGGGTCTGGACTGCATGATGACCCACAACTGGCACGCATCGCGGATGCGTACCAGGCTAGCACCGGAGAGGTCAGCCAGGTAGTGGGGATCCTCAAGGACATACAACAGCAGCAGGCTGCCCATCATGCCCGCTTGGACTCCCACATGTCCCGTGTCGAGACACACATGTCACATGTCGAGACACACATGTCACATGTCGAGACACACATGTCTGGCATGGAGTCCAAGTGGGACACATTGGAACAACTGACAGCGGTGCATAGGGACATACTGACATGCCTCCGCCAGATCAGCACCAACATGGCCTCACCTCCCTGTGTGCCCACAACATCTGCTGCTGAAACAACTGCAAATGCCACAGGGAGGGAGGAGGACTCTGGCAGAGAGTCCCCTGCACCGCCGCAGCCTGCACCAGAGGGTCCCCCCAAGAAGAAGGGCCGTCCGAGGAGGCCAAACTGAGAGGCCGATGGCCATCTACATCCCCCAGGAAGCCAACACCTGTTCTGGAACTTTTCCTCTGTGTGCAAACTGCACGCCCTGTCGAAGCCAACCCAACTCTCCACATGACATGGGGAGCTATAGTTGGCCAAATTTATCAGATGACTGTGGACTTTACTCTGGACATTTCAGCTACCAAGACTTCCGAATCACATGGGAACTTTGGATTCCAATTTCTATGTACAGCACCCACCATGCTGTGCACCATCCTCACACCTGTATGTAAATAAACTCACAAATACACCATATCTGCCTCTGTTGTGATTCCAACGTGCTCTCTGTCATGGAGATGGTGATCAGAAAAATGACACTGTGCATGCTAACTGCTACAGCAAGTCCAACACCGTCATGTCAGTCATGGCGACGTTACACATATGAGGGAGACACACCACTAGGGCCACACAACACATACACACCAGGGCCATCAGACTCATCACCTATACTGATGTTGCAACTAAATACAGTGGAATGCACAGACACCCCACCTATTCACAGTCTGTGTCAACTAGACTACAGGTGCAGTAAGCAAATGTCAGTCAGATGTGTGACTACAGACAACGCACATCCCAAAGTGAAGCACAGGTTTATTACACATTTGCAACATGTTGTTTCCACTACAAATGCTAGCTAATCCAACCTGGCTGTGGCCACAAAGTCAAAAAGTGCAGAAGATAGAAAGTCCAGGGGTGTGTGGCACATCACCTGTAGGGAAACGACTGGTTCCACCTTGGAAGTTGAATCATGGATTCGTGGGATCCAAGTTGATCAAACAACTCCGGCAGCACCCTGTGAAGGACAGACATGACACACAGTCAAAACCACTGAAGAACAGCACAGAACGGCAATACTCATGTCTAATACATGTCACGAGATAACTACACAAAACCAAGTTAGCATGTCAACACTGTTGGGCAGTACAGACCACCTGCAAGGACACATCGCTGCACGCATCCAGTCAAGTAGCACATGGCCACACTCAAACAGCACCAGAGCACCACACACACATATCATGCAAGCTCAAATCATTGACATTACAACCCTCTGGAGACTCACATTCAGCTGAAGAAGTTGGTGATGAGCTGTGTGCGGACATCATCATCATCATCATCTTCACTGGCATCGTGACCCAGGCCAGGATCTTCCACAGGTGGCGGACGTTGGTCATCGTCATCCAGGATGAGAGGCAACTCCTTCCGCACTGCCAGGTTGTGTAGCATGCAGCAGACGATGACAATCTTGCACACCTTTGCGGGGGCATATGGGAGGGCCCCTCCTGTCTTGTCCAGGCAGCGGAAGCGGCTCTTCAGGAGACCAAAGGTCCGCTCAATCACCCTCCTCGTCCGACCATGTGCCTCATTGTAGCGCATCTGGGCTGGTGTCACAGGGTTCCTGAGGGGTGTCAGCAACCACAGCATGTTGGGGTATCCCGAGTCACCTACAGACAGACAATTGCACATTAGCCGATTTGAAAATGTGTGCAGGAAAACAACATAGCAGAACACACACAATGGTACAAAGTCAGTACACACCAACAAGCCAGGCACGCTGGTTTGGCATCTGTGACATCATCCTCGGGATGCGACTACTCCTCATCACGTAGGCATCGTGTGCCGAACCGGGAAACGGGCACACACATGTGTGATGGTCATATCTGCAAGACATACCACCAGAGCATTGATCGAATGGTAATGTTTACGGTTCCGGTATGCCTGCTCATGTGCCTGTGGTGGTATCAAAGCCACATGTGTCCCATCAATGGAGCCAATTGCATGTGGCATCCTCCCCAGGGCATAGAAGTCACTCTTGACGTCAGTGAGTTGTTGACGTGTTGGGAAATAGATGTACTCGTTCAGGTATCTCAACATTGCCCCCAAAACATCGCGTAGCACACGGCTGAATATAGTCTGTGACATCCCACCGGCAGTCGCCACAGTGTGTTGAAAGGTACCGGTGGCAAAGAAGTGTAGGGCTGCCATCACCTTCACCTTGGGGGTCAGCGCTGTAGGATATGGACGGCCAGGCTGCAAATGTGGGTCCAACCGCACTACCAAATCCTCAATCAGCTGCCTGGTGAAGCGGTACCGTCGGATGCTGTCACGTTCCACCATCGTTGCCAGGTCTGGGAATGGTCGATGGACAGCAGGAGCCCTGCAGTGCATAGGTGAAGAAAGCAAGATTGTCAGTCACCCCACCTATGTGCTGTTCACCATACTCAATTTCACATGATACATCATTAACAAACACAAGTACTTGATGTGTGTGTCGTTCTGTTTGGACATATATGGCACCTACATGGACATCATCCAACATCTCTGTTCAACAAGTGTTGACAACAGGTTCCAGGGTGTGCTATGGGAAACCATTAGGCTGTGTCACAGTACCCATTTACTGCTCTCACGTTCCACACACATACCACAGTGACATGTCTGGACAGATGCTCCACAGGCATCACAGCTCATTGACAGGTAGATTCCCAGGGACCCTGACTTGCCACATGGACACTGGCATGACATGGCGTATCATGTACACGTCAGAAAAACAAACATGACACCCACAGGTAGTGGCCCCTGTAGCCTCTGCAGGACAGACATGGACGTCTGTGACACACACACACACAACATCAAAGTTCATGCACAAACCACGTGGATGTGGAGACTGTCTCCCTTTGTGCACATGGAGTCAGAGACATGTGAAACACAACATGCACACAGACTGCGGAGGGACATCACTATTGTGGCAATGGGCCACCCTGTGACGTACATGCCTTCCCACATGTGAGCCTGGGGGTATGTGACATGTCATACACATACACAACCTGGAAATGTGACCATGACACATGCTCCAAAATGAAAAGTTGCACACCACAGTGGTCAGGTGCACAACACACAAAGGACCCTGTCCCCATGAACACGTGCACAGCCTGGGTGTGTCTGCCCCCAAGTGCCACCCCAAAAACCACATGTTCACCCACATACACAGATAAGGTTATGCTGCCACACATGCCTTAGATACAGTGTGGACTGGGTGTGGTGTTGTAGGTGTGCCCCTGAGTCCCTGGAAAGTATATGTGGCTGGCATAGGTTCACCAGTGACCAGCATGGTGACATATGCGTGTGACCTGTCCAGGGACGCATTGTAGAGCAATGGACCGATCGGTGTTCCCGGCCGGCCCATTGCATATGATGTGTGCGGGTACGCGTTGAACAGCAATGGACCGATCGGTGTGCCCGGCCGGCCCATTGCATATGATGTGAGCGGGTACGCGTTGTATCCCGGGTACGCGTTGTACAGCAATGGACCGATCGGTGTTCCCGGCCGGCCCATTGCATATGATGTGTGCGGGTACGCGTTGAACAGCAATGGACCGATCGGTGTGCCCGGCCGGCCCATTGCATATGATGTGAGCGGGTACGCGTTGTATCCCGGGTACGCGTTGTACAGCAGTGGACAGAACGGTGCGCACACATTGGCTGGGGCCTGGCATGGCAACGGACGCGTTTTCGAAGCTCCAACGAGTCTGATGCAGTGAATTCAGTTGGCCAGCCACAACAATGTTGCAAAATCATGGGTGTCATGAAGTTGAAGATTTGAAGGATGCTGTGGGCGTGTATTAGTGCTGCTATTCCATGGATTGGTCAGATTCAGAAGATGCAAACGACTTGGACCTATCACTTTGGACACATGGGACAGTATCTGCCTCTGCAGCACACATATAATGCTGGCTGTTCCCCTGAGAGCTCACTTGCCTGCACTACATGCTCCAGGACGACATCTGCCACCAACACTGCTGCTGTTTATGCATCCTCTGGCTCCTGCAATGGCACGTACTGTGGAGAGAGCCCCAGCCTTCAGCCTTGAGGAGAACCAGGCCCTGCTGGACAGCCTCCTTCCACAGTACAGCAAGCTGTATGGGAAATCAGGGGAGCAGGTGAGTGTGCTGTCCACTGCCTCACTAATTGTGCATGTTGTCTGACTAGCAGGACTTTCAGTGTGCACACCACTGGCTAGCATGCCCACTGAGTAGTTGTCACACCCCAAAGTGTGTAGTTACATGCACTGAACTGGTACAGTGCAGTAACAGTGCATTCCAACTAGGTTTACTTCCCATGCAATGATACCATGTAGTGACTGCTGGCAAACTGTTCATAGCCATTGTTGGACTGCCTGTGTACATCATATGCCCCTGTGATTGAGACATGTATATCCAACTGTGTGATGCACGTATATGTTGCATGTGTAGTAATGGCCTTTTCACTTTGTCATCCTCACAGGTTTATGCCCACCAGAAGCAGGAAATCTGGCTGACCATCGCCCGGAAAGTAAGATCCGTGGGGGTCTACAGGCGCAGGATCCGCAACTGCCAGAAGAGGTGGCAGGACCTTCGTGGCTGGACCCGGAGGATTGCAAGGGTCCAGCTGAAGCTGTCGCCTCCTCGCAGGAGGGGCGGACACCGGACCCTGACCCCCCACATGCTCCGGATCCTGGCGGTGGTCTTCCCTGACCTGGATGGGCAGCTGAAGGACAGACAGCAGCAAGGAGGGGGTGAGTCCATGACTGCACTGTGCACTTTGTCTGACATGCTATGTGCCCTCCTCTGGCCTGGTTAAACTTCCACAGTACATCAGTCATGTGGTCCAGGACCCATGTCCCTCATTTGTGACATGCCCACTTCTCCTCTGATACGCATATGTGTGGCCCTTATAGTCAGGAAATTGTGTCATTTGGGGACTGTGTCATTGCATTTTGCTTTGCTCAAGGTGGGGGACAGCATTTGTTCCCGTGACTATGTTGTGCGATTCATGGGTGGGTCAATTGCTTACACAATGCCTAAGTTCTGACATGTAATCTGGGTGTAACTTTGATATGTGGTCCGCTTGCTGCTCTGACTCACCACATGTCCCTGGGGAATTTGGCACACACCCATGCTGCTGGTGGGAACAATGTTTGGGCCTCAGGAGTATGTGTATCCAGTGTGTCACACATGCTTAGCCACCTGCCTACTGTCCAGGACTCATCCCTCTTACAGGTGGAGCTGGACAGTCATGCCTACTCCAGGGCATGCAATACACTCTGTACTCCCACTCCCGTGTATCATCTGGCATGTTGTGATCAGTGAAATGTACCCTCAGGTGTCTGCCTCTGTCTCATTGTGCTGTGTCTTCTTTGTCAGGACTACTGGTATGTTTATCGGTTAGGGCTCAGCATGCCATCTGAGATGTGACCATGATAGACGATACTTCTGTGACTTATAGGTGTCTGATCACTTGACTGTGCACACAGGTGTTTGCGACTGTGACTTTCAGGCAGCTGTATTGTCATTCACAGCACACTCTGAGGTGCTCATGTTCAGAGAGTTGTGTTTCATGTCCCCCATATGTCCAGTTGGTATGACGTGGACACATAGCAGTACAGATGATGTGGTATTTGGGGGATGGACATGTGCACTTGTCAGTCACAAATTTACATTCCCCATGCCCTTGGATTGTGACACAGTGCAGACTGTTGTTGGCTGGCTGCCATGGCCATGTGACTTGAGACAGTAATGTATGACTTTGCACGCATTCCTGTGTCATGGCATTAAACTTCCTGAGACTGATCCTGCAGGGGAGTGACATGTGCAACATGCACCCCATTGCGGCATTGACTATCCGGACATGGGTGCATCATGGTGTCTGGTGCTGGTATGCATCACATGCATTTCTATTTAGACTCTGGCCATCCCTTTATCCGGACACCTGCACTGACTCAGTGGCAAGAGATGACATGTTCACATACTTCACCGTGTTCCCTGCAATGTCCAACAACTGTGTAGGTGGTGCATGTGTCCACACTGGGGTCTTACCATCATACAGGCACCAGACAGATGGGTGCAAGGGCAGGAGGGGTGTGAGTCCCATGGTTGACCATCAGACTGACAATTGGCTTCCCCGAATCTGTGTGAGGACTTCAGGCAATGTTCAACTAAGGATGCCAGGGCTTGCTTTGTAATGTGCTGTACTTACTGTGGTGTGTGCGGTCAGTGCAGGTGACTGATGTTTGTCTGTTTCCCTAATTGTTTGCAGATACATCCACGGCCACAGGAGGGGACACCTCCACGGACCAGGAGGAGCAGCGGAGCCAGACTGGGTCAGCATCGGACGAGTGGTCAGAGGGACCCAGTGGCACGGAGGGCGAGGGGAGCCACACCGAGGAGTCCTCAGCACCATCCACCTCAGCTGAGGACCACAGCAGCTCGGAGGATGACTCCCTTGTGGAGGCGGGTCTCAGCAGCCACCAAAGGCCAGCTAGTCTGTCTGGCCCCGCCACCACCACCACCACCACCACCGCCCTCCCATTGGCTCCCATTCCTGAGGTCCGTGGAGGCTCCCGTACTCGGGAGCGTGTCTCCTTCGTGCCAGGCACTGCACCCCCTGCCCCTGTGTCCCCTGCTGCCCTGAGTGAGAAGTCTGTGTACCTCCTTCGGCAGCTCCATGTAGGGCAGACAGCAATGCTGAGTGTCCTCCATGCACACACCACTCTGTTGACACAGCTGGTGTCATTCATGGAGGGCATCTCGACGGGTATGTCTGCCCTACAGAGGAGCAATAAGTCCATGGACTCCTCCCTGACGGCAGCAGTGTCCCTCCTCCAACAGTCCCTCACCCCTCCCACCTCTGCCCCATCCACACTTCCTGCCCCCCTACCTGTCCAAAGCACATGCACACCTGCACAGTCACCCAAACACACAGACACGAGCAGCACAGACACACCCAAGAGAAAGGCAAGACGTGCACACAAGCATCCTCAGGGGACTGATACCACAGACACAGGGGATGGGGAACACACACACACACAGGCAACCACAGTCACTCTGCAATCCTCAAGATCCTCTCCCTCCAAGACCCCTTCCCTTGCCTCACCTGCAACCCCACCTGATCAGCAGCTCTTCCTCTGTGACCTCGGCCTCTTCCCCTCCAATCCCACTGATCCAGCATACCGGGGGAAGAGGAAGTACACCCACACAGAGGGCAGTGCCCCTCGCCCCCGGACACCCTCCCCCAGGCGCAGGCAGAGTGAGCTCCCCACCCGCAAGTCCCCCCGGTCCCGGAAGAGCAAGCCCCCGCCACCGCCCTGCAAGTCAACCACCCAGTCTCTCACCTCCATCCCCCAGGCCACCACTCCACAGGTTCCACCGCCACACCCTGCCCCAGGTTCCCCCACACACCGATACCGCATCCCCAAACTGCTTAGGCCCTCCCCCCCTGCCACTTGCTCTTCCACCCCTATACCAGACGCTCTGCCTGTTTGTGCCACTGGTGTGGAGACCGTGTCCCCCCCTCTGTCCTGCCCAGCTCTTCTGCCCCCCCTTCCACTACCTTGGAGTCATGCACTGCGGTGGAGTCCACAACCACCCCGTCTGACTCGGGCACTGCATTGGGGACCCAGTCCACTACATCTGACCAGCCCACTGCAGTGGTTGCAGCACCAACACCATCTGACTTGAGCCCTGCGGTGGTGCCAACCCCCCCTGAGTCAGACACCTCCACTGCAGTTGCCGGTGACACTCCTGCACCCACCTCCCCTTCACTGCCTCCTTCTGGCATCCCCTGATCCTGTCCCTGCGGTGCCTGGCCTGCCCCTTGTATGCCCCTCCAAGGGGGATGTCCCCTGTCCGTACCTGTGCAGGCAAGCAATTGTTGACAAGTTGTCACACATCACCCTGTTGGGACTGTATATTTGGACTGGCCATTGGCCTTAGTTTATTTTGGACTTTTGATTTGAGTTGCACACTTGCTGAATAAAGCCTCTTTTTGTTTACTTGTGGTTAATCTTTTGGAGGTACATGATGTAGATGTGTAGAATCATGCATTTGCTGTTGTAATAGTGTTCAGATCAGGTAAATGAAGTTTTGCTGTGATGGGCTCCATGTGGTCCATGGGATATGTGTCCTAATCTAGTCTGGATCTATAGCATCCTTTGCTGCAGTCTGAGGGTGTAATGTTCAGCATTTGACACAGGGATGTACGTTTAGCATTTGTAGATTACCATCTTTGTCCTACACTGATGCACATCTGGTGGGCTTACCACTGTCCAATGTTCCTAGTACCCTGACTGTGTGCCCGTCTCCAATGGACATGCAGTTTAGCACATCAAATTTGGAGGACTCATCTGTGTACACAGTGCAAGTTGCTTGACACGTGTCTTGGGTGTATGCAGATGACTGACGTGACACTCCAGTGCCCAGGCTGATATGAGCAGAGCCTTCAGTGTGTTGTAGTTGTTGACTCACTGACCGAGTGTTCTGCTGACATGTTTGAGTCGTGCACAGACAAGGTTTGGCACAGCTGACCTTCCACAGGAGTGGAGTGCCCTCATGGCAGTGCGTGATTCCGTGATATAGGCTGTGCCCGTGTTGTGTGTTGTGTAGGCATGTCTGTGCGTGTTCCCTTCTCCTTTTCCTACACAGGCTGTGTCCCTACGGATGTTCCTGTTTGTGATGCTTGCTGAGTTGTTCTGTGTTCATCCAGCATCTTGGACCTGGTTTCTCCGGGATGTGGGTGCATGGCAAACTAATGTTCATGAGGTTGTCATCCCTAGTTGTCTTAGTTGTCAGGGCTGGGGATGTGGGCAAACGCAGATGGGACACAGTCAGGATTCCTCTTGGCACTTGTTGGTTACACGAGTAATGTGATTTTCTGTTTGTGTATGCTTTCAGTGATTGTGACACGTTGTGTGTGTGACTGCTGCCACTCCTCAGGGTCAGAGCTGCAATGTTGGGAGTTGTCTATGTGTGTCCTTTGTGGGTCAGCTTGGCTTCTTCATTGGTGTGTGACTATGGCCAGGATCCCATTGTTTGGGGTGGATTTCACGTCATGCCCATGTACGGCATACTGTGCAGTGTGTCAGACATTCACAGGTATTGTTGACTGGCCATGTGTGATGTGTTTCTGCACCTTATTTCCCCCCACTACCCCTGGGATTGTCAGGGAGGCATGTGCAATGTCAGCAGTCCATGTGAGCTTCACTGCTGCACATTGGTGGAGTTCAAGGTGTGTGGCGTTGAGTGTGTGCAAATGTGAGTTGTTGCACGGCTGGGGCACTACGTCCATATTTTCCTTGGCTGGCAGGCCATGCTGAGTGCTTTGTGCTTGTATAGGTGTGATGGTAGTTTGTTGCTCAGGACACATGGATGTGGTTCACAGTGTGGATGACATCTACTTTTGTCATCACAGTGTGATTGTCATGCAGGCTAGTGTCACCACAATGTGGGGTCCCTGGGGGGAGTGCTGTGGTGGTTCTGTCTCTTGCTGTGTTTGTTGCTGTTCCTACAAGCTTGTGTGGCATGTGTAATTTGGGCTCCCTCTCATCTCACAATGCCTGTTTGCCCACATAGGGGAATCCAATCCATGAGTTACTTTTGTATGTGACTGTGTTGACATCTGTGTATTAGTGAATCTGGCCTCCTCATGTGTTGTGTGTTTGCCTGGGGACACTGGCACACAACCCCCTCACCTGTTGTGTATGATATGCAGTGTGAGTCTGCCTGTTTGTGTTTGTGCATTTGCATCACTGCATTGGCATATCTTTAGTTTGCCATTGGCTGTATGTTGTTTGTTGGCTTTCCCCTGCTGGGCCTGGGACTGCTAGGTCATCAGTCAGCACATTGATCATGGTTAGTATGTCCCATTGCTGCCATGGTATGGTATTTGTTCACCTGACATCTACAGTCTCCACAGGATATCTACATTTGTGTGTCCATTGGTGCAGATATGTGGGTCTGCATTATGATGCTCACTTCTGTCATTGTGTTATTTGTGAATGTAGACAATGTGGGCCCCCATGGCTGATGTTTGTGTGCACATGGCCAGAACGATGTGTCATTGGCACTGCACTGCTTGCCTCACACAATCTATGTTGCTATGGGACACAAGCACTACAATGCCACTGTAGTGTTTGGTGTTGTGTGGCCAGGAATAATCCCTGCAGTTTTGTTTTTGAAGCTTTTACCAGGACTACACTTACCTTTTGGGCACTGTGGTGATGGGGCTTTGGGCCCCATTGCCACACTGTTCAAAATGTGCTTCAGCTATGGAGCACACACTTACCTTTTGGGCACTGTGGTGATGGGGCTTTGGGCCACATTGCCACAGTGGTCATGGTCTGCTTGCATTGTGTAGGCCACACACACAATTATGTGTGACACATGTGTTAGGGGGTCACATTGTATGTTCAATGTCATGTTCAGTGTTGTATGCATTTGACACAGACCACACACGCTTGTCATGGTGTTGGGGGTGGGATGTAATTTACAGACAGTCCTTATGTGGGAGTATGCTAGTTGTGTCATGCATTACCCGTCCTATGAGTAGGGGTGGTTGTGGTGACAGGCATCCAGCCCCCCATGAGTGGGGATGGTAGTAGTGGTAGGCATCCAGCCCCCCATGAGTGGGGATGGTAGTAGTGGTAGGCATCCAGACCCCCATGAGTGGGGATGGTAGTAGTGACAGCCATCCAGCCCCCTATGGGTGGGGATGGCAGTAGTGACAGGCATCCAGCCCACCCTGAGTAGGGGTGGTGTTAGTGGTAGGCACCCAGCCCCCTATGGGTGGGGATGGCAGTAGTGACAGGCATCCAGCCCACCCTGAGTGGGGATGGTAGTAGTGACAGCCATCCAGCCCCCTATGGGTGGGGATGGCAGTAGTGGCAGGCATCCAGCCCCCCATGAGTGGGGATGGCAGTAGTGACAGGCATCCAGCCCCCCATGAGTGGGGATGGTAGTAGTGGTAGGCATCCAGCCCCCCATGAGTGGGGATGGTAGTAGTGACAGGCATCCAGCCCACCCTGAGTGGGGATGGTAGTAGTGACAGCCATCCAGCCCCCTATGGGTGGGGATGGCAGTAGTGGCAGGCATCCAGCCCCCCATGAGTGGGGATGGTAGTAGTGGTAGGCATCCAGCCCCCCATGAGTGGGGATGGTAGTAGTGTTAGGCATCCAGACCCCCATGAGTGGGGATGGTAGTAGTGACAGCCATCCAGCCCCTATGGGTGGGGATGGCAGTAGTGACAGGCATCCAGCCCACCCTGAGTAGGGGTGGTGTTAGTGGTAGGCATCCAGCCCCCTATGGGTGGGGATGGCAGTAGTGACAGGCATCCAGCCCACCCTGAGTGGGGATGGTAGTAGTGACAGCCATCCAGCCCCTATGGGTGGGGATGGCAGTAGTGGCAGGCATCCAGCCCCCATGAGTGGGGATGGCAGTAGTGACAGGCATCCAGCCCCCATGAGTGGGGATGGTAGTAGTGGTAGGCATCCAGCCCCCCATGAGTGGGGATGGTAGTAGTGACAGGCATCCAGCCCACCCTGAGTGGGGATGGTAGTAGTGACAGCCATCCAGCCCCCTATGGGTGGGGATGGCAGTAGTGGCAGGCATCCAGCCCCCCATGAGTGGGGATGGCAGTAGTGACAGGCATCCAGCCCCCCATGAGTGGGGATGGTAGTAGTGGTAGGCATCCAGACCCCCATGAGTGGGGATGGTAGTAGTGACAGGCATCCAGCCCACCCTGAGTGGGGATGGTAGTAGTGACAGCCATCCAGTCCCCTATGGGTGGGGATGGCAGTAGTGGCAGGCATCCAGCCCCCCATGAGTGGGGATGGCAGTAGTGACAGGCATCCAGCCCCCCATGAGTGGGGATGGTAGTAGTGGTAGGCATCCAGCCCCCCATGAGTGGGGATGGTAGTAGTGGTAGGCATCCAGCCCCCCATGAGTGGGGATGGTAGTAGTGGCAGGCATCCAGCCCACCCTGAGTGGGGATGGTAGTAGTGACAGCCATCCAGCCCCCTATGGGTGGGGATGGCAGTAGTGGCAGGCATCCAGCCCCCCATGAGTGGGGATGGCAGTAGTGACAGGCATCCAGCCCCCCATGAGTGGGGATGGTAGTAGTGGTAGGCATCCAGCCCCCCATGAGTGGGGATGGTAGTAGTGGTAGGCATCCAGCCCACCCTGAGTGGGAGTGGTGTTAGTGGTAGGCATCCATCCCCCTATGGGTGGGGATGGTAGCAGTGGCAGGCATCCATCCCCCTATGGGTGTGTATGGCATTGGTGATGGCCATCCCGCCCCTATGGTTCTGCTGTTGCTAGTGTACGTCATTTGTGCATCCCTATGTGTGTGTGACATATTTCGGGTACGTGTCTTTTGTTTGTGTTGTGGGTGTACGCGTCCGTACCGGTCCCGGTAATAGATGTAGAGTATTGGTAGGACCTGCGCGATGGGATTCATGGTTGGGTCGTCTCGTTCGGGTTTCTCGTGGCTTCGACTCGTACTCGTCGCTGGCTTGTTCGTCTCGTCGCCGTGGATCGTTTTGTGGCGCGAATCGGAGCTTATGTGTAGCTCTCCCGGATGCTCATACATGCCGGACGTAGCAACGAGTTCGGCGCGTACGGAAGACGCATCGTACTAGTCCGGCCGGAAGGTGCTGTGTATTTGGTTCCGTGTGACTCGATTCATCGTTTACGGATCCGGCTCGGGTGGGGAACAGGAGCTGGAATGGGTAAGTACGGCTCGCTCGGAATCTGGGCTGTTATGCGCATCATACTTGTTCGTTCGGTAGAGTGTTCGAGTCGGTCGGAATACACGCGTTCGGCTGGTATTTTTTCCGGACGAATACTGTTAGGTGCGCTTCCGGCCGACATCGGAATCGACCCCTTAGTGTCCAACACCTTCCTGAAGCTGGTTTAGATTGGAGTGGGAATAGTAAATTTCACCCCTTTCGGGTCCAACACCTTCCCAAAATTGCTTTTGGTTGGTGTGGGAATAGTAAATATCACCCCTTTAGTGTGCAACACCTTCTCCAAATTGGTTTAGGTTGGAGTGGGGAATAGTAGATGTCACCCCTTTAGTGTCCAACACCTTACTCAAGTTGGTTTAGATCATGGGTACTCACAAACATTTTCCCAGGGGCCACAAAGGTTGGTCTATGGTGTGATCGAGAGCTGCACTGATGCCAGCAGGGGGTGTAAATTGGGCGTAGGGGAAGCAAAGCATGTATATGTAGTGACTGTCTTTAAAAATGAAGGTGTTCCTAAAGTTAAGGGCCTAGCTACTTCCTTTCCCTAACTGCAATTAACCTTTAAATAAGTGATTGCTTTATATTTAACATTTTTTTCCATGTTAGTGCTGAGTCGAGTAAACAACAGCCCAGTGCTTCTGCTGCCCAAGGGGCCGCATGTCAAGGTCAGGAGGGCCGCATGCGGCCCCCGGGCCGTACTTTGAGTATCACTGGTTTAGATTGTAGTGGGAATAGTAAATGTCACCCCTTTAGTGTCCAACACCTTTCCCAAGTTGGTTTAAGTTGGAGTGGGAATAGTATATGTCACCCTTTTAGTGTCCAAGATTGTCTCCAAAATTAGTATAATAAAAGATGTCACACAGTTTTTACATTTATTTTTGTACAATTTTAATTTATTGTACAGTTTTACATTTTAACAAATATATTTTTAGGTAAAAATGAAAGCAATTATAAAGTGAATTAAATAAAACATTTTTGTTAGTTTTTAATTGTAAAACAACAGAAGAGAATCAGATTTTATATATATTTGTATAATGTACATTTTAGAATGTTATTGTCCATTGATTCCAATTTTTAAACATTTTTAAACTTTTGGCAAATATATTTTTTAACATATTCTTTATCAGTATATATTAAATAAACGTATATATATTATAATATTTTTTAATTTATACTCTACAATTGTTTCAAAAATGTTTACAACATTGTTTGACATGTTTAACATTTTCAATAATTTTTTACATTTTGTTTTACATTTATTAAACATTTTTACTATATTTCCCATTCATTTCTGTGGGGAGATAGTCTTTTTTAAGTTTCATTTCGTGGCCATCTTTTTTTTACCGCTACCTTCTATTTTATAGTCTATTGGTGGTTTTTTTTAGGTATATTTCCCAGGAACCAAGTTGCGGTTAGGTGCTGCTGCTCGTCGGAACAGGTAAGTTCTTTTTTAAGGTTTTTTTTTAGGGTTTTGAGGTTAGATGGGATTTAGGATGCATGCTTAAAACTTGGGTATAGTGTTGTTTGTGAGTTTTTGGTATATATAGATGTGCTTTTGGTAGTGTTTTGCATTAACTTGTCATTTTGCATTCCTTTTAATTGTCATATTAATGTATGAATGTTTTATGTTAAAATATATTATGTTATTATGATTACATGTTATGTGTGTGTTTATATTTGGGATTGTATTGTATTGTGCGGGTGGGAGTTTCATTTTTCTTTTACAGGTTTTTGTCTACGAACGATTTCTATAGGAATTTGGTGTTTACAATTTTTTTATAAAGGAAATCCGTTTTGGTTTATGAAAAGTTTGACTTTAAATTGTAACATGTCGTACATTCTTTTTGTTTGTTTGTTAAGTTTAGGGCCAATTTAGGTAAAAGATTGCTCTGTTCTTGGTAGCTTTGCTCTTTTCGTAATGCATCAATAAATTTGTATAATGTAGGTTGATTCTGCCTATTGTGGATTGGAAGGCATTCTGTAATCCTTTCACTGTGTTGTTTGTTTTGGCTTCCTGTGCCAAGTTGCTGTTATAGCCATGTCACCATGGCAACCGGAATTTGGTTTGGCATCTGTGTCCTGACCGATGAAGTCTGCCAACCCAAGTGTCTTCGGAATAGTCCATTAGTGGACTAAGTTTGTCTTCATTTGGTTGGTAGAAAGAGCTTTCTATTAGTAAGCTATAGTGCTTGGTTACTTCTGTGATAATTCTTTTGATTTCGGAAGTGAATTGGCTGGTAGTGGAGTATTCTACACATGGGGGCTGATTCCGACCCTGGCGGTCAGACCACCAGGCCGCAGCGTCAGCGGTCGGGAGAAAGCCGCCAAGCCAGCAGAATCCCAACCGCCACATTTGGAGTTGACCGCCGGCGGTGGGCTAGTGGTGGGCCGGTGGAGGTCTTGTGGCAGCAGCATGCTTCGGCTCACAAAGTGAGCCTGAAGTCAATGCTGCCACACTACAGCGCCTACACTGTTGTGGCCACACTGTTACCATGCACCATGTCGTGCATGGCACACAGTGCGCGGACAACAGTGTAGGCATAGGGGGGCACAACATGTGCCCCCAGCCACAATGCCCAGTAGGTGAAAACGGCCTGGGGCTCTGTTTGGGGCTCCCTACCTGGCTTCCCTCCAACCTTCTCATGGCAGGATTGCCGCCATGAAAAGGTTGGCGGAAAGGCAGGCCGGAATAGGCCTGGCGGAGCCAGCATCGGCACTGCTTCCATTCCTAGCCGCTTTCACCACCGCCTAATGTGGAATGTTGTGTGGCTGGTTAAAGGACTGCGTGAGTGTCAGAGAGTGGGGTGTTGGGTGCTGTTGGTGTGGTGTGTTTGGTGTGGGTAAGTGCATGAAAATTTGCAGGAAGCCCAGGAGAATGCTCCCTCTGTGTTGTGTGGTGCAGCGAGACAGCAGCATGTGGAGCAGTGGCCAGGGTTGAGGGCGTGGAGGGTCACAGCATTGTAGTGGTGTGAGGGGGGAGAACAAAGGTTCCTGATTCTGGGCGGGTGCAAGGCATGGACAGGCACAGACGGGCTTGCCTTTGGCGTGCCTTCAGCATGCCTTGATGCACCCACTGCACGTCCATGCTGTGGCAGCCATTAAGTAGGTCCTGGGAGGGTAAAGGAGTGATGTCACTTGCTGTGAGATCAATTACTGGAAATCTAGTGATGTCACTGCCTGTGTGGATGGGTGATAGGAAATCCAATGATGTCACTTCCTGTGCAGATGAATGATGGAAATGACTCCTCTTGCTTGGCTTCTTCTAAATTTGCTAGTCAGTGGCTCTTTCATCACCTAACTCTTCTCTAGATGAGGCCCAGACTCGACTCTCTGCTTCTTCTGCTCTGTCTGACACCCTCCAGGATTACCAGTTGAAGGTGGCAGAATGCTTTTAAAGCAGGTTTAGCTGAACCAATTAGTGATGAATTGAGTCGGAGGAGGATGGAACTCCTTAGGCACAAAGATGTCCTAAGTCAAGCTGGAATTTCTCTTACAAAGGGTTAGGAAGGATTATGGCATCACCAGGTAGTGTTTAAAACCAGGAACTGCAGCAGACTGTAGTAAAAGTGAATGTGTTGGGACTGGGAGTTTTTAGCCATTAGATTAAGATTACTTACAAGTTGCGTGCTGGATTTCATTTAAGAGAACATACATACACCACTAGTTTCAGAGCCTTGAAGAGGAATAGAAGGAAGACTGCTTAGCATGTTGTGCTGTACGAAAACCTGCCTGCCTGCCCTAGTAAACCTGATTCTAAGACCTAGGACAGCCAGTTACCTGACCTAGTCAACAGAGAGATTTGGACCAATTCTACTGGAGACAGCTGCCTACCTGCAGGGGAAATGTGATTTTGAAAAGCTTATCATCTATGGGGAATGGAATAGGCCAATACCAATTGGTATCTTCACACACATGCATCGAGTGCACTCCACATGGAATATTATAGGGCAAGCAGTTACATACTTAAAGACTTGGGCAAAGGGTCCTGACTAGCATGAGACAGACCACACAGGGCAAAACAAATAGGCATACAGCATAGGGCAAAACAAATAGACTTACATCATTAGCGATCTGTGTCCTGCTTTACCCTTTCAAACCTCAAAAAGTGGCTAAGTCTGACTAGAGAAACCTGCCCTAAGACCAACCAGGATATCCTGTCCAGCCACAGGCTGCTCTGTGCTTTATCCAGCAAAAAATATTTGTGAGTGCAAAGATATAAGATATAACGTGTAGGAAAGTGCCCCCCCCACCACTTTTTGCTCCAAATGCTGATGGGTATGACTCTGCTAGTGCACTGGAGTCTGATGCCCACACCCTAGTGCCTGTTCTCTCTCCCAAAACTGTTATGCTCGACTTAGTAATCCCGAATAGGCATAAACTTTACCCCATTAAAGGCCCTGGCATATGGTACCATGGGTATCCAGGGCATAGGTGGTAAAGGGGTCGCCAGGGCTGCAGCACGGTCTTGTGCCACCTTGAGTGACCCAAGCAAACTACTGACAACAGGCCTGCCATTGCAGACTGCAGAAGCAGTGCAAACTTCTCAAACTCTACTGTGCCCTCACCATGTTTGGCACAGTCAATACACTATATTTAAGATATGCCAGACACCCCTAAGGAAGGCCTCCTGAGCCCAGGAGGCAGGGTGCAGTATATTAAAGGTGAGGAAATATGAATGCAAACCTATGTGTCCCTATAGTGGCATTCACCATTGAAAAGTACTATAAGCATTAGCGGTTCATAGAATAATATTGGCTGCCACCCGGGCATTCTCAAAGTTGGCAGCTCCATTATGGTACCGCCGAAATATGTCATGTTTGGTATCAAACAACTTGCCTTCTCTCTCCTGATTCGAATCCCATGCCCTGGGTGATGTGACATGCACCCTGGGGCTATCTTAGAGGTTGCCTGCCTGGTTACCGCAGATTCTCTGTGCTCTGGTTGGCCAGCCCATGCTTCCCGCACTTGCTGCCACCAAGACAACTGACCTCCTGTCAGGCAGTGTGATCACTCCCAGGAGTCAGGAACAAAGGCTTGGGCAGGAAGAAGGTCACACCTCCCTCCTCCCAAGCAGGCTCGTGAACTCCCAGTGGAGAAAACAGCCCGCCCCTGGGCATGCGGGAAATTAGTTATGCAAAGAGTCCCCTGGATTAGTGGCACTAGTCCCCTGCAAACTGCAGGTAAAACAACGCTTTGGATTTGACGAATTGTTGACCATCGGGCCCTCCATGGGATCTCCCAAATCAAAATAGCTTAGTGCATTGTGGGAACTGTAGTCCTGCCTTCCATAAAGTTACAGGCAGCTACAGCATTGCCCTGATCTACCGAACGTCGAGGTTACTTTCAGCACTGCTTCCCGCTGCCAAGGCTTGTTGGTCACCAGTCTGGCAACCAACCCCTTTACTCAATGCTGCATTAAGAGGGGATTCCATCCAACCTTCGACCGATGTCAGCAACCAAACCGTTGTTGTCTTTTTGCATCTTTTTCCCCAGCAGCACCATTTTAGAGGTAAAAACAGCTCTCCCGTGGCGCCTGTTCAGCATTAAGGACAGCCAGGTCAATTCTGCTCCCGGGCTCCACGGACCAGGTAAAATTGAACTGAATGTTGTGGCTTGGTCCTGGGACCCTCATCACCTTTACCCGGCAAAGGCACAATGCAACTCGACCTGCAAGTGACTGATTGTCATTAGTGGGTTTACCCATTGACTGTAATGTTAAATTTTCACTGTATTATTTTGCAATGTTCTATTGCTTCATAAATCTATAACTCCGGTTATATGTATACTATTCTGTTCATTTTCATATCTAAATTAAGATAAAAATAAACTCTATTTTTATAAATTGGTGTTGGATTCCTCTCATGTCAATTACTTATAATGTTGCTATTCTGAAATGCTTTTTTTTTTAAACTCTTTTTATTTAACATTTGCATCCTTACATTTAAAATGGAAAAGTAGAGGACATTTGCATATTGTTTAGTTTCAATTGCGTTTCAGGTTTTGAAGATGAGGTCACATGCAATCAACAGTACTTATTTTTCGTATCGTACATTTCTTAATCGGTGTCAGAAACAGGACAACGAGATCCTCCTCCTTCCCTTACATCTTAGTGGATGTCTCAGGTACCTCTAAAAGTTGTCCATGATCCCCACACCTTTCCCCACTTCTGGGGGCATCCTCGCCCTTTATATATCACTTGTTCTGCATTTTGGCACCAATCTAGATCTACTCTGAAATGCTTAACACGTGTTCCTCTAGTAAAGCCTGACTACTCTTTGCCACATTAACAGGTCTGAGCTAAGGATTTATTAGTGTGAATCCAAGAACCATCTTTGCGGTTTTGTGAGAACTAACCCCAGACCACATAATACTGCACTTTCCTACATAAAATTTGAGTGAACCTAATTGTGAGAAAGTGGATTATTAGTTGGGGTGGAAGGTAGTCCACCACAAGTAATAATGTCACTATTCTTGTTAGGTACAGTAAATTAAACCCAAGCTCAACCCCTAGTAGCTATGGCGCAGAGCAGACAGGCTTAACATAAGAAAATGTGTAAAGCACTTAGAAGTACCAAAACAGTAAAAAAGTATAAAATACAAACCAAGAAAAATACTACTCCAATATATAAATATGAGACTATTTTAATGAACGAAATCACACCAAAATGATGAAGATCTAATAAGGGGAACCAGAGATATGAATATTGAACGTTTTAAATGAAAATAGCTCTAAAAAGCATTAAGCGCCAACCACAGTCCTCTGGTTATATTTGACCAGTACCCAGGTGTGATTTGAGGCTGACCTTGATGAAGTACAGGTCAGATACAGAGGCCAGATTCATTACGGTCAGATGTTTTACCTTCTGACTGAGTCTCTGAAATGGAAATCCATAATACTCAGTGGGGCAAGGCAGCAGGAAGAAGGCAGTAGCCAAGAAGGGCTGCATGAGACTGGTTAGGTCTCAGTGAAGCCGTTGACTTTTGGGGAAGATCAGAGCGGGAGAAGTTGAAAATTCACACCCAAGGAAGATCCCTCGCTGACTGGATGCTTTTGTTGCCTTCACCCGATGAAGATTTTTAACTTCTGACCTAGTCACTTTTTTGGATCTCGGATTCCTCCTGTGGGGCAAGGCTGAAAGCTGTAGCCTAACAGGACTCCACAAGGTTGAATACCTTATCCATGACTTGTTGCTGAAACGGATTTGCTGCTGAGAAAATGCACTGAGCAGGAGCAACCTGAGTCTATGGCCCAGAGGCAACTCATCTTCATTGGATTGACTTGGCAAGTTTCTCTTGGTTCTCCGGAGGTCGTTGGAGCCACAATGTTTTTAAGTCCCAGGTTTCTATGCCTGTTAGGAGGAACACACTTTGACACAGTCAAGGGTACCAGGACCTTAGGAACTGCACTTGGGGGCCAAGACTCACTCCAGCAAAATCCACCAACAGCATCAAGGTTGGGTTGATTTGGAACTGGTCAGCTGGGCTTTTTCAGGAGAGTGGGCTTCTTGCAGCTTTTGTGTCCCTGTAGCTTAACAGGCGGTCAGACAACTGACCCTTGGAGTCCACTTCTTTCTCCTAGTTGCAAGTGGGAACCGATCCAGCCCTTAGAGTTCTCCTCACAGGTCTCAATACCAGGTGCAGTCCTTCTGTCTTCCACAAGTCCAGCAGTGTTCTGAAGAGGGTGCAGCATTTATGCCTGGCACTAGCCTGTGTATGGGGGTGATTCCCGGCACCTCCTTAGACAATAGAGATAAGTTCCCAGGGTAACCCTACCTATGTTTTGCAGCAGTTCCTGTGTGCCCAACTGCAAACAATCCTACAGTGCCCCTCGCTGCCTCTAACCAAGATGGCAGAACCATTCTTCCCTTGTGCAGGGCTCTTATTCCAACCCTAGAAGTGTGGCCAGGGAAATGAAGATTCCCTCCTCTGTGGTCACTCAAAATTGATTCTGAGGGCAGCTCCTCTTCCTCTAGGATTGGTGCCTGCCTGGCTAACAGGACAAAAGAGGGGACAGGCTCAGGTACTATGTATATCTGCCTTTTACAGGGAAGGCCTATTTGAAAAACATCAAATTCCTGGGCACTGGCCAGATGGTCATCCTGTTACAGGAATACAACACCTCCCGAAACCCAAGGGCTTTATCTCAACTCTGGGAGTCAGTTCACATCTAATCACATCTCATCAACGAGCTATTCAGCTCCTGAGTGAAAATTGGAAGCTCATGCAATGGAATTCTAGAAGTTTTAGACAGGAAAAGGATTTTTTTTAAAGTGTGTCTTGTAAAAATGTTTAGTACAAATTTGACTTTATCAATTAATTGGATTTGTAATAAATATTTTAAAAAGCCAAAGAATAAATTTTTTACCTGGTTCCTACAGGGAGATTACATTATTTAATTTTGTGTTCCTATGGAACAGCCAGCCCTGCAACAGTGAAAATAACTTTTGGGGCTTTGCCATTTCAAGTGCTTTACAGGGAACCCTTCTCAACTTCAGCATCTTCAGGCCCCGCATGGAATGGAGCTAACCCAATCCTACCCACAGATGAAACCCAGCAGGTGAACAGCACCATCATTGCCACATTGCCAACAATAAGTAAATATATATATATATATATATATATATATATATATATATATATATATATATATATATATATATATATATATATATATATATATATATATATATATATATATATATATATATATATATATTAACAAAGGAACCTCGGTTCGAAGAGGCACACTGAAACCGGATCCTCATTATGGCAAAAGGATTCACTTCACTTTGGAGTTTAAATTAAACAAGCCTTACGCGTTTCAGAGCTTTTGCGCTCCTTGTTCACAGGCATTCCATGTCGTGGCGCAGGTAAATGAAAGGAGCACTTCGACCAGCATGCAATTTATTTTACCTTTCAATAGGCAACAGGTGAGTATTGCAGATGCAGCATGCTGGGATCTGTAGTTTGTACTTTTTTCCTTAGTAGGTTTTGCTGTGCTCATTTCGAATTATTTACCAACAGTGTGTCCTGCACTCTGACATTGTCATTTGGATATTACTATCACCCTCAGTGAGCCTCCGCAGTTGGAGTTCTTCCATAATTATGCCATCCGTTTTCACCACTCGGAGACTTAGCACAGTTCTGTGTCTCCCTGGCCCCTCACAGTTCAAGGACGGTGCACTCTTCATGGCTTGGCCTGCCGTAATTAATTTTGTTAAACAAAGGAACCTCGGTTCGAAGAGGCACACTGAAACCGGATCCTCATTATGGCAAAAGGATTCACTTCACTTTGGAGTTTAAATTAAACAAGCCTTACGCGTTTCAGAGCTTTTGCGCTCCTTGTTCACAGGCATTCCATGTCGTGGCGCAGGTAAATGAAAGGAGCACTTCGACCAGCATGCAATTTATTTTACCTTTCAATAGGCAACAGGTGAGTATTGCAGATGCAGCATGCTGGGATCTGTAGTTTGTACTTTTTTCCTTAGTAGGTTTTGCTGTGCTCATTTCGAATTATTTACCAACAGTGTGTCCTGCACTCTGACATTGTCATTTGGATATTACTATCACCCTCAGTGAGCCTCCGCAGTTGAAGTTCTTCCATAATTATGCCATCCGTTTTCACCACTCGGAGACTTAGCACAGTTCTGTGTCTCCCTGGCCCCTCACAGTTCAAGGACGGGGCCAGGGAGACATGGAATGCCTGTGAACAAGGAGCGCAAAAAGCTCTGAAACGCGTAAGGCTTGTTTAATTTAAACTCCAAAGTGAAGTGAATCCTTTTGCCATAATGAGGATCCGGTTTCAGTGTGCCTCTTCGAACCGAGGTTCCTTTGTTTAACAAAATTAATTACGGCAGGCCAAGCCGTGAAGAGTGCACCGTCCTTGAACTGTGAGGGGCCAGGAGACACAGAACTGTGCTAAGTCTCCGAGTGGTGAAAACGGATGGCATAATTATGGAAGAACTTCAACTGCGGAGGCTCACTGAGGGTGATAGTAATATCCAAATGACAATGTCAGAGTGCAGGACACACTGTTGGTAAATAATTCGAAATGAGCACAGCAAAACCTACTAAGGAAAAAGTACAAACTACAGATCCCAGCATGCTGCATCTGCAATACTCACCTGTTGCCTATTGAAAGGTAAAATAAATTGCATGCTGGTCGAAGTGCTCCTTTCATTTACCTGCGCCACGACATGGAATGCCTGTGAACAAGGAGCGCAAAAGCTCTGAAACGCGTAAGGCTTGTTTAATTTAAACTCCAAAGTGAAGTGAATCCTTTTGCCATAATGAGGATCCGGTTTCAGTGTGCCTCTTCGAACCGAGGTTCCTTTGTTTAACAAAATTAATTACGGCAGGCCAAGCCGTGAAGAGTGCACCGTCCTTGAACTGTGAGGGGCCAGGGAGACACAGAACTGTGCTAAGTCTCCGAGTGGTGAAAACGGATGGCATAATTATGGAAGAACTTCAACTGCGGAGGCTCACTGAGGGTGATAGTAATATCCAAATGACAATGTCAGAGTGCAGGACACACTGTTGGTAAATAATTCGAAATGAGCACAGCAAAACCTACTAAGGAAAAAAGTACAAACTACAGATCCCAGCATGCTGCATCTGCAATACTCACCTGTTGCCTATTGAAAGGTAAAATAAATTGCATGCTGGTCGAAGAGCTCCTTTCATTTACCTGCGCCACGACATGGAATGCCTGTGAACAAGGAGCGCAAAAAGCTCTGAAACGCGTAAGGCTTGTTTAATTTAAACTCCAAAGTGAAGTGAATCCTTTTGCCATAATGAGGATCCGGTTTCAGTGTGCCTCTTCGAACCGAGGTTCCTTTGTTTAACAATATATATATATATATATATATATTTATCGAAAACCGTGTCGTCTCCTCCGTCTTCAAAACAAACAGCACACCACAGCCCCAAAATGCTTTCAAGCAGGTTTATTCAGCCAATGCAACCCAACGCGTTTCGGAGAACGAGTCTCGTGATCAAGGAGACTCGTTTTTCGAAACGCGTTGGGTTGCATTGGCTGAATAAACCTACTTGAAATTTTTTTGGGGCTGTGGTGTGCTGTTTTGAAGACGGAAGAGACGACACGGTTTTCGATTTGAGGGGCTCGCTACCCCACCACAGCCCGCCGTCACTAAGTGGCATGGGTCTACTGCGACTGCATTGAATTGGAGGGCTGTAATTGGTCCATATAATGGTTTGGTAGGCACACAGTCACTGGAGGCAGAAAGCAGGGTATTAGACCACGAGTCCCAGCGTGCATTGTAATTAATTGACTATCAAAGGCACACCGGAGGCCAATTGCAACGCAAGGAACTGTGGGAACCTGTGATGTGCTACTCAAACTGCCTCTGAGGAAAGAGCACAGATGCTCTGAAACGCGTCAGGCAGATGGACAGGAAAGGTCGGAGTTGCAGTCCTGTCTCGTAAGAAATAAAGATATGTTTATCTACGGCTGGAGGAGTGCGCCTCTTGATGCATGGGCATAACTTGGGATATATATATATATATATATGGTTTTATATATATAAAGTTTTTGCCTTCACCATCCTGTTTTCTGAACCCGTTTTTGTTGGCTTTTAGGGCTCTGCGTACTTTACCACTACTAACCAGTGCTAAAGTGCTTGTGCTACCTCCTTTAAACTGGCAAAAGTGGCGCTAACACAATTGCCACATTTAATTTACTTGTAAGTCCCTAGTAAAGTGGTACTACATGCACCCAGGGCCTGCAAATTAAATGCTACTAGTGGGCTTGCAAGACATATTGTGCTACCCACTTAAGGAGCCCTATAAGCATGTCTCAGGTCTGCCATTGCAGCATGTGTGTGCAGTTTAAACTGCCATTTTGACCTGGCAAAATAACCTTTTGCCAGGCCTAAACCTTCCTCTTTAATACATAGGAGTTACCCCTACAGTTGTCCCTAAACAGCCCAGAGTGCAGGGTGCACTGTATTTACAACGATGGGCATGTACTTTAACATTTTACTTGTCCTAGTAGTGAAAACGTCTTAAATTCGTTTTTCACTACTGCAAGGCTACCTCTCCTACAGGATAACAATGGGTTACATTATTATGTTTAATAAGTGATAACTTTCAATTGAGAGCAGGTAGTAATGTTGACTTTGGTGTCTAAAGAATTGTAATTTATAACCCTATTTAATGGTAAAGTTGGATTTTAAGTCACAGTTCTGGAAATGCCACTTTTAGAAAGTTTTACCAAACAAACAATGCCATAACTGACTAATCCTTTTCAATTTCAATTTATTTGTGGCCGTTTTAATCAATAAGAGAGCTCACCATTTATTTTTTAGTTTTATATACAAACATCATACAAAATATTGTTGTTGTTGTCACACACAAAAGATCAAGTACAAAATACATTCACAAGTGTTCTTCCCTCCCACCAACATAAATCTCAACAAGACAGTGGATATGTACACAAATTAAACAAAAACAAGTTAAAAAAATTGAAATATTACAAAAAAACTACAAAACAATACAAATTGTCAGTTCACATTATTTACAATCCAAAGTGAGAGCTAGAAAATGATCACATATATATTTTTTTAAATGAGATTTCAAATTGAATTCAACTGCTCTCATATAAATGGACAAAATACCTCTGAAAGAGCATAATTTATAAACCTAGGTTGTGATTTTTCAAACGAACCATTAATAATTAATGATTCCCTGGATTATAATGACACTCTTATGCCACAGAGCAATTTATACACAGTAGGTATACACGTTTCGAACCCTCTGAAGTGTCTATTGCAGGGTTCTCCTCAGAGCATAGAACTGTTATCCACGTCTAAAAAAATCATATATTAACAAAAATTAAACAAACTGTTATCTCTATAATACCATAATAAATCTGAAATGGCTCAAAGTTAACAATGATATTACCTCACAAGACTTGTAATATAGGTATCACTCGGCTGATTAAATTCTTTTCGCCTGCAACAAAATAATAAATTTGTCTCAATATCAATGTCTGGTAAACTGCAATGGTACCAATGCAGGTACTGGTGTTCTGAATAGCCATTTCATCAAACCACTTCCAAATCGTACTAACTGGCAACAGGGACTGACGACGATCATTCGTGGCGCAGTCTCCAATCTTACACTCGGCGTGTGTACACAGTAAGACAATCTACAATGAAAGTATGTAGATTACTAGAACCACATCTCCAAGACTAAAAAGCTTGTTTCCTCAACCCGGCGAGTTAGCATTTAAACAAGGAACCGCATTAATCCTCACAATCAGATCAGAACGCCGAGAATTTTGACGAACCGTTGAAATGCTTTTAAATATATTCAGATTCACTCAGTGATGTCTTTCAAACCGTGGGCAAAGGCAAATTAATCTACCGACTCAACGTTTTGCGTCCTTCAACTGTATCGAATTGCAAGACCAACAGTAAGAGGAAACTTACTTCGTTTGTATTCAATACGGTCATGCCGCAACGTTACTTGTGGCTCACTCGCTGTTCGGCAGTAAACGGCAACCAAATGCACAATGTTGCATGCAACTATAAGATTGGTTGTAATTGACTCGTTGCATTGCACTATGCAATTATGGGACATGTAGTTCAAAATATCCAAGGGCAGATTTTGCAAACTCAGGATTATGTATTTAAAATCGCAGTAAGTCATGCAAAGATGCAATATGTTTCCACAGCACGGATATATACGATTTCAATACACCCATGGATCATGAAGCTGACGGCGAAAGTGGTATATTTATTTAGCTGACAAATTATATATTTCAGACATTATATTTAATCCATTTGACACAGTATTGAAATACACTATGAGGTAGGCTTCTTTACGGTTCAGTTTGTCATCTGTATTCCTACCTCGAGGATCTGTTTTTATTGTTGCCAACACTGTCCATCGTATGTCTGCTTCCGTATGATGTTTCTCAATCCAATGGCTCACAAGTGGAGCAGTAAGCACTTTACGCCTTATACGTGATTTATGCTGTATAATCCTTTGTCTGATCTCCTGATTGGTCTTACTGATGTATAACTTGTTGCAAGGGTATTGAACTGCATAAACAACTATTTTGGTTTTACAATTGGAAAACGGTTTATGTGACCATTTAACATTATTATGCTGGAACACCGCTCCCTCCATCGTTCGCTGGCAGCAAGCACACGTGCCACATTTAAAATGTCCCTGCAGAGGTGGTAAGTCCGAGAATGTTCGCAAATTAGTTGTCGATATCGTGAAGGTATACAGGCAAAGTTCGTTCTTTTTTTAATGCAAACAGTGGCTGTGTCCAATATTTATCTACTTTTTCAATTAGGTGCCAGTTCTGTCTGATGATTTTTTTGAACTGGCTAGTTTTTGAACAAAAAGTCGAGACACACTATTTGTTCTAGCGTAGCTATAGTTGGCCTCTTTTCCAACAGAGTATCTCTGCGACTCCACCACGCACGCTTCATGGTATTCTTCAACAGTTTTTTAGGATACCCTCTCCCTTTTAATTTGTCGACAGGAACTCCTGCATTTGAAAGATAGTCACTTTTGTCAGAATAATTGTGTCTTATCCGGAGAAATTGGCTATATGGCAGATTCTCATGTAAACTACGCGGATGATAGCATTAAAGTGCAAAGCATTATTTCTGTCTATTGGTTTAGTGAATAATGTGGTTTTTAATTGTCCATTTTTTTTGAAGACTCAACATCCAGAAATGTGATAGATGACTTACTGCTAGACACGCTGAACTTTATGTCAACTGATCTACCGTTCAACCATTGGGTGAACCTATTCAAACTATCATCTTATCCTTCCCAAATGCAAAAAATGTCATCAATAAAGCGGAACCATTTATTGATATGGTGTGCAAAAGGATTGTTTTGATAAATGAAGTTTTCTTCAAATGTAGCCATAAAAAGTACGGCCAGCTCTGGAGCAAAGGGACAGCCCATCGCAGTTCCTTTGATTTGGACAAAAAAGTCATCCCCAAAATTGAAACAGTCGTTACTTAATGCATAATTTAACAATAAAGCTTGTTGGAACAGGGTGTGGCCTTGGTCTATCATCCAAAAACTTTTCAATCACCTGGAGTCCTTCATGTTGTGGAATTTGAGTATAAAGAGAGGTGACATCAAATGTTACAAGTCTCTGACTGTCCGAATTAAATTCATGATCTTCAATTTTTTGAATGAAGTCCATGATGTCCCGCAAATAGGATGGTACTTTGAGGGAGGGAAGAACACTTGTGAATGTATTATGTACTTGATCTTTGTGTGTGACAACAACAACAATATTTTGTATGATGTTTGTATATAAAACTAAAAAATAAATGGTGACCGCTCTTATTGATTAAAGCGGCCACGAATGAATTGAAATTAAATAGGATTAGTCAGTTTTGGCATTGTTTGTTTGGTAAAACTTTTTGGTGGCTCAGCCTTACTGACTTTAGGAGCCCAACCCCTTTTGTTTGGTGTAACTTTTAGAAAGTTGCCATTTTCTTGTCCCAAACATTTTGTGCCTGCAGCCCGTATCCTGGTCACATGACTAGGTGTAGCTGGCGGTAGGTCTTTGTGTATTGTTCCCAGACAGTGAGAAAAAGGGGGAATTAGTGTTGGCAGGTTTGGCTATCTCTGGCTTGATGAAGGGGAGGAGCTGTCACCTACCACACTGGCACATCACAAAGCGTCTGCCTGAGCACACTCACAAAGGGTTTGACACTTTTCTTTTGTGCCCCCAGAAAAGCTGGGGCCAGGCCAGGAAGGTAGAAAATTCCAAGTACCTCTGAGGGTGGAAACCTCCAGAACCTTCTTCTACTTCAAAGCTGGCACTAGGTATAAATATTGCACTTTCAGACCCATGTCTTCAGGACACCGATGGACCTGTGGAAAACACAGAAGGACTACTTTGAAAGAAGGACTGCTACTCTGCTGCCCTGCTGCCCTTTTGCCCTGCTGCCTGAGTGAGAACTGGACCTGCATCTTGAACCCAGGATCACCAGAGTGGCTCCAAGGGCTAGTTGGGCCTCCTGATCACAACCTCAGGGAGGGACAGAAAAAGTTCCAATCACCTTGAACCCAGCACCTGGACTCTGTCTGGTATGAGTCTTGCCCCCAAAGTGGCGCCACCCCAGTTCGGGACCCTGGAAGTAGGCCTGAAGGTGCTCTGCCTGCCCAGCTGTGGTCCTTTGGGCTGAAACGATACAGCATGGTGCATCTCCTCACAACACTGCATCAGAACCACAGCTGCATGACGCATCCCTGAAGCAGGACCTTGCATCGCAGCCTGCAGCTCTTGGTGCCGCCACTGCACAACGCATCTCTGACCCAGGACTTCGTATCGCAAGTCTTTATCAATGGCATCCTCGACAACGGTGCAGGAAATTGCATCACAAGCCCCGGTGATGTCTTCATCGGAACTGCTGCAGCACTATGCATTTCCGACACAGGACACTGCATCACTGCTCGCAGCTCCTCGGAACCGCCACTATGTGACACATCCTTGACACAGGATCTTGCAACGCTCTGCAACCAGGATTCAAGATACTTGTTCCCTGCATCTGGCTAGCACTCAATTGTGGTCTGGATGAACTTGTGACTTTGTCACAGTCCAGCGTGACCAGATAATCACAGTTGGCGCTTTTTGCTTCTAAGCACTGTTTCCAGTTAAATCTTTAAAATTGCATATCTCCGGTTCTACTAATTGGATTTTTATTGTTTTGGTCTCAAATAATTTATTTAATTTCACTCTATTCTTGTAAGTTGATGCCAGATTTTTCTTGTGTTGTGTTTTCATTGTATTACTGCTTGAAGTGCTGCATAAATACTTGACACATTGCCTCTAAGTTAAGCCTGACTGCTTTTGTGCCAAGATACCAGAGGGTTAAGCACAGGTTAATTTGGGGTTTCTTGTATTTTGCCCTGACAAGAATTGTGGCTGCTACTTAAGAGGGGTTGCAAAACCCAAATATCTATCTATCTATCTATCTATCTATCTATCTATCTATCTCTATATATGTATATTTATTACCTACTGGCAGTCACCAGTAGGTAGTTATAGTTAGGACCTAGTCCCCATAAATAAAGCGTTTTTTGGTTTGCTAATAACTTTGGCACCGTTTGACGAATCTTCACAAACTGTTCCCACAAAAGTGCTCAATTTTGTCTAGTTGTGCTTGGAAAGTTTCGGGTGATTTGTCAAGCGGGAGATGAGAAAAAGTAAGGGGTCAAAAAAAGTACTGTTTCAATGTTAATTTCCGTGGAGATTTCAGACACAACTACAACCCAAACTACTGAATGGAATTACACCAACTTTGGCAGAAAACTAGATCTTGGTCCAGAAAGCATGCTTTTTGTGATTTGGTATAGTCAGTAGGAAAAACAAATTTGTATATCTGGAGGGGCGGAGCGTTCGTGAATCCAACAGATCTCATGCTGAGATCTGATTGGCTGCCAAACCTTCAACTAGGAAGTGTTGGCAGCCATTTTGGGACTCGGACTCAGCCGCGTCCCATACAAAAAGGTAAAAAAAAAGAGAAGGTGGCAGGGTAGGAATACCCTGACCCCCTAGCCCCCTGGTAGGGTCCCCCAGGGACAGCGCCGGGCCAAAAAGCATTTTTTTTTACATTTCATGGTGAAAATGGCTGAGATTCATGAATCTCTGTGAAATAATTTGTTTTTAAAAAGCACAGTCTCCCGCGCTTGTTTGTGTTTGTGCCCCTCGGTGGGCCATGTCCAGGGGTATTTTAAAATATATAATATGAGGAGGGGGCGCATGCGGCCCCCCCATGGCCGATATGGGCCCTGGGGACCGCCACCCACCCGGGGCCAGGCCAATGCATAATTATGAGGAGGGGCTACATGGCCCTCCTCCGTAGGTCTTTTATGGCCCCGGGGATCACCACCTCCCAGAGGCTTGGTCTTCAAATAAGAGGGGGCTGCACAGACCCCCCTCCTTACCATTATATTGCCCCGGGGACCACCGCCTCCCTGGGGCAAAGTGAATTTTCAAAAGGGGATGGGGCCGTGCGGCCCCCCAGGTCATATTCGGCCCCGGTGACCACCACCTCCCAATGGGCATGGCCACATTTTAACTGGGAGGGGGGCTGGGCAGCCCCGCTCCTGGGCTGGTTTTGGCCCCAGGACCACCACCTCCCCGGGGTTGTCTCTACATAAACAAAGGAGGGGGGCCACACAGCCTCCCTCCTGGAGCTATTGGGACCTCCACCCCCGAGGGGCCCATGGCCCTGGGGACTGCTACCCCGAGGGCCAGCTCCCTATGTCCTGAGGAGCCCACCCTCAGGACATAGTAGTTTGCTGTCACAGGTGAGAGCTGAGACAGCTCCCGCCAAGCAAGAGCAAACTGTAAGTCCGCTCCCAATGGCGGTAGCAGGAAAACTGCTCCCGCCAGCTGGGAGCGGACATTTCATCTGTTTTCCTGCCCACAGATGAAAGAACTTCTCCTGCTCGCAGGGAGCAGCATTTTTGCTACTCCCTATGTGCAGGCGCAATATCGGCTCCCGCTAGAAGCGAGGAGCCGTAAGGGACTGCGGGGGCATTGGGTTTCCCCCCGCTGCCCCATTTTGTTCAAAACAGTGGACTCTTGTTGGATAAATGGGCAGTTGAGGTTCCGTTCTGGCCCTGATGCTTATTTCACAGAAATTAAACCTGAACTGGAAGCACTTACAAATATAAATATAGCAGGTGCACCAGTTGAAGCTCTACTTCTGTAAAGGACAATTGATCCTATCTTCCTGGGCTTGACGAAGGCAAAGCAAGTGTGTTTTCTCGGCAATTCTTCATTGAAAAACGATCTGAAATCCTTGGTGGAGGTGAATGCATCGTTGATCTATCAATCTGTAGTGACTGTGATGAGTGGGTTCATTCTTGCCCTCTCCTGGTGAAAGCAGAGTCATTGTTCTCCCTTTAAATTATTACAAGTATCCAAATGTGCAAAATGACCTGGAAGCCTCGCCCGTTTGGCCCCGCCCCGTCCACCTTAGTAGTATGCAAAGGTCTTCCTGCCTTCTGCCAGTATGATGGGCAGCTTACCAAAAGGTTCCCCAGCGCATTTCCTGCCGATTTTGGTGATGTCTTCTTGATACGATGAATATGAGGACATCTTCACCAAACAGAGAAGCACTTACTTTATATAGTTAAGAGGAAGTACCCTTGTTTGGTTGAGATTCACCTCTTTGAAGTCTCGTCATCTTCTCTATAGGAAAATTCATGTTATCACAGATTTCTGGGAGAAGACGCATGAGGAACGATCACATTGCCGAAACTAAACGCACAGAAGGTCACTGGAGACATTTCCTCCTGGTCCATTACGCAGCTGTAGTATAGAATATGCACCAGGCATTTACCCAACGAGTTAGCACTTACTAATTAACCAGTAGACAGTACTCCAGTTGGGTAGACATTTTATGCAAAACTGTGGACTCTTGTTGGATAAAAGGGCAGGTTGGCTTCCGTTCTGTCCTAGACATTCACACAGCTACTGACAGATCCACGCAGACGGTTGTATGATGTAACAACGCGATCATTTTGATCGCGGTACATTACATCGCTGTTTTTACAACGCAAGTCGTTACCACGACTTGCGCTGTAGGGCGCTGGACTTAGAAATAGTATGATTTACTATTCCAACTCCAGCCTACGTACAGTAGGGAAGGTGTTGGAATAGTAAATCACACTATTCCTTAGTCTAGAGCGCCCTCCAGTGCAAGTCGTGGTAACGACTTGCGTTGTAAAAGCAGCGATCTAAATGTACTGCGGTGTTTTGACCGCGTTGTTAAGGTCGGTTCTCACGCAGACACTTAGATACCCACTCACACACTCATTCAGCCACTCTCACATCCACTCAGACCCACACAGCCACTCACACACCCACTCACACAACCACCCAGTCACTCACATATCCAAAAACACTCACATACCTATTCACAGACCCATACAGTCACTCGCACACCCACATAACCACTCACACACCCACACACAGACCCATACAGCCACTAACACACCACTCATACATCCACAAAATCACTCACACACCCACTCACACACCCATACAGACACTCATACACCCATTTACAGATCTATACAGTCACTCACACATCTACTTACAGATCTATACAGCCACTCACATACTCACTCACAAACCCATACAGCTACTCACACACTCACTCACAGACCCATACAGCCACTCACAAACCCACTCACACACCCACACAGCAACACATACACCCACTCATGCACCCAACCATACACCCTTACAGACACTCACACACCCACTCACAGACTCATACAGCTACTCACACACCCACTCTCAAAGGTTACAGGTTACAGTTAGGAAATAAAGTTTTAAAAAACTTCGAAATTCACTAAATAAATCAAAGGTTACAGGGACGTTATAGTTAGGAAATAACATTAAAAAACCTTAGAAATTCACTGAAAAAAACAAAGGTTACAGTTAGACTCAGATTTCACATGCACAAACCATAGAAATTCAGCAGTTATAGTTACCTTAGCTAACTATAACTTACACCCCCACCATGCACTGCTTATGACCTCACATATTACATCACTCATGACATGGTCAGTGACATCACTGATGACATCTCAAATGATATCACTGATGACATCATCCATAGAACCACTCACACACCCATACACACCCCCACAACCCCATACATCCTCTCATATACCCACTCACCCACTCACACAACCACTCACACATCTACTCACAGACCCATACAGCCACTCACACACCCACAAAACCACTCACACACTCATACAGCCACTTACACACTCACTTACAGCTCCATACAGCCACTCACACACCCACTCACAGACCCATACAGCCACTCACAAATCCGCTCACATACCCAACAACTACTCACACACCCATTCACAGACCCATATAGCCACTCACACACCCACTCACGGACTCACAAATCCTCTCAAACACACACTCACACAATTGTAAACCTATTCCCACACCCACTCGTACACCCTTACAGACACTCACACACCTACTCACCAACCCATACAGCTACTCACATACCCAGTCACTGACCGATACAGCTACTCACACACCCATCACAGACCTATACAGCCAATTCACACATCTACGCACAGACCCACACAGCCACTCACACACCCACAAAACCATGCACACACCTACTCACAGACCCATACAGCCACTCACACACCCACCCATCAACCTATACAGCCACTCACACACCCACTCTCAAAGGTTATGGATAACAGTTAGGAAATAAAATGTAACAATACTTCGAAATTCACAAAACAAATCGAAGGTTACAGGGACGTTATAGTTAGGAAATAACATTAAAAAACCTTAGAAATTCACTGAAAAAATTAAAGGTTATAGGAACATTATAGTTAGAAAATAGAATTAAAAAAACCTTAGAAATTCTCTGAAAAAAACAACGGTTAAAGGGACGTTATAGTTAGACTCAGATTTCATGCGCACAAAACCATAGAAATTCAGCAGCTATAATTACCTGGACTAACTATAACGTACACCCCAACCATGCACTGCTTATGACCTCACATATTACATTACTCATGACATGGTCGGTGACATCACTGATGACATCTCATATTACATCACTGATTATATCACTGATGACATCATCCATAGAACCACTCACACACCCATTCACACCTCTGTACAACCTCTCATACACCCACACAACCACTCACATATCCATTCACAGACCCATACAACTGCTCACACACCCACTCACTCATGCATGGAGCCACTCACACAACCACTCACTCACTCATACAGTCACTCACACAAACACACACTCACGCATACAGCTACTCACACAGCCACACACTCACCCATATATCTACTCACATACCCACTTATTCACCCATACAGCCACCCACAAACCCACTCACTTATCCATACAGACTCTCAACACAGCCACTCTCTCACCCATACAACTACTCACACACTCACTCACTCATCCATAGAGCCACTCAAACATACAGCCACTCACACAACCACTCACTCACCCATGCAGCTACTCACACAGTCACATACTCACCCACACAGCTACTCACACACCCATATATTCACCCTTACACCCACTCACTCACCCAGTCACTCCCCCATAGAGCCTCTCAACATAGCCACTCACTTGTGGGTATAACCACTCACACGCCCACATAACACTTACAGACCCATTCACAGATCCATACAACCACTCACACCCGCTCACTCACCCATACAGCCACTCGCTCTCCAATACAGCTACTCACACAGCAACTCACTTAACCAAACACCCACTCTAACAGTTACTCACTCACCCATACAGCCACTTACACACCCACTCACTCACCCATACAGTCACTCACAAACCTACTCACTCACCAATGCAGCCACTCACTCACCCATACAGCTACTCACACACCTGCTCATACACCCATACAGTCACTCACACACCCATACAACCACTCAGACACCCTACTCACAGGCAGATACACACAGCCACTCACATAATATATGTTAGAAGTAGTATCACTCATTAGTAGTACACCTAGTAAACTAATTAAACATTTTAGTAGCTTAGTATTTATGTTTAACACTCATAAACCCTTAGATAACATTCACAATCACTGCGTGGTCATCAGTGATGTCACTTGAGATGTCATCAGTGATGTCACTGACCATGTCATGAGTGATGTAGTATGTGAGGTCTTAAGCAGTGTATTAGTTAGCTCAGGTAATTATAACTGCTGAATAAATATATATATATATATATATATATATATATTCACTTAAAAACCAACGGCTACAGGGATGTTATAATTAGGCTCAGAGTGGGGCACTTTTTGGGAAACTTTTGTGAAGATCCATCAAACTGAACCAAAGTTATAAGCAAGTCAAAAATGCTTTTCCAATGCAAACTAGGTCCTCACTATAACTACCTACTGGATATATATATATATATATATATATATATATATATATATAGCACACACGATCTCTTCATCTGGGAAGCAAACAAGGGGACACAGCGGGTCACCAGAAAAATCCATTTATTGAAGCAGTGGCATGACGCGTTTTGGCGAGTATGCCTTTATCGAATGCCATTAACAGCGGAAGTTTGCACCATCCAACATTTTAAATGTGCTACCATTCTCCTATTGGTGGAAGCACAGCTGGCCCAAGTCCGTTAAAGAGCATCCTTGCAGCATTTCCTTGCGGACTGCAGTTTCCATCATACATCGTTTTCGAAGACTGGGTAAGTGTCTCTTTGGGCCCCACTTGTTCTCATGGTGAGCGCAGATATTGTTGCAGAACGTGGTTATGTGCAATTATTATAGTCCCCTTAGTATTTATGTTTAACACTCATAAACCCTTAGATAACATTCACAATCACTGCGTGGTCATCAGTGATGTCACTTGAGATGTCATCAGTGATGTCACTGACCATGTCATGAGTGATGTAGTATGTGAGGTCTTAAGCAGTGTATTAGTTAGCTCAGGTAATTATAACTGCTGAATAAATATATATATATATATATATTCACTTAAAAACCAACGGCTACAGGGATGTTATAATTAGGCTCAGAGTGGGGCACTTTTTGGGAAACTTTTGTGAAGATCCATCAAACTGAACCAAAGTTATAAGCAAGTCAAAAAATGCTTTTCCAATGCAAACTAGGTCCTCACTATAACTACCTACTGGATATATATATATATATATATATATATATATATAGCACACACGATCTCTTCATCTGGGAAGCAAACAAGGGGACACAGCGGGTCACCAGAAAAATCCATTTATTGAAGCAGTGGCATGACGCGTTTTGGCGAGTATGCCTTTATCGAATGCCATTAACAGCGGAAGTTTGCACCATCCAACATTTTAAATGTGCTACCATTCTCCTATTGGTGGAAGCACAGCTGGCCCAAGTCCGTTAAAAGAGCATCCTTGCAGCATTTCCTTGCGGACTGCAGTTTCCATCATACATCGTTTTCGAAGACTGGGTAAGTGTCTCTTTTGGGCCCCACTTGTTCTCATGGTGAGCGCAGATATTGTTGCAGAACGTGGTTATGTGCAATTATTATAGTCCCCTTAGTATTTATGTTTAACACTCATAAACCCTTAGATAACATTCACAATCACTGCGTGGTCATCAGTGATGTCACTTGAGATGTCATCAGTGATGTCACTGACCATGTCATGAGTGATGTAGTATGTGAGGTCTTAAGCAGTGTATTAGTTAGCTCAGGTAATCATAACTGCTGAATAAATATATATATATATATATATATATATTCACTTAAAAACCAACGGCTACAGGGATGTTATAATTAGGCACAGAGTGGGGCACTTTTTTGGGAACCTTTTGTGAAGATCCGTCAAACTGAACCAAGGTTATAAGCAAGTCAAAAAATGCTTTTCCTATGCAAACTAGGTCCTCACTATAACTACCTACTGGCAAAAAAAAAATATATATATACATATATGCATATATATCTATATATATATATATATATATATATATATATATATATATATAGATATATATATATATATATATATATATATGCATATATGTATATATATATATATAATTTGCTGAAAAAATAAAAGGTTACAGGGACGTTATAGTTAGGCTCAGATTTCATTCGTACAAAACCATAGAAATTCAGCAGTTATAGTTACCTGATCTAACTATAACTTACATCCCCACATGACCTCACACATTTCATCACTCATGATATAGTCAGTAACATCACTGATCACATCTCAAATAACATCATGGTTTTGAATGAGTGAAATTTAAGCCTAATTATAACGCCCCTGTAACCTTTGTTTTTTCTGTGAATGTCTAAGGTTTGTTTTAATTCTATTTACTAACTATAGTGTCCCTGTAGCCGTTGGTTTGTTTTTTCAGTGAGTTTCAAAGACATTTTTAATGTTGTTTCCTAACTATAATGTCTCTGTAACCTTTGTTTTTTAAAGTGAATTTCTAAGGTTTTTTTAAATGTTATTTCCTAGCTGTAACCTGTAACCTTTGAGAGTGAGTGTGTGAGTGAGTATCTCATTGGGTGTGTGAGTGAGTGTATGTGTGGTCTAATGGGTGTGTGAGTTTCTGTGTGGGTCTGGGAGTGGCTGCATAAGTGTCTCAATCTGTGCGTGAGTGTCTGAGTGGGTCTGGGAGTGGGTGCGTGGGTGTCTGAGTGAGTCATTCTGTGAGTGGGTATGAGAGTGACTGAGTGGGTTTGCAAGTACCTCCATGAGTGTGTGAGTCAGTCTGTGAGTGAGTGTCTGAGTGGGTCTGTGAGTGAGTGCATGAGTCTGAATGGGTCTCTGAGTACATGAGTCTCTGAGTAGGTCTGTGAGTGCATGAGTCTCTGAGTAGGTCTGTGAGTGCATGAATCTGAGTGGGTTTGTGAGTGGGTGCGTGAATATATGAGTAGATCTGTGAGTGGGTACATGACTGTCTGAGTTGGTCTTTGAGTGGGTATGTGAGTATCTCAGTGGGTTTGCAAGTGCCTCCATGAGTGTGTGAGTCAGTCTGTGAGTGAGTGAGAGAGTGAGTGAGTGAGTGGGTATGTGAGTGGGTGCGTTAGTCTCTGAGTGGGTATGTGAGTCTGTCAGTGGGTCTCTGAGTGAGTACATGAGCCTCTGAGTGGGTCTGTGAGTGAGTACATGAGTCTCCGAGTGGGTCTGTGAGTGAGTGCTTGAGTCTGAGTGGGTCTCTGAGTGAGTGCATGAGTCTCTGAGTAGGTCTGTGAGTGCATGAGTCTGAGTGGGTTTGTGAGTGAGTACGTGAGTCTCTGAGTGGGTCTGTGAGTGGGTGCGTGAATTTCTGAGTGGATCTGTGAGTGGGTACATGACTGTCTGAGTGGGTCTTTGAGTGGGTATGTGAGTGTCTCAATGGGTTTGTGAGTGGTTATGTGAGTCTCTGAGTGGGTCTGTGAGTGGGTACATGAGGGCCAGAGTGGGTTTGTGAGTGGCTGCATGACTCTCTGAATTGGTCTGTGAGTGGGTGCATCACTGTCTGTGTGGATGTATGTGTGTGTGCTTAATTGTCTGAGTGGGACTGTGAGTGGGTGCATGAGTCTCTGACTGGGTGAGTGATTGGGATCATATGTCTCTGATTGAGTGGATGCAAGAGTGTCAGAGTGGGTTTGTGAGTGGATGGGTAAGTATCTAAGTGAGCATCCAAGTTATTTATCAATAGAATTCACAAATCCATCGCAAACTTACACAGGAAGCCGCACTGAGTGCCACGATGGATTCACGAATAATCACACGTGGAATAAAAAAACGTTTCTCAACATGTTCTTCCCACCAGAGTTCTCTCACAGACCCCTATATACCTCTCATGGGGTCAGGGTACCTCTACCCTGCCCCTTCCACTAAATTACATGTTTTATTTTGCTGCCAAGGACCGTTCCCGGTGTGTAAAATGGCGGCTGCAACTTTCTACTCAGGTTACACCAGCCAACCACAGATGTTCTGTTGCAGCGTGAATTCGCGAAACATATGAGTGGCTGAGTGGGTGTGTCACTGGGTGCATAAGTCTCTGACTAGGTCTGTGATTGGGTACATTAAGATCTGAGTGGGTGTGTGAGTGGGTGCATGAAAATCTGAATGGGTCTGTAAGTGGTACTTGACTGAGTGGGTCTGTGAGTGGGTACGTGTCTCAGTGGGTTTGTGAGGGGGTATGTGAGTCTCTGAGTGGGTCTGTGAGTGGGTGCATGAGGCCCAGAGTGGGTTTTTTAGTGGCTGTTTGACTCTCTAAGTAGGTCTGTGAGTGGGTGCATCAGTGTCTGAATGGATGTGTGTGTGGGTGCATAAGTATCTGAGTGGGACTGTGAGTGCGTGCAGGAGTCTCTGAGTGGATGAGTGAGTGGGTGCATATGTCTCTGAGCGGGTCTGTGAGTGGGTACATGACTCACTGAGTAGTTCTGCAAGTGGCTGTATTAGTGTCTTAGTGGACCTGTGTGTGAATTCGTAACTGTCTGAGTGGGACTGTAAGTGAGTGCATGAGTCTCTGAGTGGATGAATGTGTGGGTGCGTAAGTCTCTGAGTGGGTCTGTAAGTGGGTGCATGAGTGTCTTAGTGGGTATGTAAGTGGGTGCATGAGTCACTGAGTTGGTCTGTGAGTGTGTGCATGAGTGTCTGAGTGGGTCTGTGAGTGGATGTGTGAGTGTCTGAGTTGGTCTGTGAGTAGATGCGTGAGTGTCTGAGTGGGTCTGTGAGTGGTTGCATGAGTCTCTGAGTTGGTCTGTGAGTAGGTGCATGGGTGTCTGAGTGGGTCTGTGAGTGAATGTTTGAGTGTCTGAGTGGGCCTGGGAGTGGGTGCATGAGTCTCTGAGTGGGTCTGTGACTGGGTGTGTGAGTATCTCAGTGAGTCTGTGAGTGGGTATATGAGGGCCTGACTGGGTGTGTTGTAGTGTAGCTCCTATTTCCCTAATAGGCTCTGCGCATTGGAATAATATATCCTATAGGTTTGACATAGGACTAAGGTCAGTATGTCGCTATCAAGTATATTAAACTTAATTCCTTGTGCCAGCTAGCTCAGAGGCCACTAGAAACTCCTTGACAACAAGAAGGGAGTAGTTTCTGGCAGCCGCAAAACATGACCACTGTCTTTCCCTTTAGAATCAGAACGTGTCCCAGAGTCGTGGAAAAAATAGATAACTATTTCACTCAACTCAGTCGTGCATGCTTAGTTTTCTCCAAGTTACACAGAAAGAAATAGACGGGCGTTTCAATAAAAGATTTATTGAACAGTCTTGTTTCTGGTGTAAGTAAAATGTGCTGTTACGATCACAAGACAGTATGTGAGATAAATAATGTACAGTGTGAGCAGTAGAAATAAATAATACTGCAAGAGCATTATCTTTTAGTACATATGCTTTTACATAAATAACACAGACTAAAAATGCGAGTACTCATACGATGCGTTTCTAATCTAGTTCTACCCCAATGTACCTAACCTAGGTATAGGACGAGGTATGAAGTAGGTGAAGTATTCCTTACTATGGTATACTAAGAGTACGCTAAGCCTAGTATGCCTAGTATGCCAAGAGACCCTCTAGGTTCTAGTCTGCTCCATACCTGAAGAATGAGAGAGGTAGGAATCTCTTTGCCAGACTCGAACTCCAACACCCCGCAAGGGAAGTCAGATCACTGGAAGCTGGACTCTCTGCGTGCAGGGATGACAGCGTCTTCTCAGTGCGTCAGGCCGGGAAACAGGCTCCTCTGAAGTCGAGGTCTCCTCTAGTTTACAAGGGCTAGGGAAGGTATATTTATACCTGAGAGCACCTAAGAATGTTAGTATTGACGTGAGTCGGACAGCGAAAGACGTCATGAATGAACCCCTAAGGAATAATGGTTCATGCATAATATATGAGTCCTTGAAGAAATCAATAGTCCTGGACTAGGGAAACTCCTGCAGCCTAAGGGTCTGTTCTTCAAGAACTCGTTGGGACGTTAGGGTGGACGGATGTCAGAGACCATGCCTGTATTTGGAGTGCACGGTTTAATGCCTAAATAAGGGCTGGGATTTTATGCCTATATAAGGGCAGGGCGAATTGTGCCTATATAAGGACATGATACTGGAAAGCCCGTTTATGGACACCCTAAGAGGAATACAACACCCACTCCACTTTCGTGTGTACGATAATACTAAAATGCTAAACATTTAAAATGCTAAACATAAAATGGAGTACCGCATATTTAAAAATATTTCTTAAAAGCATTAAAAAACATAGTAAAAAATGCAAAAGGTACTGTACATTTGAAGCAAATGCTTTTCATTTCAGGCATAAAGTTCGAAAATAAATGCAATTGGAATGAAATAAGCAGTAATATTTACATGTGACAGAAAATGATCGATAAGTTGTTCAAAAATCAAAGTCATTTCATGTCATGAAAATTAATGAACTGTTTTAGACACACAAGCTGACTAAGAGTCCGTGGAAGTACCTTGAAGTCTGTATTATAAGGCTAGTTCTACTTTAAGCAGATCGAAGTGCCATTTTCGTTCGAAAAAATGGGAAAAAGTTCAATTTTGGTAAAGTTCCAAGTTGTTTTGAAAAATGAAGGCCAAATTGTTACTGCATCTCTGGAACACTGTATGCTGAATCAGAGTCAGTTTACGGGTCTGGTGTAAACATGAGATCATCTACTTCTATAGACAAAACATCGTCCACTGTAGTTGGTGTCAGTTGGAACACCTCGTGTAGCAGATTAATTGCACAGAGATGTGAAGCTTCGCTTCCAGCATAGGGTGCCACAGCAAAGTTTGCGTCCGTTGTTACCTGTGTGCCTGTAGATCTTTCTCGTACTCTCAGCAGCAGCCGGAAGCGTCTGTGAGATCTCAATGAATGCTGACATCAGGATCGGTAGCCTCTGGGGACAACACAGAGCATGGGCCGTTATCGGGTCCAGCAGAGTATCGACATCCGTTGGCGTAGCTGATGGAAATGTTAGACAGGTGTCCAACACGCATTCTTCACCGCATAGCAGGCATCGTAGAACAGGTAAGATGCAATCTTGCCAGATTGGTCTGAATGACAGGAACCAAGTTGTATTAAGGTCCCGTAGACGAGTCATGCCCAAAAGCTGTACTATTCGCTCACGGCACTTTCGTTCAAGGAGAGCTTTCTCCATTTCGCTCGCAGTGATGTCTGAGAATAGGCTGGCCATAGTGCAATAGCAGGAAGAGAAATAGAATTCCGGCAACAAGTGCTAGAATTAATGGTATGCCACCAAACACCGAATGTGCAAAGTTCGGGATGATTCCGAGTATTGCCTGGAAAGGTGCTAACAGACCGGTACAGATGCTCTTAAATACATGTATAATTCCACTTGTATCAGACATGTTGAAGATATGTGTTATCATTTCTACGAAATGTATAGGGCAGTTTGTACGTATTAAAGTCTGTATCTCAGCCGAAGTCCTTGCTACTTGTAGATCATAGGTTTCTTTGGCCGAGGTCAAAGGCACTGTTTGCTGTAAAAGCATGGCTTTCATTCTGCTCAAAGTATCAAATCTTATAAAAGAGACGTTCAGCACAGGCCATAGAGGCGACTCCCTGACTGTGTCTATTGGAGCAAACAATACTTGCATACAGCAAGTGACCCTGGAGTTGACCGTTACTAGATATGGGATGCCTGGCAGCATGCCGCAGCAATTCTGATCATTCAACATGAGGTAACTCCCATTAGAAAGTTGTCCAAACGTTGGATTAATCACAGCAGCTGGTGTACCCTGCTGATGGCAAGACAAATTTGCCACAGAACCATTACATGCCCCGTGTAAAGAAATGTCCTGACATATAAGTGAACCGCTCAGTGCACGTTTACAGTGTGTACCGCTCAAAAACACTTCACGATCCCCACTCCAACATCTATATGTATACAGTAAATCCCAAGATGTCTTAATGTATTCCTTACCCAACCTTTCATATTTGCCTGCTTGCATTTGTCTGAGGCAATACTGAAACTGAAAAGTAGTCACAAGTAATATTATTTTGCCATGAATAAGCCATTCTGTAGCTGGTTTTTCTGCCACTGTGAATGGTAATTTTTCCAGTTTTTCAATGCTCAGCACTGTATACCTTGCTCCTCTTTGTGCCAATTCGATCTGTTTATCAGTCAGATTGTATTCTGCAAACAGAGCTGACGTGTTGATAAAACGCCAAGGCACATAGCCCGCTCGCAAAGATTGCAGCGTCCAGCTTAATAACACAATAGAACGTAATTGAGACTGACCGTGTTGTAACATCGCCAAATCTTGTTCTAGTATGTCGATAGCAGAGGATACAATGCCATCCAATGAATATATTCTGGAGGACAAAGTTGTTAACCCATTGTCGACCACAGAGAGTGTTTTCTCTAAATTAATACGATCAAGTTCACGTATTCGTTCTGCGGCCTCCATATGTGATACTTTCCATGCTTCATTATAGGCAGCATAAATGCCGGCATATATGAAACGTTTTTGACGCGGTTTTCTTGGTCCAAGCAAGAATTCCCTAAGGTCTGCGTCCTTTTTAAGTAAGGTTAAGTGTTGTTTCACATCCTGTAGTGTAGACTTATGCAGCCAATCGAGGCATAATTTTCCTACACTGTATGTTGTTACTACCCCCGGATGTTGTCTTTGGACGTATCTTGGGTCTGGCCTATTAATAGTAAAGCCCTGAGTTTTATTCAGGAATCTTTCCTGACAGTTATTCGTGTCTGTGGGCCAGATCAACCATTTTTTCCAATCAGGATTAGATCTGTTGAGTTGTAGTATATTGTCAACTGTCACCACTGCCTGTGTATCGTTATCTCTGGCAGGTGTTGGTACAGAAGGTGTGTTCATCTCCTTGATCTTGGCTAATCCAAGACAAGATGTTTGTTGGATGGTTTCATTCAAAAACATTATTTGTTCAGGGATGATGCAGGCTCTAAATAAAGCTTCTATCCCCTGCACTTGCCATTGTTTAGTACCCCACACAGTTTTTGTGTCTATTGTGTCTTTCCAAAAGTCGAAACCCTGTCTAGACAGTTGGGCATTAAATAATGCAGAGTAAATCTGTTTTGTATTTGTTAACATAATTTTCAGTCCTGTCTTGTTTACATTTTTATAGTAAACATTTCTGGATCAGATGTATTGTAACCTGAAAAATATGGAAACTTGTTGGCAAATATTTTTGAACTACCGTGTGGTGGTGTAGGACAATGCTCCCATTGGTTAAACATAAACACATTTCTTGGATATGCAGATTTATGCAAATAATGATGACCATAGTGGTTATAACAATACATTTGTTCATAGTCTGATGAACCCTCTAAATATTCATGTTTAGAAAATGCAGCAGATTTTTCTAGGTCAAACATTATGTCATTCACAGTCTCAAAGTCCCAATCATCTGAATAGGTACTGGACGTAATTAGATCACTTAGTGAAATTTTAAACAAATGTGGAATGTTCAATTGTTCCGTCGGACCGAAGATTTCAAAATCTGTTTTGTCCCACACTATACCATCCTGTATAGGAACAGCTGTGATGTTCACTGATGACAAGTCTCTTGCTTCACGATGGGAAGATTTATGAGGTTCAAAAGCACGTTCACGTCTTTTCCTTCAGTGTTCACATGGATGTATCTGCCACTTATAAGCACGCTCACAGTTGTTACCAAAGCTAGCCAGAGCAGGAAAACAAAAAGTCCAGATATAATCCAGAGTTCAATCCATGGAGAAACCAAATAAGTCTTTTTCAGAAAGTGAAGAAAGTCTTGTACTTGCTGCTTGAATTTGAATGATGCTGGCGTCGTTTCAGGTTCACTCGGATCTTCTGAGAACGTATCAAAGTTAATGAAATAGCCAGAAGCAGTTCTATCAATTGTTGGAATTGCATCAGGATTTGTAGAAATCACTGGAACCAGTTCATCACTTGCCACGTTGGTGTAGACAGGTGTATTTGGACGAACTGTTTCTTGGTTGTCAAGAGGGATGAGTTCCATAGTGGAGAAGTGTGGCTCAATGGTTAGAGCGGCAGACCCTGATGCAGAGATCTGGCCCGGGACCAGGGTTCAACTCCCGCCTCGGCGGGTCTTGGGCTCAACTTCCTCGGACCTGATAATTCTCGCCTCGGTGCCTATTCTAATCATGGGTCCCACTCTGCAACTCTGGGCAATAGCTTGCTTAATCTCCACAACGGCCCCACCAGCGCTGGGATGCCTGGCTTCACCTTGGGGGTGCCCAGGAGTGGACATTTCACAGGGAAAAGCCAGGAAGGGTTCCACAGCGGTATGCGTTCAGCGCCAGGATGCCTCAGGGTAGCAGTGCGCTTTACAAGTACAAATTCATTTCATTTCATAGCGTTGTTGCTTAGTCCTCCATCAGTTACAGCTGAATTCTCGATTGTTATCAGTCTTTCAGTCTGAACCTCTTGGATAGTAGCGAGAGGAGTGCGTCTGCTACTAGGTCGGAGTCCACGAGGCCTACTATTTAGTATTGGCCACATACTGTGGTTTGATGAGGTCGATGGACACAAATCTTTTCTCCTTTCTTCCAGCAAGGGGCGGCAGAAGTACTGTTCTTGTTCCTTGAACTGCTAGCATAGGTACTGGTTGTCTGTAAGAAGGTCCAAATTCCTTCTTGTCCGCAATCTTCTCTCTGACTAGATCCCCAACTTTTGGAATCCAGACAGGCCTTGCTGGGACCGATTTTTCCCCAGTGGTGGTTGGCTGTAGGAATACGTTGCTTTGTTTCGTTCTTAATTTATTGAGTTCCTGTAAAACAGCCAAACGATCTTTGATATCAAACGGTTTATTTTCCACCACTGTGCCTACATGTTCAAGGTCTGGTACCCACATTCTTGTCCCAAATAGGACCTCATATGGAGTGACCTCCCCTAGAGAACTTCTTGGCAGATTATTCAATGAGCGTTGAACCCCACTAAGGTGTTTGACCCACCCATCACCCGAACCTAATACCCTAGCTGTTATAGACTGCTTTATGTCCCGGTTTTTCCTTTCCACAACCGAATTTCCCTCAGGATGGAATGGAGAGGAGTACCGCAATGCAACGCCCAGACTGGCCATGGCTTCTTTGTAAGCCCTAGAGCTAAACGCAGGACCCTGGTCAGAATGTAGCGTGCCTATTGCGTATGTGCCGATAAAGACTCGCAAATCTTTTATAACAGTTCGAGCGTCAGCTGAGCGCTGAGGCCATAACCATAGGAACCTAAATTCAGTATTTGTGGGAATGCCTTTGTCCAGTAGGACGCAGGCGCGTAGATAGTCTAATGCTGTCTAACAATGGTGTCTGTACTGGGTTGCCGCATTCGCAGCATGGTGTCTAGTGGCTCTCTCGCTGTAATTTACAGTCTAAGCAGTTGTTGATGAATATGTGAATTTCTGTATTCATTCCAGGCCACCAGTACATCTCTTTTAACGTCAAAATCATTTTAGAGATCCCTTGATGTGACAGACCCTCCCCCAAATGTGTTTCATAAATCAAGGCTGCTCTGCGTTCCATGTTTGGAATTACCCTATCCCCCACTCCAGGGATTCGAGCAAAAGGAACGTTGTTCGCATCAATTACATAAGAGTACTTGATTGGAAACTTTTTTGGTAACGCTGCACTGCTGCCTTTGCTTGAAGCATTGACAGCCAACATTATCTCACCGTCTATTTTTGTTTTTGAACGAGTGATCGCAGCTACGGAAGCCGTCTGAACAGCCCCCTTTGCGGCTTCGTCAGCCAATGAATTCCCTGCAACGTGAACGCCATCACGTTGATGACTCAGTGTGTGGATCACGTGAGCCTTTGGTAGTTCGTTTTTCAACTGAACTACTTGTTCCCAAAGCATTTTGTGCTCTATTGTGCCACCTTTCGCATCTTTGAAACCATTTTCAAGCCAGTTTTGTATATAATCATTATACGACTGAACACAGTAAAAGGAATCGCACACTATTAGTGTGGGGAATTCTCGATCTGTACTTTCAAGTGCCAGTTTGAATGCTTGTAGTTCAGCTCGCTGAGCCGTACAATCTCCTAGAGACTGGGTTTTTGTGACCATAGGTCTGAAGATGCCATTTCGCATGCGACCTTTAACGATTGCACACGCTGCACTGTAAGCTTGCTTACTCCCTGTTGCGGGTTGTGCGGATCCGTCAGTGTAAATTATGAATTTGTACTGATCGAGAGGCAGAATTTCAGTAGGCAGAGGACATGCTTGTTCATATTGCAGGAATGCTTGTGTTTTTAAATCTGGATCAAAAACATATTCAACATCTGTTGCAGCAAGAGAATTAACCCATTGTATCCATCGTGGATGTAATGTTTTAGCATTTGGAATGCTTGCTTTTGTGACCGCTTCTAAAGCTGGTACCGGGGTTACGACAATAATGCGTTTCCCTTGGGCTAAGGCTCTTTCTTTTGCTACAGCGGTTTGAACTGCTGTTAGAATTTTTTCAGTTGAACTGAAGCGCATTTCCGCTTGTGTGTACAAATGGGATTTGTATGCGATTGGTATTTTCTCACCCTCATTGAAGGTTAAGTAGGTGAATCCGTATTGACCCGAAATTATTCGGATCACCAAATTGCGTTGACTTACGCGTGTTTGTAAGTGATTTGTTGCTAACATGTTAGCCTGGATTGAACGCAAGATTTCTGTGTATTCCTGTGTCCAGTTTCTAATTGAAAAATCAGGTTTGATTAATGCATAGAGAGGTTTAACCCTTTCTGCGCAATTTAGAATGTATGTTCTTCCAAAATTTAGGAAACCCAGGATTGATTGTAAGTTTTTTAGCGTTTTTGGAGGTTGGAGCAGCGCACACTTTTCTAAAAAGTTAGCTGCCAAGCTATTGCCTTCACTTGAAAGCTCATATCCTAGAAATAGGACATTGAGATGGGCAATTCTGGACTTTTTAAAGTTGAACTTGTAGCCCTCAGAGGCGAAACCCAGTATAATGGTGCTCACCCTGTTCAAGTGTTTTTCCAGGTCATCGTCTGTCAGATAGATGTCATCAACATAGGACAATGCCTCATTGTCCTAAATTTGTAGTAACTCCGTTACCCTCGCTGAGAATAAACCTGGGCTGTTCTTGAACCCTTGTGGGAGTCGACAAAAGTGACGCTGGGTCTCCATTATGGAGAATGCTGTTAAGTACCTGCTTTCAGGTGCTATGTTTTGACGAAAGAAACCATTCGAGATGTCTAATGTTGTTTTATATTTTTTACGCACAATGTTATTCATTAATGCTGTGCTATGTGCATTTTGCACTGCAAAAGTTTTAGAACAAGTGTTTAGGTGTCTGTAATCCAAAACTAGACGATATGTATTGTCAGGTTTGGAGACAGGAAACAAAGGATTGTTCATTGAGGAGGTGCATGTTTCAATCACCCCTTGGTATTCAAGTTGATCTAAGATCTCCTGACCTGTTTTTTAGCTTCTTGCTTTATTGGGTACTGCCGTTGTGCAGTTGGTTCATGTTTCAGATGTATTTTATGGTGAGGTGAGTCCTCGTCCCATCCTACATGATTTTTCTATAATGCTGGGGCCTGGGCCACTGCCCATTTCCTGGCAAATGTATATTTTAGGTGAATTGGAATATGGTTAGAGAAGGCAGGCATAATAATGTCCTCGCCGTGTGGGCACTCCCTGACAAATTGTGGTGGCCAGTCTTTTTCTGCTAGAAGTATGTCATAGCCCCTTGATAGTCGTTCCCAAAAAAGTGCTTTCACCTGTCTAGGGTTGTCTCCTCCATCCGGAGTGTTATTTCATATAACTTTTGTGGAGTACTAACCCTGGTGTCTACAGTCTCAACTGTAATGTACTCATTCAAGTCCACTATCTCCAGAAGTTCCTTCAGGTTCTGGCGAACTATTGTGACTTCTGCTGCACTGTCCAGCATTGTCTGAGCCCATTCTCCATTCTTGAGTTGTGTTCTCAGTATTCTCGGCATGTCTGATCTTTAGACCTGCTACTTTCTTTTTGGAGAATTGAGGTTTTGCTTTAGTTTTTGGAGCGTGTTTGTCGTCTTTTGATTTCACGCGTTCTTCTCTATGTTCTGATCGTCCTCTTCTTTCCGAAGTCTGTGATGAGATCTGAAAGGGACGAGAGGAACGTGTATCAGTATCTTGATACCTGTCAGGTTTTCTCAAATTATCCCTATTCCTGAGGTTATACCTCCTTTCAGAGGGCTCCTTTTGAGGAGACCTACCTTGGGATTGAGAATGTTTCTCGTTTGATTTTTGTTTATTAGACTCCCACTTCTTTTTAGAAGATGTAGGAGTTTGTTTAATTGAGTCCTTCTCAGGACTTTCAGATAGCTTCGGCTTCACTGGTCTTCCACCCAAACTATCTCTGCCTAATTCTGCATAAGATTGTTCTATAATTCTGGGTAGCTCTGTTTGATGTTCTGTAACATCAAATTCCCTTAATTTTTGGCGGATCGCCACTGCTGCTGCCTCCCCTTTAATATTAGATAATATTATTGTTGAGACCTGGTCGAAATTTTTCAGTAATTTCATACCTAAATTTAGAGCAGGCTCTGCCCCGTATTCATTTTGAATTTGTTTCAGGACATCAGGTATTACCGCAATTGACGGAATGCCATGTGTTTTAGTATAGATGGCAGCAAAGACTGAGCCCCAAGTGGTGCAGTCTTCCAGTTGTGGTGTGATCCCCATTGGTAAACTGATTGTCAGTATTCTGTGTTTCTCATACGGGCTAGTATTTGGAAATACTGCTTCGATTTGAGTAATTTTTTGAGCTATCCAGAATGGAATTTGCTCACGTTTTGTGGGCATTTTACCCATGACTGCGTATAGAGTCTGTGGTGTAATTTTTAGTGTATTTCCCTGGTGAGGAGTTTGATTTGGAATTGTTAATGGGTGCTGGACTGTGAAAGTCCGCATGACATATTGGACCAATTGTCTGTAAATTTTTATTAATTCTTGTATTTGAACAAGTAAGTCCTCATCTGACATTATATCCAGTTCAGGATGAGGTGTTTAGCCGGCTAGAATCGGCCATGTTGCTCCTGGTCTACCTAGTGGACCGAGTCTGGTAATGTTTCTGTGATGTTTTAGGGCGCCTTTAAACCAGAGCTGATGCTCCTGGTATGTTAATGGAATTTCTATATCCTCGAAAGGAATGTATTCCTCTGGTGGATCATCTTCTTTGTAGAAGTGAAACATGTGTGTTACTGAATTGGATTCAGGAAATATTACCCATGAATAGAATACCTCTGTCTGAAAGGATTCATGTGCCTCTATCACGAAAACTGCTCTACCTCCTCTTGGTGGTAGGCCATGTTTTATAAGTTTTAGAGTGATGGCTCTTCTTAAGTTTGGAGCGATGTTTATGACACCCTCCTCGGTTTCATTTAAACCTGTAATGTTAAAAACTACTGCTTGGGCCGGATCAGCCGCAGCTCCACCGTTTCCGGCTTCATTGTCGGAGCCATGCATTTTTGTTTTTTGAAAAATGTAGAACAAGTTTCAAGGAAACAAAGATTAGGTGCACAATATTTTGGAACACTGTATCCTTCAACGTTGAGCAAACCAAACAGCTAATATATAGGGTACTGCCCTATGTAGCCGTGGCGGATACTAAACCCTGCCCACTCCAGACGTCTTTTGGAGTATATGGGTAGGGGTCTCTGAGAGAAAAAGCACGGCTGAGTTACTCAGTATCTAACGTTGAATTACTGCCTTACCAAACCGTTGGGCGCCATGTAGTGTAGCTCCTATTTCCCTAATAGGCTCTGCGCATTGGAATAATATATCCTATAGGTTTGACATAGGACTAAGGTCAGTATGTCCCTATCGAGTATATTAAACTTAATTACTTGTGCCAGCTAGCTCAGAGGCCACTAGAAACTCCTTGACAACAAGAAGGGAGTAGTTTCTGGCAGTCGCAAAACAAGACCACTGTGTTTCCCTTTAGAATCAGAACGTGTCCCAGAGTCGTGGAAACAATAGATAACTATTTCACTCAGCTCAGTCGTGCATGCTTAGTTTTCTCCAAGTTACACAGAAAGAAATAGACAGGCGTTTCAATAAAAGATTTATTGAACAGTCTTGTTTCTGGTGTAAGTAAAATGTGCTGTTACGATCACAAGACAGTATGCGAGATAAATAATGTACAGTGTGAGCAGTAGAAATAAATAACACTGCGAGAGCATTATCTTTTAGTACATATGCTTTTACATAAATAACACAGACTAAAAATGCGAGTACTCATACGATGCATTTCTAATCTAGTTCTACCCCAATGTACCTAACCTAACCTAGGTATAGGACGAAGTATGAAGTAGGTGAAGTATTCCTTACTATGGTATACTAAGAGTACGCTAAGCCTAGTATGCCTAGTATGCCAAGAGTCCCTCTAGGTTCTAGTCTGCTCCATACCTGAAGAATGAGAGAGGTAGGAATCTCTTTGCCAGACTCGAACTCCAACACCCCGCAAGGGAAGTCAGATCACTGGAAGCTGGACTCTCTGCGTGCAGGGATGACAGCGTCTTCTCAGTGCGTCAGGCCGGGAAACGGGCTCCTCTGAAGTCGAGGTCTCCTCTAGTTTACAAGGGCTAGGGAAGGTATATTTATACCTGAGAGCACCTAAGAATGTTAGTATTGACGTGAGTCGGACAGCGAAAGACGTCATGAATGAACCCCTGTCGGGACTGCGCGGCGGCCGGAACTACTAAAATGGCCACCGACGCTGCACGCGCATGTGCGGGGACAGGTCCGGAAGGTTAAAGCCCGGCCTTCCCCGATCAGCTGCGCTCGCGTCCTGGTTGCTGTTCGTTTCCTGACTCACCTGAAGCTCGTCCGGGTCGTCGCGTCCCTTGCGTCGGTCATCGTTGCCTCGGTTTGTCTTGTGGCGGGTACTCCTCCCCTGACGTCCCTCGCTGCCTGCTTCGAGTATTACTTGCCTGCATTTCGTTCTGTGGAGAAAGAAGACAGAGAGAGTTATTGCACTAGAGTTTGCGGTAACAGCGCTCTGCGCTGCTTTATTATTTCGTTTACTTGATTTACCTGTCCTTGTGTCTCCACCTCGATGGGAGTATGCCTTTCTCTGAAAAGTAAAGGGATAGGCATTACACATTATTATGTTACGTCGCGCTTTGCGCTTAGTTGTATACTTTCACGTATATAAATATATAGGTCACTTACCTGGTCCTGTGCTCTGGCGCTGTGGGGATCCACTCTGCCCTCTTAGGATCTAGAATAGAGAAAGATACCTATTTTCATTAACCTGAATAAAGGAAAATATACTTTTTATAAAACCACACGGGAAGAACAGGTAGGCGAATACTCTAATCCCTACACAGAGCACTTTCCCATACATACCAGCCCTTTACTTACATTACTGTCTTTTCTAGCTTTAGATCCACGCCCTGAAACATCGCTCCATTAAACCTCCCATAGGAAGGACACCGTAAGGTAGGGAACACATGGGTTAAGAAGGTCTAGATTGTCCTGCTTCTGATTTTGTGCATTTGTGTATTGATACCTTGTTTGCTTACAGCTTCTTGCCTGATACTGACGAGTCCTGAGGGCGTCTGAGTCATCGAGTGGAGTTCTTCCCCTTCTTCCCTTGTTTTGTTTCCCTCCTTCCCCAGATTACCTTATGCCACCTTGTTTAGTCTTTGGTGCCATTGGGTGATTTGGTGAGGTTGTGGACCTGTACTTCACGTCTGTGGCGTCCCCGCGGAAATATAGGTGAGATCCTGACAGAACGCGAAGCCCAAAAAGAATAGTTTTTCTTTCCGCCTGGACGTCATGGATGTCAGTCAGGTTACTCTGGCTGATTTAGCCCACATGTTAGGTAACTTACAATTAGAAACCCAATCTCTTTCTACCCGGGTGGATTCCATACAACGAGAAATAAGAACTGATCCGGTGGTTAGGTCCCCTAATCCAGGCGCTAACATACCAGTGGTACACGTAACGACGCCTTCTTCTGTCCCCTTGGCACCTCCTGAGCGTTTTTATGGAGACACTACTAAGTTTGCTGCCTTTATCAGTCAGTGTCAGCTTCATTTCATGTGTAAAGCCTACTGTTTTCCCTCAGATCAAGCTAAGGTAGCATTCGTTATTTCCTATCTAGGGGGCTCCACGGCTAATTGGACTATACCCCTCATAGAAAGGAACGACCCTTTGTTGCAAGATTATAGTGCCTTTAGAAGGGAACTCAAAAAACTGTTTGATAGACACACCTTTACGCATTCCGCTGACACTGAGCTCTTAACACTGAAACAGGGAACTAAGGATTTAACCTCCTACATTTCCACATTTTATAGATTGGTAGCTGAAGCTGGGTGGCCTGAGGAAAAGCGTAGTGCTCTATTCTACAAGGGGCTAAGAGAGGACCTAAAAGACGCATTGGCACAGGTAGTGGACCCTCCTGAATCATGTACTGCCCTCGTAGACCTAGTGGTCAAGTTAGAACATAGACTTAGTGAGCGGAGGAGAGAAAGAGGGAGGTCCGAGGGGAGAATTCTTCCTTACCGTGAAAGGAAAGTTGATTCTGATAAAATATCAGAAGAATCCGAACCGATGCAAATAGGAAGCATAAGAGGACCCTCAGTGAAGAAGAAAACAGAGAAGACGAGACAAGAAACTGTGCTTGTACTGTGGAAAACAGGGTCATTTTCTTAGGGAATGCCCGGTCAAACCAAGACAGACAAAACGGTCGGAAAATCTAATGAGCCCGAAGTCTCGGGAGACAAGGACTTCGGGTAATTCAGGTTTAATTGTCTCATCTATGGGGATTGCAGGATCTCAGCCACGTCATTTTCTTCTCTCTTCGTGTTTACGATGGGACCATCAAATGGTAGAGGTGTACATAATGGTGGATTCAGGCGCGTCCGGTAATTTTATGGATGCACAGTGGGCTCAGAGTTGGAAGATTCCTTGGGTGCCTAAGTCTTCTTGGGAAGAAGTAACAACAATAGACGGTAGCACTCTGAAGTCTGGTCCCATTAAACACGCCACGAGTAGTTTGAGGTTGGTTATCGAGAAAAACATCAAGAAGACATTTCATTTGATTTGATACAGTCTCCTCAGTTCCCGGTTATTGTAGGCCTACCATGGTTATGCCAACATAATCCGCTTATTGATTGGAAGTCTATGTCATTAACCTTCGACCATGACCTTTGTAGAGAGCATAATCTTCTTGATTCAGGTGTTCCGGAGAAAAGTCTTTCATTCATAGAAACGAGTGATAGTGCCTTACCTTCTGTTTATCAGGATCTTAGAGAAGTATTCGATGTGGAACAGGCCACCAGTCTCCCGCCTCATAGGGTCTATGACTGCAGAATAGATCTGCAACCTGGAGCTCGCATACCAAGCAGTAGGGTATATTCCTTGACCGAAAAAGAGAATGTGTATTTACGAGAGTACCTGGACGAAATGATGAGGATAGGATTTATCCGTCCCTCTAGATCCCCGGCTTCATCTTCTCTTTTTTATACCAAAGAGAGAAGGGGGTCTTAGATGCTGCATTGACTATAGGGCACTGAATACCATCACCATCAAGAACAGATATCCCTTGCCACTAATTTCCTCCCTTCTTGATCAAATAAAAGACGCCCAAGTTTTCACCAAGGTAGATCTGCAAGGGGCATACCATCTTGTGAGGATCAAGGAAGGAGATGAGTGGAAAACGGCCTTTTGTACCAAGTATGGCTTGTACGAATATCTGGTGATGCCCTTTGGGCTATGTAATGCCCCTTCGGCTTTTCAGTTTTTCATTAATGAGGTACTAAAGGACATGTTGGAGGTATTCGTCATTGCTTACATAGATGACCTCTTGATTTATTCTCCCTCCATGCAAGAACATACACTCCACGTAAGGAGGGTTCTGGAACGATTGCGTAGATAACCAATTATACTGTAAACTAGAGAAGTGTCATTTCCATACACAACAAGTCAGTTTTCTAGGGTTCATAGTTTCCCCACAGGGACTCAGTATGGATCCACAGAAGGTAGGGGCCATACATCGTTGGCAAGCACCACAAAACGTCAAGGAGATACAAAGCTTCCTTGGCTTTGCCAATTTCTATCGGCGCTTTATTGATGGGTTTTCTGATTTAGCCTCCCCGATAACTAGGTTGTTAAAAAAGGGAATACAATTTCAATGGACACCCGAGGCGGAGGCAGCCTTTTGTCAATTAAAAGAAGCCTTCACACAAGCGCCCATACTGAGGCATCCAGATCCGTCACGTCCTTTCGTGGTTGAAACTGATGCCTCACAGGTGGCAGTCGGGGGGTGCTATCACAGACAGATCCTAGCACTGGAATACTGCATCCAGTGGCCTATTATTCACATAAACTGGCTCCAGCGGAAGTAAATTACTCCATAGAGAGAGAGAGTTATTGGCTATAAAGAAAGTATTCGAGGAATGGAGGCAGTATTTATTGGGGGCCAATCACAAGATAACAGTCCTAACGGATCATCGAAACTTGCAGTTCCTAAAATCCGCTAGGGCTCTATCCATGCGACAACTACGCTGGACCCAGTTCTTTAGTGACTACGACTTTGTTATCCAGTTCCAAGCAGGAAAAAAGAATGGGAAAACAGATGCTTTGTCTCGCTTAAGTTATGAACCCATAAACCCACAAGGTGAACCCCCTCTTATAATCGCCAGAGAACGAATAGTTGGGGTACTGAGTTCTGAGGTAGACTTCCTGAACTCAGTGGAGGAGGCGCAATCATCCACAAACATGCAGGAAGTGACGGGCACACATGAAGTTACCATAGAGCAAGGATTATCCTATGTGCAGGGTGGGTTGGTCCTCCCCATTCAAGAATTGCAACTACAGGCCTTAGATTGGTGTCATAATCATCCCCTTGCAGGGCATCCAGGATATAAGAAAACTCTTGACTTACTACATAGACACTTTTGGTGGCCCACCATGGGAAGTGATGCAAGACAGTATATTCAGACCTGTCATATATGTGCACAGGGAAAAGCCTCTCACCAGAGCCCTGCAGGGCTGTTACAGCCGTTACCTACACCATCTAGTCCCTGGCACACAGTTTCTCTAGATTTTATAGTAGAATTACCTAGGACTGCAAGAGGGAATACCACTCTCCTTGTAGTAGTAGATTTACTGACTAAGATGGCCCATTTCATTCCCATGGCTTCTCTTCCCTCCTCTCGTGTTTTGGCCTCCGTATTCATTCAGCAAGTGGTACGTTTACATGGCCTCCCCTCCGTATTGGTATCAGATAGGGGGGCCCAGTTCATCTCTAAATTCTGGAAAGGGTTGGGGAATTCCTTGAAAGTAGATGTACGGTTGTCATCTAGTCACCACCCCCAGACAGACGGCCAAACTGAGAGAGTGAATCAGTGCTTTGAACAATATATCAGGTGCCAGGTCTTGCACACCCTAGTTGACTGGGATGAGTTAGTGTGGATTGCTGAGTTCTCATACAATAACAGTTGTCACTCGTCCACTGCTTACTCGCCCTTTTTTGCACATATGCCTTTCATCCTCGAACTATGCTAACCCCCTTTCTTCTTCTTGTTCTACTCCTGCAGCCATAGACTTTGTGAAAGACATACAAGAGGTACACAAGACAGCACAACTGAATCTAGATAAGGCTAAGGCTAGTTATAAGAGGGGGCGGATGTTCACAGACGCGCAGAGCCTGGATACAAACAGGGGGACATGGTCTGGCTATCCTCAAAAACCTGAAGTTGAGAGGATCGTGCAAATTTAAACCTAAATATCTAGGCCCTTACAAAATATGTAAGGTGGTGAACCCTGTAGCTATGAAGTTAGACCTTCCCGCCTCCATGAGAATACATCCGGTGTTTCATGTCTCTCTCCTGAAACCAGTAGAGCCAGGCACACGTCTCCCTACCACACCCGAACCCGTACCGGTGGAGGATGAACAGGAATATGAGGTTGGGGCGGTTTTGGATTCTCGTAGGGTGAGACGCAAACTCCAGTACCTGATACACTGGAAGGGGTATGGTGTGGAGGAACGTACATGGGAGCCGGCCAGTCAGGTACATGCCCCTCGATTGGTGCGTTTATTTCATAGGAGACACCCTGACAAGCCCAAACCGGTAGGGGGGTCTGTGGGGGGGGTGTACTGTCGGGATTGCGCGGTGGCCGGAACTACTAAAAGGGCCGCCGACGCTGCACACGCATGTGCGAGGACAGGTCCGGAAGGTTAAAGCCCGGCCTTCCCCGATCAGCTGCGCTTCGCTTCCTGGTTGCTGTTCGTTTCCTGACTCACCTGAAGCTCGTCCGGGTCGTCGCGTCCCTTGCGTCGGTCATCGTTGCCTCGGTTTGCCTTGTGGTGGGTACTCCTCCCCTGACGTCCCTCGCTGCCTGCTTCGAGTATTACTTGCCTGCATTTCGTTCTGTGGAGAAAGAAGACAGAGAGAGTTATTGCACTAGAGTTTGCGGTAACAGCGCTCTGCGCTGCTTTATTATTTCGTTTACTTGATTTACCTGTCCTTGTGTCTCCACCTCGATGGGAGTATGCCTTTCTCTGAAAAGTAAAGGGATAGGCATTACACATTATTACGTTACGTCGCGCTTTGTGCTTAGTTGTATACTTTCACGTATATAAATATATAGGTCACTTACCTGGTCCTGTGCTCTGGCGCTGTGGGGATCCGCTCCGCCCTCTTAGGATCTAGAATAGAGAAAGATACCTATTTTCATTAACCTGAATAAAGGAAAATATACTTTTTATAAAACCACACGGGAAGAACAGGTAGGCGAATACTCTAATCCCTACACAGAGCACTTTCCCATACATACCAGCCCTTTACTTACATTACTGTCTTTTCTAGCTTTAGATCCACGCCCTGAAACATCGCTCCATTAAACCTCCCATAGGAAGGACACCGTAAGGTAGGGAACACATGGGTTAAGAAGGTCTAGATTGTCCTGCTTCTGATTTTGTGCATTTGTGTATTGATACCTTGTTTGCTTACAGCGTCTTGCCTGATACTGACGAGTCCTGAGGGCGTCTGAGTCATCGAGTGGAGTTCTTCCCCTTCTTCCCTTGTTTTGTTTCCCTCCTTCCCCAGATTACCTTATGCCACCTTGTTTAGTCTTTGGTGCCATTGGGTGATTTGGTGAGGTTGTGGACCTGTACTTCACGTCTGTGGCGTCCCCGCAGAAATAAAGGTGAGATCCTGACAACCCCTAAGGAATAATGGTTCATGCATAATATATGAGTCCTTGAAGAAATCAATAGTCCTGGACTAGGGAAACTCCCGCAGCCTAAGGGTCTGTTCTTCAAGAACTCGTTGTGACGTTAGGGTGGACGGATGTCAGAGACCATGCCTGTATTTGGAGTGCACGGTTTAATGCCTAAATAAGGGCTGGGATTTTATGCCTATATAAGGGCAGGGCGAATTGTGCCTATATAAGGACATGATACTGGAAAGCCCGTTTATGGACACCCTAAGAGGAATACAACAGTGTGAGTGGCTGCAAGATTGAGTGAGTGGCTATGTGAGTTGGTGCATAAGTCTCTGAGTGGGTGTGTGAGTGCACATGTGAGTGGCTGAGTGGGTGTGTCACTGGGTGCATAAGTCCCTGACTAGGTCTGTGAGTGGGTACGTGAAGATTTGAGTGGGTGTGTGAATATCTGAGTGGGTCTGTGAGTGGGTACATGATTGTCTGAGTGGGTCTGTGAATGGGTACGTGAGTGTCTCAGTGGGTTTGTGATTGGGTACGTGAGTCTCTGAGTGGGTCTGTGAGTGGATGCATGAGGCCCTGAGTGTGTCTGTGAGTGAATGCATGAGTCTCTGAGTTGGTCTCTGAGTGGGTGTATGAGTGTCTGAGTGGATGAGCAAGTGGGTGCGTAAGTCTCTGAGTGGGTCTGTGAATGGATGCATAACTCTCTGAGTGGGTCTGTGAGTGGGTGCATCAGTGTCTTAGTGTCTCTGTGTGTGAGTGTGTAACTGTCTGAATAGAATTGTAAGTGGGTGCACGAGTCTCTGAGTGGGTGAGCGATTGTGTGCATAAGTCTCTGAGTGAGTGTATGAGTAAGTGCAAGAGTGTCAGAGTGGATTTGTAAGTGGATGGGTACATATCTAAAAGAGTGTGCATATTTTATGTATTTATCGATAGAATTCGCAAATCCATTGTGAAATTATACAAATGGGCCGCGCTGAACGCCACGACAGATTCGTTAATATTTGCTCATGGAATAAAAAAAATATTTCTTGAAATGTTCTTCCCACCAGAGGTCTCTCACCGATCCCTATATACCTCTCAGGGGGTAAGGTTACCTCTATCCTGCCCCCTTCACTACATTACATGTTTTATTTTACTGCCGAGGACCGTTCCCCGGTGTGTAAATTGGTGGCCGCAACTTTTTACTCAGGTTGCAGCCAGCCAATCAAAGATGTCCTGTTGCCGCATGAATTCTAAAAACATTCTCAAAAGAATCGCAAAGGGTTCGCGCCACTAGATATCCAAATTTGCCTTTCTGTTAATCACCATAAAACTACTGAATTTTTTTTCAAAAATAACCAAAAGCGTGATCTGCGGAACAAAATCTACCTTTCTGGCAAATGTGGTGTAATTCCGTCCAGCAGTTTGGGTTGTAGACGTGTTCAAAACTCCTATGAGAATTAACATGGGAAACACACTTTTTTTGACCCATCCTTTTTTTCAGCCCCCGCTTGATGGATCACTCTGAAACTTTCCATGTGCAACAAAAATCACCTGCACACTTTTATTAGAAAATTTCGTGAAGATTCGTCAAACGGCGTCAAGGATTTAGGCAAGTCAAACAACGCTTTTCCTAGGGAAACATGGTCCTAACTATAACTACCCACTGGCGACTGGCAGTAGGTAATATATATATAAGCAAGGCAGCAATGCAGAAACCCGTAACAGCGGAAAATAAAACGCAGAAGTAATTGGAAATCCAGTCCCTGTGTCGGTGTCTGTTTCGTACAAAGGAATCGAAAGTGGAGTGTGTATATATATATATATATATATATAACCTACTGGCAGTCGCCAGGGGGTAGTTGTAGTTAGATCTGTGTTTCCTTAGTGAAAGCATTTTTTGGTTTGCTTTTAACTTTGGTGCCATTGGATGAATCTACACAAAACATAAAAAAATATATATCATCCACCTCAGCTCCTTTCTGGAAAGTTTCGGGGAGATCCGTCAAGCAGGGGCCGAGAAAAATGGGTGGTCCCAAAACACAAAATTACTTTTTCTATAGGCCAATTGAACAGCGATGCTGCAAAAACTGAATTACACCTAATTTGACAGAAAGCTTGATCTTGGTCCAGAAAGGCGCTTTTTGTGACTTGCTCTAAATCAGTTCAGTAGTTTTTGAGAAATTAAGGCTCAAAAACTTTGCATATTTCATGCTGGGGAGGATCCGCAGAGCTGGCAGATCTTGAGATAAGATCTGTTTGGCTGCCAGCACATTACCAAAGATTTGGAGGCAGCCATTTTAGGATTATGGACTCAGTCCCCTATTCCGAAAAGAATGTAAAAATAACATAGAGATACCCTACCCTCATAGGCCTGGTGAGGGATGGGCCTTTAAAAAAAAATACATCTTAAAAAGAACATCTCTGGGGTGGGCCAGGGTCTGGGGGTCGACTAATGCATAATTTTTGGGCAGGGTGGCATGTTGCCACTCTTCTAGAGCCTTTATCAGGCCCCTGGGAACGCACCTGCTGGGGCCAAATGTTCTTAAAAGATGAGGATGCACATGCCTGCCCTCTCTGAGACATCTTCAGGCCCCAGGGACCCCGTACAACTTAAATTTAAAGAGGAGGGGGGTCACACAACGCCTTCATTCTGAGCCTTCATCAAGGCCCGGGAACCCCATTCCAGGGGCTGCATCTTCCATTTAAAGGGGAGGGGCATGCAGTTCTCAACCCAGAGACTTCATCAGGCCCCAGGAACCCCATTCACCAGTGCCACATTTTAATGAAATGGGAGGGGGCAAGTGGCTCCCTACTTGAGAGTTCAGGCAGGCAAATGTATGTTCTCCCACTTGGCGGAAGCAGAAAGCTGCTACTGCCAGGTGCAAACACAAAAGTTTCACCCTGCCCGTTCTTTCACGGACAAGGATAAATAGAATTGCTCGTGCCAGAAAACTGCTCCCGTGGGGTGGGAGAAATGCTGGCTTCTGCTGTACCTGGATGGTTGCAAGTAGGGGATGTGGGGGGCTGCGGGGGCATTGGGGCTGAAGGCCGAAAGCTGAGTGGTTTGTAGATGTCAGTAGAACACCTCGAGATAGCAGTGTGTGACCATATTACATGCTACCTGTTATGTATTTTTTAATTATGGAATACTTCAAGGTGCAGCCAACGATGGGTAATGACTTGAATTCTGCAGTTCAGTCATAACTGGACAGATATTGAGTGGGGTAATCAGTCTTTTTTGGGTTGATATTCAAAAGTATTGATAGTTGCCTCCCACGAATCGACCTTTCTTAAAATTCTTGACTGTTAAGAAGCTTTTCGTCAGACTGGGATTAGCATTTAAAGGGGTATTGTCTTCCTTCTTCTAACGCAAAGAAGCGCTCTCCTTATAAGCACGTGGTTTACGGGAGGGAGCATTGGCACTGAGAAATGAAATGTTTTCATGCTTCCATTACCCTTGTATGAAGCACAGAGAGGAGTAAAACTCAACCACAGTACATCGCATCATTTCAGGGCAGCATTTCCTGTTCAAACTTGTATCGCCATGGTTACTTACGGATTGTTTCCTGAGGTACACAATAGATATTAGATGAACTTTTTGGAAAAGGAATCATACAGGTGACCTCATGATCCAAGGTCAAGTATAAGAGGAACTGGCAAGCTGTTATCAGACTGAGCTTTGACATGGAAAGCAGGAAGACATCCACTTAAACAGCATGTTATCACACACCTGTGGTGTGTTCCATGATCACAATCCAAGCATCTTCACTTTCATTTCTGCGCCAAGAGTGTTTCCAGTACCATCTAAATACATAGTTAAGCTGCAGTTAAGCTATTAGACAGCGACTCTGAAGTAAAAAAAAAAATGACATTTTTTAAATCAAATTTGATGGATTTTTTAAAGTCCTGAAAGAAGATATTTAAAAGTAAACATACAGATACGTTTGTGTTTACTTGTAAAGCTTACAAGCCATTCAACAAAGTATATTTATTGCAACATGATTCATATTAGGAAAGGACAGTAGAGTAAATTCAAAATCCTCTGTAAAAGTCCTAAAATATGTGGTAGACCTGCCATCTTCACAGAAGGTACAGGCAGGACCCTAACAAAGCAGGCTTTGGGTACCACCTATTTAGGGAGCCAATATAATAAAATAAAAGGTCAGAAAATAGCCTTCTGAACATGGGGAATGAGCCAGATGGCAAAATCTTACTTTTTTTGGACCTCTGACAATCCTTGCACCATTCCGGGGACCACCTCTCCAGAAATACTCAACTTGATGCAGAGTAGTGGCACGTCTGAGCTCACATTAAGGGATAGGATCCTGATTAACAGAATTTGGTTCAGTGACATTTTACCCTCACGTAGGAACCTCTGTCTGCTAGCATGAGGGAATGTGTATGATTACTGCACCTCGTGCTTGGACATGTTCATGTAGTGTTCCTCAAGGTTCCTTGGAGCTACCATACCTCCTGTGCCCAGGAAACTTTGAGAAACTTTGTGTCTTTGTCAGCAAGAAAGGACAAGCCTCAGCTGTGCTTGGGCTGAGAAACAGAGTGACAGTGCCTCCAAGTGTGTGATTGGGTGAGAAACTGCGCAACACGTCTCAGCACATAAGAAATGTGTGCTCTGGAAGATTTGTGTGTCTTTTGTTGAAGGAGAGAGCTTGCAGATAAGCTGCCAGCTGGTCAGCCTCGTGGTGCTCTAGACTTGTACCACTGGATAGGGAGGGAAAAGAAGACTGTCCTAGACTGCCGTGAAAGCTATATAAAAACCAGGGTTTAGTGTGGAGAGTACATTTTGTATACAGAAATATACTTGTAAGAGCATTTCAGGAATGTTTTATGAAATTAAAATAAATCAGAACTTTGTTTCACACTTAGGGCCCGATTCCGATGTCGTTCGGAAGGCTTCCGAATCGGATTTGGCTTTACTGGATCCGATTCGTAGCACTTGTTTACGACCGAATCGTACACAAGTCCGAACGACCAAGTACGATGCGAAGATCGCGTAAGCGCCGACCGAATCGTTTCCGGACCCGAACCGCGTCTCGTTTGTAGACGAATCGTGCCGCGCAATGGAGCCGATTTCCGACCGAGCGAGTAAGATGCACGATTCAGACAGCCGCTTCGCCTCGGTCTCTGCGAGACAAAACGGCTGTCGGAAGCGTACTTCGGGGGGCCGTACCAGGCCCCCCTTCACCCGGGGCCCTCCGAATCTATCACGCGGGGTGCCCATGGGTTCCCCTGATCCAAGCATGCACAGTGTGGCGGGCACCATGGGGTGCCCGCCACAGGGTGTACGCTTTTCCCCACCCACCCCTTTTCTGCTATGGGAGCCTGTGTACGCGTCTGTACACGGGCTCCCATAGAGTCCAATGGGAGACTGAGCGAACCGAGTCCGTAGGCTTACAGCAGGATCGTACTCGCTCGTTCGGACTCCCGGAGCACGTCTCGCTTGGAAAGCCCTCCGGATCCGAGTCGTAGGGAGGGCTTTCCTAGCGAGATCGGAATCAGGCACTTAGAAGTAACTCAACAAGCATGCATTTTTTTTTTTTCTGTGTAAAGTTTGTGAATCAGACATAGCGAGCATGCACAGATGCTAAATAATAATGATCAGAGCACAAAGAAAGGGGCAGGGTAAAGGGTGTTTTCTGACAAACATGAAGAACCCAATTTACAAAGTCATTTGAGCTCGTAAAATAGGCTTAAAAGTGCAAATGACTGCATTTACAACTATAAAGAATTGACAAAATGTGACCATGCAGTCCTAAATCCTTTTGCTCCCACATTGCAGGACCACACAATTGCATAAAATTGCATGGGAGTAAATTCCATGCGAGAGCTAGGGGGCTAGGGAATGTGCGTGTTCAGCCTTCAGAGTTTCTGAACGCACACAAATGTGTGTTTGTGTCCATTCATAAAAATGTCTCCCAATCCTTTCCCAACCTAGAAATAGCCAGAGATGTAATCCAGACAAGAGCAGAAATAAATCCCTTTCAAGATTTGGAAGGTGGTCCCTCATGCTAATGTAGGTGTGTGGGGAACAAGGAGTGGTGGTATGTTTTGTTCAAAATTTGTTACCTTTCTGAAATTTCACTTTATGTAATTTCACGTACTTTTTCTACCTTGAGAAACTGGTTGCCACAGGAAATGGCTCACTGAGAGACATTTACTGCTCTAACCAGTGTCCTGCCAGTGACATAACAAAGGCCCCCACAGCCCTCGCAGTGCGGGGGGCTCTGAGCTCCAGGGGGCCCCCTCAGCTCAGTACCTTGGCCTGAGAGCTCCAGGCTGAGTCCGGAGGGGAACCCCTCTATGAACTTTGCAGGGGGCCCCCTCAAGTTTCGTTATGCCACTGGTCTGATCCCCAACATATGGCCATGCCATAAGGAATTTGTGTTGGTTACAAACAGTCTGTGTATGAGGGGTGTTTGGAGGTGGTAATTTTGAAAACAGGCAATTAAGCAGCCCTAAAAAGTTCGAAACAGACTCACTGCATAGAACTTAATAAAGTGATTACCTTCCATAGAAGACTGGCAATTCACAGGTGATGACTGGTTCAGTGACAGAATATTGATGTAAAAAATATAGAATGCAAAAATATCGCTGAAAAAATATAGAATGCAAAAATATCAACTCCCTCTACTTAAACAGGGAAATACAAAAATATCAGAAAAAAAATATCGATGTAAAAAATATAGTTGTACAAAATATCGATGTATATATATATAAATTCACTGAAAAAACCATAGGTTTTAGGGACAGTTATAGTTAGTTGGACATTTCACTCGTACAAAACCATAGAAATTCCCCCGTTATAGTTAGTTCAGCTAACTATAACTCGCGCCCCCGCAATGCACTGCTGATGACGTCACATATTACATCACTCATGACATGGTCAGTGACATCACTGATGACATCACTGATGACATCATCCAGTGACTGTGTGTTTCTGTAAAGTTTAAATATGTTTAATATATATAGGGAAAGGCGTATTGAAGAATGAGTGGGTGTTTAAGTGTCTGAATGGATGATTTAGTACGTGCGTGACTGACTCTACAAGTGAGTGATTAAACGTATCTTACTGAATGCATGGGTTAGTGACTAAACTGTGTGAATGTCTGTATCCGTCTGTTTGTTGGTGTGTAAGTGGATGCATGGATTTGCGAATAGCTACATGAGTGTCTATATGGGTTATTGATTGGTTCTCTGAGTATCTGTATGGCTGCCTGAGTGTTTGTGTGGGTGGGGTGTGTGTGACTCTGTACATGGATGTGTGAGTGGGTGATTCACTGGGTGCATGATTTCAAGAGTGCATCTGTGATGGACTGCTTGGGTGGGTGAGTGTGTGTATGGGTGTGTTAGTGAGTGAATGTATATCTCAGTGGTACATGTGCGAGTAACTCTTGCAAAAATAACATTCCTAAGCAACTAAGGACTATATGAAACTCAAGTCCTGTACATAATCAATAATATAAACACAGACTCAGTGTACTACCAGAATCAGTTAAAATATTTCATTTTATTCATACACAATTAAAAATTGTAGCATAAACACACATGATCAAACATAAATAACATCACATATAGTACAACAACATGTACATGAAATTAATCAGTAAAAATACCACCAAACAGCACATAACTAGACATTATTCCAGACAAATTCAATATTCATGTGGTAAAAACCACACGTGGCTGTATTGGGAAATATATGTTATTAGTTCAAAACAATATTAATAATGTGGTATGAACCACAAGTGGCTGAACTTTATAAATGTATATTATTTGTTCTACGCGCGTTTCGGCGTATACAACGCCTTCTTCAGGAAAAGCCACATAAAGATCTGTAACGACACTAATTCCTCAAGATATGTAGATAACTGTGAAGATTGAATGAATCAGAACTGATGAATAGCTCTGGAGGTATAAGCACAAGTCTCAAGATGAAGAAACAATGGTGCTAAGATGATGCTTGAGCCCAAGACATCATATCAACCAGATTTCGCGGAAAGAAAGGAGGCACTCCATTCACATAAGTCTTCGAAGTACTAATGTCGGTTTTGAAGAAGTAGCAGAGGGAAAATAGTTCAAATAATATATCCACAGATGGAAAGAATGTACATCCGTTCTGTATCTGCGTAGCCACGAAGATAGTATCCGCTAGATGTTCATGCGGTGAAGACTATATATAAATTCACTGAAAAAACCATAGGTTTTAGGGACAGTTATAGTTAGTTGGACATTTCACTCGTACAAAACCATAGAAATTCCCCCGTTATAGTTAGTTCAGCTAACTATAACTCGCGCCCCCGCAATGCACTGCTGATGACGTCACATATTACATCACTCATGACATGGTCAGTGACATCACTGATGACATCACTGATGACATCATCCAGTGACTGTGTGTTTCTGTAAAGTTTAAATATGTTTAATATATATAGGGAAAGGCGTATTGAAGAATGAGTGGGTGTTTAAGTGTCTGAATGGATGATTTAGTACGTGCGTGACTGACTCTACAAGTGAGTGATTAAACGTATCTTACTGAATGCATGGGTTAGTGACTAAACTGTGTGAATGTCTGTATCCGTCTGTTTGTTGGTGTGTAAGTGGATGCATGGATTTGCGAATAGCTACATGAGTGTCTATATGGGTTATTGATTGGTTCTCTGAGTATCTGTATGGCTGCCTGAGTGTTTGTGTGGGTGGGGTGTGTGTGACTCTGTACATAGATGTGTGAGTGGGTGATTCACTGGGTGCATGATTTCAAGAGTGCATCTGTGATGGACTGCTTGGGTGGGTGAGTGTGTGTATGGGTGTGTTAGTGAGTGAATGTATATCTCAGTGGTACATGTGCGAGTAACTACATATGTAAAAGGCAGTATATATGTGTGTTAGAGTATTTAAATGGCTATAAGTGAGAGTGTGTGATTGTGAGAGTGGCTGTATGGATGCGTGTGTGCTTGTATCAGTTATTGTATAAGAGTGTAAGAATGTGCTAGTATTTGTATGAGTAAGTGAGCTGGTGTGTGTATAACTGTATAGGTGAGTAAATGGGTGTGTGATTAATTTTTTCCATGACTGACTAGGTGTGTGAGTACCTCTATGGATGAGTGGCGGTGTGTGAGTGTTTATATAGGTGTATGAGTGCATATGATAGTCCTGTACTGAGTGACTGTAAGTATGAGAGACTGTACGGGTGAGTGAGTAGATGTGTGTGTGTAGACCTAAGAATCAGTGAGTGGGTATGTAGTTATTGGTATTGGAGTGTGTATGGTTTTGAGAATGGCAGTCTGTAATTTAGAGTGGGTGTATCAAAAGCTATATTTGGGTGTGAGAAGATGCATGAAATTATCACATGGATGATGTCATCAGTGATGTCATTTGAGATGTCATGAGTGATGTCATCAGTGATGTCACTGACCATGTCATGAGTGATGTAATATGTGACGTCATCAGCAGTGCATTGCGGGGCGCGAGTTATAGTTAGCTGAACTAACTATAACGGGGGAATTTCTATGGTTTTGTACGAGTGAAATGTCCAACTAACTATAACTGTCCCTAAAACCTATGGTTTTTTCAGTGAATTTCAAAGGTTTTTTAAATGCTAATTTCTAACTATAACGTGTCTGAAACCTATGGTTTTTTCAGTGAATTTCAAAGGTTTTTTAAATGCTAATTTCTAACTATAACGTGCCTGAAACCTATGATTTTTTAAGTGAATTTCAAAGGTTTTTTAAATGTTAGTTTCTAACTATGCCTACAGAGGTAGGACATGTGAAGAAAGAAGAAAAAACGCGCAGAAAGAAGCAAAAGAAATGCAGAAAGAAGCAACAGAAGTCCACAAAGACGAAGAAAAGTGCAGGAAGAAGCAAAAGATGTGCAGAAAGAACCAACAGAGGAGCAGAAAGAGGCCATGTTGCAAAATCATCCTGTGCCCACAACTTTTTCAGACGGGTACTGGTGGTAACTGACTCTGACTAACCAGAGTCAGTGCTATGCTAAAAGACACTTAGAATACAGTGAAAACACCTACATACACTAGGGAACACTATGCGTTGGGGTACCCCTGTGATTAGCATGACCTCCTCTGTAAGTCCCTAGTACATAATAGGGCAGGGGGATTAAAACTACCTCTTAAAACGCGTGTGCAAACGCGCCCCGTGGCGCGTTTTAAGTTGCGGGATTAAGTCCCCTTGAATCCTGAGGGTCCCTGGGGCCCAACTAGCCCCCAGGTACCTACAGTTAGGACCACAGAGCTGAGTTGCAGAGAGGCGTTCCGAGGCCACGCACCTTTTTTCACCTCTCTGCAACGCAACTCTGTTGTGCTTACTGAAGGTACCTGGTGGGCTAGTTGGCCCCCAGGGTCCCTCAGGATTCAAGGGGGCGTGTATGCGCACATGTCACCTGAGGCCCCGCCCCCCTCCCTTCACCACTGTGCAAACGCGCCCCGTGGCGCGTTTTAAATTGGGGGATTAGGTCACCTTGAATCCTGAGGGTCCCTGGGGCCCAACTAGCCCACCAAGTACTTCCAGTAAGGACCACAGGCCTGCGTTGCAACGCCTGTAACAAATTGTGTAGTTGTGTTTAGGTAGTGAAGGGGGTCGTGCTGGGGGTAGTGTTTTAGGGTTTAGGGTAGTGCAGTGGTGTTTGTGTAGTGTAGGGGGTCATGCTGGGGGAAGATTTAGGGTTTAGGGTAGTGCAGTGGTGTTTGGATAGTGTAGGGAGTCATGCTGGGGGAGTGTTTTAGGGTTTAGGGTATTACAGTGGTGTTTGGGTAGTGTAGGGGGTTGTGCTGGGGGTAGTGTTTTAGGGTTTAGGGTAGTGCAGTGGTGTTTGGGTAGTGTAGGGGGTCGTGCTGGGGGTAGTGGTTTAGGGTTTAGGGTAGTGCAGTGGTGTTTGGGTAGTGTAGGGGGTACTGCTGGGGGTAGTGTTTTAGGGTTTAGGGTAGTGCAATGGTGTTTGGGTAGTGTAGGGGGTACTGCTGGGGGTAGTGTTTTAGGGTTTAGGGTAGTGCAGTGGTGTTTGGGTAGTGTAGGGGTTCGTGCTGGGGTATTGTTTTAGGGTTTAGGGTAGTGCAGTGGTGTTTGTGTAGTGTAGGGGTAGTGTTTTAGGGTTTAGGGTAGTGCAGTGGTGTTTGTGTAGTGTAGGGGGTCGTGCTGGGGGTAGTGTTTTAGGGTTTAGGGTAGTGCAGTGGTCTTTGTGTAGTGTAGGAGGTCGTGTTTTAGGGTTTAGGGTAGTGCAGTGGTGTTCGGGCAGTGTAGGGGCTCATGCTGGGGGTGGTGTTTCAGGGTTTAGGGCAGTGCAGTGGTGTTCGGGCAGTGTAGGGGGTCTTGCTGGGGGTGGTGTTTCAGGGTTTAGGGCAGTGCAGTGGTGTTTGGGTCGTGCAGGGGGTCATGCTGGGGGGAGTGTTTTAGGGTTTAGGGCAGTGCAGTGGTGTTTGGGTAGTGTAGGGGGTCATGCTGGGGGAGTGTTTTAGGGTTTAGGCCAGTGCAGTGGTGTTCGGGCAGTGTAGGGGGTCGTGCTGGGGGAGTGTTTTAGGGTTTAGGGCAGTGCAGTGGTGTTCGGGTAGTGTAGGGGGTCGTGCTGGGGGAGTGTTTGAGGGTTTAGGGCAGTGCAGTTGTGTTCGGGTAGTGTAGGGGGTCATGCTGGGGGGAGTATTTTAGGGTTTAGGGTAGTGCAGTGGTGTTCGGGTAGTGTAGGGGGTCGTGCTGGGGGTTGTGTTTCAGGGTTTAGGGCAGTGCAGTGGTGTTTGGGCAGTGTAGGGGGTCGTGCTGGGGCTGGTGTTTCAGGGTTTAGGGCAGTGCAGTGGTGTTCGGGCAGTGTAGGGGGTCATGCACGGGGTGGTGTTTCAGGGTTTAGGGCAGTGCAGTGGTGTTCGGGCAGTGTAGGGGGTCGTGCTGGGGCTGGTGTTTCAGGGTTTAGGGCAGTGCAGTGGTGTTCGGGCAGTGTAGGGGGTCTTGCTGGGGGTGGTGTTTCAGGGTTTAGGGCAGTGGTGTTCGGGCAGTGTAGGGGGTCTTGCTGGGGGTGATGTTTCAGGGTTTAGGGCAGTGCAGTGGTGTTCGGGCAGTGTAGGGGGTCTTGCTGGGGGTAGTTTTTCAGGGTTTAGGGCAGTGCAGTGGTGTTCGTGCAGTGTAGGGGGTCGTGCTGGGGATGGTGTTTCATGGTTTAGGGCAGTGCAGTAGTGTTCAGGCAGTGTAGGGGTCGTGCTGGGGCTGGTGTTTCAGGGTTTAGGGCAGTGCAGGCAGTGGTGCTCGGGCAGTGTAGGGGGTCGTGCTGGGGGTGGTGTTTCTGGGTTTAGGGTAGTGCAGTTGTGTTCGGGCAGTGTAGGGGTTCGTGCTGGGGCTGGTGTTTCAGGGTTTAGGGCAGTGCAGTGGTGTTCGGGCAGTGTAGGGGATCATGCTGGGGCTGGTGTTTCAGTGTTTTGGGCAGAGCAGTGGTGTTCGGGCAGTGTAGGGGGTCGTGCTGGGGGTGGTGTTTCAGGGTTTAGGGCAGTGCAGTGGTGTTCGAGTAGTGTAGGGGGTCGTGCTGGGGGTGGTGTTTCAGGGTTTAGGGCAGTGGTGTTCGGGCAGTGTAGGGGGTCTTGCTGGGGGTGATGTTTCAGGGTTTAGGGCAGTGCAGTGGTGTTCGGGCAGTGTAGGGGGTCTTGCTGGGGGCAGTGTTTCAGGGTTTAGGGCAGAGCAATGGTGTTCAGACAGTGTAGGGGGTTGTGTTGGAGGTGGTGTTTCAGGCTTTAGGGCAGTGCAGTGGTATTCGGGCAGTGTAGGGGGTCTTGCTGGGGGGTGGTGTTTCAGGGTTTAGGGCAGTGGTGTTCAGGTAGTGTAGGGGATCGTGCTGGGGGTGGTGTTTCAGGGTTTAGGGCAGTGCAATGGTGTTCGGGCAGTGTAAGGGGTCGTGCAGGGGCTGGTGTTTCAGGGTTTAGGGCAGTGCAGTGGTGTTCGGGCAGTGTAGGGGTCGTGCTGGGGGTGGTGTTTCAGGGTTTAGGGCAGTGCAGTGGTGTTTGGGCAGTGTAGGGGGTCGTGCTGGGGGTGGTGTTTCTGGGTTTAGGGCAGTGTAGTGGTGTTCGGGCAGTGTAGGGGGTCGTGCAGGGGGGTGGTGAGTCAGGGTTTAGGGCAGTGCAGTGGTGTTCGGGCAGTGTAGGGGTCATGCTGGGGGTAGAGTTTTAGGGTTTAGGGCAGTGCAGTGGTGTACGGGCAGTATAGGGGTCGTGCAGGGGGTGGTGTTTCAGGGTTTAGGGCAGTGCAGTGGTGCTTGGGCAGTGTAGGGGTCGTGCTGGGGGTGGTGTTTCAGGGTTTAGGGCAGTGCAGTGGTGTTCGGGCAGTGTAGGGTGTCGTGCTGGGGTGGTGTTTCAGGGTTTTGGGCAGTGCAGTGGTGTTCGGGCAGTGTAGGTGGTCTTGCTGGGGGTGGTGTTTCAGTGTTTAGGGCAGTGCAATGGTGTTCGCGCAGTGTAGGGGGTCTTGCTGGGGCTGATGTTTCAGCGTTTAGGGCAGCGCAGTGGTGTTCGGGCAGTGTAGTGGGTCTTGCTGGGGGTGGTGTTTCAGGGTTTAGGGCAGTGCAGTGGTGTTCGGGCAGTGTAGGGGGTCTTGCTGGGGCTGGTGTTTCAGGGTTTAGGGCAGTGCAGTGGTGTTCGGGCAGTGTAGGGCGTCTTGCTGGGGCTGGTGTTTCAGGGTAGTGCAGTGGTGTTCGGGCAGTGTAGGGGGTCGTGCTGGGGCTGGTGTTTGAGGGTTTAGGGCAGTGCAGTGGTTTTCGGGCAGTGTAGGGGGTCGTGCTGGGGCTGGTGTTTCAGGGTTTAGGGCAGTGCAGTGATGTTCGGGCAGTGTAGGGGGTCGTGCTGGGGGTGGTGTTTCAGGGTTTAGGGCAGTGCAGTGGTGTTCGGGCAGTGTAGGGGGTCGTGCTGGGGCTGGTGTTTCAGGGTTTTGGGCAGAGCAGTGGTGTTTGGGCAGTGTAGGGGGTCGTGCTGGGGGTGGTGTTTTAGGGTTTAGGGCACTGCAGTGTTGTTCGGGCAGTGTAGGGGGTCTTGATGGGGGTGGTGTTTCAGGGTTTAGGGCAGTGGTGTTCGGGCAGTGTAGGGGGTCTTGCTGGGGGTGATGTTTCAGGGTTTAGGGCAGTGCAGTGGTGTTCGGGCAGTGTAGGGGGTCTTGCTGGGGGCGGTGTTTCAGGGTTTAGGGCAGTGCAGTAGTGTTCGGGCAGTGTAGGGGGTCGTGCAGGGGGTGGTGTTTCAGGGTTTAGGGCAGTGCAATGGTGTTTGGGCAGTGTAGGGGGTCGTGCTGGGGGTGGTGTTTCAGGGTTTAGGGCAGTGCAGTGGTGTTCGGGCAGTGTAGTGGGTCATGCAGGGGGTGGTGTTTCAAGGTTTAGGGCAGTGCAGTGGTGTTCGGGCAATGTAGGGGGTCGTGCTGGGGCTGGTGTTTCAGGGTTTAAGGCAGTGCAGTGGTGTTCGGGCAGTGTAGGGGGTCTTGCTGGGGGTGGTGTTTCAGGGTTTAGGGCAGTGGTGTTCGGGCAGTGTAGGGGGTCTTGCTGGGGGTGATGTTTCAGGGTTTAGGGCAGTGCAGTGGTGTTCGGGCAGTGTAGGGGGTCTTGCTGGGGGTAGTGTTTCAGGGTTTAGGGCAGTGCAGGGGTGTTCGTGCAGTGTAGGGGTCGTGCTGGGGATGGTGTTTCAGGGTTTAGGCCAGTGCAGTAGTGTTCAGGCAGAGTAGGGGGTCGTGGAGGGGGAATGGTGTTTCAGGGTTTAGGGCAGTGCAGTGGTGTTCGGGCAGTGTAGTGGGTCATGCAGGGGGTGGTGTTTCAGGGTTTAGGGCAGTGCAGTGGTGTTCGGGCAATGTAGGGGGTCGTGCTGGGGCTGGTGTTTCAGGGTTTAGGGCAGTGCAGTGGTGTTCGGGCAGTGTAGGGGGTCTTGCTGGGGGTGGTGTTTCAGGGTTTAGGGCAGTGGTGTTCGGGCAGTGTAGGGGGTCTTGCTGGGGGTGATGTTTCAGGGTTTAAGGCAGTGCAGTGGTGTTCAGGCAGTGTAGGGTGTCGTGCTGGGGGTGGTGTTTCAGGGTTTAGGGCAGTGCAGTGGTGTTCGGGCAGTGTAGGGGGTCGTGCACGGGGTGGTGTTTCAGGGTTTAGGGCAGTGCAGTGGTGTTCGTGCAGTGTAGGTGGTCGTGCTGGGGCTGGTGTTTCAGGGTTTAGGGCAGTGCAGTGGTGTTCGGGCAGTGTAGGGGGTCATGCTGGGGCTGGTGTTTCAGGGTTTAGGGCAGTGCAGTGGTGCTCAGGCAGTGTAGGGGGTCATGCTGGGGGTGGTGTTTATGGGTTTAGGGTAGTGCAGTGGTGTTCAGGCAGTGTAGGGGGTCATGCTGGGGCTGGTGTTTCAGGGTTTAGGGCAGTGCAGTGGTGTTCGGGCAGTGTAGGGGGTCTTGCTGGGGGTAGTTTTTCAGGGTTTAGGGCAGTGCAGTGGTGTTCGTGCAGTGTAGGGGGTCATGCTGGGGATGGTGTTTCATGGTTTAGGGCAGTGCAGTAGTGTTCAGGCAGTGGAGGGGGTCGTGCTGGGGCTGGTGTTTCAGGGTTTAGGGCAGTGCAGGCAGTGGTGCTCGGGCAGTGTAGGGGGTCGTGCTGGGGGTGGTGTTTCTGGGTTTAGGGTAGTGCAGTGGTGTTCGGGCAGTGTAGGGGTTCGTGCTGGGGCTGGTGTTTCAGGGTTTAGGGCAGTGCAGTGGTGTTCGGGCAGTGTAGGGGGTCATGCTGGGGCTGGTGTTTCAGTGTTTTGGGCAGAGCAATGGTGTTCGGGCAGTGTAGGGGGTCGTGCTGGGGGTGGTGTTTCAGGGAATAGGGCAGTGCAGTGGTGTTCGAGCAGTGTAGGGGGTCGTGCTGGGGGTGGTGTTTCAGGGTTTAGGGCAGTGGTGTTCGGGCAGTGTAGGGGGTCTTGCTGGGGGTGATGGGTCAGGGTTTAGGGCAGTGCAGTGGTGTTCGGGCAGTGTAGGGGGTCTTGCTGGGGGCAGTGTTTCAGGGTTTAGGGCAGAGCAATGGTGTTCAGGCAGTGTAGGGGGTTGAGTTGGAGGTGGTGTTTCAGGCTTTAGGGCAGTGCAGTGGGATTCGGGCAGTGTAGGGGGTCTTGCTGGGGGTGGTGTTTCAGGGTTTAGGGCAGTGGTGTTCAGGCAGTGTAGGGGGTCGTGCTGGGGGTGGTGTTTCAGGGTTTAGGGCAGTGCAGTGGTGTTCGGGCAGTGTAGGGGGTCGTGCAGGGGCTGGTGTTTCAGGGTTTAGGGCAGTGCAGTGGTGTTCGGGCAGTGTAGGGGGTCGTGCTGGGGGTGGTGTTTCAGGGTTTAGGGCAGTGCAGTGGTGTTTGGGCAGTGTAGGGGGTCGTGCTGGGGGTGGTGTTTCTGGGTTTAGGGCAGTGTAGTGGTGTTCGGGCAGTGTAGGGGTCGTGCAGGGGGGTGGTGAGTCAGGGTTTAGGGCAGAGCAGTGGTGTTCGGGCAGTGTAGGGGGTCATGCTGGGGGTAGAGTTTTAGGGTTTAGGGCAGTGCAGTGGTGTTCGGGCAGTGTAGGGGGTCGTGCAGGGGGTGGTGTTTCAGGGTTTAGGGCAGTGCAGTGGTGTTCGGGCAGTGTAGGGGTCGTGCTGGGGGTGGTGTTTCAGGGTTTAGGGCAGTGCAGTGGTGTTCGGTGCAGTGTAGGGTGTCGTGCTGGGGGTGGTGTTTCAGGGTTTTGGGCAGTGCAGTGGTGTTCGGGCAGTGTAGGTGGTCTTGCTGGGGCTGGTGTTTCCGGGTTTAGTGCAGTGGTGTTCGGGCAGTGTAGGGGGTCTTGCTGGGGGTGGTGTTTCAGGGTTTAGGGCAGTGCAATGGTGTTCGCACAGTATAGGGGTCTTGCTGGGGCTGATGTTTCAGCGTTTAGGGCAGCGCAGTGGTGTTCGGGCAGTGTAGGGGGTCTTGCTGGGGGTGGTGTTTCAGGGTTTAGGGCAGTGCAGTGGTGTTCGGGCAGTGTAGGGGGTCTTGCTGGGGCTGGTGTTTCAGGGTTTAAGGCAGTGCAGTGGTGTTCGGGCAGTGTAGGGGGTCGTGCTGGGGCTGGTGTTTCAGGGTTTTGGGCAGAGCAGTGGTGTTCGGGCAGTGTAGGGGGTCATGCTGGGGGTGGTGTTTTAGGGTTTAGGGCACTGCAGTGTTGTTCGGGCAGTGTAGGGGGTCTTGCTGGGGGTGGTGTTTCAGGGTTTAGGGCAGTGGTGTTCGGGCAGTGTAGGGGGTCTTGCTGGGGGTGATGTTTCAGGGTTTAGGGCAGTGCATTGGTTTTCGGGCAGTGTAGGGGGTCTTGCTGGGGCTGGTGTTTCAAGGTTTAGGGCAGTGCAGTAGTGTTCGTGCAGTGTAGGGGGTCATGCTGGGGGCGGTGTTTCAGGGTTTAGGGCAGTGCAGTAGTGTTCGGGCAGTGTAGGGGGTCGTGCAGGGGGTGGTGTTTCAGGGTTTAGGGCAGTGCAATGGTGTTCTGGCAGTGTAGGGGGTCGTGCTGGGGGTGGTGTTTCAGGGTTTAGGGCAGTGCAGTGGTGTTTGGGCAGTGTAGTGGGTCATGCAGGGGGTGGTGTTTCAGGGTTTAGGGCAGTGCAGTGGTGTTCGGGCAATGTAGGGGGTCGTGCTGGGGCAGGTGTTTCAGGGTTTAGGGCAGTGCAGTGGTGTTCGGGCAGTGTAGGGGGTCTTGCTGGGGGTGGTGTTTCAGGGTTTAGGGCAGTGGTGTTCGGGCAGTGTAGGGTGTCTTGCTGGGGGTGATGTTTCATGGTTTAGGGCAGTGCAGTGGTGTTCGGGCAGTGTAGGGGGTCGTGCTGGGGCTGGTGTTTCAGGGTTTTGGGCAGGGCAGTGGTGTTCGGGCAGTGTAGGGGGTCATGCTGGGGGTGGTGTTTTAGGGTTTAGGGCACTGCAGTGTTGTTCGGGCAGTGTAGGGGTCTTGCTGGGGGTGGTGTTTCAGGGTTTAGGGCAGTGGTGTTCGGGCAATGTAGGGGGTCTTGCTGGGGGTGATGTTTCAGGGTTTAGGGCAGTGCAGTGGTTTCCGGGCAGTGTAGGGGGTCTTGCTGGGGCTGGTGTTTCAAGGTTTAGGGCAGTGCAGTAGTGTTCGTGCAGTGTAGGGGGTCATGCTGGGGGAGGTGTTTCAGGGTTTAGGGCAGTGCAGTAGTGTTCGGGCAGTGTAGGGGGTCGTGCAGGGGGTGGTGTTTCAGGGTTTAGGGCAGTGCCATGGTGTTCGGGCAGTGTAGGGGGTCGTGCTGGGGGTGGTGTTTCAGGGTTTAGGGCAGTGCAGTGGTGTTCGGGCAGTGTAGTGGGTCATGCAGGGGTGGTGTTTCAGGGTTTAGGGCAGTGCAGTGGTGTTCTGGCAATGTAGGGGGTCTTGCTGGGGCTGGTGTTTCAGGGTTTAGGGCAGTGGTGTTCGGGCAGTGTAGGGGGTCTTGCTGGGGTGATGTTTCAGGGTTTAGGGCAGTGCAGTGGTGTTCAGGCAGTGTAGGGGGTCTTGTTGGGGGTAGTGTTTCAGGGTTTAGGGCAGTGCAGGGGTGTTCGTGCAGTGTAGGGGGTCGTGCTGGGGATGGTGTTTCAGGGTTTAGGCCAGTGCAGTAGTGTTCGGGCAGAGTAGGGGGTCGTGCAGGGGGAATGGTGTTTCAGGGTTTAGGGCAGTGCAGTGGTGTTCGGGCAGTGTAGTGGGTCATGCAGGGGTGGTGTTTCATGGTTTAGGGCAGTGCAGTGGTGTTCGGGCAATGTAGGGGGTCGTGCTGGGGCTGGTGTTTCAGGGTTTAGGGCAGTGCAGTGGTGTTCGGGCAGTGTAGGGGGTCTTGCTGGGGGTGGTGTTTCAGGGTTTAGGGCAGTGGTGTTTGGGCAGTGTAGGGGATCTTGCTGGGGGTGATGTTTCAGGGTTTAGGGCAGTGCAGTGGTGTTCGGGCAGTGTAGGGTGTCGTGCTGGAGGTGGTGTTTCAGGGTTTAGGGCAGTGCAGTGGTGTTCGGGCAGTGTAGGGGGTCGTGCACGGGGTGGTGTTTCAGGGTTTAGGGCAGTGCAGTGGTGTTCGGGCAGTGTAGGGGGTTGTGCTGGGGCTGGTGTTTCAGGGTTTAGGGCAGTGCAATGGTGTTCTGGCAGTGTAGGGGGTCGTGCTGGGGCTAGTGTTTCACCGTTTAGGGCAGTGCAGTGGTGTTTGGGCAGTGTAGGGGGTCATGCTGGGGCTGGTGTTTCAGGGTTTAGGGCAGTGCAGTGGTGTTCGTGCAGTGTAGGTGGTCGTGCTGGGGCTGGTGTTTCAGGGTTTAGGGCAGTGCAGTGGTGTTCGGGCAGTGTAGGGGGTCATGCTGGGGGTGGTGTTTCAGGGTTTAGGGCAGTGCAGTGGTGCTCAGGCAGTGTAGGGGGTCGTGCTGGGGGTGGTGTTTATGGGTTTAGGGTAGTGCAGTGGTGTTCGGGCAGTGTAGGGGTTCGTGCTGGGGCTGGTGTTTCAGGGTTTAGGGCAGTGCAGTGGTGTTCGGGCAGTGTAGGGGGTCGTGCTGGGGCTTGTGTTTCAGGGTTTTGGGCAGAGCAGTGGTGTTCGGGCAGTGTAGGGGGTCGTGCTGGGGGTGGTGTTTCAGGGTTTAGGGCAGTGCAGTGGTGTTCGGGCAATGCAGGGGGTCATGCTGGGGGTGGTGTTTCAGGGTTTAGGGCAGTGGTGTTCGGGCAGTGTAGGGGGTCTTGCTGGGGGTGATGTTTCAGGGATTAGGGCAGTGGAGTGGTGTTTGGGCAGTGTAGGGGGTCTTGCTGGGGATAGTGTTTCAGGGTTTAGGGCAGTGCAGTGGTGTTTGGGCAGTGTAGGGGCCGTGCTGGGGGTGGTGTTTCAGGGTTTAGGGCAGTGCAGTGGTGTTCGGGCAGTGTAGGGGTCGTGAAGGGGGTGGTGTTTCAGGGTTTAGGGCAGTGCAGTGGTGTTCGGCAGTGTAGGGGGTCTTGCTGGGGGTGGTGTTTCAGGGTTTAGGGCAGTGCAGTGGTGTTCGAACAGTGTAGAGGGTAGTGCAGGGGCTGGTGTTTCAAGGTTTAGGGCAGTGCAGTGGTGTTCGGGCAGTGTAGGGGGTCGTTCTGGGGGTAGTGTTTTAGTGTTTAAGGTAGTGCAGTGGTGCTTGTGTAGTGTAGGCGGTCGTGCTGGGGGTAGTGTTGTAGGGTTTAGGGTAGTGCAGTGGTGTTCGGGCAGTGTAGGGTGTCTTGCTGGGGGTGGTGTTTCAGGGTTTAGGGCAGTGGTGTTCGGGCAGTGTAGGGGGTCTTGCTGGGGGTGATGTTTCAGGGTTTAGGGCAGTGCAGTGGTGTTCGGGCAGTGTAGGGGGTCTTGCTGGGGGTAGTGTTTCAGGGTTTAGGGCAGTGCAGGGGTGTTCATGCAGTGTAGGGGGTCGTGCTGGGGATGGTGTTTCAGGGTTTAGGGCAGTGCAGTAGTGTTCGGGCAGTGTAGGGGGTCGTGCAGGGGGAATGGTGTTTCAGGGTTTAGGGCAGTGCAGTGGTGTTCGGGCAGTGTAGGGTGTCGTGCTGGGGCTGGTGTTTCAGGGTTTAGGGCAGTGCAGTGGTGTTCGGGCAGTGTAGGGGGTCGTGCTGGGGCTGGTGTTTCAGGGTTTTGGGCAGAGCAGTGGTGTTCGTGCAGTGTAGGGGGTCGTGCTGGGGGTGGTGTTTCAGGGTTTAGGGCAGTGCAGTGGTGTTCGGGCAGTGTAGGGGGTCGTGCTGGGGGTGGTGTTTCAGGGTTTAGGGCAGTGGTGTTCGGGCAGTGTAGGGGGTTGTTCTGGGGTGATGTTTTAGGGTTTAGGGTAGTGCAGTGGTGCTTGTGTAGTGTAGGGGGTCGTGCTGCGTGTAGTGTTTTAGGGTTTAGGGTAGTGCAGTGGTGTTTGTGTAGTGTAGGGGGCCATGTTTTAGGGTAGTGCAGTGGTGTTTGGGTAGTGTAGGGGGTCGTGCTGGGGGTATTGTTTTAGGATTTAGGTTAGTGCAGTGGTGTTTGGGTAGTGTAGGGGATCGTGCTGGGGGTAGTGTTTTAGGGTTTAGGGTAGTGCAGTGGTGTTTGTGTAGTGTAGGGGGTCATGCTGGGGGTAGTGTTTTAGGGTTTAGGATAGTGCAGTGGTGCTTGTGTAGTGTAGGGAGTCGTGCTGGGGTAGTGTTTTAGGGTTTAGAGTAGTGCAGTAGTGTTTTAGTAGTGTAGGGGTCATGTTTTAAGATGCAACGCTCCAATACCTGACCAGTCTGCACTACATAAAACTGCAAACAAACTAAAAATAAAAAGTGTTTTGCACACTTTTGTCATTGGGCTATATGTGGGCTACATCTGGGTAATATTTGTGCTATATTTGGGCTCTTTTTCTCTGGTGGCCATCTTGGAAGACTTCTTTGTTATGAAGTTTCCTAATTTCCTCATTTACTGCAGTCTCCTCAGTAGGAAATGCTTTCAGTTTTTACTTTGATTCCATCAAGAAGGCATTCAGATGTGTCTCACATTTGCCATAAATTCAGAATGTTAGCACTCTAGTTGCTCATTAGATCACTGTACTAAAGCTACTGCTCACCAGGGAGTTAACTGGAAGTCTGCTGCTGGTATTGAAAGTGATTGTTTCAGTCTGCATGTCAGAATTTTCTAATGAAATAGAAGAGGATTTGAGATCTCACTTAAAACATGCCCTCATTTTTCTTTCTGCAGCACTAACCATAATTTCTATTTAAAAAAGAACCCCTCATTTTGTTCCTTTTTAAATTAAATGTTTTAAGTATTAACGGTTTATTCCAATCAAGATGGCTTCCGGTGTGCCATACTTTTGTCATAAGTAAGGCTGTTAGCGCTCTAGTTGTTCTTTAGAACACTCTGGGAAGCTGCAGTAGAACACAAAGGCATCAACTGGCAGGCTGCTCCTGTTGAAATATAACAGGAAGATATTTGAGATCAAACTTGAAACATGTCCTAATTTTTCTTTCCACAGCACTACCCATAATTTTTATGACAAAATGAACCCCATCATTTTGTTCCTTTTTAAATTAAATGTTTTAAGTGTTACCAGTTTATTCCAATCAAGATGGCTTCAGGTGTGCCATACTTTTGTCATAAGTAAGGCTGTTAGCACTCTAGTTGTTCTTTAGAACACTCTGGGAAGCTGCAGTAGAACACAAAGGCATCAACTGACAGGCTGCTCCTGTTGAAATATAACAGGAAGATATTTGAGATCTCACTTGAAACATGTCCTAATTTTTCTTTCTATAGCACTAACCATAATTTCTATGACAAAATGAACCCCATCATTTTGTTCCTTTTTAAATTAAATGTTTTAAGTGTTACCAGTTTATTCCAATCAAGATGGCTTCAGGTGTGCCATACTTTTGTCATAAGTAAGGCTGTTAGCACTCTAGTTGTTCTTTAGAACACTCTGGGAAGCTGCAGTAGAACACAAAGGAATCAACTGACAGTCTCTGCCCTTGTTGGATGTACATGTTTTACTGAGAATGTCAGACTTCATTCTCACATGACTGAGAAAGATAATGTGAATTTACAGAAAATATGCTCTCATTTTAGCTTCTGGAGCACCTTCCAAAACTGTATGGGACAAGCATGTGAAAATAGTTTTCTCTCAAACATGATTCATGATATCCCAGCAGAAGGTTTTTCACAGGGTAAAATCACCTTAGAACACACCACAATTCCTGAAATTAGTATGGTACCATCAACAAATGAATTCTAATGTAACTAAAGTCTGTTATCACCCTTAATAGTTCTCCTTTTGGTAACCCTCAAAATCTTTGATTCACTACAAGGCATTTCAATGGGGTACTATCATGTATATTGGTCTCAAGATGACTGCCAGCAATTCCAGGATGAAGTGCTGACAGCCAATCAGATCTCACGATGACATGTGTGGTTAGGCTCCGCCCAGATATATATGTGTTTTTACTTTTGATTTTCTCAGCAACTACTGAACGGATTTACACCATTTAACAAAAAGGGTTCTTTCTGAACCAAGAACTACCTCTTTGCCAAATTTGGTGTAATTCCGTTCAGCAGTTCGGGCTGTAGCCTTGCATAAAGTTTCCTATGGGAAATTGATTTTTTGACTCTTATTTTTTTAATTTCTCCGCAACTACTGAACGGATTTACACCATTTAACAAAAAGGGTTCTTTCTGAACCAAGAACTACCTCTTTGCCAAATTTGGTGTAATTCCGTTCAGCAGTTCGGGCTGTAGCCGTGTCTAAAGTTTCCTATGGGAAAATGAATGGGGAAAACACGTTTTGGGACCCCCTTTTTTCTCGGCCCCCGCTTGATGAATCACCCCGAGACTTTCAGGGTAGGAGCGGACCGGAGCGGGCCATAAAGTTTGAAAATTTCGCGAAGATTCGTCAACCGGCAAGAGAGTTATTTCAAATAGAATGTCGCGGATTTCCTGTGGAAAATAGGTCCTAACTATAACTATCTACTGGCGACCGCCAGTAGATAATGTATATATATATATATATATATATATATATATATATATATATATATATATATATATATATATAATATAAAAATAATAAATATTAAATATGTTAAATAATAAAATTAATATAAAAAATTAAGTAGATTTAATATACATTTTAACAAATATAACAAATAAATTTAATTAAAAAAGTTAAACACACATACATCATAATTAATATATATACTTGCTTTAAAACAATTAATAAACTATTAATTTAAATTTATTTTATAATGTTAAAATTATAGAAAAATTTACAAATATATATATAATTATATATATATATATACATATATATATATGTATATATACATATATATATATATATATATATATATATATATATATATATATATATATATATATATATATATATATATATATATCTCGCACACACCAGAAGAAAGGAAAATGTCCGCATCTCAGGTATAGCCGTAGTGAATTTAATGACAAGGGGTAACGCGTTTCGACAGTCTGCGCTGGTTTGGTGTGAACAAGACAGCTCAGACTGTCGAAACGCGTTACCCTTGTCATTAAATTCACTACGGCTATACCCGAGAGTGCGGACATTTTCCTTTCTTCTGTTGTGTGCGATTGACTGACGGCTGGCTCCGCCGCCATTCCGCGCCACTTGCCTCGGGCCCGTGATCCCAGCAGGAGCATCGTTGTGCGAGATATATATATGACAAAAACAAGGAGTTCATGGTACTCACAGGGTCCGGTGCACTCACGGGGTGTGTGTCGGCTATAAAACATCCGCAGACGCGTTTCTGGCTATTGCCGTCATTAGTGCGGAAAAGCCGTCAATAAAACAACACAGTCATTTAAACGGTCCTGTCATATGGTAGGTGGATCCTTGGCCAATGAAGGGCCGGCAATGGGGCATCGCCGTCATAATTATTTATTGCCTATTGCAATATCTATAGCGCTCCCATCGCTGAAAAAATCAATTGGCAGCCGTAATAACTGTGCCTGTACATCCCCTCGCCTGCCGCTGGATTAAAAACGAAAACACTGTGAGTGTCCCACATATGGTGAAACACTCTAGCTTTGTATAAGCCACAACCTAAATAGGTCAACAGAGTCCGTAAGCGGCAGTTCAGGCAGCCCAAATTGAATCCAAAGCACAGTATTCCACCTGGGGCCAGCCGAACTCGTGGCGGGTGCAACCGGAAAGCGGTGGTGGAAACCGCTTATAAAACGACAAAAACAAGGAGGTCATGGTACTCACAGGGTCCGGTGCACTCACGGGGTGTGTGTCGGCTATAAAACATCCACAGACGCGTTTCTGGCTATTGCTTTCTGGTTGCACCTGCCACGAGTTCGGCTGGCCCCAGGTGGAATACTGTGCTTTGGATTCAATTTGGGCTGCCTGAACCGCCGCTTACGGACTCTGTTGACCTATTTAGGTTGTGGCTTATACAAAGCTAGAGTGTTTCACCATATGTGGGACACTCACAGTGTTTTCGTTTTTAATCCAGCGGCAGGCGAGGGGATGTACAGGCAGTTATTACGGCTGCCAATTGATTTTTTCAGCGATGGGAGCGCCATAGATATTGCATTAGGCAATAAATAATTATGACGGCGACGCCCCATTGCCGGCCCTTCATTGGCCAAGGATCCACCTACCATATGGCAGGACCGTTTAAATGACTGTGTTGTTTTATTGACGGCTTTTCCGCACTGATGACGGCAATAGCCAGAAACGCGTCTGCAGATGTTTTATAGCCGACACACACCCCGTGAGTGCACCGGACCCTGTGAATACCATGAACTCCTTGTTTTTGTCGTTTTATAAGTGGTTTCCACCACCGCTTTCCGGTTGCACCCGCCACGAGTTCGGCTGGCCCCAGGTGGAATACTGTGCTTTGGATATATATATATATATATATATATATATATATATATATATATATATATATATATATATATATATATATATATATATATATATATATATATATATATATGTACCAATAATATTGAATCTAATAAAAACATTCTATTATAAATTAAAAAATGTAACTATTTAAAAATCTTCAAACTTAAATTTCCCACTCCAGTCAGTGCAACAGTAGGGAAAATGTTGGATAGCGGAGGGGTAAAAATTACTATTCCCACTCCAGTGAGTGTAACAGTAGGGAAAGTGTTGGATAACAGAGGGTAAAAATTACTATTCCCACTCCAGTGAGTGCAACAGTAGGGAAAGTGTTGGATAGCAGAGGGGTAAAAATTACTATTTCCACTCCAGTGAGTGTCGCAGTAGGGAAAGTGTTGGATAGTGGCGGGATAAAATTTGCTATTCCCACTCCAATCAGTACAACAATAAGGAAAGTGTTGGATAGCGTAGGGGTAAAAATTACTATTCCCACTCCAGTGAGTGCAACAGTAGGGAAAGTGTTGGATAGTGGCAGAATAAAATGTACTATTCCCACTCCAATCAGTGCAACAGCAGGGAAAGTGTTGGATTGCAGAGTGGTAACAATTAATATTCTCACTCCTGTCAGTTCAAAATTAAAAACAAACAAAATATTAGCAACAAAAATATTTACAAATCAAAATAAATAAAAATATATATAAATATGTTAAAAATTAAAATGCAAATATATTTAATATTAAAATATTTTAAAACGTATTATAATGTTAAATGACAAATACCTACAAATATTATATTAAATAAAATAAAAAATAATTTTCAAACAAATAAATATTTTTATTAGAAATTATTTAAAAACAAAAACATTAATTATTACATAAATTTACTTTTTTTATTTCCTAACGTATAACACCACACAATTCACAACCCACATCTAAATTTTAAAAAAATATACTTCCATAATTAACATAATTAATTACCAATTAAAGAAATATTATTAATTAAAAAACAAATTAAAACTCAAATAAATTAATTAACTTCCCACACTTTACCCCTATAATCCCCACAACCCACAGCAAAAATTAAACTGTACAAAAATTAATTACACAATTAAAACTAATTTTCAATTAAAAAACTAATAGTATTTAACAACTAATTATAACTGAAGTAAAATTAATTTACTCTCCACCCTTTACCCCTATAAAAGTAAAACCAACACACAAAAAATTAAACAATTACCCTAATTAAATATCAATTAATTAATAATAATTAACAACTAATTATTAATTAATTAAAAATAAATTACTTCCCACCCTTTACCCCTATAAACCTCACAACCCGCACCTAAAAAGAATGACACAATTACCATAACTAATTACCAATTAATTAATTAATATTAATTAACAATCAATTAATAATTAGTAATTAATTACAAATAAATTACTTTCCACAATTAACACTATAAAATCTCAATTAAATAAATAGTAATAAATAAAAAATAATCATTAATTTATTATAATTAAATTACTTCCCACCCTATTCCCCTATAAACCCACAACCCGCTACGGAACTAAAAAACACAAAATGTAATTAAAATAAAATTGATAACTACTAAAAATGTAACACATATATTAAAAAACATAAACAATACTTATACAAAAAACATACATCACTTACATTTAAAATATAAACTAAAATACATAACACTAATTAAAAAATTGATATTTTAAACAACTATATTTTTGCAAACGACAATGACTTCTATATTTTTGAAAACAATATCTTACCTTAAATTCGATATTCTTGTCCGCGATATTCTTGCTGTCGATATTTCTGTGCCACGATATTTCCAACTCGATATTTGTGTAAGTCGACATTTCCAACTCGATATTCTGTCTGAATACTGGGGTGACTGTATGGCTGCATTTCCAATCGAAGGCCTAAAGGTACCTGCCAAACAACAGTTTCTCAGTGGAATCCTAACCTCCCTAACTACAAGTGGCGTAACGCAAAATGGTGGGGCCTCGTGCAGAATGTGATTAGTGGCCCACGAGTCTCCCATATCTCACAAATATTCATTGGTCAAGGGCTGATTGGGGGCCTCTTGAAGTATTGGGGTCCTAAATGGTTGGGAGCCACCCTGCGCCGTAAGGTTCTGCGTTACGCCCCTGGTAGGTATATATGCTTGACACGCAGACACGCAAAGTATAATAGGTTATTTATTACCATTGTTTAGTGTGGGGAGAGGCGTCTTTGTTCACCCAGCCATGGTAATAAATAACATATTACGCTCTGTGCTTCAGAGGCCATGTGCTTCTGAATTAAAGAACACAGAAAGTGAAACTATTAAGCAGCAGCGGCTGGCACGGATCGGGGGTGGCGGGGCGGGGGGTAAGGGGGAGAGAAAGAAAAATAATACACTTACCTCTTAACCCTGTCTTACCTCCGTTGTCTCTCCGCTTCTCTTCCGGACAGAATGGAAGCAGGAAGCACACAGGCTCCCCTTAGCCAATCATGCAGCGTTGTGATTGGTCTGAGCGCCGTGGTTTGGTGCTCAGACAGGCAGTGGGAACCTGTGCATGTTCTGCACCCAGACTGTGCATTACACCTGGTGGAGAACATGCAAAGTGTGCATGACTGTTTGGCCTGCCCAAGACGGCCTGTCAAACCGTCAAGCGCACTGACAGAGTGCCCCCTGCTCTGTGAGCAGGGCAGCCCAGCCCCGCCCCACAAAACTGCTTCAGCAGGGTAAAAATTGAATGATAATAACATTGTGTTACTATCATTATATTTTTCCTTTTTTACACTGCTGAAAAGCAGTGAGGCACGCTTCTCCGACTTAGTGAAGGAGCCGCCACTGCTAATAAGTGGTGTGCACATCGCACTCTCCGTGCAGGGTGGCTACAGGACCGCACCCCACATCAGAGAGGGCCCCAGCGTTTCCCTCAGAGGCTATAGCCGGCAGTGAAAGGGTACCAACGACCCTTGCTCTGTCACCAGGTTCATTTTCAATGTCAGCAACGTTAAAGAACTAATGTTGCAAGCGTTTCCTCTTTTAGTTTCGTGGAAGTCAAAGAGGCTTCCACAAGCTATTTTCCAAACAAATGCATATGCTGTGGGTGCCGAGTATGACAAAGCCTGTGAGCCTCCCCGCACGGCGGGGGCTGCGCGGCCCTCTGTCACGCCCATGTGAGCACTGCCATCAAGGACCCAAAGAATCTCCTCAGAACTGTGTTTTCTCTCTTGTCCCATCCCACAGTTTCCTGTCACTGGTCTCAGTGCATAACTGTATATCAGTATGATGCACAAAGGTGAAGGGACTGTTGAGTTTATGTGGAAGCGTACCTATACAAGGGCAATGACAATTTGCCAGTCCCAAAAATCATGAATCTTGGCGTAAACGTGTTACAGGCTATGGCGCAAGCCATTTTGAAGATTCATGAGGAGCTTGGAATGACTCATCAAGAGAGAGCCTTTCAGTGAGATAATATTAACCAATTGGCAATACCAGTGACTAGCGCTCCGAATAGCTCCCATCAATATGAGTTCCCAGGTTGGGACTAGTAGCACCCTAAGTAAAACATCTTCAAGTAGTGACCCTGTCTCCAGTGGCGCATTAAAAGCTCCTCCAGACAGTTGTAGGGGTGAGCGACACACATTCCACTCCTTTAATTTGCATTTTCTTGCCTGCTTGCACAGTTTTCAGACAGATAAGGCATAAGTAGCCTTTATCCTTTCATATCTCAATAAGGACGCAATTTTGTGGAGAACTTAACTGATAATGAACAAGAGTCCCTTACTAGAAAATTATAATACCTTCCTCTAACAGTTCGGATTCTTACCCGAAAAATAGCAAACGGTACAAACTGCAAACTCTCGCCTCCTGACGCTAACGCACGTGACTTAATGCAGTATGTAGCACATTTCCAACAATTTACTGCGGAAGTAGTCGTTTGGACTGACAAGGCTGCAGCATTTTACCAAGGCTTGTGTGAAGACTTAAAGGATACCCTTTCCTTAGTGGTAAATCGGTCTACCACATCCATTACCTTCATAGGTCTAACCTTGCACAAAAATGCTCAGCAGAGGAACAGAAGCGGCAAATGGCAGAGGTTGATAAAAGAAACATGTTTTCAACTATGGGTGAATTTTCTACAATGGAAGATCTTAAAGAAGAGCACAGGCGGATCTGAAATGTGCACATATCACCTGAAGAAAGTGCTAATACTCAATTTTTTAAAGAGCACCTATGTTCTTCAAAAGATTTGGTTTAATTGATGCTCCTTGTAATGCTTTTGGCGTGCTATTGGAAATTGCAAAATAAAAATTACATGATGTCCAGGAAAATAGCCCAATGGACAGCTCAGTTGTCCGTAGGGCGTGACATTATTTTACAATTGTAACCTCATGACAATCCAAAATTTATTTATAAAAACTTTTCTAAATTTATTGCAAAAGTTGTATTTCATCCACGTTTAAAACTATTGTGATGAGCATCCCTTCTTCAGTGGGCTAATTCGAAAGGCAGTCAAAACATATGTACTAATTAAAGGAATAAAATGATATGAAAAAAATTCCCAAACACTAAACAAGGTTAAAAAAGAAATTTTCAAAAAACTACATAGAACCAACACACCAAATTGTTAATCTGGCAATACATTAGTGATAGTAACTACGTAAACCCCAAAACAGCCATATATACTTAAGGTAGGTTGGCCAACAAACCTCACATCTAAAAATGACAACTGTATATTGATTCAATAATTCAGTGCGACCACAATATGGCAAAAACTATGATCAATGTCATTCAATCAAAACCTCAATGGGTGCATGCAAATACGAATAATCCAATGTTAAATAAATATGCTTGTGGTACAATCATTGCAATTTCAAGTATGACCAAATAACTTAATGTGAACATCATGAATCGCGAAGAACAAATACTAATACATAAATACTACTACAGTGGTGAAGAAATGCCACATCAGGGTCAACAAAACAAAGTTTGCACCACATTTGTATTGAATAGTCACAGAAGCTTCTGGGCTCACATAACAGTTTCATGTGAGTTTTATAGCTCATAACACAGTGGCTTTTCATAGTCAAAAAACAGCATGTAAGTGGGGTGGCAGCTATCCAGAGAAAGGAGCACTGAAGAGAACCATGCAGGATGTGTTTGCTGTGTAAAGTACAAAATAGAAATCAAAACCACCACCAGTGGCGTAACGAAATTTGAGGGGGCCCCTATGCAAGGTACATGGAGGGGCCCCCCTCCGAACTCAACCAGGAGCTCTCAGGCCAGGGCACTATGCTGAAAGGGTCCCACGGGGCTCGGGCCCCCGTACCGCGGGGCCTGTGGGGGCCTGTGTTACACCACTGACCACCACCATGAGTGCCATCTTGGAAGAATAAAACTGTAGCTTGTTGTACTATTGTATCAGGAACACAGATTATATCTCCCTACAAATGCATTACAAGGCACGCAACCCTTTGGTGTCATAACTCACCAGTATCAGGACATTGAGGTGAACACAAGACCATTGAACTTGTAATTCATCACTTCTGCTGGCCAGCCTTAAACAAATTCATGTGGATGTGAGGTGCACTCCTATTTATTGACTTTAACAATTTTTGAATTTTTTGTCTTATGGTGCTACACTGAAACGTATGCTGTCAGACATACATAAGCAAACATCAATTAATTTATCAAGTAATTAAACTTAAATACAGTGTGCACTATACAATGTGATATTTATCGACATTAAACACATTTTTATAAATATCCTACTGATTATCATTATTTATTCTCACATTTTCTTAACGCTCCTTATTGTAATTCATTTGCATTCATGAGTATACATAATATTAATACAACATTTGCAAACACAATCTTCTTAGTGTGCACAAAATGTATACACAAAAACAGTAAAACAATCTCTATTTTCAAGCCCAATGCATTTCGGGACTTGGGGCCATATGTAGGTAATTTCTATTTACCGATTCCTAAATACCGAATTTTACCGATTCGGTATTTAAGAATCGGTAAATAGAATGTAGGTAAACATTCGGTAAATTTTACCGATTCGGTAATATTCGGTATTACCGATTCGGTATTTACCGAATCGGTAATAAGGAATACCTTCCCATTCATTCCTATGGGCCTGGAGGCCCATAGGAATGAATGGGAAGCCATTCACTATTACCGATTCGGTAAATACCGAATCGGTAATAGGGGAGCATATTCAAGGGTGGCAGGGTGTCAAATTGACACCCTGTTGCACCCTGAATCGTGCATGTGTGCACATGTGGCGCACATACATGCCCTAAGGGCATGTTTGTCTGCCACATGGCACTTTTAAAAAGCACAAAATTGCTTTTTAAAAGGTATTCAGTATTTACCACCAACTTGTAGTTGGTGGTAAATAACGAATCCTGAAACCAAAAATGCACTCACTTGAGTGCTCCCTACATAGGATTTAAGGAATCGGTAATTTACCGATTCCTTAAAATAACGAATCGGTAAATTACCGATTCCTTAAATCCGGCCTCCTACATCTCGATTGCTTAAATACCGGTCGGTAACGGGAGATTTACCGAATTTCGGCCGTTACCGACCGGTATTTAGCTACCTACATATGGCCCTTGGTCCCTTATTCAGGGGCAATTCTGAAAAAGAAAATATAACAAAAAAACAATGTACAAGGGTTGATCTTCAACTTCAAAAATATGTTGATTTTCTTTGGGTTTAGTCCGTTTTAGTAGTAAGTCTGACCTGTCCAACTCACTGGCACGTTGTATACAATCTGCTAACATTTCCTCAGTGTTCATATTTTTGTTTCTGTTGCATTATGCTTTGTGCACAAGTTCTCTGATCAGAACAAATCCTCTTTATTCTTAAGAGTTGGGAAAATGGTAAGTTCCGAATTAGACGTCTAGGGCAGAAACTTGTGTACAATAATGCATTATTTCTGTCAGTTGGTTTGGTGAAAATCTGTGATTGTAGTCCTTTGTTTTTTTTTTTTACCAATACATCCAGAAAAGCTATCCTTGTTTCATCAGTAGTATGAGTGAACTTGATCCGTACGGATCAACATATTTTTGTTTCTAGATATTCAACCAGCTCCCCAGCTATCAAAAAGATTATCAACACCAGGTGGGAATTGCTACAAAATGAGCCAGATTTTAACAACATTTTCAAGGAGAGGCCTTTGCATGCCTACACAAGGTCAAAAAACCTTAAAGTATTACTTTCTAAACCAGAGGAAAAAGCCAACACACGGTTGGAAGGAACCAAAAAATGTTTAAACTGCATACATTGCAACAACGGGATCACAGGGGCAAACCTAACTCATCCGAATATGGGTGAAGTCATAAAACTATTGCATACATCAGACTGAAACTCAAAGAGCGTAATGTAAAGTATCAAATGTCCCTGCAGTATGGCATATGTGGGTAAAACGGAGAGGAAAATCAAGACACGAATCACGGAGCATAAAAGTACGATGCAGACACAAAATAAGACTTCTAGTTTGGCTGTTCACTGGCAGGAAGCACGAAATTCAATCTCACAATTATGGTTTCAAATAATTGAGATGATCAAAAACAAACCAGGCAGAGATATCACCAGAACATTATTACAACGTGAAATATATAGGATTAAAAGTTTGGACACATTATCACCCAAAGGTCTCAATGATAAGATGGATATGATCTGCTTTCTATAACACAAAACAGAGGTCTTGAGCCTCACTGCAACCCCTAGAACTTGCACAGCCACAAAGTACAATTTTTTCAAAAAACAAATCAAATTACTGACATACAGGGTCACCATTTCTATCAAGAAACAGCCTTGCATGCAAATGAATTACGATAAGGAGAATTAAGAAAATTTGAGAATAATTAATGATAATCAGCAGCATGAGATTTGTGAAATTTGTTTAATTTCGTGACATATCACATTGTATAGTGCAACCTGTATTTAAGTTTAATTACTTGATAAATTAATTGATGTCAGCCTTAAACAAAACCATCAAATTGAAAGTTCACAACTGTGTTATTTGTGCTCAAACAAAAGCACAAAATCAAACAGCAGTTCCTTTATAACCATTAACCATACCTTGGCTCCCTTGGTCTATTAAATCCATGGATTTTCATTGTTGACCTCCCCAACTCTAAGATGTACAATACTGTTCTAGTGGTGACGGACTATCGTACTAAGGCAGGCCATTTCATGCCCTAAAAAACACAATTGCTCTCAGACCCATCATTATCCAATGTCTTTGTGTGGGAAGTTTTGTGATTATGTGGACTTCTTGAATGAATTGTCACAGATTAGGGAGCATAGTTTGTGTCAAAATTCTGGACTGAATTCATGACAGAAATGGATATCCTTAGCCAACATTTGGCAGGCTACCATCCTCAGGCTGGTGGGCAGACTGAATGGCTAAACTAGGCCTTAGAAGAGTACTTGAGATGCTTCCTAATGTGTCAACAACAGGATTGGGTTCTGTGACTGGCTTATAACAACTCACTTCACAGTACTTTAGGGTACTCCCTCTTCTATTTCTGTACAAAACACACCAAAGAATGTTTTAGTCATCTCATTGTGAAAACTGGCTTTTATTGTCAGTATTATTACAGACCTTTCGCACAGTCATAAAAACGGCAACCCTTCATTTACTACACCCAAAGGTGGACTACATAAAACATGCTGATAAACATTGCTCCCTTCCTCCTTCCTATCAGATTGGGGATAAGGTGTGAATAAAGTGTGCTTTCCTCCAATCATTTAGCTATACCTGATTTTCACCCAAAGTTTTCACCCAGGGTTTTGTGACCTTTTGAGTTAGAGCAATTGGTAGCATCATCTGTTCTGCATATTACGCTCCCCCCCCCACACTATCAAATTCACCCCGTTGTCCTAGAGTCAAACAGGCAAGCTGTCAGGGGTCACCACCTTCATCCCTACTGTTGGTTGATAGGTCATCTGAGTTTGAGGTCATGGCCACTCTTGATTCCTGCATTTATAGTGGTCAATTTCAAAACCTAGTGGTTTGGGAAGGGTATGATGCCTTGGACACGAAGAACCTCATGACCAGTGATGTTTCCTCTCTCTTTCCATTCACTCCTCATAGTCAACTGTGTATCACTGTACAATAGTATCATCACAATTCAACCTACACTCATACCTTGGAAGCGTAACAGTGGCTCCTGTGAACTAGTAAAAATAGTAATAATAAAGATGCACACAATGGCAATGTACAGAGTCACGTTGATGTCAGAGAGAGAAGCTAACCACAGACACAGAAGTGTAGGTGTATAACTGCTTTTATAAATTTTTGGTATGTAAAATACAAAGTATATAAACTAAAAATACAAAAATGTTTATGTTAGGAAAACAATAGTTTACCAGGTAGTGAATGCGTGTCCCAGTGAAAAAAATAAAATAAACCTAGACAGATAGTGACGTAATGAGTGACTTATGTACAAGGTTTTAAAACAATAGGGCGACCATTTGTAGTTTGTACAATATAAACAACACTAAATACAATCATCAATGTTGGATCAAGGTTCGCCCTGTTTAACAGTCGACGGCGTTTCGACCCTGTTTTGAATTGTAGGGTCTCTTCAGGACCTGGAAATGTGGGACACCTGAAGGGCGGTAGATCCTGCCTAACGTGAAGAACAGTGCCACCATGTGATAGGGGAGAAGGGGGAGAGAAGGAAAAGGCTACTCACAGGGAACCCGTCCGGGTGCCCATGTGAGGAAGGAGTGTGGTAGACAAGACCTGAACTCAAGACCGGGAATTCCTCAGCAATACTGCAGGCCCTCTTTTAATCTTTAGTTTTTGGCAATCTTAATTGTTGCAAGAAATCCGATGTATGATTTCCCCTGGGCCTGCTGGAGTGAAGGAGCGTGCGTCTCCTTTGGTGCAATGCTTCCTCACATGGGCACCCGGACCGGTTCCCTGTGAGTAGCCTTGGTGGCACTGTTCTTCACGTTAGGCAGGATCTACCGCCCTTCAGGTGTCCCTACAATTCAAAACAGGGTCGAAACGCCGTCGACTGTTAAACAGGGCGAACCTTGATCCAACATTGATGATTGTATTTAGTGTTGTTCATATTGTACAAACTAAAAATGGTCGCCCTATTGTTTTAAAACCTTGTACATAAGTCACGCATTACGTCACTATCTGTCTAGGTTTATTTTATTTTTTTTCACTGGGACACGCATTCACTACCTGGTAAACTATTGTTTTCCTAACATAAACATTTTTGTATTTTTAGTTTATATACTTTGTATTTTACATACCAAAAATTTATAAAAGCAGTTATACACCTACACTTCTGTGTCTGTGGTTAGCTTCTCTCTCTGACATCAACGTGACTCTGTACATTGCCATTGTGTGCATCTTTATTATTACTATTTTTACTAGTTCACAGGAGCCACTGTTACGCTTCCAATTTATTCACCCAGGCTCCCAGTGAGTAGGGTTCCCTTGTTGTTCTTTTATTACACTCATACCTTGACATGTGTTCCACCACAGATGGAGTGGCGCAAAGTAATATTTACCTAACCAGGAAATGGAAGCACCATTACTCTGAAAAGTATATAACACAAAAGAAAGTTGTTCAGAGCAGACTAGGAGTTATGGAATCCTTAGGAGACAGTGATTTATTAACAAAAACTAGCTTCAGCAAGGCCAATAGGTTTGGGCTCAATATCACAGTGCATGCAAATGTATTGGTGGTTTGGTATAGGAATTGAGGTGGTGGTATTTGCATTGGTGAAAGTGATGCTTTGATATTGGTGGCGGTATTGGTGGTGTTGGGACATTGTTTCCCAGTATTATTGGTACTGGTGGTAGTGCTGATGGGGGTGGAGTTATTGGTGGTGGTGGATCTGTGAAGGTATTGGTGGTGGTTGTATTTCTGGTGGTATTGATGGTATCTGATGGTGGTGGTGTTGGTTGTGATGGTATTGGTGGTCTTGGTATTGTTGTTATTGTTGATGACACTGGTAGTATTGATTTGGTGTAGGTAGTATTAGTGATACTGTGGTAGTAGTATTAGTGATGGTGGCAGCATTTGTGGTGGCGGCATTAGTTGTGCACTGGTTGTTTTGTATTGGTGGTGCTGTTATTGGTTAGGTGGAGATGTGGGATTGGTGGTGGTATTCGTATTGTACCAGACTTATTGGTGGTTTGGTGGTGGTGGTTGTATACATAGTTGAGGTAGCATTAGTAGTATTTGAAATGGTGGTGGTGTATTGGTGGGGGTGGTAGTTATATTGATGGTATATATATAGTGTCAGTGATATTGGTGATGGTATAATTAGTGCTGTTGGTGGTACTGGTGAGGTGGTACTGTGGTATTTAGGGTGCTGGTGGTGATTTTGGTAGTGGTATTTTTGTGGTGGTATTCATGGCATTGGTTGTAGTAGTGGTCTTCTGTTCAAGGTGGCAGTATTGGTGGTGGTGATAGTAAAAGTATTGTTGGTGGTGGCATTGTAGGTGGTGGGGTTATTATTGCAGTGCTATTGATGGCTATGGTGTCAGTGCTATTAGTGTTGGTAGTTATCTTGTAGTGGTGGAATTGGGTGTTGGTGGTGTGGTATTGGTGGTAATGGTGTTGGTATTATTGGCAGGAATGGTGATGGTGGTATTGGTGCTGATGATTAAGAGTTAATGATTGTGATGATTTTGGTAGAGAAGATATTGCTGATGGTAATCGTTGTGGTATTGGTAGTGATATTGGTAGTGATATTGATAGTGATATTAGTGCTATGGAGGTGGCAGTAGTGGCTGTGGTGTAGGCAGTGGCACTGATGTGCTACTGGTGGTTATGGCATTGGGCGGTTTTATCAAGTGCCACATATTGACACATACATCTCATTCACACACCTCCTAATTGCTTTTTGTCAATCACATCAAGGAGGCCATATTAGGGTAGACTTTCTCAAACTATGACAAAAGCATTTTTTTAAATGTCTGCTTGGGTAAAAAAAAATTGCTGCCTCTATACAAAGAGATAAAGGGCCAGATGTACCAACATGTTTTGCGGGCGCAAATGGGTTTTAGACCCGTTTGCGACCGCAAAAAAGTGTGGCCCATGTACTAATCCTATTTTGCGAGTCGCAAATCAATTTGCGACTTGCAAAATAGGATTAGCGACTCGCTATTAGGAAGGGGTGTTCCAAGGGCGTCCCTTCCTAGTAGCAACTCCTGAAGCTATGTATGACTGTTTTGCGAATGCAATTGCAGTCGCAAAACAGTCGCAGTTTACCACACTTCACAGGAAGGTGGTAAACCACTCGCAAACGGGAAGGGGTCCCCAAGGGACCCCTTCCCCTTTGTGAGTGGCTCTAAAAATATTTTTTAAGGGCAGGCAGTGCTCCCAGGGACCACTGCCTGCCCTTAAAAAATGAAACTGAAATGTTTCATTTTTATTTTTTAAATGCATCCTGTTTTCCTTTAAGGAAAACGGGCTGCATTTAAAAAAAACTGCTTTATTGACAAAGCAGTCCCAGACATGGTGGTCTGCTGACCACAGCAGGCCACCATCCCTGGGAGGGCCAGCTATTCCCAATGGGGTCACAAATTGCGACTGCCTCATTAATATTCATGAGGCATGCAATTTACGACCCCATTGGGAATCACAAACAGTGTCTGAGACACTGTTGTACATTGAATTTTGCGACTTGCAAATTGTGACCCGCAATTTGTCGCAATTTGCGAATCGCAAAATTCAATGGTCGTACATCTGGCCCAAAAAGTGGAATGTTATTTTAAAAAAGCATGATAGTTTAGATGTAATATAAATCCTCATGAATTGCAATGTAAGCACCCCAGAGTAGGGGGAAGGAAATAACAAACAGCCAGTAGTGTGATGGTAAGAGAAAACTACTCCTCGGGGGTAATCTGAGCTGTGATTGGCAATACCTGAAGCCAGAGGCTGAAGCAAATAAGGCAATGGTCGAAGCAGAGTGACCAATAGCCCACACTATGTATACTGTAATCAGTATGCCATGTATTCAGTGTGCTGTCCATCCAGAGCGAAAAAGCAGGGAACTTTCTTGCATATTCTCAAAAAATGTGTCAGTTCCTGTCTGATAATGGCTTATGAATGATGTCAAAGGTAATAAATCTTCTAGTAAACTTCCATTATACACAGAAATTGTTTTGCAATCGAAGGGAAGCATCAGGAACATTAGTTTTCATTTTTACTTATTTTTTGCTTTTCCAACTCAAATAGATTTTCACATTGTATTTAAAAATGCCTTTCAACTTTATTAGCTTTCAAAGTCCTTTAGCGGAAGGGGGCTGGCAGTGGCACATGGTATTTCTTAAACTATTTTTATTCCGATTTTGAGCATCGCAGTATAGGAGTATACTCACAGCATCTTGCTTCAGAGGCAGCCACGTGTCATCAGAAAGTAGGACGGCAGGTAGCGCCCATAACAAAAAAAATTCAAGCTGGATTTCAAACTTCAATGAAGGTCTTATAATTAAAATGAATAGATGGCTCGGATGAAGTTACTATAAACTCTGTTGTCCTGTAAAAATATTAGATTTCCCTCTTCAATTCATTGGTTCATTTGTGGTTTAGTGCAGCGACTCCTAGTGTCACCTTTAATAAATTGTTTTGATTGAAGTTGATTAAAGACATTTTCCAGTTGATAACGCCTCTCTCTATGCTTATTGGAGAAAATAGACATTTAGAGAATACACAGATGAAGCCATTTCAACAGAACTTGGTCAGACAACAGCCCTTCTACACCGGAATTTCTTAGACCATTTAAAACAATGCCAGGGACTGAATGTAGCACAACCTTCACGTCAGCAAAATGGACAACAGCCTAATCTGCCAAAGCAACATATCTGAGTGTAACTTAGTCCTGGAATATAGGAATGATCGGAGTTTTTCAGCAGAAGCTAATGCCTGCTCACAAATAAATCTTTGGGAATGGTTCTCACTGCACCCAGATTTCCTTTTAGCCCACCTACAAGATGCTACAGCAGATTGGCAGAGTTCTAGAAAGTTTCCATGAAGGTTTCAAGAACTAGTATGGAGATTTCCCAGGTAAATTGTCCAGATAAAACACATCAGAGGTCTGAGGAAGATATGCTGGAAATCCTAACGTGACCAGTTACAAATGTGTTCTACTGGATCCAATTGCCACACATGGTTCGTAGAGGTCCAACTATTAGGGGTCCCCTTCTCTAAGGTTTTCCATATGTAAGCCTGACGTGTGTGTAGGAATTACAACTGCAGCTGCAAAACCTTTCACTGGTTCAGAAAGGCAGGGTTGGCATAGTTTGGCATGCGGAGTTGTCACTTAAGAGTGTGGAAGCGACATTTAGAGTGATACCTAGAAGTCAGCAAGAGATGCTGTAATAGTTGTTCATTGAAGGGGAAGGTCAGGGAAATGCAGTAAAAATGCAGTGAACACCCTCAAGGTCATAGCATTGTGGGTATTCACAAGCACTTGCAATGCTTTTCCAACACTTATCTGCACATCTAAATGTACACCTTACTGAACCAGGCATGAGTAATGCCGAGAGCCAGGGAACGTACATAGAACTTTTGCATAGAATATGCCCGATTTCAATGGTGAGTGAGGGAGGGACACACTTCAGATGGAAAAGGGTGAAACAATATGTTTGTGACATTAAAAATGTCCATACTTCATACATGCGGATTTTCCGAAGTACAGATAAGCTGAACATCTATGGCTAGGGAACAAGGTCATACAAATTGCACTTTTCAGCCTTGCACACTACATTGTTTTATAAACTGTATATTACAGCTGTAAACTGCCAAAATGCGGCCCTACCATTTGCAAACGAATGACTTTTTCAAGAATCAAACCCAGTGTGTCTAGAAGAAAAAAGAAGAAAATTCTGTTGGATGAATAAATATACCAAATGAAAACATTAGGCACTGACTGTAAGTTTCTTCACAGTGGGCCATTACCTACCCGAAAGGCAAGCAACACATGAACAAAATGTTTTTCTGTTTTTGGACTGCTTTGTGAAAGTTATTTAATGTTTATGTACTTTTGAAAAATATTTGATAAAGAATTGTGATACAAAAAAAAGAAACCCCTGTCTAAATGAAATCTGGTGTTTCTCCCAGTGGAGCCCACATATTCGATAACAACTCATTTCTTCCTGCATTACACTGCCCTCAAAATCAACAAACGAAAGAAATTGTGTTTCTCTTATTTGTTCGAATTCCCTAGTGCCTGAACCCGTAAAACAAAAAACCTGTTATCAAAAGGTATCATCCAGTTAAAAGCATATTTCTCTACGAATCGGTCGGTGATACTCAGTTTAAAAATAGTCACTAAACTTCTAAAAATAAAAAAATAACCGCCTTAAATGTTTCAAATATTATAGTTCTGCTTCTAAATATATTAAAAAAACAACGTGCAGTAAAAATCTCGATTCGAAATGTGCCTCATTTTAATAAGGTTTGTAAAAACAGGAAAAGGGTTAACTGGCAAACACTTGAGAAACAATAAAGCAATTGAATGCCGTTTCTTATGAGCACTTTCTTCGTTGCTACTTTTCTGGAAATCTCCCTCAACACTCCACTTCCGGCCACATGAATCAGCAAAAGCCGCCCCAAGCCCAGCCGGTGTTAATGGGTAATATAATGTAACTTGTTCCTTATCTGCGAGGTCCTCCTGTGATCGATGAGCCACATGGCCTTTTTTTTATCTCACCACAAACAATTCTGTACAACATTTCAGTGGCTGCCATGCATTACACAGTTAGTAGAGCACACCGCACGAATCCGGAAGTGACTCATTTCACACGTGATGTTGGTCAAAAAAGAATAAAGGCAATGGGATTCATTGAGGTTCACATGCTTGCTTTCTACTCTCGCAAAACCACGTTTGAAATATCATAAACAGTCAAATAAGATACACCTTCTGGCATGTCCATGTCGCACTTCGGTGTGTTCTTCACAGAAAGGAAAAGGCACCAAGACCTCTTGGAATGAACACTTGTTTTTAACGAAGGGAGGATTGGACTCTGCTGCAGCATTGGAAGTTAGAGAGCCTGTTTTTTGCCACAACTCTGCTGCAGGATTGGAAGTTAGAGAGCCTGTTTTTTGCCACAACTCTGCAGCAGGATTATGCCAATGAGCGTTAGGTTAAGAGTTGTCTGGTTTGTCTTGGGATGCAACTCCTATGCCTGGATTGCCTTTTGGTACTCCTTGCAATGCCCGTGCTGCCCCAGGTCTATGGGGGTCATGAAGACAGCAACAACAAGTGAATGAAAATAAACAGCCCTATAACTTTAGGAGCTATGGTTTTTTACTCTGAGTTTACTCCTTAACCTTCCCCCAGTTCCTCAGCACCAAATACGAAGTCGCTAAGAGGCAAAGGGTGAGACAAGGATCAGCTCTGTGATGTCATTGGCGGTCTAAGGGCATACATTTTTCACTTCTGCTGCCATTAGCACTTTGGTGAGTTGACTTTCACAATAATGCATAAAGTGGAGAATACCAAAAATGACAATAAAGAAGTTTCATAGATTGCTTAGAGGGTAGAGGTAACATCCTGACTTAGTGGCAAGAATATCTGAGACTATCCAGGCTTTGTGCTTACATTTTCAAAGGAGGCTCAATAATCCATCCCCCTTTGGAAAGAAAACAATATTACATGAATATACAATGTATAACACACTGTACTGTGTATATGCCATATTAGGTCTATGCAAAGTTTTTTAAGTTGGCTCTCCAAGCCCGGCTGCTTATGATATGATGAGGGGGGCAGAGCGGTACAACTTCCACTAGACACGTGGGTGTTAGCCACCAATCCAGCTCTTTCTAGGTCACAGGCAGGACTGCCATGCAAGGAGGATTAGACCCTGAGTATGTGATGGGCCAGAATTGCCAGATGCAGTTGGGCCCAATTGAGCAACAGAAGCTCAACAGATCAACAGAAAAGCACCAAAGATAATGCCACCACAGAGCAGGAGCTTCTGATTGGTCTGTGATCATCTGGAGATGAAGATTGGCCTTTGAGCCTAGTTTGGAGGAAGAAAAATTCGACCCATGTCAATCCTGAAACATGCACCAATGTACTGCAAGCCTTGAACAGGGGAGATATGGGAATTCTCCCAGTTCAGTAAGAATAAGTGTTCCCGGATAAGGCTGGAAATACGGAGATGTCCTGTATGGTTTGTTGCTTTGCCCTCGCATGTACAAGCCAGCCGTCTAAATAAGGGAGAACTATCCTTCTCTTGGTATGTAGGACCGCAATCAAAGGTGCCAGAACCTTCATAAACACCCTTCGAGATGAATTGAGACCAAAGTGAAGGACCACAAACTGATACTGGTATGTCTGAACAGCAAACAGAAGCAGTTTGTGATAGCTGGGGCGTACTGGAAAATGAAGATCTGAATACCGATGGTCCAAGGAGGCAATATAATCCTGTGGGAACTCCATTGCAGAGTGTCCATTTTGAAATGCACTGTGAGAATGAAACAATTGAGATCCTTTACTTCAATGATGGGATGGAACCTTCTACTGTGTTCCTTTACTTGAAAAACAAATTGCGAACAATGGTGAACACTCCTCCGGAACAGTAACCAGTGTCTTTTTGGACAGCAGATCCTGGATCTGAGATTACGTGGCCACTTGTCGAAGAGGGTGTGAGGGAATGGTATTACACGCACCCCTATGTCTGGAGGTGGTCCTGAGCAACCAGTTCTGACAATATTTCAGTATAGACAATCACTGAACAGAGATAGAGCAAAGCCAAGTCTCGTAGAATTGGGTGAGTTCCCCGCCCACTGGAAGAGAAGAAGCCTATTGATCTTTGGCACAGTCATGACCTGGGAGCAATGAGAGGAGAGTGGACCGAGAGGTGCTAGGCCCTTTCAAAATTGCTGCATATACTGGTTACAACCTTTGTAAGAGGAGCATGACTATCTCAAAGCTCAGATGGAAGGGTGAAATGAACAGATACTCCTCTAGTTTGGCTTAGGCTTCTCAGGAACGGGGAAGTGTTTGCACTCTTTAATGGCTTTGGAAACCAAGTCCTACAATTAGAGACCAAATATTTACTGTTTGTTTTGGGAAAGGCAATTTGAATAAGGAAGACTTCTGGACTCCTCCTGCCTTCCAATGTCTCATCAAAATGTAGTGACTGTTTAGAATATTTGATCCTGAAGCCAAACCTGCAGGTTTTAGGTGATCTAAAGACAAATCTGAAAGGAATGTCGCTTCCATCTACAGTGCAGCCTAAAATTCAGCAAGGTCTTCACCATTCTGGATGGTTAAAGACAACTTCTTTAAATGGTTAACAAGTGGTTGTAAAGCATAAGTGGGAAACAGCCTTTACCACGCAGTCTTTACAATGACTTGCCTTTACAACAAGGGCCCGATTACGATGCGGTTAGGAAGGCCTCCTAGCGGCATTTGCTCCATCTGAATCGGATCAGGAACGTGTCTTTCTGACCGAATCAGAAAGGTTTCCGACCGACCGATTACGATGCGAGTTAGGCGTTAGGAATATCCCAATCCGAACCCGATGGCATTTGGAATGCCCTAGCCGTACGGAGCAGAATTGTACGTCTCTACGGGCCACGTTTCCGAACGACTGATTACTATGTTGGATTCAGACAGCCTTTCCGAATCGTGCCATCCGACTCGAATCAGCAGTCGGAATCAGACTTTGGGGGGCCGTAGCAGGCCCCCCCCTGCACCCAGAGCCTTCCCAATCGGGCCCATGGTGGTACCCATGAGTCCCCCCTTACCAGCCATGCACAGTGTGGCAGACACCAGGGGCTGCCCGCCACAGGGTGCCCGATTTTTCCCAGCCACCCCTTTCTTCAATGGGAGCCAATGCATTCGGTCGGAACATAGGCTCCCATTGAAGTCAATGGGAGTCCAACCCAATCGTATCTGGAAGCATGCGAATGCATCGTAATCGGTTGGTCGGGCTCTCCCGATCCGAGTCGGTCGGAAACAATTCCCAAACCGATTCGGTGGGAATGCTTTCCTAACCGCATTATAATCAGGCCCTAAGTCTTTACCATGCATTTATTTTTAACATGGATGCCTTTACCACGCATAATGGTAATTATTGGTTAGTATACTTAAGTATGGTTAAGTATAGGTGTAAGTAGTATTATTGAATTCTAGCTTATAGTTGTGTGTTAATATTTTAAAATTTTATTTTGGGAATTTAAATTATAATTGATGTATTTAATAATTGTATTTAGGTGTGGGATGTTAGAGATATTAATATTCACATATATGAAAATATTTAAGTATTAATAATTCAAATTATTTAAATGATTACACTAACATTTCTAAAAAATATGTGAAATAATTTATTAAATACTTGAATATTGAAATCTGTAAATAAACAATTAACATTAAAAATAAGAATCTGAATAAGGAAAAATAATACAATTAACTGTAAAAATTGCTAACATAATAAATATAAAAATTAAATACTATATCTATGCAATAATTAAAAATGATAAAATAAATGTTTATAAGTAAACAATTAACCACAACCCGATTTAAAATTACAATTTTTTTTATTAAACAACAAAAAAGTATTTAAAAATCCATCAAAAATAGGAATATTTTTTAATTAAATCTTTCAGTCTTTCATTATTTTCTCAAATGTAATACCATTTTTCAAAGTACAGAATAATATTATAAAAACATTTTAAACATTAGTTTCCATGGTTTCCTATTCACTTCTATGGGAGAAATTTTTATTTTTTTGTTTTTACTTTTCATCTTGATGTACATGGTTGTGTGTCTGTTTCTATAGTCAGTGGAACATTGCAGTCAAGATCATAAGCAAAGAGAGTCTGCAGTCAGATAAGAACACTCTAATTTACTTAGAAACACATATACATTAGGAAAGGTATTGTAAACAGAGTTTCAAATTTTTTTTTGTCTACATTTTTTTTAAAGAAATCTAAATGATAACCTTATTTTTTCGATGGGTTTTTATATCGGTTTCAAACAGAAGAGGAAACAAGAAGTTTTAAAGAAGAAGCGTGTTTTTTTTTTTTCAACTTCTGTTTTGTAGGAGAGGAGCTTTCTATTTTTAAACACAAATTTACAGGAAACTACACCACTGGAACAGAAGTAAAGAAAGAAGAATGGAAGTAGGGTCATTTTATGCATTTTGTGATGTATCCATGTTGCGTTTTGGGCCGTTTCCTGTCGTGAGCACTAGGCCTACCCACACAAGTGAGGTACCATTTTTATCAGAAGACCTAGGGGAATGCTGGGTGGAATGAAGTTTGTGGCTCCCCTCAGATTCCAGAACTTCCATCACAGAAATAGGAGGAAAATATGTTTTTTTTAGTCAAAATTTGAGGTTTGCAAAGGATTCTGGGTATAACAGCCTGGTTAGAGCCACGTAAGCCATCCCATCCTGGATTCCCCAAGGTATCTAGTTTTAAAAAATGTACAGGTTTGCTAGGTTTCCCCAGGTGCCAGTTGAGCTAGGGCCCAAAATCCACAGCTACCCACTTTGCAAAAAACGGGTCAGTTTTGAGTGGAAAAAGTGATGTATCCATGTTGTGTTTTGGGCCGTTTCCTGTCACGAGCACTAGACCTACCCACACAAGTGAGGTACCATTTTTATCAGAAGATGTAGGGGAATGCTGGGTGGTATGAAGTTTGTGCCTCCCTGCAGATTCCAGAACTATCCATCACAGAAATGTGAGGAAAATGTGTTTTTTTAGTCAAAGTTTGAGGTTTGCATGGGATTCTGGGTATAACAACCTGGTGAGAGCCGCGTAAGTCACCCCATCTTGGATTCCCCAAGGTATCTAGTTTTCAAAAATTTACAGGTTTGCTAGGTTTCCCTAGATGCCAGTTGAGCTAGGACCCAACATCCACGGTTACCCACTTTGCAACGAACGGGTCAGTTTTGAGTGGAAAAATTTGATGTATCCATATTGTGTTTTAGGCCATTTCCTGTTACAAGCACTAGGCCTACCCACACAAGTGAGGTACCATTTTTATCAGAAGACATGTGGGAGCATAGACTAGTAGGATATTTGTTATAACCAATAGGATTTCACTGCATTTGTGACTTCCAAAGGTAAGCCAGTGTGTAAGAAAGAAGACATTGTGAAAAATATTCTATAAATCATATTCTAGTGTGGGTTAAAATTCAAAGATGTACAAATAACCTCTGCCCCTAAACTCCATATCTTGTGCTCATTTGAGAAATACATGGGTTTCCTTGATACCCATTTTTCACACTACATATTTCACCATATGACTTGGTCTGTACTCAGTACAAAATAAAAAGCCATTGTACGGTGCAGCTCAGTTGCTGGCTCTGGGTACCTTGGGTTCTTGGAAAACCAACAAACCCAATATATCACCACAACCAGAAGGGCCTAGTGGACGTAATGGTATATTTCTTTTGTATATAGACCATTGGGACAAAAAGTAACAGATGAACACGTTGGCACAAACGGCCATTTTTTCCTACTCATTTTCTGTATGCCTCTATTTCTCCATATATGACCCCTTGCTGCATTTGGAATTTTGTCTACTTTTCAGAAATCTATAGCTTTTCTGGATCACAGTGGGTTTGACACTGGCTTCCACCACAAATAGAAGCAGGTTGAGGGCACAAAAAATAGGAAAAACGGGCTAGCTGTTGAAAAAATGCCAAAACTGTGGTAAACATTTTTTTTTTTAAATTCAGCTCTGCATGTCCTGAAAGCTGGGAAGATGGTGACGTTAGCACAGCAAACTGTTTGTTGATGCTGTTTTTATGGAAAAAAGCCAGACACTTTTATCCAGAGCACTTTTTCCTATTTTTCCCCAAAAACTCAAATTTTAGTAATATTTTGGCTATTTTCTCGGTCCCTTCAGATGGAATCCACAAACCCTGGGTACCTTTTGAAACCCCAGGATGTTGGAAAAAAGGCTGTAAATTTGGTGTGGATAGCTTATGTGGACAAAATGCTATGGAGGTCTAAGTGCAAACTACCCCAAATAGCCAAAAAAGGCTTATCACTGGTGAGGAAAAGACCTAGGGGCCGATTCCGATTCGGGCCGGAAATCTCTCCGACCGAGCCGGACCCGGAGAGATTTCCGACCGAATCGGACTCTAGCAGTCCGACCGAACAAGTACGATGCTCACGTATGCTATCGGACTCGATTCGGTCGGACTCCCATTGAAGTCAATGGGAGCCAGTCGTACGACGCGTACACGGGCTCCCATTGACTCAATGGGCACGACGCGAACAAGGGCGCCCCTACAGCGTGTGCGCGTCGATGCGGGTCGCGCCGTACATGCACGTGTAGGGGGACCCATGTGTCCCCCTGGGTGCGACTCGCGTGGCTACGCGTACAGGGGGTCCGACACGGACCCCCAAAGTACGTCTCTGACTGCTCTTTGGAGCCGGAGTGCGCGGCTCGGTCGGACTGCGCCGCGGCGCGCATCGTACTCACCCGGCCGGGGAACGTCTCCATTGTGCGGTGCGAGTCGAGTCCGAGCGAGTCGGTCGGTGCGGTTCGACCCGGGAACGAGTCGGTCGGAGCGGTCGGGACGCCCGGACGAGTCGGTCGGCGAATTTGCATCGTACTCGCTCGCCCGGACGCGCGTACGAATCGGTCGGGAAATAGGGCTCCGAATCGGATCCGGTTAAGCCGAATCCGATTCGGAGCCCTACCGGCCGAGATCGGAATCGGCCCCCTAGCAGCAAAAGGATTAATATATGTTCCTGAGGGTGTTTGTTGTAAAAAAATAAATAAATGAAAGGTTCTTGATTAAAAGGTTCAGTTAATTCAGGAGAGATGTTAATGTCAGACAAGTTTTAGGAGTTTGAAGATGGGGATCACTTGCCTGTTTCTGCCTTTGTAGCATTCTATGTAAATTATGATTGTAGGCATACTACTAGCTGCACTGTGGAGATGTTCTGAGTTACTCCAATCAAAACTGAGCCACAGGGTTCATTGGAGGTGGCCAAAAGTGTTTTGATTTGTTGTACCATGTAAAGGCACAGTTGCTATGCTCAGTTGCCATCTCAATGATATCACCAAGGCTAAACGCTCTGGCTTTTCAACGGGTTGAGAAATAATCAATACACCTCCAATGACTCATGGGCTCAGTTAATCTTGCCTTACAATAAATGTACCCACCATATGTCAGAAGAAGGTTTCCTCTTTTCAAGGTAATATATTGGGTGTGATGTGGGATTTCCATAATTTCAAGTTCCGATAAAAAAAGGAAGAGAAAAAAAAAATAATTACATTGAACAAAAAAATGTTTATTCTCTTCTGGTTGTACCTGGAGATAGAAAGAAAATGTTGTTACCTTTTTTAACCTGCTATTAAAAAAGTAAATGTGTTATAGCTGTGGCAAAAAAGAAAGTTCTGGAGGTTAATTTCCTGTTTGGAAAATAAACTTTGACTATTGATTTAACACACATAAAGTGACAAAGCAGTTACGCTGTGATTGTTGCTTTGACTTTTGAAGAGATTGCTTCACTTTTTGAGTTGTCGCTAATTGTTGAAAATGTTATTTGAAAATGTCTTCCACTTTCTGTGTGATCCTGGTGAGAGAAAAGTAATGTTGAATTATTATTAAACAGGGTTTATGTAAAAAACATCAGTTGATGGGTTGATTTTTGTTTGGAGAAACATAGCAGTGGAGGTTACATTTTTGGTAGGAAGTATTGCTTTGGTTATTAATTTATTGACTTGAAAATGTAAACTGTGTTACCTTTTGTATGTCACTTTGGATATTTGATAAGTTTCTTGCCCTACTTGGGAGGTTTGTTTTTTTTGGTTGTAGTTCTGTTATTCACGTCCTAAAAAAATATTAAACTTTGGCTAGATTTCTCTGTCTTAACTAGTCTATGGGGCCGATTCCGATTCGGGCCGGAAATCTCTCCGACCGAGCCGGACTCGGAGAGATTTCCGACCGAATCGGACTCTGGCAGCCCGACCGAACGAGTACGATGCGCACGTATGCCATCGGACTCGAGTCGGTCGGACTCCCATTGAAGTCAATGGGAGCCGGTCGTACAACGCGTACGCGGGCTCCCATTGACTCAATGGGTGCGAGGCGGACAAGGGCGCCCCCTACAGTGGGTACGCGGCGAAGCGACTTGTGCCGTACACGCACAGGTAAGGGGGACCCATGGGTCCCCCCTGTGTGCGACTCGCGTGGCTACGCGTACAGGGGGGTCCGACACGGACCCCCAAAGTACGGCTCCAACTGCTCTTTCGAGCCAGAGTGCGCGGCTCGGTCGGACTGCTCGCGGCGCGCATCGTACTTACCCGGCCGGGGAACGTCTCCATTGCGTGGTGCGAGTCGAGTCCGAGCGAGTTGGTCGGTGCGGTTCGACCCGGGAACGAGTCGGTCGGAGCGGTCGGGACGCCCGGACGAGTCGGTCGGCAAATTCGCATCGTACTCGCTCGCCCGGACGCGCGTATGAATCGGTCGGGAAATAGGGCTCCGAATCGGATCCGGTTAAGCCGAATCCGATTCGGAGCCCTACCGGCCGAGATCGGAATCGGCCCCAAAGTATTTTGCTGTATATTTACCTTTTTAAAAACATATTTGGGTTTGCTTCTCTGATATAGGTTCTGCAACAATTTTCTATCAGATTGCACCTGTATGGAAGGTGGAAACGTAGAATAAATATTTTATTTATACTCTGTTTCTGCCCCTTCAGTGTCCAGCACTTTCCACAAGTTGGCCCTCACGAGAGTTAGAATACTAAGGGGTCGATTCCGATTCGGGCCGGAAAAAGCACCGACCGACTCGGATCCGGAAAAAATACCGACCGACACGTGCCCGTGGCGCACAACACGCCAAGTACGATGCAAGGCGCGAAAAATCCGACCGACACGTACCGAAACAAAGTCGACCGACCGACCCGCACGGAAAACAGCAACCCGGCCGGAAAAACACGCGAATCTAACCGACCGACACGCACCCGGAACAAATCCGACCGAAACGTACACGCGAACTCCAAACCGCAAAGTACGATGCAAGGCGCGAAAACCACGACCGAGTCGGACGGAGGACAAGCCGTACGACCGACACGCATACAAAACCGAGCCGAAGCAACACAATACACCGCGACCGACGCGTATGCAGCATAGAAAACTGCACAAACACAGCGTGAACGAAACGGAGAACACCGTACGAGACCAATGCAGGGTCCGACTCGGTCACAAGAACGTTTCCAACATACACAAACAGCACAAAGGAAAAATCACCCAAAAAAGGCCAAACAAGCAATTACCAAGCCAATAAATACTGGGGGGGTGGGGACAGAGAACAAAGACACACCCACAACTCCACCTATATAAAGGACACAAATCACTACCATGAGCCTTTGCAAATGCCATTCCACTGCCAGCACCCAAGAGAAAGCAACCACACACCCACAGCTCATCCCTCACACAAGCCACACACCATCAGCACACCAACAAATACCTACCTCACATACACCCAGCAAAACACACACTCACACACCCTCACCTGCACACCAACACACACATCACCCACCATCACCACCCATCACCATGCCCCCCAAGAAGAATCCCAAGTTCCTAGATAGTGAATTGGAAGTCATGGTAGACGAGATCCTCAGGGTGGAGCCACAGCTGTTTGGCACACTGGTCCAACAGACCCCCATGTCGCAGAAAACCAAGATGTGGGAGAGGATCATCAACAGGGTGAACGCCCAATCACCATGTCGGCGCACAAAGACGGACATCCAGAACAGGTGGTATGACGTGCGCAGGAGGGTACGGGACATGCTGAAGAAAGACTACATCAACAGCCAACACACCGGCAGTGGCCCTCCTGCCAAGCCAATATACCTCAGGCCCTGGGAGGAGAAGGTGCGGGCCATCCTTCCGCCAGTGAGCGTATATGGACTAGAGGACATCCCAGAGCCTGGTGAGTACACAACAAATGTACACAATATACTGCCACAAAACACACACATCACTGTCAAGGGGAGAGTCAAACCATGCACTCATAGCAATTACACAGCAACCAGAACAGAATCATCCCAAAATGTGTATGTCAGTCAGATAAACACAACACATGCCATCAAAAAAGTCACATCCAACTGTGCCAACACATGTACAAACACAACCACAACTACAGCTAGGCAGTGGCACAAATAGAACTAACAAACACATCCACACATGTAGCCACCACAACAACACCAACACACAGTGAAGACCACTCAAAGGAAGGAATTCTGTGTATGCTGGCCAAGTCAGTGTAGCCAATAGCATCATGGGAGTCGCAGTCACACATATTGCCCCCCCACAACTGTCCCATCAACACCACCATGAACCATGCGCACATCACAGGGAGTGGAGAAGGACTCACAAGATGGCTGACACTGGCTACTGCTGTGGGGAGCACAAGGCCCTGCTGGCAACTGTGCACCAACAAACAGCAGGACACCACTGACTGACATCCTGAGAGACAACTTACACTCCCTGCAATGCAAGCACGTTCCATGGTGGGATAACTGGCTGGCTGGCTGGGTGGGAAGGAGGACTTGCAGCACTAACCATAGTCACAAGCACCTCCCCTCACACACACCCCAACACAAACTCCACAGTACCCACCTGGTAGAATGCAATGCCCCCATCCTAACACAAGATCCCACAAAGAACCACCACCCTGGGTTATGTTGTGTGAAGCACAGGGACACTCTTGGGACTTCTAGACAAACAACTGCCAGGACAACACTCCCAGCCATCCTGTCAGCACAGCCAGCCCACCCCACAGGGAAGCAGAGTCAAAAGGAAGGAAGCATGGGCATGCTGGGTAGGGGGAGGAGGCAATAGCATGATGGGAGTCGTAGTCACAGCTCTACATCCCCCACCACATGGCCCAGCAAGCTCACACTCACGCATGCACATCCCACAGAGAGTGGAAAGGCCCATCAAAGATGTCTGACACTGTTGCTGTGTCGTGGGGAGCACAAGGGCATGCTGGGTACTGCACACCAACCAACAGCAGGACACCACTGTCAGCCATCTTGCCATTGCTCTCACACCCACACACACTGAACTCCACACAAAAGCAAGTAAGTATGGGAATGCTGGGAAGTGGGGTGGAGGCAATGGCATGATGGGAGTCGTAGTCACAGACATAGCTCACCCCCACAACTGTCCCATCAACCCCACCCTGAACCATGCTCACATCACAGGGAGTGGAGAAGGACTCACAAGATGGCTGACACTGGCTACTGCTGTGGGGAGCACAAGGCCCTGCTGGCAACTGTGCACCAACAAACAGCAGGACACCACTGACTGACATCCTGAGAGACAACTTACACTCCCTGCAATGCAAGCACGTTCCATGGTGGGATAACTGGCTGGCTGGCTGGGTGGGAAGGAGGACTTGCAGCACTAACCATAGTCACAAGCACCTCCCCTCACACACACCCCAACACAAACTCCACAGTACCCACCTGGTAGAATGCAATGCCCCCCATCCTAACACAAGATCCCACAAAGAACCACCACCCTGGGTTATGTTGTGTGAAGCACAGGGACACTCTTGGGACTCTTAGCCAAACAACTGCCAGGACAACACTCCCAGCCATCCTGTCAGCACAGCCAGCCCACCCCACAGGGAAGCAGAATCAAAAGGAAGGAAGCATGGGCATGGGCATGCTGGGAAGGGGGGTGGAGGCAATAGCATGATGGGAGTCGTAGTCACTGATATTGGTCACCCCCACAACTGTCCCATCAACACCACCCTGAACCATGCTCACATCACAGGAAGTGGAGAAGGACTCACAAGATGGCTGACACTGGCTGCTGCTGTGGGGAGCACAAGGCCCTGCTGGCAACTGTGCACCAACAAACAGCAGGACACCACTGACTGACATCCTGAGAGACAACTTACACTCCCTGCAATGCAAGCACGTTCCATGGTGGGATATCTGGCTGGCTGGGTGGGAAGGGGGACTTGCAGCACTGACCATAGTCACAAGCACCTCCCCTCACACCCCCCAACACAAACTCCACAGAACCCACCTGGTAGAATGCAATGCCCCCCATCCTAACACAAGATCCCACAAAGAACCACCACCCTGGGTTATGTTGTGTGAAGCACAGGGACACTCTTGGGACTTCTAGCCAAACAACTGCCAGGACAACACTCCCAGCCATCCTGTCAGCACAGCCAGCCCACCTCACAGGGAAGCAGAGTCAAAAGGAAGGAAGCATGGGCATGCTGGGAAGGGGGGAGGAGGCAATAGCATGATGGGAGTCGTAGTCACAGCTCTACATCCCCCACCACATGGCCCAGCAAGCTCACACTCACGCATGCACATCCCACAGAGAGTGGAAAGGCCCATCAAAGATGTCTGACACTGTTGCTGTGTCGTGGGGAGCACAAGGGCATGCTGGGTACTGCACACCAACCAACAGCAGGACACCACTGTCAGCCATCTTGCCATTGCTCTCACACCCACACACACTGAACTCCACACAAAAGCAAGTAAGTATGGGAATGCTGGGAAGTGGGGTGGAGGTAATGGCATGATGGGAGTCGTAGTCACAGACATAGCTCACCCCCACAACTGTCCCATCAACACCACCCTGAACCATGCTCACATCACAGGGAGTGGAGAAGGACTCACAAGATGTATGACACTGGCTACTGCTGTGGGGAGCACAAGGCCCTGCTGGCAACTGTGCACCAACAAACAGCAGGACACCACTGACTGACATCCTGAGATACAACTTACACTCCCTGCAATGCAAGCACGTTCCATGGTGGGATAACTGACTGGCTGGGTGGGTGGGAAGGAGGGCCGGCTGTTAACCAAACACAACCAATGCAGACCATGTTCACACCCCAGAAAATACATAGAAATGCCCAAATAATGCAGGACAATGTGCCACACCAATATCAACCCCTGACTGTGACGACTTAGGACAATGCAATGTACAGGCCCGCACCCAGAGGCACAGTCACAACTGTCATGTGTGTCAACCATTGATGCCTGCAGAAACATGACATACATTGTTTGTGTCTCCCAAAAACAGGTGATGATGGGGACACAGCAGCAGACGCTGAGGAGTCCCAGTCCCAGGCTCAAGAGGATGCCGAGCTCACTGGCGTCGTACAGCCTCTGTCCTCCTCGGACGATGAAGAACAACCTGGCACATCCGGTGCAAGTCAACATGCAGCACCAGCAGGACCACCAGCTGCACCCCCTGCACCCACCCCTCCAACGACTGTCACCACGAATACCATCCCTGCCGACATGGACAGAACAAGGAGCAACACCAGCACAGTGACCCTGGACCAACCTGGGGCCATGGACACCACCACCACCACCACCACCAACCCCCAAGGTGGACCAGGGTTATCTGTGCGTGCCACTGCACACACTGCACATGTCAGCAGGGGTGGTGGGAGGGGTGGGAGACAGAGGTCGCTGCTTGCAGACGTTGCTGGTGTGCATGATGACCCACAACTGGTACGCATAGCTGATGCGTACCAGTCCAGCACCGGAGAGCTAAGCTAGGTAGTGGGGCTCCTCAGAGACATTAAACAGCAGCAGGCTGCCCATCATGCCCGCTTGGACTCCCACATGTCCCACGTGGAGTCACACATGTCCCGTGTGGACTCACACATGTCCCGCGTGGAGTCCAAGTGGGATGCACTGCATGAGATGACGGCGGTGCACAGGGACATTTTACAATGCCTCCGCCAGATGAACAGCAACCAGTCCACACCTCCCTGTGTGCCAACAACATCTGGTGCCGAACAAACTGCAACTGCCACAGGGAGGGAGGAGGACTCTGGCGGAGAGTCCCCTGCACCGCAGCAGCCTGTACTTGAGGGGCCCCCCCAAGAAGAGGGGTCGTTCGAGGAGGGAAAAGTGAGAGGCCGATGGCCAAGCGCAACTCCCAGGAAGCCTGAACCTGTTCTGGATGTTCGCCTTTGTGCACAGACTGTTCACCCTGTTGACGGCAACACTACTCCCACACATTGCATGGGGAGTACAAGTTGGACCAATGTGTCAGACAACTGTGGCCCCGATACTGGGGATCCTGTCTACCCGGACTTTCAATTCACCTAGGAACTTGGGATTGCAAGATTTATGTACAGCACAACCCATCCTATGCACTATTAACACAAATGTATCACAATAAACACACTAATACACCATACTTGCCTCTGTCGTGATTCCAACGTGGGTGCTGTTATGGGGATGATGAACTGCAAAATTACACTGTGTATGCGAACTGCAACAGCAAGGACAACACAGGCATGTGAGTACAGGCAACGTGACACACATGAGGGAGACACACCACCAGGGCTACACAACACATACACACCTAGGCCATCTGACTCATTGCCTACACTGATGTTGCCAGGGAAGACGGTGAAATGCACAGACACCACACCCATTCCCAGTTGTAGTCAAGTAGCCCACAGGTGCAGTAAGCAAATGGCAGTCAAATGTGTGACCACAGACAACGCACATCACAAAGTGAAGCACAGGTTTATTACACAGTTGCAACATGCCGTAACCACTACAGATGCAAGGTAACCCCACCTGGCAGCGGGCACACAGTCAACAACTGTAGACGGAAGGAAGTCCATGGGTGTGGCGCACATCACCTGTAGGGACACAACAGCTACCAGCCTGGATGTGCAATTACGTCGTCGGTGGACACAGTTGACCAAACGAATCTGAAAGTACCCTGTGAAGGACAGAAATGACACACAGTCAAAAGCAATGGAGTACAGGACAGAACAGCAAAACTCATGCACAATACATGTTACAAGATACCCACCCAGAACCAAGTTAGCATGTCAACACTGTTGGGGAGTACAGCCCACCTGTCACCACACATCGCAACACACATCCAGTCAAGTAGCCCATGGACACACTCCAACAGCACCAGAGCACCACCCACACATCATGCCAACTCACATCATTGACATGACAACTCAGGATACTCACATTCAGCTAAAGAAGTTGGTGATGAGCTGTGTGCGGACATCACCATCACCATCATCATCATCATCGTCACTGGCATCGTGGTCCAGGCCAGGATCCTCCACAGGTGGCGGATGTTGGTCATTGTCATCCTGGATGAGAGGCAACTCCTTCTGCACTGCCAGGTTGTGGAGCATGCAGCAGACGATGATAATCTTGCACACTTTCGCAGGGGCATATGGGAGGGACCCTCCGGTCTTGTCCAGGCAGCGGAAGCGGCTCTTCAGGAGACCAAAGGTCCGCTCAATCACTCTCCTGGTCCGACCATGTGCCTCATTGTAGCGCATCTGGGCAGGTGTCACAGGGTTCCTGAGGGGTGTCAGCAACCACGGCATGTTGGGGTATCCCGAGTCACCTACGGACAGACAAGTGCACATTAGCTGACTTGGAAAAGTGGGCGGAATACTACAGATCAGATCACACACAATGGCACAAAGTCAGTACACACCGACAAGCCAGGCACGCTGGTTCTGCATCTGTGCCATCATCCTGGGGATGCGACTACTCCTCATCACAAAGGCATCGTGTGCTGAACCAGGGAAACGGGCACACACGTGTGTGATGGTCATGTCTGCAAGACACACCACCAGTGCATTGACCGAGTGGTAGTGCTTGCGGTTCCTGTAGGCCTGCTCCTGGGCCTGTGGTGGTACCAAAGCCACATGTGTCCCATCAATGGAGCCAATTACATGCGGCATCCTCCCCAGGGCATAAAAGTCACTCTTCACGTCAGTGAGTCGTCGCTGTCTAGGGAAATAGATGTACCGGTTCAGGAAGAGCAACATTGCCGCCAAAACATCGCGGAGCACACGGCTGAACATGGTCTGTGACATCCCACCAGCAGTCGCCACAGTATGTTGGAAGGTACCAGTGGCAAAGAAGTGTAGGGCTGCTATCACCTTCACCTTGGGGGTCAGCGCTGTAGGATACGGCCGGCCAGGCTGCAAATGTGGGGACAACTGCACTGCCAAATCCTCAACCAGCTGCCTGGTGAAGCGGTACCGTCGGATGCTGTCCCGTTCCACCATCGTTGCCAGGTCTGGGAATGGCCGATGGACAGCAGGAGCCCTGCAGTGCAGAGGAGACGTAAGCAAGATTGTCAGTCACCCCACATATGCGGCATTGAACACACTCAAGATCCCAACATACATCATTATGAGGCACAACTACATGAAGTGTGCAGTACCGGAAGGACATGTATGGTACATACATGGCCAACATCTGTCAACACGGTCCAACAGGTGGCATCAATTTGTCCCAGGTTGGCCCATTGGATATCATGAGGCCGTCTCACAGTTCCCATCTCCTGCTGCCGTGTCACAATAACCCCCCACAGTGACATGTGAGGACAGATGTGCCCCAGGCACCACAGCTCAACGACAGGTACATTCCCAGGGACCCTGTAATGCCACATGGACACTGGCATTACATGGAGTATCATGTATACACCACAGCAAAACAACCATGACCCCCACAGGTAGTGGCCCCACTTGCCACGGCAGGACAGACATGGACGTCTGTGACACACACGCACAACATCAGAGTCCATGCACACACAACGTGGATGTGGAGACTGTCTCCCATTGTGCACATGAAATCAGAGACATTGTAAACACTACATGCACAAAGACTGTGGAGGACCATCACTATTGTGCCACTGGGACACCCTGGCTCAAACATACCGTCCCACATGGGACTCACGGGGTATGTGACATGACATACACATACACCACTGTGAAATGTGACCATGGCACATGCACAGATATGAACAGTTGCACATCACAGTGGTCACGTACACGTAACACCCAGGATCCTGTCCCCATGAACACGTGCACCGCCTGGGGGTGGCTGCCCACAGGTGACACCCACAGGACAACATGTACACCAACATACACACAATAGGAAATGCATCCTTACATGCCTTATGATAAAGTTTGGACAGGCTGTCGTGATGTAGGTGTGCCCCTCACTCCCTGGGAGCTATCTGTGGCTGGCATATGTCCATCTGAGACAGGCATGCTGACATATGCCAGTCACATGTACAGTGATGCGTTGTACCGCAATGGACCGATCGGTGCCTCCGGCCGGCCCATTGCATTCAATGTGTGTGGGTACGCGTTGTACCCCTGTGCGCGTTGTACCGCAATGGACCGATCGGTGCCTCCGGCCGGCCCATTGCATTCAATGTGTGCGGGTACGCGTTGTACCTCTGTGCGCGTTGAACTGCAATGGACCGATCGGTGCCTCCGGCCGGCCCATTGCATTCAATGTGTGCGGGTACGCGTTGTACCCCTGTGCACGTTGAACTGCAATGGACCGATCGGTGCCTCCGGCCGGCCCATTGCATTCAATGTGTGCGGCTACGCGTTGTACCCCTGTGCGCGTTGAACTGCAATGGACCGATCGGTGCCTCTGGCCGGCCCATTGCATTCAATGTGTGCGGGTACGCGTTGTACCCCTGTGCGCGTTGTACCGCAATGGACCGATCGGTGCCTCCGGCCGGCCCATTGCATTCAATGTGTGCGGGTACGCGTTGTACCCCTGTGCGCGTTGTACCGCAATGGACCGATCGGTGCGCACCCATTGACAATGGGCTTGCCAGGCAACGGACGCGTTTTCGAATTTCGAACGAGTCGGTTGCTGGAAATTCAGTTGGTCACCCACAACAATGTTGCAAAATCATGTATGCCATGAAGTTGAGGATTTGAAGGATGCTGTGGGCGTGTTTTGGTGCTGCTATTCCATGGATTGGCCAGATTCAGAAGATGCAAACGACTTGGACCTATCACTTTGGACACAAGGGACAGTATCTGCCTCTCCAGCACATATATATTGCTGGCTGTTCCCCTGAGAGCTCACTTGCCTGCACTACATGCTCCAGGACGACATCTGCCACTGCACTGCTGCTGTCTCTGCCCCTCTGGACCCTGCAATGGCACGTACTGTGGAGAGAGCCCCAGCCTTCAGCCTTGAAGAGAACCAGGCCCTGCTGGACAGCCTACTTCCACAGTACAGCAAGCTGTATGGGACACCAGGGGAGCAGGTGAGTGTTCTGTGCACTGCCTTTCTGAATGTGCATTTTGTGTGACTAGCAAGGCTGAGAGTCTGCACGCCACTGGCTAGCAGGCTCACTGAGTAGTTGTCACCCCCCATAGTGTGTAGTGACTTGCACTGGACAGGTATGGTGCAGTGACAGTGCATTTGAACATGGTTTTACTTCCCATGCAATGATACCATGTAGTGACGTCTGGCAAACTGTCCATGGTCAGCTTTGCACTGCCTGTGTACATCATGTGCCCCTGTGATTGAGACATGTATATGCAACTGTGTCATGCACGGATATGTTGCATGTGTGGTAATGGCCTTTTCACTTTGTCATCCTGACAGGTTAATGCCCATCGGAAGCAGGAAATCTGGAAGGACATCGTCCGGGCTGTCCGGTCCGTGGGGGTCTACAAGCGCCGGATCCGCAACTGCCAGAAGAGGTGGCAGGACCTTCGGGGCTGGACCCGGAGGATTGCACGGGTCCAGCTGAAGCTGTCGCCTCCTCGCAGGAGGGGCGGAACACGGACCCTGACCCCCACATGCTCCAGATCCTGGCGGTGGTCTTTCCAGACCTGGATGGGCAGCTGAAGGCCAGACAGCAGCAAGGAGGGGGTGAGTCAAAGACTGCACTGTGAACTCTGTATTACATGCTTTGTGCCCTCCTCTGGCCTGGTTCAACTGCCACAGTGCAGCAGTCATGTTGTCCAGGAGCCATGTCCCTCTATTGTGCACTGCCCACTGCTCATCTGATACCCAGGTGTGGCCCTTACATTCAGGGAATTGTGTCACTTGGGACTGTGTCCTTGCAGTTTGCTTCACTAAAGGTGGGGGACAGCATCTGTTTCCCTAACTCTGTTGTGGGCATCATGGGTGGGTCCATTGTTCACACAACGCCTGGGTTTGGACATGTGATCTGCGTGTTGCTTTGATATGCGGTCCACTTGCTGAGCTGAGCCACCACATGTGCCTGGGGTATGTGGCACACGCCCATGCAGCGGGTGGGAACAATGTTTGGGCCCCAGGAGTGTGCAGATTACGTGTGTCACACATACATAGCCAGCTATCCACTGTCCAGGGCACATCCCTCATTCTTGTGGAGCAGGACAGTCATGCCTACTCCAGGCCATGCAATGCACTCTGTACTCCCACTCCCGTGTATCAGCTGACACATTGTGCACAGTGATTTGACCCCTCAGGTGTCTGCCTCTGTGTCAGTGTGCTGTGGATTAGTTGCCAGGACTGCTGGGGTGTTTCTTGGTAGGGGCTCAGCATGCCCCTGGAGATGTGACCATAGGAGACGATACTTGTGTGTCACATAGGTGTTTGATCAGATGTCCGTGTAGACTGGGGTATGCGAATGTGAAGTTCAGGCAGCTGTTCCCCATTCACAGCAAATTGTGAGGGGCTCAGGTTCAGAGGGTAGTATCACAGGTCTCCCATATGTCCAATAGGTGTGACCTGGACAGATGAGGGTTGAGATGATGTGTTGTGTGGGGGATGTACATGTGCACTTGTGCAGCTCCAGGACTTGCATTCCCCATGTCCTACTATTGTGACACAGTGCATAGTGTTGTTGTCTGGCTGCCAAGTCATACATCACTGAGACAGTGATGTATGACTTAGCAGTCATGCCTCTGCCATGGCATGTGTCAACTTATTGGTGGTCCTGCAGGGGAGTGACATGTGCTACATGCACACCATAGTGGTGCTGGCTATCAGGACATGGGTGCATCATGGTGTCTGTCGCTGGTATGCATCACATGCATTTCCTATTTGACTCTGGGCATCCCTTTCATCCGGAAACCTGTACTGACTCAGTGGCAAGAGCTGTGATGTGTCCACACCGTGTCCTCTGCACTGTCCAACTACTGTGTACTTGGTGCATGTGTCCACACTGGGGAGTTGCAATCCAACAGACACCAGACAGATGGGTGCAAGGCCATGTGGGATGTGAGTGCCATGCTTGGCATCAGACTGACAATTGGCTTCTCCTGTTCAGTTAGGGCACTTTTAGCAATGTACAACTAATGATGCCAGGGCTTGCTCTGTGATGTGCTGTGCTCACAGTGGTGTGTGCGTTTGGTGCAGGTGACTGATGTCTGTCTGTTTCCCCATTGTTTGCAGATACATCCACGGCCACGGAAGGGGACAGCTCCACGGACCAGGAGGAGCCAGAGAGCCAGACTGGGTCAGCAGCCGGGGAGTGGTCGGAGGGACCCAGTGGCACGGAGGGTGAGGGGAGCCACACCGAGGAGTCCTCAGCACCATCCACCTCAGCTGAGGACCAGAGCAACTCGGAGGATGACTCCCTTGTGGAGGCGGGTGTCAGCAGCCACCACACCCCAGCTAGTGTTGCTGTCCCCGCCACCACCAGCACCACCACCGCCCTCCCATCGGCTCCCATTCCCAAGGTCCGTGGAGACTCCCATGTTCGGGAGCGTGTCTCCTTTGGCCCAGGCACCGCACCCCCTGCCCCTGTGTCCCCTGCTGCCCTGAGTGAGGAGTCTGTGTACCTCCTTCGCCAGCTCCATGTAGGGCAGACAGCCATGCTGAGTGTCCTCCATGCGCATACCGCACTGTTGACTCAGCTGGTGTCGTTCATGGAGGGCATCTCATCGGGCATGTCTGACCTACAGAGGGGCAACAGGTCCATGGACTCCTCCCTGACGGCAGCAGTGTCCCTCCTCAGACAGTCCCTCACCCCTCCTGCCTCTGCTCCATCCACACTCCCCAGCACCTTGCCCGTCCCAAGCACACACACACCGGCACAGCCACACACCAGCACACACACATCCAGCACACAGACACACACGCCACAAACTAAACGCACACGCACGCACAGTCAGGGGACTGAAACCAGACTCACAGGGGATGGGGCCCTGGTACACACACACGCATCCACGGGCACTGCACAGTCCTCAGTTGCCTCTCCCTCCAAAGCACCCTCCCTTGCCTCACCTGCAACCCCAAAGACCCAGCGCCTCTTCCTCAGTGACCTCGGCCTCTTCCCCTCCGATCCAGCTGCCCCAGCATCCAGGGGGAAGAGGAAGCCCCCCACACAGAGCAGAGTGCCCCTCGCCCCCGGACACCCTCCCCCAGGCGCAGACAGACTGAGGCCCCCACCCGCAAGTCCCCCCGGAGTGCTAAGAGCAAGACCCCGCCGCCGCCCTGCAGCTCAAGCACCAGGTCTCCTTCCTCCATCCCTCAGGCCCCCACTCCACAGGTGCCCCCACCACACCCTGCCCCAGGTTCCCCCACCCACAGATATACCATCCCCAAGAGGCTCCGGCCTTCTCCCCTGCCACTTGCTCTCCCGGCACCACACCCCCGCTGCGCTTGTCTGTGCCACTGATGTGGTGAGGGTGTCCTCTCCCTCTGTCCAGCCCACCTTGCCTGTTCCCCATTCTCCTCCCCTGGTGGTAGGCACTGCAGTGGAGTCCACTACCACCCTGTCTGACTTGGGCACTGCAGTGGCGGACCTGTCCACTCCATCTGCAGGGTCCACTGCAGTCGTGCCGGCACCCACAACATCTGAGCCATGCCCCCAGTTGTGCCGGCACACACCATGTCAGACACCTCCACTGCAGTTGTCAGTGGCTCTTCAGCACCCACCACCCCTTCCCTGCTTCCTCCTGGTGAGCCCTGATCCTGTCCCTGCGGTGCCTGGCCTACCCCCCGGTTGCCCCTCCTAGTGGATTGTCCCTGGTTTTGTGCAGGCATGTGTAGGGTGGCATCTGCCACTGTCACCCACTTGTGACTTTGTTGATGGACTGGCCATTGGCCTTTGTTTATGTTCTACCGGACTTCTACTTTTAATGCCACATATGCTGAATAAAGCAACTTTCTGTTCTCTAGTGCTTTTGCTTCTGATATACATGATGTTGATGATGCTAACAATGCCCTTGCTGCAGTGATGGTGATATTTGGTCTCATGATAATGAAGTGTTACTGTGCAGGAACCCATGTGGTCCAGGGGGAATGTGTCCTATCCTGTGGTGTATCCATGTCATCCATAGCAGCATCTGAGGGTGTCATGTGTTCAGTATTTGGCAATGGGATTTCCTACTTAGATTGGCAATTACACATCTGTGGCTTCCACCCCTTCACATCTGTTGTGCCTGCCATTGTTCTATTTGTCTACTTCCCTGACCGTGTGGCCATCTCCAGTGAACATGCAGGTTTGGGCATCAATGGGGAAGGACTCATCTGTGTTGTCAGTGCAACATTGCTATACAAGTGTGTTGGATCTGTGCTGATGATTCCGTTGGCACTTCCATGACCAGGCTGATGGGACGGGAGCCCTCATTTGGTGCTAATTGTTCATTGTGTGTCCCATTGCTGCCATGGTATGGTATCTGTTCACCTCACATCTGCAGTCTCCACAGGGTATCTGCATGTGTGTGCCCATTGGTGCAAATATGTGGGTCTGCATTCGGATGGTCACTTCTGTCATTGTGTCATTGATGATTGTTGACGGTGTCAGCCCCCATGGGTGTTGTTTGTCTGCACATGGCCAAAGTTATGTCTTATTTGCACTGCAGGATTTGGCTCCCCCAATTTATGTTGCAATGGGACACATACACTACTTTGCCACTGATGTGTTTGTTGTTCTGTGACCAGGAATCATCCATGCAGTTTGGCAGTTGCACCTCTTACTTTGTCAACACTTACCTTTTGGTCACTGTGATGATGGGGGTTTGGACCCCATTGCCACAATGTTCAAAATGTGCTGCAGCTATGGACCCCACACTTACCTTTTGGTCACTGTGATGATGGGTGTTTGGACCCCATTGCCACAATGTTCAAAATGTGCTGCAGCTATGGACCCTACACTTACCTTTTGGTCACTGTGATGATGGGTGTTTGGACCCCATTGCCACAATGTTCAAAATGTGCTGCAGCTATGGACCCCACACTTGCCTTTTGGTCACTGTGATGATGGGGGTTTGGACACCATTGCCACAATGGTCATGGCCTGCTTGTGTTGTGTGTGCCACACACATATTTGTGTGGCACATGTGCTAGGGGGTCACATTGTATGTTCGAAGTCATGTTCGGTGTTGTAGGCATTTGACACAGTCTACACACGCTTGTCATGGTGTTGGGGGATGTCTTCTTCTTGCATTCCCTAGGTTGTGGTGTGCTGGTTGTGTCATGCATTGTCCATCCTATGGGTGGGGGTGGTAGTGGTGGTAGGCATCCTGCCCCCCTGGGTGAGGGTGGTAGTAGTGGTAGGCATCCTGCCCCCCTGGCTAAGGGTGGTAGTAGTGGTAGGCATCCTGCCCCCCTGGGTGAGGGTGGTAGTAGTGGTAGGCATCCTGCCCCCCTGGGTGAGGGTGGTAGTAGTGGTAGGCATCCTGCCCCCCTGGCTAAGGGTGGGAGTAGTGGTAGGCATCCTGCCCCCTGGGTGAGGGTGGTAGTAGTGGTAGGCATCCTGCCCCCCTGGCTAAGGGTGGTAGTAGTGGTAGGCATCCAGCCCACCCTGGGTGAGGGTGGTAGTAGTGGTAGGCATCCTGCCCCCCTGGCTGAGGGTGGTAGTAGTGGTAGGCATCCTGCCCCCCTGGGTGAGGGTGGTAGTAGTGGTAGGCATCCTGCCCCCCTGGCTAAGGGTGGTAGTAGTGGTAGGCATCCTGCGCCCCCTGGCAGAGGGTGGTAGTAGTGGTAGGCATCCTGCCCCCCTGGGTGAGGGTGGTAGTAGTGGTAGGCATCCTGTCCCCCTGGCTAAGGGTGGTAGTAGTGGTAGGCATCCAGCCCACCCTGGGTGAGGGTGGTAGTAGTGGTAGGCATCCTGCCCCCCTGGGTGAGGGTGGTACTAGTGGTAGGCATCCTGCCCCCCTGGCTAAGGGTGGTAGTAGTGGTAGGCATCCTGCCCACCCTGGGTGAGGGTGGTAGTAGTGGTAGGCATCCTGCCCCCCTGGGTGAGGGTGGTACTAGTGGTAGGCATCCTGCCCCCCTGGCTAAGGGTGGTAGTAGTGGTAGGCATCCTGCCCACCCTGGGTGAGGGTGGTAGTAGTGGTAGGCATCCTGCCCCCCTGGCTAAGGGTGGTAGTAGTGGTAGGCATCCTGCCCCCCTGGGTGAGGGTGGTACTAGTGGTAGGCATCCTGCCCCCCTGGCTAAGGGTGGTAGTAGTGGTAGGCATCCTGCCCACCCTGGGTGAGGGTGGTAGTAGTGGTAGGCATCCTGCCCCCCTGGCTAAGGGTGGTAGTAGTGGTAGGCATCCTGCCCCCCTGGCTGAGGGTGGTAGTAGTGGTAGGCATCCTGCCCCCCTGGGTGAGGGTGGTAGTAGTGGTGGGCATCCTGCCCCCCCTGGCTAAGGGTGGTAGTAGTGGTAGGCATTCTGCCCCCCCTGGCTGAGGGTGGTAGTAGTGGTAGGCATCCAGCCCCCCTGGGTGAGGGTGGTAGTAGTGGTGGGCATCCTGCCCCCTGGCTAAGGGTGGTAGTAGTGGTAGGCATCCTGCCCCCCTGGGTGAGGGTGGTACTAGTGGTAGGCATCCAGCCCACCCTGGGTGAGGGTGGTAGTAGTGGTAGGCATCCTGCCCCCCTGGGTGAGGGTGGTACTAGTGGTAGGCATCCAGCCCACCCTGGGTGAGGGTGGTAGTGGTGGTAGGCATCCTGCCCCCCCTGGCTGAGGGTGGTCGTAGTGGTAGGCATCCAGCCCCCCCTGGGTAAGGGTGGTAGTGGTGGTAGGCATCCTGCCCCCCCTGGGTAGGGGTGGTGGTGCGCATTCAGGCCCCTGTGTGCATATGTGGCATTGGTGATGGGCATCCCGCCCCTATGGTGCTGCTGTTGCTGGTGTAAGTATATTCTGCATCCCTGTGTGTGTGTGTGATGTGTCGTGTACGTGTTGTATGTGTTTTGTGGTTGGTGTCTGGCTTACCTTCTGCGCCGTACGCGTCCGTGCCTGTTCCGGTAGTATATGTAGAATATTGGTATGATCGGGACGAAGGGATTCATGGTTGGTTCGTGTCGTTCGTCCTTTTCGTTGCTTCGCGTCGTCCTCGTCGCTTCGCCTCGTCCTCGTCGCTTCGTCCTCATCGCTGCCGTGTTCGTCTCGGAGCCGTGGATCGTGTTGTGGCGCGAATCGGAGCTTATGTGCGCCTCTCCCGGATGCTTTGACGTGCCGTGCGTAGCGACGGGTTCGGCGCGTACGGAAAGCGCATCGTACTTGTCCGGCCGGACGGGGCTGCATTTTTCCTTCCGTGCGACTCGATTTGGCGTTTCCGGATTCGCCTCGGTCGGAGAACAGGACCTGGTTTGGGTGAGTACGGCTCGGCCGGATTCTTTGCTGTTGTGCGCATCGTACTTGCTCGTTCGGTGTGCTGTACGGATCGGTCGGGAAACAGGCTTTCGCATGGCTTTTTTCCCGACCGAATGGTATTGGGTGCGCCTCCGACCGAGATCGGAATCGGCCCCTAAATCTGCCTATTTTAGTGTCCTGCACCTTCTCTGAATTGCCCCTCACTGGGGTTAGAATAGTAATTCTGCCTCTTTTAGTGTCCAGCACCTTCCCCGAGTTGGCCCTCACTGGAATTAGAATAGTAAATCTGCCCCCTTCAGTGTCCTTCGCCTTCTCTGAGTTAGCCCTCACTGGAATTACAATAGCAGATCTGCTCCTTCCTTGTCCAGCATCTTCACACAGAAGACCGTAAACAAGTAATAATGTATGTGAAAATAAAAATAATATTGATATTCAGATGAGTTTTGAGGTAATTAAAGTAATTGGATAGTCTCTGTGAAAATCTACAGTTCTTCGTCACAATTTGTCTGAAGCTCTACAAAATTAATTGAATGAAAAATTGAATTTCTGGGGGTTAAATCTATATTACTATTAATACAGCATTAGTAATATGATTACAGATAGGTGGCAGTGTATAAATTCTGTCTCTGCTTTAGTGTCTTCACTTCAGTTGTGTGTGTGTGGTCACCTCACAGATCAGTGTCCCACTAATCACAAAATGGTGGATGCCCATTTTTATAGTAATTTAGAGGTAAAACGTTTATTTAAAACAAAATATGCTCTTGTTTCCTTGGATTTTTCAAAATAAATACATGACAGAACCTGCAATTTAAGTGCACTTTGAATTTAGACGTTTTTAATGTGACTTTTTCAAGTACAGGGGTCCGCCATCTTCGTATGCACACATTTTAAATATTTTAAAGAAACTTATTACTATTACTGTTTATGATATCTTATCATTTTTGCTATTCACAAATTGTTTTTAATTAAAAAATAATTTTAAAAAACAGGTTTTAGTAGAAAAAATGATGTGGTAAAGACATCTGGTAGAGGTGTGCGTGGGGTATGTGTGGTAAAGTTTTTTTTAATGAATGTAAATGCGAGGTAAAGGCATGCATGGTAATGTCATGCAACCACATAAGTGACAAAAGAGCCAACCTTCATGAACAGGGCCAAGCTCACATATGTCTTCCTCAATGGTCCTTCCATTGTGTTATCAACAGGCTCCAAGGGTACTGCATCTTCTCTCAAAGATGATGATTTGCAAAATTAGCCATCAGGGAATCTAACAGATTGTGGTGACTCAGTATAAGACGCTGTATGTCAATAAACGGAGGACGATATCTCGGAGTAATGTAATCAATGTCTTTTCATTCTCTCTTATTCACATCCTTAATTAACTGGTGGATGGGAAGACATGAGATCGAATTTTTATGAAAATGTTGAAAAAGACCATCACTGGTGCTAGTTTCAGACTCAAACTCAGAGAAGCCTCGATTTTCTCTGATGTAGCCATAAACCACTCCTTAATCTTAACGATGAAAGAACTTACTAGTGGAATCCTCTAATACAGCATCATCCGGTTCCAAAAAGGATGATAAGGCCAACGAAAGAGAAGAGCAATCCTTCCATCTCTTGTGAAGCTTATGCTTTGACCCAGGTGCAGCAAGGAGATCTTGTAGGGTCTCAATAATTAGATCTTTGAAGTTGACTTCACAGAGGCCCTCAGCAGTAACAACAGCCTCAGGATCTTTGGCATTTTTGGTGAGAGTGCAGAATGGCAGGATCTTGCTGAGAATCAGATAACTCTCCTGAAGGAGTAGATTCACACTTTCTGCAAATGCTTGCCCACACTGAAACACCAGATCAGCCACACAGAGCAAAAACATCACATAACTCTGCATGTTTGACACACTTGAGCATTGCACTGTCACCTACTTTTCCTTAGATGCTGATCCTCGTTATCTACTCTTTCTTGGGGTGAAAGAATAAATCAAATTTATGCTGATTAGTCTAGTTAAGCGCCTACTTAAATTTATTTATACATGATTCAAGTTTAATTGCCTTGGTACAATTCATTTTTGTCCTGACAGATGTCAATATGATATAAATGACCAAGGAAGGGACCACTATTCTTCTAATTTATAGTAACTACTGGGACACATGTCCCCAGAGAGTGGCCCGCGTCTGCTAGACTAGGTCAAAAAAACAGCAAGGCTTTGTTTGTTGGTATATTTTGAGGAAGGAAATAATGAGCAAGCGCTCTACAAGGGTGATCGTCACATATTGGTTTGAGGTTTATGGTCAACCAAGGGCCATCAGCTGGGCTACGGGAAGCAGCTGGTTGTGCAATCATACACTTCTGCATCGAACAGGAGGGCACTGTGCCCGTTCTAGGGGAGTATTAGCAGCTGGGTCACTGACTGGCTTTATTCTTTTTAATGTTTATGTAAAACAAAAGCACAATCAATTAATCAATCAATCAGGTTTCTTAAAAAGCACAACTACTCACTCGTAAGGGTCTCAAGGCGCTGGGGGAGGGGGGTGGAACTGCGGTTCAGCAAAGAGAAATGGAGCATTGCCCCCACAAAACCGTTGGCACTAGAGAAAAGTTGAAAGTAAACAATGATACATAAGTTACACTTCCCTTAAATCACTTGTTGCTGCAGTTCAATCACACAATCCATAAATAAGATTAAAACCATGTTAATAACTTTTTTCTTGTGCGATTTCTTTGTAATCCTAATTTTTTAATGTGAAGAAATTTATATTTTTAGTTATGTCCAAATGCCTTCCCTCTTATCTTTGTGATCTTTTTTATTATTTTTCTGGGTTTTTTTCAAATCTACGTTCCTGAATTTATTTTTAGATAGGATATGTGAATAAATTAATTTCAAAGTAGTAAAATGTCAAGGAATGACTTCCCTTTGCGTAATACTGTAGTGTTTGTTTAAGGGAACTCTATGAGTGTTGTTTTTCAATATAGTGCTTCAAAACTCAATTTGGCAGTTTATAGTTGCTGTAAATCACCAATGTCACTGTGCCCAAATTTAAAGGTACTCAATTTACTGACCTCAGTAAAATGGAAGGCTAAGTTGGTGTTGCTAGAATTTGAACTCATGACATTGAGATTTCAATAGAGGTAAATGTCAAGTGTTTAACCCACTGAGCCATTTTACCGACTGTTAACAACATCATTATTCAGATCTAATTCCCACTGTTTCGGCTATGGCTTTAAATCAACCAAACGATATTGGAAATTGAAGCCAAATATCTACACTTCACAGGATAAAGTTCGGTGTTTAATTTGAGCTGGTGGTTGCCAGTGGGGCCCACCGCCACTCAGTTTTGGGGCCAGCACTTATTTTCCCTCATCATTTACTGAGGGCAAAACACACACAGGGACAAGAAGGAGGAAGAGCAAGACGGAAACACCGTCACAAAGCAATAAAGCAGGAACCTGCAAGAGTGAGATAAAGGGGAAGAGGGTGTCTGTTAGTGGATTAAAGAGGCATGAGGTGGATTAAAGAATACACAGCCTTGGTATTGGGCACACTGACATTTAATAATGCCAGCGTCGAGCTTCTAAGCAGAGCTTTGGGCACCGGCATTCATTCTTTTATAAGTTAAGCACTGCTGAGGGTGGGACAGCATGGCTTACATAGAAGTCTTACCATGCCTAAGAAATATATCAACGCACCCTTATTACTCCTCCATAAGGGCTTTAAGTGCACCGGGTCCCTCCGGGTCTCAGAACCGGTAATAATTAAAAATGTGTATTGAAACAGGTCCCTATTGGGCTCTAGATTCATGCCCTTAACTTTAGTGGTAAATAACACTGATCGAGTTATGAACAATTTATGTAAAAATATTAAGTTAATCCATGTCCACGATTTAGTTTCAGTTTAAATTTCACATGTTTAACTTAATCTTGCACTCCTTAAGAGTGCCAGCTATTTCCAGGATATTGTGTTTCTTTATTTTCTTCTTGAAGCATATTATTCATGTATAATGCTTACTTTGAACACAATCAGCTCCAGGTGTTTATGATGAGCAATGATTGAGAGCTCTGGAGTGGAGGCTAAATGGCTGTTTCTCAGGGTTTCTGACAGTGCCTGTCAGTGGGTCAGAAAGATATTCAGAATACATGGTCATTCAATCCTTGGCCTCTCTACAGAGTGCAGAGAGCAATGATTTCGTATTCCAGTTGTTATTCTGTGCAGTTGTGTGTGAAGGAGGTACAAATAAATATTGTCAAGGTGAAAGTAAAACAAAGTTCAGAGTTTACATGTGATTTGGTGCGTTGTGCATTTGGGGGTGGTGAAGTGAAGGAGATGCGAAAAGTGCATTCTGGAGAGTGTGAAAAGAGAGTGCTGAAGAGAAAATAAATGAGGTGTAAAAGTATGTGGATGGGCGAGATGTGGAGAGGAAAAGGTTGTACATATCTAACATAGAGTGAACATAACAGGAGTGACTCAGATACTCTGAAGACATTACGCTTCCACAGGACAGAAGTTTTTAATTCACAGTCTCACGATTTCAGAATTGCAACATTTTCAATATTAATTATTTTCAACAAATTCATTGTAATTTATATTAACCCCTTCCATGCTCATGTCGAGCTGGACTCGTCATGGCACACAGTGGTCGTATGCTCATGACGAGTCCAGCTCGTCATGGGACCCAGCACAGGAAATCCCTCTGGTGCGGGCACAGAGGGATTCCCTTTTCTCCTAAAGCCTCGGGAGCTGGGGAAGAGCTTCCCCAGCTCCCGAGGCCCCCTTGTTTCCTTGAAATGACGATCGTCGCGCACGTCGCGCTGATGTCATTTCAGTGAAACTGAAACTGAAATGAGCCAAGAGGCTCATTTCAGTTTCAGTTTCTACGTGCTCAGGGGGCTATCTCAGCCCCCTGAGCACGTAGAAACTCAGGAGAGGTATCGTTGGAAAGGGGAGAATCTCCCTTTCCAATGGTACCCCTCCCTAGTGGATCCCTGCTTGGGGATCGCCCCAGGAGGGCGATCCCCAAGCAGGGATCCACCCACTAGGCACCAGGGAGGGGGGAGCGGCCCCTTGGGTAAAGGCCTTTGCTCCCCCCATAACATGTTTGGCATGATTAGTCTTTCTGCCCCCCCTGGGGGGTAGATGGGGGCAGTAGCCCCCAATCTGCCCCCCCGGGGGGGGTAGAAAGCCCACTAGACACCAGGGATTTTTATGGGATGTTTATTAGGGGTGGGGGCTGCCCAAAACGGGCATGCCGATGCCCCCACCCCCCACGGCCACAAAATTAGTCTTTCTGCCCCCTGGGGGCAGATGGGGCAGTAGCCGCCAATCTGCCCCCGGGGGCAGAAAGCCCACTAGATACCAGGGATTTTTTAAAAATTATAGTTAGGGGTGGGGCTGCCCAATATGGGCATGCCAATGCCCCCACCCCCGCCGCAAAGGTACAGTCTTTCTGCCCCTCCTGGGAGGCAGATGGGGGCAGTAGCCTCAATCTGCCCCCCCAGGGGGCAGAAAGCCCACTAGATACCAGGGATTTTTTTAAATTATAATTTGGGGTAGGGGTGCCCAATATGGGCATGCCAATGCCCCCACCCCTGACGCAAAGGTACAGTCTTTATGCCCCTCCTGGGGGCAGAAAGCCCACTAGACACCAGGGTTTTTTTCCCTCGATACATTTAGGGGTGGGGTTGCCCAAGATGGGCATGCCAATGCCCCCACCCCTCCCCCACGAAATTCCAGTCTTTCTGCCCCCCGGGGGTTCAGAAACACCCTAGATGCCAGGGATTATTTTTTTTATAGGCCCGGGGTGGGGGATGCCCAGAATGGGCATGCAAATGCCCCCACCCTACCCCCGAAAGAAAAAAAAGACTTTCTGCCCCCCCAGGAGGCAGATGGGGGCAATAGCCCCTGATCTGCCCCCCCCGGGGAGGGGGCAGAAAGCCCACTAAGCGCCAGGGATTTTTTTTTATATAGGTAGAATGGGCATGTCAATGCCCCCACCCCAAAAAAATGCTAGTCTTTCTGCCCCCCCCCCCTGGGAGGCAGATGGGGCAATAGCACCTTATCTGCCCCCCCCGGGGGGGCAGAAAGCCCACTAGCCACCAGGGATTTTTTTTTACAAAGTTCGGGGTGGGGGCTGCCAAGAATGGACATGCCAATGTCCCCACCCACCCCAAAAAAGATGTCACTGTCTTTCTGCCCCTCCCAGGAGGCATATGGGGGCAGTAGCCCCTGATCTGCCCCCTGGGGGGGCAGAAAGCCCACTATGTGCCAGCGATTATGCTGGCTTTTTTATACGCAAGGGTGGGGGCTGACCAGAATAGGCATCCCAATGCCCCCGACCCCTCAAAAGAATAGCCACAGTCTTTCTGCCCCCCTCGGGGGCATATCGGGGCAATAGCCCCTGATTTCCCCTCCCCAGGGTGGCAGAAAGCCCACTAGGCACTGACTTTTTTCGGAATGTGCCTACCTGTTGAATTTGGTTCCTAGCTCTGCCAGCACCTAGGGAAACCTAGCAAACCTATACATTTTTTAAAACTAGACACCCAGGGGAATCCAGGATGGGCTGACTTGACTGGCTCTCACCAGGTTCTGTTACCCAGAATCCCTTGCAAACCTAAAAATTTGTCCAAAAAAACAAATTTTCCTCACATTTCTGTGGTGGAAAGTTCTGGAATCTGCGTGGATCCACAAAATTCCACCCACCCCGCGTTCCCCAAAGTCTTTCGAGAAAAATGGTACCTCACTTGTGTGGGTAGGACTAGTGGCCGTGACAGGAAACGACCCAAAACGCAACATGGACACACCACATTTTCACAGTCAAAACGGACCCTTTTTTTGCAAAGTGCCTAGCTGTAGATTTTGAACCCTAACTCTGCCGGCACCTAGGGAAACCTAGCAAACCTATACATTTTTGAAAACTAGATACCCAGGGGAATCCAGGATGGGGTGACTTGACTGGCTCTCACCAGGTTCTGTTACCCAGAATCCCTTGCAAACCGAAACATTTGTCAAAAAAAACACATTTTCCTCACATTTCTGTGGTGGAAAGTTCTGGAATCTGTGTGGATCCACAAATTTCCACCCATCCCGCATTCCCCAAAGTCTTCCGAGAAAAATGGCACCTCACATGTGTGGGTTGGCTTAGTGCCCGCGACAGGAAACGGCCCAAATGCAATGTGGACACACCACATTTTCACAGTGAAAACGGACCCTTTTTTTGCAAAGTGCCTAGCTGTAGATTTTGAACCCTAACACTGCCAGAACCTAGGGAAACCTAGCAAACCTATACATTTTTGAAAACTAGACACCCAGGGGAATCCAGGATGGGGTGACTTGATGGCTCTCACCAGGATCTGTTACCCAGAATCCCTTGCAAACCTAAAAATATGTCCCAAAAAACACATTTTCCTCACATTTCTGTGGTGGAAAGTTCTGGAATCTGCGTGGATGTACAAAATTCCACCCACCCCGCGTCCCCCAAAGTCTTCCGTGAAAAATGGTACCTCACTTGTGTGGATGGGTCAAGTACCCGCGACAGGCAAGGGCCCAAAACCTATTGAGGCGACATCAAAATTACCTATCACAAACCAACCTGGTTTTGCAAGGGGGGTCCCATGAGTTTTTGGCCCCGGGCTCGACGGCCATCTAGGGAAACCTACCCAACCCACACATTTCTGAAAACTAGACACCCGGAGGAGTCCAGCGAGGTATGGCTTGCGTGGGTCCTCCAAAATTTTCTTACCCAAAATACCCGGCAAACCTCAAATTTAGCTGAAAAAATCACATTTTTCTCCAATTTCTGTGTGGGAAAGTTCTGGAATCTACGTGGATCCTCAAATTTCCTACCACCCAGCTTTCCCCCAGGTCTCTTGATAAAAATGATACCTCACTCGCGTGGGTGGGTCAAGTACCCGCGACAGGCAAGGGCCCAAAACGTATTGAGGAGACATCAAAATTACCTATCACAAAACAACCTGGTTTTGCAAGGGGGGTCACCTGGGTTTTTGGCCCCGGGCTCAGAGGCCATCTTGGGAACCTACCAAACACACACATTTCTGAAAACTAGACACCTGGGGGAGTCCAGCGAGGTATGGCTTGCATGGGTCCCCAAACGTTTTCCTACCCAGAATGCCCTGCAAACCTCAAATTTAGCAGAAAAAAATCACTTTTTACTCAAATTTCTGTGTGGGAAAGTTCTGGAATCTGCGCGGATCCACAAATTTCCTACCACCCTGCGTTCCCCCAGGGCTCCCGATAAAAATGGTACCTCACTTGTGTGGGTAGGCATAGTGGCTGAAACAGGAAATGGCCCAAATCGTATTGTGGAGACTTCAAAACTACCTGGTTTGGGGGGGGGGGGGCACCTGGTTTTTTGGCCCCGGGCTCGCCGCCATCTAGGGAAACCTACCAATCCCACACGTTTCTGAAAACTAGACACCCTGGGGAGTCCAATGAGGTATGGCTTGCGTGGATCCCCCAACGTTTCCCTACCCAGAATCCCCTGCAACCCTCAAATTTAGCTGAAAAAAACATATTTTCCACATATTTTTGCGTGGAATCACCGTGCTGGCACAAATGTCCTACCACCCAGCGTTGCCCTTGTTCCCCCGAGTAAAATGATACCTCACTTGTGTGGGTGTCCAAAGCAGAACTGGCTAAAAACGTATTTTTAAAAAAATGTACCGCTTAGAATTCTCGGTGCTATACCCTAAATCCCTATGTTTTGGGCTCTTCCCAGTCACAGGCCTTTGGCCCACCCACACAAGTGAGGTATCATTTTACTCGGGAGAACAAGGGGAACGCTGGGTGGTAGGACATTTGTGCCGGCACGGTGATCCCACGCAAAAATGTATGGAAAAAGTGATTTTTTCAGCTAAATTTGAGGTTTGCAGGGATTCTGGGTAGAAAACGTTGTGGGACCCACGCAAGCCATACTCGCTGGACTCCCCGGGTGTCTAGCTTTCAGAAATGTTTGGGTTTGGTAGTTTCCCAAGATGGCCGCCGAGCCCGGGACAAAACCCAGGTGACCCCTCTTGCAAAACCAGGTTGTTTTGTGATAGGTAATTTTGATGTCGCCTCAATAGGTTTTGGGCCCTTTTCTGTCGCGGGTACTTGACCCACCCACGCGAGTGAGGTATCATTTTTATCAGGAGACCTGGGGGAACTCTGAGTGGGAGGAAATTTGTGGATCCACGTAGATTCCAGAACTTTCCCACAGAAATTTGAGAAAAAGTGATTTTTCAGCTAAATGAGGTTTGCAGGGGATTCTGGGTAGGAAAAGTTAGGGGACCCACGCAAGCCACACCTCGCTGGACTCCCCAGGTGTCTAGTTTTCAGAAATGTGTGGGTTTGGTAGGTTTCCTAGATGGCCACCGAGCCCAGGGCCAAAACTCATGGGACCCCCTTGCAAAACCAGGTTGTTTTGTGATAGGTAATTTTGATGTCGCCTCAATAGGTTTTGGGCTCTTTCCTGTCACGGGTACTTGACCCACCCACGCGAGTGAGGTATAATTTTTATCGGGAGACATGGGGGAACACTGTGTGGTAGGAAATTTGTGGATCCACGTAGATTCCAGAACTTTCCCACACTGAAATTTGAGAAAAAAGTGATTTTTTTCAGCTAAATTTGAGGTTTGCAGGGCATTCTGGGTAGGAAAACGTTGGGGGATCCACGCAAGCCATACCTCGCTGGACTCCCCCGGGTGTCTAGTTTTCAGAAATGTGTGGGTTTGGTAGGTTTCCCAAGATGGCCGCCGAGCCCGGGGCCAAAAACCCCGGTGACTCCCCTTGCAAAACCAGCTTGTTTTGTGATAGATCATTTTGATGTCTCCTCAATACGTTTTGGGCCCTTGCCTGTTGCGGGTACTTGAACCACCCACACCAGTTAGGTTTTTGGCCCTGTTCTCGGTGGCCATCTTAGGAAACCTACCAAACCCACACATTTCTGAAAACTAGACACTCGGGGGAGTCCAGAGAGGTAGGGCTTGCGTGGGTCCCCCAATGTTTTCCTACCCAGAATCCCCTGTAAACCTGAAATTTTGCTGAAAAAATCCCTTTTTTCACACATTTTTGTGTGGTAAAGTTGTGGCATCACGGGGCTGACACAAATTTCCTACCACCCAGCGTTCCCCCAGGTCTCCCGATAAAAATGGTGCCTCACTCGGGTGGGAGGCCCAAGTACCCGCGACAGGCAAGGGCCCACAACGTATTGAGGCGACCTCAAAATGGCCTATCACAAAACGACCTGGTTTTGCAATGGGGGTCCCATGACGTTTTGGCCCGGGGCTCGGCGGCCACCTAGGGAAACCTACCAAACCCACACATTTCTGAAAAGTAGACACCCGGGGGATTCCAGGGAGGTATGGCTTGCGTGGATCCCCCAACGTTTTCTTACCCAGAATCCCCTGCAAACCTGACATTTTGCTGAAAAAATCCCTTTTTTCACACATTTTTGTGTGGTAAAGTTGTGGCATCACGGGGCTGACACAAATTTCCTACCACCCAGCGTTCCCCCAGGTCTCCCGATAAAAATGGTGCTTCACTCGGGTGGGAGGCCCAAGTACCCGTGACAGGCAAGGGCCCACAACGTATTGAGGCGACCTCAAAATGGCCTATCACAAAACGACTTGGTTTTGCAAGGGGGGTCCCATGACATTTTGGCCCGGGGCTCGGCGGCCACCTAGTGAAACCTACCAAACCCACACATTTCTGAAAAGTAGACACCCGGGGGATTCCAGGGAGGTATGGCTTGCGTGGATCCCCCAACGTTTTCTTACCCAGAATTCCCTGCAAACCTGAAATTTGGCTGAAGAAATCACTTTTTTCACACATTTTTGTGTGGTAAAGTTGTGGCATCACCGGGCTGACACAAATTTCCTACCACCCAGCTTTCCCCCAGGTCTCCTGATAAAAATGGTGCCTCACTCGGGTGGGAGGTCCAAGTACGCGCGACAGGCAAGGGCCCAAAACGTATTGAGGCGACATCAAAATTGCCTATCACAAAATGACCTGGTTTTGCAATGGGGGTCCCATGACTTTTTGGCCCGGGGCTCGGTGGCCACATAGGAAACCTACCAAACCCACACATTTCTGAAAAGCAGACACCCAGGGGATTCCAGGGAGGTATGGCTTGCGTGGATCCACCAACGTTTTCTTACCCAGAATCCCCTGCAAACCTGAAATTTGGCTGAAAAATCCCTTTTTTCACACATTTTTGTGTGGTAAAGTTGTGGCATCACGGGGCTGTCACAAATTTCCTACCACCCAGCGTTCCCCCAGGTCTCCCGATAAAAATGGTGCCTCACTCGGGTGGGAGGCCCAAGTACCCACGACAGGCAAGGGCCCACAACGTATTGAGGCGACCTCAAAATGGCCTATCACAAAACAACCTGGTTTTGCAAGGGGGGTCCCATGACGTTTTGGCCCGGGGCTCGGCCGCCACCTAGGGAAACCTACCAAACCCACACATTTCTGAAAAGTAGACACCCGGGGGATTCCAGGGAGGTATGGCTCGCATGGATCCCCCAACATTTTCTTACCCAGAATCCCCTGCAAACCTGACATTTTGCTGAAAAAATCCCTTTTTTCACACATTTTTGTGTGGTAAAGTTGTGGCATCACGGGGCTGACAAAAATTTCCTACCACCCAGCGTTCCCCCAGGTCTCCCGATAAAAATGGTGCCTCACTCGGGTGGGAGGCCCAAGTACCCGCGACAGGCAAGGGCCCACAACGTATTGAGGCGACCTCAAAATGGCCTATCACAAAACGACCTGGTTTTGCAATGGGGGTCCCATGACGTTTTTGCCCGGGGCTCGGTGGCCACCTAGGGAAACCTACCAAACCCACACATTTCTGAAAAGTAGACACCCGGGGGATTCCAGGGAGGTATGGCTTGCGTGGATCCCCCAACGTTTTCTTACCCAGAATCCCCTGCAAACCTGACATTTTGCTGAAAAAATCCCTTTTTTCACACATTTTTGTGTGGTAAAGTTGTGGCATCACGGGGCTGACACAAATTTCCTACCACCCAGCGTTCCCCCAGGTCTCCCGATAAAAATGGTGCTTCACTCGGGTGGGAGGCCCAAGTACCCGTGACAGGCAAGGGCCCACAACGTATTGAGGCGACCTCAAAATGGCCTATCACAAAACGACTTGGTTTTGCAAGGGGGGGTCCCATGACATTTTGGCCCGGGGCTCGGCGGCCACCTAGGGAAACCTACCAAACCCACACATTTCTGAAAAGTAGACACCCGGGGGATTCCAGGGAGGTATGGCTTGCGTGGATCCCCCAACGTTTTCTTACCCAGAATTCCCTGCAAACCTGAAATTTGGCTGACGAAATCACTTTTTTCACACATTTTTGTGAGGTAAAGTTGTGGCATCACCGGGCTGACACAAATTTCCTACCACCCAGCTTTCCCCCAGGTCTCCTGATAAAAATGGTGCCTCACTCGGGTGGGAGGTCCAAGTACGCGTGACAGGCAAGGGCCCAAAACGTATTGAGGCGACATCAAAATTGCCTATCACAAAACGACCTGGTTTTGCAATGGGGGTCCCATGACTTTTTGGCCCGGGGCTCGGTGGCCACATAGGGAAACCTACCAAACCCACACATTTCTGAAAAGCAGACACCCAGGGGATTCCAGGGAGGGATGGCTTGCGTGGATCCCCCAACGTTTTCTTACCCAGAATCCCCTGCAAACCTGACATTTTGCTGAAAAAATCCCTTTTTTCACACATTTTTGTGTGGTAAAGTTGTGGCATCACGGGGCTGACACAAATTTCCTACCACCCAGCGTTCCCCCAGGTCTCCCGATAAAAATGGTGCTTCACTCGGGTGGGAGGCCCAAGTACCCGTGACAGGCAAGGGCCCACAACGTATTGAGGCGACCTCAAAATGGCCTATCACAAAACGACTTGGTTTTGCAAGGGGGGGTCCCATGACATTTTGGCCTGGGGCTCGGCGGCCACCTAGGAAACCTACCAAACCCACACATTTCTGAAAAGTAGACACCCGGGGGATTCCAGGGAGGTATGGCTCGCATGGATCCCCCAACGTTTCTTACCCAGAATCCCCTGCAAACCTGACATTTTGCTGAAAAAAATCCCTTTTTTCACACATTTTTGTGTGGTAAAGTTGTGGCATCACGGGGCTGACACAAATTTCCTACCACCCAGCGTTCCCCCAGGTCTCCCGATAAAAATGGTGCCTCACTCGGGTGGGAGGCCCAAGTACCCGCGACAGGCAGGGCCCACAACGTATTGAGGCGTACCTCAAAATGGCCTATCACAAAACGACCTGGTTTTGCAATGGGGGTCCCATGACGTTTTTGCCCGGGGCTCGGTGGCCACCTAGGGAAACCTACCAAACCCACACATTTCTGAAAAGTAGACACCCGGGGATTCCAGGGAGGTATGGCTTGCGTGGATCCCCTAACGTTTTCTTACCCAGAATCCCCTGCAAACCTGACATTTTGCTGAAAAAATCCCTTTTTTCACACATTTTTGTGTGGTAAAGTTGTGAAATCACGGGGCTGACACAAATTTCCTACCACCCAGCGTTCCCCCAGGTCTCCCGATAAAAATGGTGCCTCACTCGGGTGGGAGGCCCAAGTACCCGCGACAGGCAAGGGCCCACAACGTATTGAGGCGACCTCAAAATGGCCTATCACAAAACGACCTGGTTTTGCAAGGGGGTCCCATGACGTTTTGGCCCGGGGCTCGGTGGCCACCTAGGAAACCTACCAAACCCACACATTTCTGAAAAGTAGACACCCGGGGGATTCCAGGGAGGTATGGCTTGCGTGGATCCCCCAACGTTTTCTTACCCAGAATCCCCTGCAAACCTGACATTTTGCTGAAAAAATCCCTTTTTTCACACATTTTTGTGTGGTAAAGTTGTGGCATCTCGGGGCTTACACAAATTTCCTACCACCCAGCGTTCCCCCAGGTCTCCCGATAAAAATGGTGCCTCACTCGGGTGGGAGGCCCAAGTACCCGCGACAGGCAAGGGCCCACAACGTATTGAGGCAACCTCAAAATGGTCTATCACAAAACGACCTGGTTTTGCAAGGGGGGTCCCATGACGTTTTGGCCCGGGGCTCGGCGGCCACCTAGGGAAACCTACCAAACCCACACATTTCTGAAAAGTAGACACCCGGGGGATTCCAGGGAGTTATGGCTTGCGTGGATCCCCCAATGTTTTCATACCCAGAATCCCCTGCAAACCTGACATTTTGCTGAAAAAATCCCTTTTTCACACTTTTTGTGTGGTAAAGTTGTGGCATCACGGGGCTGACACAAATTTCCTACCACCAGCGTTCCCCAGGTCTCCCGATAAAAATGGTGCCTCACTCGGGTGGGAGGCCCAAGTACCCGCCACAGGCAAGGGCCCATAACAATTGAGGCGACCTCAAAATGGCCTATCACAAAACGACCTGGTTTTGCAAGGGAGTCCCATGACGTTTGGCCCGGGCTCGGCGGCCACCTAGGGAGACCTACCAAACCCACACATTTCTGAAAAGTAGACACCCGGGGGATTCCAGGGAGGTATGGCTTGCGTGGATCCCCCAACGTTTTCTTACCCAGAATTCCCTGCAAACCTGAAATTTGGCTGAAGAAATCACTTTTTTCACACATTTTTGTGTGGTACAGTGATGGCGTCACTGGGCTGACACAAATTTCCTACCACCCAGCGTTCCCCCAGGTCTCCCGATAAAAATGGTGCCTCACTCGGTTGGGAGGCCCAATACGTTGTGGGCCCTTGCCTGTCGCGGGTACTTGGGCCTCCCACCCGAGTGAGGCACCATTTTTATCGGGAGACCTGGGGGAACGCTGGGTGGTAGGAAATTTGTGTCAGCCCCGTGATGACACAACTTTACCACACAAAAATGTGTGAAAAAAGGGATTTTTTCAGCAAAATGTCAGGTTTGCAGGGGATTCTGGGTAAGAAAACGTTGGGGGATCCACGCAAGCCATACCTCCCTGGAATCCCCAGGTGTCTACTTTTCAGAAATGTGTGGGTTTGGTAGGTCTCCCTAGGTGGCCGCCGAGCCCCAGGCCAAAACGTCATGGGACCCCCTTGCAAAACCAGGTCGTTTTGTGATAGGCCATTTTGAGGTCGCCTCAATTCGTTGTGGGCCCTTGCCTGTGGCGGGTACTTGGGCCTCCCACCCGAGTGAGGCACCATTTTTATCGGGAGACCTGGGGGAACGCTGGGTGGTAGGAAATTTGTGTCAGCCCCGTGATGCCACAACTTTACCACACAAAAATGTGTGAAAAAGGGATTTTTTCAGCAAAATGTCAGGTTTGCAGGGGATTCTGGGTATGAAAACATTGGGGGATCCACGCAAGCCATACCTCCTGGAATCCCCGGGTGTCTACTTTTCAGAAATGTGTGGGTTTGGTAGGTTTCCCTAGGTGGCCGCCGAGCCCCGGGCCAAAACGTCATGGGACCCCCTTGCAAAACCAGGTCGTTTTGTGATAGACCATTTTGAGGTTGCCTCAATACGTTGTGGGCCCTTGCCTGTCGCGGGTACTTGGGCCTCCCACCCGAGTGAGGCACCATTTTTATCGGGGAGACCTGGGGGAACGCTGGGTGGTAGGAAATTTGTGTAAGCCCCGAGATGCCACAACTTTACCACACAAAAATGTGTGAAAAAGGGATTTTTTCAGCAAAATGTCAGGTTTGCAGGGGATTCTGGGTAAGAAAACGTTAGGGGATCCACGCAAGCCATACCTCCCTGGAATCCCCCGTGTGTCTACTTTTCAGAAATGTGTGGGTTTGGTAGGTTTCCCTAGGTGGCCGCCGAGCCCGGGCCAAAACGTCATGGGACCCCACTTGCAAAACCAGGTCGTTTTGTGATAGGCCATTTTGAGGTCGCCTCAATATGTTGTGGGCCCTTGCCTGTCGTGGGTACTTGGGCCTCCCACCCGAGTGAGGCACCATTTTTATCGGGAGACCTGGGGGAACGCTGGGTGGTAGGAAATTTGTGTCAGCCCCGTGACGCCACAACTTTACCACACAAAAATGTGTGAAAAAAGTGATTTCTTCAGCCAAATTTCAGGTTTGCAGGGAATTCTGGGTAAGAAAACGTTGGGGGATCCACGCAAGCCATACCTCCCTGGAATCCCCCAGGTGTCTACTTTTCAGAAATGTGTGGGTTTGGTAGGTTTCCCTAGGTGGCCACCGAGCCCCGGGCCAAAACATCATGGGACCCCCCTTGCAAAACCAGGTCGTTTTGTGATAGGCCATTTTGAGGTCGCCTCAATACGTTGTGGGCCCTTGCCTGTCGTGGGTACTTGGGCCTCCCACCCGAGTGAGGCACCATTTTTTTCGGAAGACCTTGGGGAACGCGGGGTGGGTGGAATTTTGTGGATCCACGCAGATTCCAGAACTTTCCACCACAGAAAAGTGAGGAAAATGTGTTTTTTTTGCCAATGTTTTAGGTTTGCAAGGGATTCTGGGTAACAGAAGCTGGTGAGACCCAGTCAAGTCACCCCATCCTGGATTCCCCTGGGTGTCTACGTTTCAAAAATGTATAGGTTTGCTAGGTTTCCCTAAGTGCCGGCAGAGCTAGGGTTCAAAAACTACAGCTAGGCACTTTGCCAAAAAAGGGTCATTTTTCACTGTGAAAATGTGGTGCATCCACGTTGCGTTGTGCGCTGCTTCCTGTCGCGGGCACTAGGCCTACCCACACAAGTGAGGTACCATTGTTTTCGGAAGACCTTGGGAAACGCGGGGTGGGTGGAATTTTGTGGATCCACGCAGATTCCAGAACTTTCCACCACAGAAAAGTGAGGAAAATTTGTTTTTTTTGCCAATTTTTTAGGTTTGCAAGGGATTCTGGGTAACAGAACCTGGTGAGAGCCAGTCAACTCACCCCATCCTGGATTCCCCTGGGTGTCTACGTTTCAAAAATGTATAGTTTTGCTAGGTTTCCCTAAGTGCTGGCAGAGCTAGGGTTAAAAAACTACAGCTAGGCACTTTGCAAAAAAGGGTCATTTTTCACTGTGAAAATGTGGTGCGTCCACGTTGCGTTTTGCGCTGCTTCCTGTCGCGGGCACTAGGCCTACCCACACAAGTGAGGTACCATTCTTTTCGGAAGACCTTGGGGAACGCGTGGTGGGTAGAATTTTGTGGATCCACGCAGATTCCAGAACTTTCCACCACAGAAAAGTGAGGAAAATGTGTTTGTTTTGCCAATTATTTAGGTTTGCAAGGGATTCTGGGTAACAGAACCTGGTGAGAGCCAGTCAAGTCACCCCATCCTGGATTCCCCTGGGTGTCTACTTTTCAAAAATGTATAGGTTTGCTAGGTTTCCCTAAGTGCCGGCAGAGCTACGGTTCAAAAACTACAGCTAGGCACTTTGCAAAAAAAGGGTCATTTTTCACTGTGGAAATGTGGTGCGTCCACGTTGCGCTTTGCACTGCTTCCTGTCGCGGGCACTAGACCTACCCACACAAGTGAGGTACCATTCTTTTCGGAAGACCTTGGGGAACGCGGGGTGGGTGGAATTTTGTGGATCCACGCAGATTCCAGAACTTTCCACCACAGAAAAGTGAGGAAAATGGTTTTTTGCCAATTTTTTAGGTTTGCAAGGGATTCTGGGTAACAGAACCTGGTGAGAGCCAGTCAAGTCACCCCATCCTGGATTCCCCTGGGTGTCTACTTTTCAAAAATGTATAGGTTTGCTAGGTTTCCCTCAGTGCCGGCAGAGCTAGGGTTCAAAAACTACAGCTAGGCACTTTGCAGAAAAAGGGTCATTTTTCACTGTGAAAATGTGGTGCGTCCACGTTGCGCTTTGCGCTGCTTCCTGTCGCGGGCACTAGGCCGACCCACACAAGTGAGGTACCATTGTTTTCGGAAGACCTTGGGGAACGCGGGGTGGGTGGAATTTTGTGGATCCACGCAGATTCCAGAACTTTCCACCACAGAAAAGTGAGGAAAATGTGTTTTTTTTGCCAATTTTTTAGGTTTGCAAGGGATTCTGGGTAACAGAACCTGGTGAGAGCCAGTCAAGTCACCCCATCCTGGATTCCGCTGGGTATCTACTTTTCAAAAATGTATAGGTTTGCTACGTTTCCCTAAGTGCCGGCAGAGCTAGGGTTCAAAAACTACAGCTAGGCACTTGCAAAAAAAGGGTCATTTTTCACTGTGAAAATGTGATGCGTCCACGTTGCGTTTTGCGCTGCTTCCTGTCGCGGGAACTAGGCCTACCCACACAAGTGAGGTACCATTTTTCTCGGAAGACCTTGGGGAACGTGGGGTGGGTGGAATTTTGTGGATCCACGCAGATTCCAGAACTTTCCACCACAGAAAAGTGAGGAAAATGTGTTTTGTTTGCCAATTTTTTAGGTTTGCAAGGGATTCTGGGTAACAGAACCTGGTGAGAGCCAGTCAAGTCACCCCATCCTGAATTCCCCTGGGTGTCTAGTTTTCAAAAATGTATAGGTTTGCTAGGTTTCCCTAAGTGCCCGCAGAGCTAGGGTTCAAAAACTACAGCTAGGCACTTTGCAAAAAAAGGGTAATTTTTAATTGTGAAAATGTGGTACGTCCACGTTGCATTTTGAGCCATTTCCTGTTGTGGGCACAAGGCCTACCCACACAAGTGAGGTACCATTTTTATCGGGAGACTTAGGGTAACACAGAATTGTAGAGCAACTGTTATTACCTATTGACTTTCGATGCATTTCTGCCTTCCAAATGAAAGACAATGTGTAAAAAATAAGTCATTTTGAAAAATGACCTATAATTCTCATGCTAGTATGGGTACTCCCAATTTCGGAAATGTGCAAATATCTACTGTTTCTGAAATCTACATTTTGTTCCCATTTCAGAAATACATAGGTGTCTTTCATAACAATTTTTCCATGTATACATTTTCCCAAAATAATTGCTATATACCCGGTATATAATGTTAATGTTATTGTCATTTATAAAGCGCATTATCACCGACCGGTCTCTAAGCGCTATGAGAGAGAGCCCTGCCCTAGCACGTGAAGGAGATGTAAATGATTAGGTTGTGCCCCAAGCTTCCACAAAGAGGAGCGTTTTTAACTTCTTTCTAAAGGGAAGAAGGGCTTGTTCCTTCCGCAGATTCTCCGGTAGCTGATTCCATAGTACAGGAATTAAAGTCGAAAAGGCTCTGCCACCTTTTGAGGTCATACTAAAACGAGGGCAGGCCAACAGGCCGGCCTCGGAGGATCGTAATGGCCTACCAGGGGTATAGGTAGCCAGGCGATCCTTAATGTAGGTTGGGGCTTGGCCATAAATGGCTTTGTGCGCAATGCAAAGCCCCTTAAATCTAATTCTTTGCCTGATCGGAAGCCAGTGTAGCTGGCGTAGGAGGGGTGGCATGAGCCCTCCTAGGCAGTTTGAAAATCAATCTGGCTGCGTCATTCATAATGACCTGTAATCTAGCAAGCAACTTTCCTGGGAGGCCAATATACAGGGAGTTCCCGTAATCCAAACGCGACACTATCAAGGCTGAAACTGCCGTTCTAAGAGTTGCAAAGGTGAGAAGGGGGCCAGCTTCCGTAACTGTCTAAGCAAGCCAACACATGTACCTGCTACGGCAGATACCTGTTGAGTCATAGACAGCTTGGCATCAATTTTAATGCCGAGGCTTTTTACGGCCGAGGCTGGCTCAGGATTTGTGGCCAGAAAAGGTCACTCCAAGGACTGGAGTCTGTGGTGATGGCCAGTACCTCAGTCTTATCAGGGTTAATTTTGAGGGAATTGGCCGTCATCCAGTTAACTGTATATTTCAGAATGTTTTGCATTCGAAAGTGGGCAGCCGGGGCATTTTCTATCTGGATGATAATTTGAGTGTCATCCGCATAGTTGTAGATCTGGCACTCCATGAGATTCAGTGCGGCTATCAGAGGTTGGAGGTAGGCGTTGAATAAGAGAGGAGACAACGCTGAACCCTGTGGCACCCCACACAAGAGATTGCCGGAGTCAGACACATAGTCAGCCAGTTGTACTCTCTGTGAGCGGTCAGAGAGGAAGGACGTAAGCCATTTAAGGGCTATGTCCTGGATGCCTAACTCCGAAATCCGTGACAAAAGTTGGTCGTGATTGACTGTGTCAAATGCCGCGGATAGGTCAAGCAACACCAGGGCACATGGTTTTTTCTTATCGGCCCTGAGCCTAATTTCATCCAGCACGGCCAGCATAACCATTTCCGTGCTGTGATGGGCCCTGAAGCCAGCCTGGTTAGTTTGTAGGAGATGGTTGACTTCAACATGGTGTGATATGGACTTCAGCACGTGCTGTTCCAGCACTTTCGCCAAAAATGGGAGTTGGGAAATTGGCCTAAAATTTTTTAAGTTCTTTGCGTCTGCTCCTGGTTTTTTCAAGAGAGGAATAACTCGAGCTTCCTTAAAATCAATAGGGACGTAGCCATATTCAAGAGATTGATTTAACAGCATTAGGACCTCACTTTCAATCCCTGGTAATGCCAACTTGAAGATCCTCGGTGGACAAGGGTCCGCAGGAGACCCTGACTTAATCCGACTCATTAGAGGAGACAAGGCATCCAAGGTAAGCTTGGGGAAGGCAGTGAGTGGAAGATTATATGCGAGGGGCAAAGGTACTGGTGCTAAGGGGCAATGGACGATAGGGGTGGAGTGGATCTCTGTCAATAGGTCCTTCACTTTTCTCAGAAAGAAGGACTGAAATTCATTACAATCTTCAGGGCAGCAGGGAGGTCTCTGTTCCTGGGTTTGTCTCAACTCTTTTAAGATCTGAAAGATTTCTTTTTGTGAATTATCAGCATTCGAGATCCTTGCTTCGTAAAATTCTGCTTTCCTTGCTAAAATCGCTTCTTTGTAGACTGCAAGCATTGCTTTGTATTCAAGCCTGGCACCTGGGTCATAAGCTCTACGCCAGGCTCTCTCGCATTGGCGTAGGGCCTGTTTCTTGTTTCTAAGGGCCTCGTTGAACCAAGGAGCCCCTTTGCCCCTTACTCTTTCCCTGCGCATGGGGGCTACTATATTAATGGCATTCTTCAGCCTCGTAGAAAGAGCGGCGCTTTTTTAGTCAAGTTCCAAATTTCCTTGTGTTAAACATAGGGGAACTGAATTGTCTAGAGTGGAAATCAGGTCAACAGCATTAATTTTTCCCCATCCCCTCACCATTTTCCGCTCCGGGTGGGGACGAACTACTTGTCCGGTAGATGGAAACCAACCGCTAATTAAATAGTGATCAGACCAGGCACAGGGACTGATCTCTAATGGGCTGGTTGGTGGATGGGAGGTCCAGACCAAATCAAGTATGTGGCCCTTCTCATGAGTGGGTGCATTCACCAATTGCCTCAGTTCCAGGGAACCTAGTGCCTCTTCCAACTGTATGGCCTGGCTATCTTTAGGTGTCTGATCCCAGTGGAGGTTAAAATCCCCCATTACTAGGATACATTGATACCGAGACCGGATATCAATAACTAATTCGGTAAAAGACTCCACAAATTTGGGTGACGTTCAGTGGAGGGCGATAGACTATCAGGACAATTAGGCAGGTAGTCTGGGAGCAGAACTTAGCCCCCAACACGTCAGCCCCCTCTATGCTTTCCGCACACAGGGTCTCTGCCTGTAGCTGTTGGTTATACAGAATAGCAACTCCACCTCCTCTAGAACCGCCAGTTCTATTATGGCAGAGGGCGGCAAAGTTCGGGGGTGTGGCTGCCACTAGGTCTGGTGCTGAGGACTCCTCCAGCCAGGTTTCTGTAACTCCAAGTATGTCTAGTTGGTCATCTTGGAGAAGCGAGAATACCTCGAGATTGTGTTTCTGCAAGGAGCGGGTATTAAGAGTGGCTACCCGTAATCCCCGTGGGTCATAGGGCCGGGGCCTCCCAGGAGGGTAAGGTGGGGAGCCTAAACTGCCTACTCCCAAGTGTGTCCTTAATAGGCCCTCCGCCCTAAGTTTAGTAGCCACATTAGTCTTGAGTGGCACCATTCCCAGGGCTAGAGACCAAAGTTCCTCCATGGAATACGAGTAGTGGGGGCCAGGGGGACTGGCCCCTGGTCCCGGTCGGTCGCGGACGGGCGCAGACGGGCTTGCCTTAGGCGCTGCGCGCTTGCTGCGCGCTTGCTCCAGCTCCGAGTATATGCTGACAGCTCCTCCCACCCACCAATCAGCCCTGCTGTGCAGCAGCTGACCGTCCCCGAGCAACTAGAGCGTCAAGTTAAGCGGAAGTGCCCAAGGGTGGCGGAAGTGAGGGAGCGCTGAGCGCAATTAGAGCACAGTGCAAGAAACAAGTATTAAAAAATGGTCCATTCAATTTAAAAACAGCAGCGCTTTGTAAAAACAGCAGTTAAAATGCAGGCAGCACAGATAATAAAAAACCATTGCAAGATGCTGCTCAGTTATTGGCTCTGGGTTCGTCGGGTTCTTGGTGAACCTACAAGTCCTATATATCCCCACAACCAGAAAGGTCCAGCGGATATAACGGTATATTGCTTTCAAATAGCTGTCATAATTAGAAGAAGTTACAGGTGAAAACGTTGACACAAATGGCTGTTTTTTTCAACTAATTTTCAATTTTTCCTTTATTTAACTGTTTGTTTCTATAAGGAAAACTTTAAAGATCTACACAAATGACCCCTTGCTGAATTTAGAATTTTGTCTACTTTTCAGAAATGTATGGCTTTCCAGGATCCATTATTGGTTTCATACCCATTTCTACCATTAACTGGAAGGAGGTTGAAAGCACAAAAAATAGCAAAAATAGGCTATGTCCCAGAAAAATGCCAAAACTGTGTAAAAAAAGTTGGTTTTCTGACAAAAGTCTGCTTGTCCCTGAAAGCTGGGAAGATGGTGATTTCAGCACCACAACCCCTTTTTTGATGCCATTTGCAGGGAAAAAACAAGACGCTTTCATCTGCAGCCCTTTTTTCGCATTTTTCCCAAAAAACCCAAAATGTAGCTGTATTTTGGCTAATTTCTGGGTCCCCTCCAGGGGAATCCACAAACCCTGGGTACCTTTACACTCCCCATGATGTTAGAAAAAAAGGACGCAAATTTGGCGTGGATACCTTATGTGGTCAAAAAGTTACAAGGGCCTAAGCGCGCACTACCCCAAATAGCCAAAAAAGGCTTAGCACAGGGGGGGAAAAGGCCTAGCAGCGAAGGGGTTAAACAGCTAACAACCACGGACAAAGTCAATAGTCCTGGCTGGTTTTAGGCATTTGTCAGTTATCGAGATGCATATCTGGATTAAATAACAAAAACCCAGAGAGGAACAAAATAGCTGTGCGGTGGCACACTATGAATTTTAGAAGTTTAGTTTACGTATATAAGCTACAATTACATAGGCAACACCCCTTTTAGGGACCCCCACTTTTTGCATCCCACTTAAAGCCCTGTCCTCCATCTTTGATAGATTATTAGTCTATTCATTATAACTAATATAATTATGAGGTAAATATTCTTATGAATACAAGGTCTAGAAATATTTCCCAGACATCATTTCACCGGCCATCCTATCACAGTCTGACCTGCGGTCTTCTTAAATCACGCAAACCCTTTTTCCCTTTTATTAAGGTGCCAACCGAGTGCAGAAGTTGCCTGCTTCGCACTGACCTTAATAGCTGGTGGCAACCCAGATAGGAAAATCTGATCAAGACAGTTCTGCAGGTGCTTAACTTGTAATAGGGGCAGCATTAAAAATATACCTAAAAACTTTAGCGCCTGTTTTAAGCGCAGCATCCAATTTAAATGCAATCCTACAAAATAATCCAGTACTCTTTCTAAATTCCAGTCCAAAGCAACTGATCTTTTGGCTAACATCAAAAGTGATGAGATAAATGTTATATGTTAATTTTTTTGCAATTTTGCCAATTGGTGTCACTGTTATCTTTCAGCTTGCCACTTTTCCAAATCTCCAGTGGGATCCATACCTGCCAACTCATATGGTGCCACCATGTGACACACGATATCGGCAGCCATCACACGGTCTCCCGGTGAGGAGCCGATATCACACGGTGGCAGGGAAAACGAGCTGAAAACCACTGTAAATAGTATTTTCCCAGCTCATTTTCTGAGGCTTTGAACTGCCAACGTCAATTAAGGGGTGTGAAAACACCCCTGGACATAGGCACCAGCCTCAGCAAGCTTTTTTTGTGGGAGGAGGGAGTTTGGGGATAGGGTGGGTTTCAAAATTGTCTCGTCAGTACTTCTAGGCACAAGGCCTCACCCCCTTCAAGGCCCCCCTCCTCACACGGTTATATTGTTCTTCAAGTTGGAAAGTATGAGGATCCTTTCTCACCACAACGGTAGGGGCTGCTACGGGGCAGTAGTGGTGGGGTGGGGGGAGGCATGGGGGTTTAAGAATAAAATAAAAATTCAGTTACCTGCGCTGCCGGCAGACGCTTCACGTCCGGCCTCTTCGATGCAGCAGGAAGCAGACTCCCCTAGCCAATCATGATGCTGCTATCACCATGACAGCAGAATTGTGATTGGTCAGACAGGCAGTGGGAGCCTGTGCATGGTCTCCACCCAAGCTGGTGGAGAGCATGATAAGTGCGCATGACTGTTTGGCCGGCCCAAGATGGCCGACCAAACCGTCATGCGCACTTAGAAAGTGCTCATCACTCCTCCCCCTGTGAATGTGGGCAGCCCCGCCCCACACCTTCAGAGCCTTCTGAAAAATAAAACGATAATAACGTGGAGTTATTGTCATTTTATTTTTCCTATGGGGTGACGCTCCTCCACCTTAGCGGAGGAGCCGCCGCTGCAACACACCAGGACATGCTATGTTCCTCACAGGGGCCATTTTAAACAATATTCTCACTATAATGTAGCCTTCCAACTCTTATCTTAATCTTCATTCATCAGGGTGTTTGTGATTTTAGAAGGACTTTAAAGGTGATTTGAATTTGACTGTAAGATTTGTTTTACCTCTTCATAGCTTAGGTTGCACAATACATCATTTGATCTCTGTGTAAGGTGAAGGTACCTGTATGTTTAGAAATAGACTGGTACCCTCTGTTTGTGTAACATTCTTGCCGA